>OY776664.1:18944152-19624264 GCA_963675795.1 Crossocerus cetratus | reverse complement strand
GCAGTGGGTACACAGCTTCCCATATAGGAAAATACAGTTGGGCCACAGTTGTGCCGTGTCGGGCTGCCCTACGTGTAGAGTGGGCCCGACTGCGGCAGCCGACTATGGTCCAACCACGGGAGAACATCGGGATGATAAGTTCGGTCCAGATATCATCATTTAATATGGGCCACACATGGCAAACGGAGTTCGCCCAACCTTGGTATTTAAATTCGGCCCACCATAGCCCATTCGTGGTTTTTGCTAATTATTTAACTCAAATTCAGTATATTGACCTTCATAAAGTACTCGAGCCATTGAGGGTTAACAATTTTAATTTTAAACGGAAATTAAAAAAATAAGTGAATTTTTCTGCCTACAATTCATATTATAGAGAACTCCTAAACCCGACTTTATATTCTTTTAAGAACCCCTAAACCGGATTTTATATTTGGAATGAACCTGTGCAGTTGTCGAAGAATTATCCACGAGAATGGCGAAGTAGAAAATTTTCGGCGGTGCTGGGATTCGATCCTGGGTCCTTGAGGTTGTCGGTCCGTCATCTTGCCATCTCAGCTAGTCATTAATGAAGTTAACTTATTAGCTATTCAGTTATAATACTGAAAAGTTATACTTCAGAAGATACCAGGATGTTAGTGTATACGAATTAAAGGGGGTTCAGGGAAACACGTACTTGTATCAACTGCTGTTACCGCCTTAATGCCCAGTATCTCAGGAGCAATGGTTTATTCAACCAAAGCTACAAAAATTAAGTGACTTGAAATTATGTCTTGCAGCCAAGTATGTATATCGTCGACCCCACCAACCATTTACTCACTCTGTCCCGACTTTCAACATCTCATTGAGCATCCATTACCTATTTGTAAAATGATGGGTACCCAACCATGGGCCGAGCCTTTCCCGACGTATCGGCCCATCGAGTAGAGAACTATTATTTAACGGTAATATCTAAATTCAGCTCACGATTAGCTATATACCCTAATAAAATGCATCATTGCTAACAAAAAAAGTAGTTTCCCATGAAGTCAAACTATTAAAAACACAATAAGACACCCAATCATTTGCCGACCCTGCCCCGTCCAGTATAAGATTGGGCTCCAAATCATGGGCCCACTTTTCCCCGACGTTGCTGCCCCATCGAGTGTATAACGATGTGCATCTATCAATTCGCCTACTTCGCACCAACTACGGCCCACAGTACGTTGCCCATTTACGGGATAAATACCGGCCGCCCTAGTGCGGCCAAACATCGGCCCACTGTCATGACGGGCATTTCCTATATGGGTTCTCGTTTTTATGGTCCGAGGCTTGTTCGGGAATTGGAAACAATCCGTCGCGTATTTCATTTCAAGCGGGTCAACAAAACGACAAGTATTGTCGCAATTAATTTATACCGTAATAGATTCATTGTTGGACGTCGGTCTAAAAGTTAGAGCGGTTGTTTGCGATCAAGGGGCAAGCAATCGGAGCGTAGCAGAAGAACTTGTAACCATTGAAGATCCATATTTCATCAGAAACGGCCAAAAAATATATTTCCTTTTCGATTTCCTCCATTTGTTCAAAAGCATTCGGAATAACATGCTTAAATATGATTTCGTAATTAACGGTGAACGCGTATCGTGGAACGATGTAACGAGTTTGTGGCTTCTAGAAAATGATAAAGGATGTAGAGCAGCCTATAGATCATGAGAAAAACATGTCCGGCCAAATTCCTTCGAGCGAATGAAATGTAAATTAGCTCTATAAGTTTTTAGTAAAAGGGTGTCTTCTGCTATATTTACTGCGTATTCTATAGGAGCTATAAAAACGAATACTGCGGTACACACGGCTTCATTCTTCGAAACCCTCAACGACCTTTTTGACAATCTTAATAGTAGGACTGCTCATGACCCCAACCCAATGAAATGTTCGTTATCGAAATACAATCCCCGCGTGGAGGCGAATTTACGCGCCGATTTAGAAAAAATACAAGATTGGTACTCCATGACCCATAATGGAGTCAAACAGCCGCCGTGTTTCTTGGGGTTACAGCAGTCCGTAAATGCCACCATACAATTATCAAACGAGTTGCAAACCGAGGGCGCACAGTTCGTGCTAACGTCACGATTAACATCTGATATCATAGAAAACTTTTTCTCCGTTTTGAGAATGCATGGTGGCACTTACAACAAGAACCCTTCTGCAAAAGCAGTGCGACTCGCAATTAGAAAAAACATCTTTTTAAATATGACCCAGACGTCCTCGGGCAGTAATTGCGAAGTAGATAGCGACGCACTGCTACTGCAGGAGGAAGTGATGCAGGCGCAATGCACACAAGCCATGTCATCCGACGTTCCGAATGATTTTGAAGAGCATGTGAATCTTGGCGATGACGATGTTCGGATGGAAATCCTAAGTGTCGTCCAGGAATTAGCAACATCCGTGTGCACGTTGGAATCCTGCGCGGTAGAATATGTTGCTGGGTATGTGGCCACAAAAATAGTTGAGAGAAGTCGCTGCAACGCGTGTTTTGCGTACCTCATAGCCACAATGCAATTTTATGTCGCGACGAGCAGCTGCTCATATCATTTCGCGCGTATCTTGTTTCCGAAGAATTAGATTTCGGTCATTTAATAGTACCCTCGGAGGAGTTTTCTATTATATTCAAAATAATTAATGCAATTTTTGACATTTTTTACCCGCCGCTACGTCACGAGACAATGATCTTAAATAAATTATATCGAATAATTGTGCACGCGATAGAATCAGAATATCCCTTATGGTTTAACGATAGTCCGTGCGCCGATCATCGCGAACAACACATTTATTTCGCGATCACAGTAAAAATCCATAAAGATACCGTGCGGCTTGGTGAGCGTCTCCGAGCTACCAATTCAAATTCCGTTAAAATTCGGCATTTCAACGGCACATAACACATTTTATTTCCGTTTTTTCATTGAAATTCGTTTTCCGACCCGTAAATAATCCTACGGCCGCATATTCAGCGTATATAGGCATGCATGTAATTTTATCTATTATAGTTAACTTTTTCATAGTAGTATTGCATGGTATAGAGGAATGGGGTACGGGTCTTTTTCTATGTCTTTTTCTTGAGTATGTTAAATACATTATAGCAAGCAAATTTTCTGGATAAATTTGCTCGTCCGCATATTGCATTTAGCATAGTCAGGGGGGTGGTCAAGTCCTCCTTTCATGCCTTCACGCGGCCCGCCCTGTTAACATTACTTAAAGTAGTGGAACTGAATGAAGGAAAGGCAAACTGATAAGGTCCAATTTATGCTAAGCCGTCAGCTCCATACACGGGATTTCTCTAAATCAAAAGAAGATAAATATATTTAAATTTTGAATTCCGAAACATTTGAGAATTGCAAGACAAGTTTACAGTACAGTCTAGAGGACGTTTCAGAGTATCTTTCTACGAAAATTCAGAGGAATAAATATTGCAGTTCAAGAGTTCAGACTTAATTAATTATCGTTTAAACAACTTTGGCATTGTTAGCTATCGCTGTGAAATCTTGCAGTTGGAGATAATTGCAGTTGAAGAATTCAGTCTGAATTAATTATTGTTCAAACAACTTTTGCATTGTTAATTAACTATCGCTGTCAAATCTTGCAGTTGGAGATGATTGCAGTTGAAGAATTCAGTCTGAATTAATTATTGTTCAAACAACTTTTGCATTGTTAATTAACTATCGCTGTCAAATCTTGCAGTTGGAGATAATTGCAGTTCAACAATTCAATCTGCATTAATTATTGTTTAAACAACTTTTGCATTGTTAACATATTTCTTTCATGAAAATTAGATACTTTATGAACAGTATGCCGTTTTCAGTTTATTGCAATGCCTACTAGTTGTGGCGCTGGAGTTTTTCAAAGAACGACCGATTTAGAGAAATTCTGTTTATGACTTAGCATGGACTGGCCCGTAGAGAATTCAACCGGCACCAGTCATAGAAGTCTTTACGCCGCCTTCCTCGACTTCGAAGCGGAACATCCATTGCATGATTTGACAACACTGGTCTAAGCAAAACGATATGGCAACCATGCCCGGCCACTACGTTTCTCTCTCTTTCTTCCTTCTCTCTCATTGCTTCGGGTACTCACTTTCACCGCTCTGTAGACGTAGAGTGTGCCACAAAAACCCCCAATTTTGGCCGAAATGCTACACCAACGCCGTACAGTGGTCCAGAATGCGATTCTAGCCGGACAAAAGTCAAAAAATAATTATCAATGAAATCAAATTCTGAACGTTGGAAATCATTAAGGGGATCTTATGGGACCGACATTTAATCCCCTTTCAATTATTTAAGCATGCATTCAATCCCTACACCACCATTAATATAGCCCTATTATTAATAGGCATTATTGCGCCATAATATTTGTATGAGTAGTGCAAGAATACTGACTAGTTTTAAATAATGGTATTATTAGAAGTTGTTTAGAGGGGTGTTCTGCGATGATTAATGATAGTTTTAATGACATCCGCTTTCCGTGCGAGTTATGATCTAAAAGTCTTACTTTTCAATATATGAAAAATGTTTGACGGGCTGTACGAAAAAAGTTACAGGAAGTTACAGCGCATCAACATTTTTTTTGCAAAGAATAGAGCTTCAACAATGATATATTCAAACCGCAGAGTCTACTTCTGCCAACTTTTCAATCCAGAGAATTTTGTGTGGAGCGAAGTCCAGTTAGTTGTCCGGCGAACTATTACCACGGAAATCAAGCCACGTCGAAATTCTATGCCAAAGTTATGGTTGACTTCGCTAGGGAGTTTTGCACGCGGTTACTTCGGGAATTATATTCGGCTTGAAGAATTATCTTCGGTGGGATGGGTGGCTCATAGGCTCTCCCGCCTTTCACGTCGGAAAGAGAGGATCCAAACTGGCGGGTCGAACTTTGTATCAAGGTCTTTTTGTAGGCTACATGTTTGTTTTGAAGAGAAGTATGTAGTCGTGGCGAACTACTCGGTTCCATCGCTAGGCAACCCCCCTTATTTTTCCAAAAAAAGCTTATCTCGATACTTGCGCTGCCTGGCACCGCGTACCAGCGCAAGTGTCTTACCACTCTCGATTGAAACGCGATACGATTGAAGACCATACGATTGAAACGCGGAGACAACCAATACGTAACAAATTGTGGCGAAATAAATATCGTCGGTATAAAGTGAGATGAAAGGACCATCGTATTTAAGCCTGTTCGACGTTCTGAGGAGAGCCCCAGAACACGCAATTTCAAGTTGCCCTGCGAAAGGGACAGTAGAATATTTACATAATTATATTTGTGAATGTTTCAATATAAAGTGCGATTCGGATGCTGGTTTAAAGAAGAAAATAATAATAATAATAATAATAATAATAATTGTCCCTTTTATTACTCCATTTTCTAGTTCGACTATGATTTCGTGATCCCCGGGTGCCACTCGCAATACTATATATAATTTACATTTCTCATGCATGGTGTTTATACAAAAGACGGAATAAAATAAGATGTAAATGCATAAACTCATATGTAAAGTCATTAGTGATCTATTCTAACGGATAAAGCCAATTTCATTGTTTAAACATTTTTCAATTGTTATTCACTTGCAAATGCCTGAATTGTTCAAACAAAAAACTGAAACAAATGTATAAACAATAAAAAATTTGAAAATCACAAAAAACTTAAAATTTGCAATTTTTAAACATAATTTATTTATAATATACGCTGTGGGAGGCTTGCATGTTACCGGTTCGAAAAAATAACGGGGAAATCACTTTTGTCCGGCTAGAATCGCGTTCTGGACCACTGTGCGCAGTGGGTTGTTACATCCTCAGCGCGAATCTGACGTCTTTTCTTTTCGAAACACCCATTATAATTCACCACCGCTTTCATTCCTCTAAAATTCTTCCCTTGCGTAATATTCGAGTCTTAAACTCGACCGTTCGACCGTCCCTTTCATGCGTTATCGCTCCGACCCTTGACTTCTTCATAGGGGAGGCAGTCCCACAGCTGCGTGCACTTGCGCGCATCTAGGATTTCACACTCACACATTCAAAACTAGCTCACTCACGTTCCCACTCTTGCTACTTTTTCCTGGAATTTCGGGACTTCTGGAGTATATAAACCCTGATTTTCTGGAGGAAAAGCGGACTTCAGTAGAATCCTTCGAGCAAGACGTATCTCTGCCCGTTGTATCTCAGTAAGCATAGTGCGTGGACGTGGATTAGATAGAGCATTAGTACTCCTTCGAAACCGTTTCAATCAACCGTACAGTTCAGCCATATACCGCGACTGTTAGGCAAGTAATTGTTCACCGCATCCCCGTTTAACTCGTGACGTGAAACGAGCCAACTTAACTATTAAGTTCATCGCGCTCAAAACCAAAGTTATTGTACCAAAGCGGATTTTAAAGTGTAACAATATATATATATCTTTATTTTTACATCTAAAGTCAAAGATTCCTAAAATTCATTTTAAACAGCCCATCCACATTTCTCTTAACTATTAACTGAAGAAGCATACCAAGGGAACATCATCGAACACTTGGTAGTCTTTGCCGCTCGAGGCATAACCAAGGCGAGCCATCTGAGCAATTAATTATTTAACTTCACGAAAGAGGCATTGAGAAACCTCCACGTTATCCTCGAAGCTGACGATCGTTTCCACACCACTGACGGTTAGTCACACCCCAGTGCTGGTTGGCCGTTATATTAATCCGAAGCTTGGAGCGCGTTACCCTTGATCAAATTTAGTTATTTCTTTAGTCGATCAAGGATTAGAGTCAAAGTGCAATCTATAGAGCTGACGATCGTTCCCAAACCACTGACGGTTAGTCATACCCCAGTGCTGGTTGGCCGTTATATTAATCCGAGGTTCCTGATTCACTTACAGTAAAATCATTAAAATCGCCAAAAAGGCTAGATTGCTCAGAAGTAGGTTTTACATTTAGAAACCTCGCCGACTTGAACCTCGGCTCGTAACAGGGTCACTCGATCTCATATATTGCCCTGTCTATTCCGTACCTGGTCTGTGGTTGAACCCCGAAACCATTGTAACACCTACATTACCCACGAAATTATGGAAAGTTCCAATAAGAAACAGAAGAAATGTAAATATTAGGACCCTCAACTTTTTTCGACGCTCGCCTGAGCAAAGCTACGCAGAGAAACGCTCTCTTCCTGCTCAGACCTGTTAGTGAACAGACGTGTTCCCACTTGATAAAGACAATCTCAAATAAATCAAGATCTGTGTCCAGCAGTTTATTGCAATCAAATACAAATATTCGTTTGAGTTTCATTTCAATTACAATCGAATACAATAAGTGCCTCGTTTTGAGACGGAAGCATCCCGTTCTCCGAAAATAGACGTGTTCCCTCGTCCATCCGAAGAGCATCCTCAAAGCCAGCGCTCGCATTGAAGCCTGCGCTCTACCAACATCCACCAGGGGAGCCGCAACAACCTCACCCGTACAGCACACAGTGCCGAAAGACACCTTAATGTCATCTTTTTCAATATATCTTTTAGAGTTATGCAAAAAGTCATCTATTCGATATTTTTTTTGGAGAGTGAATGATTATTTATTCAATCACAAGATGGAGCCACTGGAGTGATATCCATGGGCTTGTATACAAGTTTATTGTTTGGATTTATGTTTGGATCAAAGATACCACACGTTAATTAATTAATTAACTTGCATCTCAAGCTTTAAAACTTGGCATGTGCAAATTTGTGTCAAGGTAGTCATATGCTAGTAATATTTTTTGATTGTTAATTAAGTATGCATATTCCAAGTTTTAAAGTTAGAGATGCAAGTTAATTAATTAATTAACGTGTCGTATCTTTGATTTAAAACTTGGCTTTCTTGTGTGATATCTATTCCATTTTTGGATCATTAAACTACTTGGCGCTTTTCTTTACATTTTAATGTATTTTGGGGGATTTCACGCCTTTTTGGTTGTTCATATTTTGAAGAAAAATACAATCAGACTGTACCGCATTCATATAAACGTCATCATTGTTTTGACACATCACCAGTCATGGCATAACCAATGTGTCGGTATAAAACCATGTTATCTGCACAGCGCTCTGCAGCACTTCGCAGTGGTGCCCTCTCGCGTGAAACACGTGAGAGTAACATTTTTAGGAATTGTATTAATCCGGACGATGAAACTCTTAATCCGCTTTGCCTTTACCACGAGAAAAATAAAAGAGGAAATTCATATCTCCGGAACGACTGGACCGATTCACATGATTCTTGGCTCATTGGATTTAGAAAAATCAACGATGAAATACAAAATTCTGAAATAAATTCTTGGGGCTCTAACTTTCGCATAAATCGAGGTGAAAGTTTGGTAACTAAGGATAACAGCTAGTGTTCGGGATAATATAGCCTCGGCTGTCGCGCGCCGGAGTGTCATATATATATGGAGAGGGAACTTCTACTTGGCGCGAGACTCTACCGAGTCTCCTGATGGTAGTAGGGCTAGGCCGGTTCTGCGACGGAAGTGCTCCAGCGGCCATTTTGTTTCGGCGGGAAATTCAAACGTGTCGGGAGGGGGTTTTCGGCGCGCTGCTACGGAAGTGCGCCAGCGGCCATGTTGTTCTGAGTGGTGGGTGGCGGAGGTGTCCCCCAGGCGTGTGTGGGTGGCCCAGGTGAGTGGGTGGTTGCCCCCGTGGGTGGTGGAGGTATCCCCATTGTTTTCGGTGTCCCCGGTGGGTGGGTGGCGCAGGTGCCCTATTGTTCCAGGTGCCTCCTGGTCCAGGTAGGTGCGTGGGATGCCTCCACCGGGTACTTTTGCCCCGTACCTGTACTGGTGGGTGGGTGGGTGCCGCGTACCTGTACCCAAGGGTTGAGCTAGTGTCTCAGGTGCCCCAGGTGCCACAGGTAGGCGCGTGTCGCGGGCCCGCGGAGGAGGGGATGCCTGCCCCGGGTCGTATACTCCGCTAGGGGAGGGGGGGGTGCGTGTCCCGGGCCGATACTCCCGACGAGAAGGGGTGCGTGGGAACTTGGATGCTCCGCCAGCGCACGTGTTCCCATAAATACCACCGTGAGAGCGATAATGGATTTTTTCCTCCCCCTATACATTAAGTTATTCTCTATCATTATTCTCTAAATACTTGACATACCGACCGGCCTAATGCAGCATCATGGCACTTGACCGATCGGACGCACGTGCGGGTGTTTACGTAAACAGCACGTAGTTCGCTGCTTAGATGCAGTGTTTGTTTACTGCGCCAGTAAGATTTTCTATAAGGTGGTCGCAATCACTGGCGCCCAATTTAAATACGCCATCGCGACGCTCGTCTGTACGTGGTGGTATTTACGAAAAAGAGACATAGCCACAAGTGTCCGCTAGTATTTACGACCCCCGGCAGACATAGGCACAAGTGTCCGTTTCCTGCGACAGCGGGACTTTCCCTATCGTGACTCTTGGCCGCACATGTTGGTGTTTACGAAAACGGCACGTAGCTACAAACTTAGATGCAAGGGCTTGTTTCCTGCAGCGGTAGACTTTCTATAAGAAACTCCCTTTAAATGCCCCAGCGCGGCACTTGACCGACCGACCGGCCGCACGTGCCGATCTTTTACGGAAAAGGGCCCGTCGCCGCCGGCAGACATACAATTTACAGCCGGCTAATTATCAGGAGCAGTTTACAGCCCGAGACGCTCGGCTAATTATCATAATAAACAGACGAGCCTGGCTGAAGCGTGCGACGCACATTTTTTACAGGCGTAGCTAGCTGGTAGTCAGAACCCTTCTTTCGACTTTTCGTCGGTGCATCTTCCAAGTCCCTGGCTGAAGCGTGCGACACACATTTTTTTACAACCGTCTCTTAGAGAGAGAGAGGGAGAGAGAGAGCGAGAGGGGTGAGAACCCTTCTTTCGAATTTTCGTGGGTGCATCTTCCAAGTGGTGGGAAGCCGTCTACCACGCGTACTCGTTCAGAGTGGGGGTATCATAGGATAAAAAGTGGTCCACGGTGAAGTGTCATCATCATTAATCCGGGTACCGCAGCATCCACAAGAACCTTCAACGATTCTATTCATACAACATGCATATAAACAAGTTCTTCAGAACCAACCCCCAATACCGTAAGATGACAGTAGTGTAAGTATCTGAATGCTCATACACAATTTACAGTAGTTTTCCAACGATCTAATAATAATAATATGTATTTTGCTCCTTCAGACCATCTCCAGCACCATCCGAGAGAACCGCAACGTTGTTGCAGCGAGGACGAGAGCCGTGTTTACTCGGACGGAAGTACCCGCTGACACGAGATTTCTCAAAGTACTTGGAGATCGGGGTGCGCCCCAGCCCCCATTCCTGTTATGTGGAACTCGCCCTTGGAGATAATCGGGGCAATGAAATCCCATTCGTAATGCATGACTGGAAGGAGCTGATGAACGCCAAGGATCAGATTCTTGCAATGCTCGATGAACCGAGGGAAAAGCTCGCAGTAGGCGTCACATTGGCTTGCGAGGGAGTAACGCTGCAGAACGGTATGGGAGTCGTGAAAATTTCCAATACAACGACGTCCCTATACATGTCGCCAAGGACGATGCGTACGATTTTCGAATTTGGAGGATGTATCGACCATATGTTCACATGGCTGTTGGAAAGCGCTCCAGCAGTCATGTTAAAGTTCAAAACATTCGTCGAAATACTACGGGGTGCAAAGAACTCCGATTATAGAGCAGCAATTATGCAGGATGAATGATTTGAGAAACATTGCTTGATCGACTGTGAACTCATAGCGACGGGTATTGATACGATAATAGGCGAGGTATTAATGGTGCGGAGTATGGAAAGTAACGGCGCTAATTGGCTTTAGAAACCCGCAGATGTTGTATATTGTAAATAAATAAAACATCATATTTAACAAATCTCGAGTATTACTCACTGACTATACCATTCTTACACATTTCCTAAAATACCCCTTCGAACGGCGCACAGTGGCCGATTTGGGTCTAATACGCGCGCATCGCACTTTCTGACCGACAAAATTCAAAGGCACGGGAATGAAAATTGAACATTATATCCTTGTTCTGGATAGTATGAAGCACAAAAAATGTTAGTAAATTAATTTTTTATCTCAAATATTTTTGAAGTTAACGACAGATTAGTATAGTATGTTCCCATGTATTCAAATGGGGGACTTTAACTTTTGTGTATTGTTTCGGGAACCTCGTGGAACCTCAGGGTGTATTTTTTTCCTGAAACTAGATTTTTTTCCGCGTCTTTTGACATATGTTTCATCTGCATAAAGTTGCATTAAGGGGTCATATATGCCAGGCACGTCATGAAATAAGTAAAGGTTTGTTAATTTATTGTCCTATTAATACATCCTGTTATTAAGTTTCTATCATGTGTCCGTTATTGTACATACTTTGAAGTATTTTCTCCGAAAAATACAAATAAATAACTAGGTTATGTACGACGTAACTGGCATCGTCTTAATTCAAATTGCAACATGCGGTGGTCAATGTATCTTGGTCAATTGTTATCCAAAAAAAATATAAAAAATTGAGCGTGAACTAGACACAGAAAACTAGTCCTCAACGAGCCAGAATATTTTTTTTCTTTTTTTTCACAAAGTTACACGCGAAAAAGTCACCAATTTCGTAGGAACACTTAGAAATAATGACATTTTCGCGTGTAACTTTGTGAAAAAAAAGAAAAAAAATATTCTGGCTCGTTGAGGACTAGTTTTCTGTGTCTAGTTCACGCTCAATTTTTTATATTTTTTTTGGATAACAATTGACCAAGATACATTGACCACCGCATGTTGCAATTTGAATTAAGACGATGCCAGTTACGTCGTACATAACCTAGTTATTTATTTGTATTTTTCGGAGAAAATACTTCAAAGTATGTACAATAACGGACACATGATAGAAACTTAATAACAGGATGTATTAATAGGACAATAAATTAACAAACCTTTACTTATTTCATGACGTGCCTGGCATATATGACCCCTTAACGCGTGTTATGAATTAATACAATTACAAAATTGTGATTTAGTGAAGAAAATATCGAAAGAAACGATATATTGATTCGGGAACCTAATGGAATCTTATGGTGTATTTTTTTCCTGAAACTAGATTTTTTTCCGCGTCTTTTGGCATATGTTTCATCTGCATAAAGTTGCATAAACCTGTGTTATGAATTAATACAATTATAAAATTGCGTTTTAGTGAAGAAAATATCGAAAGAAACGAAGCATTTGGCAGAGAGGTAGCATGAGGAGGAGAAGTGGGGGAGGAGGAGGAAAGACAGGTTGGAAAATGAGGAGAACAGCGAGAATGGAAGTAAAAATGAGGTGTGGACACTAGAATGGGGTGAAAGATGAAGGATAAATGAAATCGGTGCGACCGAGGACTATAGTACTGATAGAAAGGAGAAAACGGTAGAAAATAAGGATAGATCTTCCTCGCTTTATCTTATCCTTAAGATATAAACCATACAAAAAGGACGATTATGAAAATAGCCAGTTCTGATGCCTATTCTCCATGCTTTATTTAGAACGGTGACACGATTTCCATCGCTTCAAATACAGAGTAACAAAAGCTCGAACTATTCCTCTGTCAATATTTTTACCAAGGTTCTCGACATAGGAAACAATGGCTTCCGTTGCCGCCTTTTTCCAGATTTGTCTTTTATTAATGTCGCAAGGAACCGCTTGGACATATTTATCGAGCTGCCTGACATGTTTCTACGCCAGATATTGCGAAACTATGCAAACTAATGAGAAAAATATATTGTACGACACACAATACTCATGATGCAAACGGTACTAATCGCTGCAGGAACTTGGTTTCAGGCTAATTGAATGAATCTTCTTGGGAAGAATTATATCTTATTACTATTGTCCCTCTTGGTCCCTTACGAACGATTTAAACAAAACAGCGATTGGGGAAGTCGGAGACTACACGTGTTTCGTGTGCAAAGTTTGCCTCGTGTGTAGTCTAAAAAAAACATATGCCAAAGGACGTGGAAAAAAATCTAGTTTCAGGAAAAAAATACACCGTGAGGTTCCATTAGGGTCCCGAATCAATATACAAAAGTTAAAGTTCTCCATTTGAATTCATAAGAACATACTATACTAAACTGTCGTTAACTTCAAAACTATTTGAGATAAAAAATTAATTTACTAATATTTTCTGTGCTCCATACTATTCAGAACAAGGATATAATGTTCAATTTTCATTCTCGTGCCTCTGAATTTTCATAAAATCCGATGCGCGCGTTTTATACCCAAAGCGGCCACTGTGACACTGTAACAATTTATTAAAAAGCTAATTATGGGCTATTATTAATCGTTATGTCACAAGGATGAAAACAAATCAAAAAAATTGAGAATCGGTTCAGTGGAACCTGAGTTATTGGCCATGCGCGCATATTAGACCCAAATCGGCCACTGTGCGGCGTTTCCTTCGGCAAAAAGGGTAAATACCTGGCGAAACTCGAGTTTTTTAAGAGGGGCGGGGGGGATTAAGCGGGGATTAATTGAGACCATCTCTTGATTCCACAGTATAAGCGCCTCAACAAAGCAAAACGCATCTCTGTCCTTAGCTACTAAAGTTTGATTTGGGCATAGTGATAGGAAGTGTACAATCACGGAAGAGGTAAATGCGATTTGTAAAAATGCGACACTACTTTGCACCTCCCTCAGCATTAGTTTTTCAACTATATATGCTTCTATACTGATCACTCTTGTATACTCCATCCTTTGAGAAGTCCTTGGTGCGCATATCTATGAAGTACAACTTGATTATGTTAGTGTATATCTTTCTCTTATTGTTTATAAACTAGAGTGAATTACTGGTCTGTTCATCCACTTCTTTTCATGATTTTCTGCAAATTCACAATACCACCACTACTTTTAATAGCTAGGATAATGAGTGTAAGGGTCATCAGATCTACTGTAATAAAGAGAGCATTGTCCAGTGCAGGCAATACATATTGGGCATTCAATGTTATGGCTCGCTTTCCAATCAGCATTTTTACATTTTTCGGAACAATACATAGCATATGTACATGAATTACAAGTGATAATATCCCAACAGACCTCTAAACAACGGTAGCAGTGGGTTTGAATATTCTACCATATTCTTGTCTACTCTATTATACCATATTTTTCATTGTACTTTATGGCTACAGCTTTGGAAGCACATGGTACTTGAGGATTTGGTTCTCCGATACCGGAATAAATGGTTTTAACAAATCCAATTCATTCTCTTTCTCAGCCACCTTACTCAGTAGGTGTTTCATTTTATCATTAAACCTTTTACAATTGGATTCATTGATGGGCATTCTGTTCAACTAACACTTTGCTTCCACTATGGCACCTTCCAAGATAGATCTGTTTAATGCGACTAGACTAGTATAGGTATCTTTCTTAGGTATAATTTACTTCTTAACTCATCTGCATAATCTAAACGGATTGCTCACTCTATATCCATCGGAGCATGAGCTAAACTCTTAGAATACAACTCAAAGGCTTCAAAGCAATTCCCTGTAGTCAAGGAACCTGGGGTATAGAGTTTACTCCCCTGCATCCGATAAGCTTCGGACGACGTGACGGGTGACACTCTTGGACACTACGTGCAGGGACAACAACCCCTTCTGCTTGCCCACCCAGCAAAATGATCGCAAAACGAGCTCCGAAAGATGTCGCTGTCAGAAATTCTGACAGCCCAAATGTTTCGGAATGCCATCTTGAAGAGCTCTGAGAGAGTGCCTGTGTCCCGCCTAATAGATGTCTGTAAGACCTCTATAAAATCATATCAAAAAGAAATCTGGTTTCAGAGATCTAAAAGATTATTTGTTTGAGGTCTGAAAACGATATCGCATGCAAGAATTCTCGGGGTTATGTAAAAATTAAATGATTTGGTTTTTAAATTTTTATTTTTTATTTTTTGTTTCGTCTTTGACATTTTGTCTTGTCCCACAATAAAACGGGTTAACTGCGAGTCACTGCGAATGAATAAGCCACCGAAATTTACACGTCGACACAATTTAGGTTAGCGAAGACCGACTTTTCACTCGCTCGCGCAAATGTGGGGGAGATGAAGCTTCAATTCCGTACAGTTGGACTCGCTGAGTGAACGTTTTGTACAAAACCAGGGATTTTAAACGTTTTCAAAATGATACCTAATATATGCTCACGATTTCAGGACTCCAAATAATAATCACTCTGAAATGAAATGGCTCCCCTCTGGCATCTCTTCATTTCATCGGGATGCATCGGGATCCAAAATACTGAAGCTCATGAAAGAGATATCGTTTTAAACTCTGCCAATCTCTTTAAAACAGACATCATGAAATAGATATCGAATAGATAACATTTTTCGGAGCTCCAAAAGATATCATCACATAGATTGTGACGGGGCCAGAGGCTCCGCACAAGTTCCTCTCCCTGCGAGGCAGGCCGGACAAACGCGGGAGGCCTTCCATCTCTCCCTCTCTCTCTCTCGTCACCTGCGAGTAACACCGTTGCTCCAAGGAAGGCTCAAATACATAAGCTATTAATAATTCGTTCGATTGGAACGCCGAGCGGCATTTAGGTGTCGGCGGATGCGGCCGCCGATTTGGAACCATGTTAAGTAAAGGCATCAAGGAGGAGGGCAGCCAAAGGGGAAATATCTGGTGGTCCGAGCGATCGTGAGGATAGCCAGACGAACGGAGATGCCTGAAGATATCCGACGGGGGACCGGGCTGTCTCCGAAGGCAGGCGAGCGGCCGAAGGAGCGTTCGTGAGCTAGCTACCCCTGGGCCGTGCGAAAAGTCGTGACGCCGACCGACCAGCTGGGGCCCGGCGGGGTGCGAGGGCAGCGTGCGGCCTCGCACCCAGCGCTTGCTTGCTTTGCGCCGAGATGCCACCAATGGGACTAGGCAAGGGTAGGCAGCGCCGTGTGCGGCGGAGTAGGGAATTAGGCAGTGCGATCTCGTCACTTAGAAAGCGACCGGCCTTCTAGTGATAGGTCACGTTGGCAATCCGAGCGATTCCATAGAGGGACGAGTGAGAGAGAAGGACGGAAGTGCAAGAGTCGAGAGGCAGTCAAGGAAGTTCGATTCCCGTAGGAGAAATATAGCCTTCGAAGGCGATCCCGAACAAAGTAAAGCCAGGAAGGCCCGTAGACGTTCCACCAGCCTACTTGATTTCGAAAGGTACGCCTCACACAGTTCTGCCGCCCGCCATAGTAAGCCCTAGATCCCCAGTGCCGATTCTCGTGTTAGTTCCCTGTTCCAATCTTTGTTAAGGCCGTGTGGCCGATTAATAGCTTGTGCCTTCCTTGGGGCGACCCGTCAGGTCGCTTCTAAGTCCGGCGTTCGCGGATTGCGTATCCGAACACGCGGCTGCGCCGCCATTGCGCGCTCGCCGCGCGACGTCTACTTGCGTGTAGACAAAGGGCGCGATTGCCTGCCATTGTTTTCGAGCTCATCCATTCAATTTCTGTCGCGGGATATATTTCGATGTCCGAATAACGTACTCCTCTCCTAGAGAGAGCACTCTGATCTCGCGGCTTTTAGGGCCTGTCTATCCGACTAATCTGTGGGCAATTGCGTGCCCGAGAGCGACCATCTTTCTCGGCCGATTCGTGCGGCAAGTAACAAATCCATTGTTCGAACGTCGTGACGTTAAGATGTACAGGGGCCTTCGTGGCCTAGGTCCGATCGCGCGCTAGTTCGGGCTGGCTTGGTGTAAGTTAGGATTAGTAAGGCCGGCCGCGTCCGGCCCAATAAATGTCATCTACTGTCTCCAAAACTTGTGTCGCGTAAGTTCCCTGCCTCGCAGCTTTCCCGATTCTCCCGATCCTTCGACTCTGCTCGACCATTGAGAGCCAGCCGGGCCAAGAAATATTTCCCCTGCCGGATTCGCTTATCCCCCCGCTACGAGTTACATTAAGAGAAGTCCATTTTCTAACTGGTCTCCTTAGGAGGCCTGGCGCCCAGCAATTATAATCATTTTTCCATCATTTGGTTAGCGGGGGTGAGTCCGGCCAACGTTTGTCCTCCACGTCGACCACCCACGCGACAGGTGGACGGCGGGCAGCTGGGAATACGGTGGCAAAAATTGGCGCCCAACTTAGTGGGAATCGGGTGTCCATAGCTGCGAGCAAGGACGCGAGACTTTCCTTCTAGAACATTCTAGCAAATTCCAGTCGGCTCGAGCGCGTGGCACGCGCGCGGAGTCAAGTAGTCGGGCGCGTTGGGTTACAGTTCCGAGAACTGAGTACGCTCGGGCGTCGTAGTAAACAGGGCCCCTCAGCCAGGTCCTATCTAGTCACTGAAGAACAGCTGTTGGCTAACCGCGCGTTTTGAACGCTAGATATCCTACAGCCGTACTTATTCAAAGCTATGATATTACATCCTTCCCATGCATTACTGTTCGGAAGAAAAGTATATTTTCTTTACTTTTCTTCTGAACAGTAATGCATGGCAAGGATGTAATAGTATATACGTATTATTATGTACGAAACGAGAGAAATTGTGAAACACAGAGAATACATTTAACAGTATTTATTTGAAGAAACATTTCAGTAAATATGGCAATGATACACAATTCCTGAAAAATAAATAACTAGAATTAGACGCTTTCCTGTTTTGGTCCGCGGGAGTTTAAATCTCCTACCCTTTATTTCGATTAATAAAAGGGCATTCCCCTATCCGCCACCCGGGACGCGTCCGATGGGAGACAGGCGCAACTCACGGAATGGATATAGTATATCCATACCATACATACATACCATACTGCATATACACATACATACATTCATGCAATTCATTCATACAACGCTCTCACAGCCACACACACATAAGTGCAAAGACATTCTAAGTACATTACTATAAATAACGCTAATATTAAAGCTACCTAACAATACTATCTACGCGAGATAAGATATAAAGTCTTATACAAACATACCATACCGCATACATACATACATACATACATGCATACATGCATTCATATCATACAATACTCTCCCAGTCGTGCATAAATACAAAGGTATTCTAAATACCTTACTATAAATCACGCTAATAATAAATCTACATGCTATATATACATATAAATTATTTTTTTCGCTTTAGAGATTTAGAATAAGCTAGATGGGCTGCTGCCATCAGCTCGTCCTCGCCGCTCGGTTGTGGAACTAATCCCTTAAGTACATCATTAACATTTTGGAAATATTTTCTAATTATAATCAGAACGAAATTGTTTACAACATTTACAATAAAATCGTTCAGGTGTTCACACGAAAAAAAAATTAACTCGCAGTGGCCCAGGATATAGTTTTTGATAATGTCTACTATATTATTATAGCAACACGCACGTGGTACGATATTCAAACATATGTTTGTGATCTGTACTACGGCGGTTTGTAAAAATGATTTTCCTGTGTCGGGATGAGCCTGCAGAATGTTTTGTTGGCAGGTCTGACAATCTAGTGAATCTATTAAGTTTACCGTGATGTAATTATCTATTTCGTGATTATTCCGTCGTTAATATTCGCGAATTGATTGACTGATTGAGGGACTGATTATGCTATTGCACACTAAAATCTTATAGTAATCCATAAAATTGCGACAATCAGGGTTATTATTCCTATAACCGAATTGTCGGATCTGCCCGAAAAAATGTTCTAACGCGTCCTGATTGAACGATCGCGCCTCAAAATTTGTAAAATTTTTGGTGCGCAGATGGTGCCTAAGAAATTTAAAATTTGTCAAAGTAAAAATCCAATTGTCTAAAACAGCTGGCCGCCGCTGTTGCCCGGATGAAGTTATATCATATCGCATATTTGAAATGGCCTGTATTGCTTCATCCCACACTGATTCTTGAGCACATTGCTCGTCACAAGTGGGGATGGATGCGCGTAACGCGTTTTCTTTCGGACTTCCCGGCCGCTATTTACACTGTCGAATAGATAGTTTAAAAATGATAGTAAGTACGCGGTATCTAAAGCCTCCGGAGGCATGGCTACAGACCTGCAACTACTCTGCATTCTGCTACGGCTCATCATAGCTAATGTATTACTGAATGTTTGACTGAATACTTGGGAGCAGTTGGAAACGCGCATTTTCTTTCTATGGGACGGATTTATGCGGTTTTCGGTGATTTTTTCTAATGATCTTAAACTCCTGTAACTACAATCGATAAAATACGCGTCTCTAATGTGCGACCATTTCCCTACACGATTTTGCCCGTCTTTTAATTTAAAATGCAAATCTTTCGCTAACAAATTGTTTCGGAGCGACTTTAATAAATGCGGAGGATCAAACAGCGGCGCGATAAAGTTGTCTTTGACTACTATTATGTTATCGTTCTCGAATTGTCGGTTTTCCCCGCGCGTTTCCGAAACTAATTCCCGAACTGCTTTAACATTAGAAGCAGCCTGGTCGCAAACAAATGCGGTGATAATTAAACCCGTCTCAGATACGCGTTCGACATTGATTATTAAACATGAATTTAATGGCCTCTGAAGTACAACCCGATTTTGTAAACGTAAAAGCTATGGGCCTCTTCCACGGATTGTCTGGTGAAATACCGCGTAGCATCCAGACCGATGCATGATTTGCGATTTCTGACGTGCGATAAAAACCGTCATCCACAAATTCGTCCACCCTATCCTCCGATTGGTTAAACTGTAGGGATCTGTCTAAGCTAATTTCGTCGAACATCAACGAGCAATATACATGTTTGGAATCTTTGAAACCCTGAGCTAATAATTTTAGTTCCTCGATAATTAATTCAGAAATCGCGGGCCTTACATTGATACCCTTAATTAATTTCCGTAGTATGTTAACACTAGGCGGCGCAAAAACCCTACTTAAGAAGTTATATGCTTTGGCACTCTTGCACCAAAGCATCGTCGCAAAAATCTTATCATCTAAACTAAATTGCCGATCGTACTTACTCGCGCCCGCATTGCGCGTCTGCCTATTAATAAATTGTTGCACTACTTCGGGTAGTGCATCCAGTCTCAATGAGCCTCCCTCTTCCAGCATTTTTTCCGTACGTTGCAGCCGCATCTTCACGGAATCCTTCCTGGTTCTCATCTGGCTGATTTGCTTCTTCAAGGAGCACACGAAGTTATACAACTTCATATTGTCGGCAGACAATTGGGACCTGCTTTCCTCCCGGAAATATTTCAGAATGGAACCTGTTGGGACAAAATTTACATGTTAGTTTTGTTTGGAACCTTCGCTATATGCTTAGACATAGTTAAGGAGGCGAAGCGTTTGAAATGTTGCGTGATTATTCCTCAATGTCTTAGTTATCATATGAACCGTATTTTCTTCAAGTGTCATTGTTTTATCAGAGGTTTTTAAGTATAAACTGTAAGCTTTTACCGCGTCGCCGTAAGAGCCCATGTATTGCAAAAGAATTTTGGACATTGATTATTCGAAAACTATAATTTGATATTATGTGTCAATTTCAATGCAATCTCATTATTTTCATTTTCGGCACCAATCTGCTTAATCGCGGTTTACAAATCTTCAACAAATCTTCGCGTTAAGAGGCAAATTTGGATCGTTGAATATACACAATGAAGCATATTTATGATATGATGGATAGTTTTTAACATACTACGAGGTTCCTTTGGTTTTTCAATCCGTCTGGTACCATCACGCTCGTTGTTGTTCGTGTCCGCAGAGCCTGTAATCACAAACATACATTTTATTTCAATATGTGTTCGCATATATTTCTTCAACATGGTGAAATGTATTATACCTGTTTGTACAGTCTGCATATCGCCATCGTGGCTGGCACCAGATTCTGGTTCCTCAATGTGGCTCCGACTGAGTGCAGTTTCCGCTTGATTTCGGCTAGTACTCGGTTGTGGATCCTCATTTGCCATCACAACATCAACTTCCACAGATACTTGTGGAAAGAATTGATACAATAATGCGTCAATGGGATCTGAAAAAAGCATCATTCATGAATATGCTGAAATAGATAATATTGGTGTTAAGGGGTAATGCCACTCTAGCGATCAAGAAAATATATGAATTTTGACAATTTCTTATGACAACACAGTAAATGCAATACAACATCTGATGGGAGGCCTCTATTGTATATGCTTTGGAGAACATTTAAAGGTTTTTGATTCAATTATATTCATCAAAATGCCGTGGCTAGAGCTCGGCAAGTGAAACCTCACATTTCTATGTTATGTTAACTGGCCGGAAACATAACTTTAACAGAACTTCACCGATTCGCATGAAATTTTTACTGTTACATTATGTACTTTTACATTATATTGTACACTTTTTTTGTTATAAGCATTTCCTCACGTAATTTTTGATTAAAAACGAAAAGATTAGTATTATTGTCTCATTTAAACAAAAAAAACAATAGTCTTTAATTTCCCTACGTACTTCTCAAGTTAATCCTGAACACAATCGAAAAATATTGGTTTTACTGTTATAGATCGAAAATAGCAGAAAAAATCTTTCCGGCCGCAGAAATGTGAGGTTTCACTTGCCGAGCTCTAGCCCATGCATTTTGATGAATATAATTAAATAAAAAACCTCTAAATCTTCTCCAAAGCATATACAATAACATATACACTCTCAACAGATTTTGTTTTGCATTTACTGTGTTGTCATAAGATGTTGTCAAAATTCATATGTTTTCTTGATCGCTAGAGTGGCATTACCCCCTAACAAACGGAGAACATCTGGCCGCGTTATTCTTTTGTTATAAAGCCACACTGCTTCTATCACAGGCGCCGAGTCTCTACCTAGTCTTTTGATCTCAACTTTGCTAATAAGAGATTTCCTGCTTTTAAACTATTTGTACATGTTTTCCACTATCACGTTCTCCCGTAAGAAAAAATACATACCCGATGGCATATACAGCGTTGGTACCGCGTCCAGCCGAAGTCCTCTGCCCAAGAAGCATCCTTCCTCAAAATGTATCCCGCATATGAAGCGCGTGATGATCTTCTCCGGTGGAACCTGCAACAGATTTAAATTGCCTGCGGAAGAAATCCATTTCAGAAAGCGTGCAGCATCTTTCTCGGGATTGGGATAGGAAAATTTTCTCTTGCCTTCCTGACTGCAGTCAACCACGGTGCACTTATTCTTCGACATGGCCACATAGAATGCACTTCTGCCACTTTAGGAATCACTTCCACTACTCCGCGAATAACTCGTGAAGCTAATTTCCGCAACACCGAAATTAGCAACCGCGCGTCCGTGTGCGTTCGCCGACACACTCAAAGATAATGAATCGCAAAAGATGCGCGCTTCCCCTTCTTAAAGATTTCCTTTCGCAACTAAGACCTCTGATTGGCTGGAACAATCCCCTCTCCTACACCTTCGCCCACCTTGGCCCACGGCGTTCAGCGGCGCGCCAATTTGGGAAAAACCAACCCTTGGCAACTCTCGGCCAGCAACGCACGTGTGCGTGAAAGGTGTACCGACTTGCCGACACCGCTTACCCATTTATTATTTTACCTGCCTCTGAATGCGATGGTATATAGCCTCGAGTTGCTTCGAGTTTTCCTTGAGAGTCTGCCACCTATTTCGTGAGAATATTATAACCCCTACACTAAGATTAAAATGTAAAAAGAAACGCCAAGTAGTTTTCTGCCCACACTTCTTAACCCAAAAAATCTATGAATCCCACAAAAGTATTTTTCCTTTAACCAAAACCCTACATACACATTAAAATATAGCGATAAAGGTTAACTATTCCAAATTGACCAAAAATATAAGGATATCATTAGAAAGCCAAATCTTCATTCAAACACTCAAACACTTTAAATCCACAAAAGAATTTAATCGTAGTGTAGGACACAAATATTCTGTTTAATTGAATATCTCTAACAAAATTCGTTCAACTTAGCAAAGAAAACGTAATACTTGGCCCGCCCGGTTCTTCACAAATCGAGTAATCGAGTAACCATGGTAATATCAGTTTTAAAAATTACTTCATTGCTTCCACAGTGAATACACGAAGATCCATCTATCATATGCCAGTCGCAATACATTTTTACAATTTCCTGAATGTTTGTGCTCTTTCCGTCGAATGCATTCAATGGTAGTGCCAAGATTAAATTTGTTTCGATCGTAACAGTCGTTTGATTGCAAATTTTACAGCGCACTTTATGAGTTAACTCATGTTCTACAGTTTTTCTTATACCATCGTGCTTATTTAGGAAACAAAGTAAAAATTCAGCTGCATCTTGCGGTATTTTGTCGGGATAATTTGCCACCTAAGTACTGCCTAACTCCAATACAATTAAGAATTAACGAATCCTTATTCATATAAGCAGCAGCTAAAGCACCAATCTCGTCGCACCAACGATGCTTCAATATTTTATCACGTATCATTTGACAATGGAGCATACATTGCAAAGCGGCATTGGCATAAGCTGAAACGTGATCGATATTATTGAAACATTTGGGAAAGTGTATCCCTTGTACCGAATGGTCTGCATGCATTGGTTCAGCAACAATTTTTGGTAATCCTGCCCAATAAATATCAGTAATTTTTTTAAGCTTTGTCAATTTGGAATTTATAACTGCCAAATCAGATCTATAAACTGTTCTCAACCTATTGTATTCCAATATAGCTAAGTTGTTAGTCTGTACAGAGTATGGATCGAAATTGATCAAATGTAAACCTTCCAAAGAAGTTACTCGGGATAATACAACATAAGTCTGTCCGCAGCTAAACACACTATTCCCTGCGTCTACTACAATCGTTTTCAAACTCAGCCCTTGACACTTGTGAACAATAATGCCGTAACTAAGAGAAATTGGAAATTGATGACGAAGAACGTACGTCCTGTCCATTATTAGAAATGTGGAAACAACTCTTTCGAGAGAATGGGAAATATCATTTGATAAACGAAACTCTATTTTTTCAATATCATCAGTCATTGGTTCTTCGGAAAAACCAGTAATTACACCGATAGCGCCATTAACAAGGCCTAAAGTTATATCGATATTACGTCTTAGCATGACTTTAGCTCCAACTTTCACAATTATCGTTCTACTTAAGCCAGCTGTCCGAGAAGTATGTTCCTCAATTGGCTCCAAAACCTTCTTGGCGCGCTTCTTTAAAACCTCTGGAAAATCCAGTATGTCGCGTGCAACCAACTGTACTTCGTCACTCTTAAATCTTTTAAGCATTGCTGCATTAAGTACATCGCACAAATAACACGTGGGAAGTAAACAAATTGCATCAGGTGGCAAACTTTCGATATAACTGCAAAGCTCTGTCAACCTTGAGTCAACGTCATCGGATCGAAAAATAATTATCCGCGACTGAAGTACCCGTATGTCTGCGTCCGTGAGAACGCCTAAACGAATTCTTGACAGCATGTCTCTATAAGTGCTATCTGCCCTTTGTCGCATATTTATGTTTAATTCGGCGTAAGCGAATAAATCAGCCCATAAATTATAATGTGTGAGAGTGTGAGAGAGTGCGAGAGAATGCGTGAGAGTGTGGGAGAGTATGTGTGAAAGAGAAACACTACGGGAGCGCCGGAAGGGGCTGGGGCAGCAGGCGAAACAATGGGAATGCCCACCTTTTCTTCTTCTACTGCTAAAAATCATATTATTCATTTAGCATTACAGTTTCTCGTTGTGCTAAGAAAGAAGTACGAATGAAATAAATAAATTACGTATTATTGGCGAGCACTTGCTCCATTTCATTATCTATATATTCCATCTGCAACAGTTCAATATATAGATCAGTTCAATAAACATTATACTGTTAGCTTTCATACTTACGTCGTCTCGTGAAGAGGACTTCAACGGAACTGAAGCAGTTCCTGTCTGCAGTCAGACGCGAGGGATAAGTGAGAGACCACCTAAACCCTTGTATGAAAACACCGACACAGTACGACGCGTACGGCGCACGTACACGAAGGTACCTTTTTTTTATCCGCGCCGCGAAGATCAACTCGCGAATAGGTTCAGCAGTTGACACCGGCTACAATTGATAAACAAGTTTGCCGATTTCACGCGCTCTAGCAAGCCGATGATGAAACAAATATACGATCTTCGTTTTGATTTTTACAATTATCAAGAGATAGCTACTGTTGCGAAATTCCCTTTGGGCCACACGTAGGGGTTCCGCGCTTCCGCAATCTCTCTCTTCTCTCTCTCTCTCTCTCTCTCTCGCCGTAAACTAAATTCTAATTAATAGAACTACTAATGAAACACTGGCATTTTATTTTATTTCATTTCATTTCGTTTCGTTTCGTTTCGTTTCGTTTCGTTTCGTTTCGTTTCGTTTCGTTTCGTTTTATTTTATTTTATTTTATAACTAGTTCTGAAACTGTCAATGGTAGAGTGGCAATGACAGAATGAAAATGGTAGAGTGGCAGAGTGACAATAGCAGAGTGACAATGGCAGGATGGCAATGGCAGAGTGACAATGGCAGTGGTAGACAGTGGTAGACACTGGTAGATTGTTGTAGTATAGAAAGTCATGGTAGACAGTGGTTGACGGTGGTATACGGTAATAGACAGTCAGTGGTAGACAGTAGATGTTCAATTGAGAAAGTGGATTTTCAAATCGAACGCCACTACCGCTACTGGCGGCACTAGCGCCACCTAGCGGCGAAAGTAGGAAACCGACATTCCGAGGTGTTCTTATTAAAAGAAGAAAATGAAAAAATGAAACTCTACCTACAAAAACAAAAACTTCAAAGCTGTATATTTCCTGAAAGAATGGACCGATTTGAATGTTTCACCATGCTATATTTCACCAGGCATCAGAAAAAAATACTGAATCATATGATATCATAATAAAATTGATACATGTAGCATTTAACTGCAAAACTCCAATTTAATTTTTCGTGCCTCCGAAAATCTATTGTTACCTGAGTTGGGTCGGGAAAAGGAGCCTCGGCGATCTCGCCGGCCAGTCGGTTGACGCTTGACGCTTTCAACTACTTGGCGTCGAGACTCTACCGAGTCTCCTGATTCGCTACGTTTTTCTGACCGGCAGAATTCTTCCACAGCTTTCGTTTCCTAACATAATAAGTTATTTCATACCCCATCATTACAGTTCATTTCGCAGCATCTATTCTGAACGGATAAAATGAACTGTTATTGAAAGAATGAGAGCTTTATAACAGCTCTATAGCTGTATGTGATTTACAAAGTGGCTCGCGTTGAATAGCACGCATTGTCATATACCAAGCTCCCCTCCTCTCTCTCATCTTCAAGAACAATATATATATATTGTTAAGGAATTTCTTCCGGCCGCGAAATCTAGTTCGCCGGAAGAAATTCGGGAAGCAAGAAAGAGAAGTCTCAAGGCCCCACGTTGGGCGCCAATTTGTAAAGGAATTTCTTCCGGCCGCGAAATCTGGTTCGCTGGAAGAAATTCGGGAAGGAGAAACGGACACTCTACTTTACTTTTATGGAGGCTCGACTCGAAATTACTTTCTTTCTTAATTTCCCAATTCCTCTACACTTCGGCCGGGAAGTCCTTTCGATAATAATGAACTCGTACTTAAACCAAAATCCGAACGAAAACGCGAAATTGGACGCCAGGCACCAGAGTGCCAACAACATTGATAAACTACTGAAAGTTTTAGTCAACGCGAAAATAAAGTTCAATCGGCAAGAAAATCCCCGGGCGGATTTCCAGGCTAGTCAGGAACGCGAGGAGAGCAGGTGGATTCGGCGAGAGAGCTAGGCAGAACGATTAAAGGCGACAATAGTTTCTTTATTCGAATATTCGAATACTTGGACAAAAAAAATTAGAGGCGACGCACGAGGCCGGTGTACTGCGGCTCGTGCGTGGCACGCGTCCGTTAGGTGATGACGCAGCAGATATTCGGTCGCAGAAGTCGCAAAGTTACAATACGCAGGTGGTCGGCACGAGCCTAAATCGCGATAATTAAACAGAAAATAGTTTGCACGAATATGCCGCGGTAGATGAAGTGAAGCAAATGGGCTCGACAATAATAACGATAATGAGATGGCCCGTTGTAGACGGCGCATAAGCCTGCAGGAAGGCCACCTTTTCATGCACTAACAAAGTAGAAGTGGCGAGAAAGCCAAAGATTCGCTTGCAGTCAGCATAAAAAACAGAATCGCCAGAAGGGCGGAAAGGAAGCGAGTATCGGGCTGAGACTTCTTACAAAAGGGAAGTCTCACGCAAAAACCCGCCGGTAGAAGATTCGCTTACCGATAATATTTGGTTATTAGCCGAGGCGCTAATAAATCTCCCTAATCGAGAATAATCCTGGTACGGGAATCCCTTCCTTGCTTCCTTCCTTCCTTCTAGGCGCTAATCGCTAGTCGCTAGTTTTCGGTAGGTTTGCTAATACAGTATGACCGCTCGCACGCACGTTTCTACAACGAGTGCCGGTCCTAACGCGCTTCGCTAGCCGTTCGCTTAGGACCCCTTTGTCCCCGAAAACCGGCCGGTCTATTGGTGGTCCCTAAGTCCCCGCCAATCCTAGTAGCCCTCGCTGTGCCCTGAGCCGAGCAGGCGCCAGGGCCGTCGCCCCGCGCCAAATTTTCCTCGCCGAAGTCGATCACCATAGATACTTGTTCTCCGGCTGGAACCCACAAGAGCGCCTGCGGTCGTCCAGTCGTCCAGGAAGATGACCAATCCCTCGCTGGAGTCCCTTCTGATGCTGCTGCTCCTTATGCTCAGCTCTCCAGGCCGAGTCCACGGGATGCGAAGTTGAATCGGTTGTTCGAAGGTACCAGGAGCCCTCGCTCCTGACGGGCGCTAATAGGCTCGCGCAAATACAAGAAGTGTTAGGATTGGCTAATAATGCTTAGCGAGAACCTGGCTGGAGACGTTCCTATTCGATAGATGGCTCTTATAGCCCCAATTCTTATTTCGCGAGAGATATTCCTTTACGGGAAGGCGAGGAGTTGTCTCGCCCCGCGAGTTACATTACAGTATAAAGGGGGTAGGGTATTTGTATCAGCGCCCCATTTCATACCTCTGAGGTAATTGATGACATTCAGGGTTTTGTTGCATTTTTCAGAACAGATTTCGTGTATTTTTCAAACGTCGGCCTACGATCAAAGATTATTCCTAAAAAGTTAACCGAGTCGTTGTTTACTATTTTGTGACTATCTATTTCGATGCATTTTGTTCCCGGGGATGTGTTGGTTTTGCTGATAACCAATTCGGTCTTTTCTGCAGCGAGATCCAGCCCTATGTCATGCATATTTTGTCTTATTTTTCCTAGTGCTTGGGTAATCATTTCTAGCGAGGTGTCAGTGGAGTCGCTCTTGTAGTAGATCGCAAGGTCATCGGCGAATTGGGAAACTTCTATATTTTCATGGCTGTCTTTTAGGATATCTTTGACATATATGTTGAATAGCGTTGGAGAGAGAACTCCACCCTGAGGAACCCCTTTGTGAATAATACGCGTTTCTTTTCGCCCCTGGAAAGATAGTTTCCTTTGATACGATATATTGTATATAAAGTGAAGAGCTTTCCGTGAGAGACCAATTTGGGATAATTTTTTAATTAGTATTTCTGGAAGGACATTGTCGAACGCGCCGCTGACGTCTATAAATGTCGCTACGGTGTCTTGCTTCATAAGGAAGCCGGTTCTGGCATATAATGTGAGACTGTGTATATTTTCTGCGGTTGATCTGCCTGTGCGGAAACCAGTCTGGTTGATTGATATTATGTTGTTATATTCACACCACCATTTTATCCTATTGTTCAGTAATTTCTCCATGAGTTTGCCAAAGCAAGATATCAGTGCTATTGGTCGTACGTTTATCTTATCAGATTTTGGGATCAATAGGATTTGCGAATTTGTCCATTCCTCCGGTATTTCTAGAGTTTCATACTATTCATTTATAATGGAGAGTATTATATCTCTTGTGATCATTCCTGTAAGAATAAGCATTTTGTTTTCTACGCCATCTACTCCAGGGGATGACTTGGGTTTTAGCGTTGTGAGGGCTTGCTCTAGCTCGCACATGGAGAATTTTTTTTTTCAAAGAATATGTTATCTACTACTTCCACATCAAGAATCGGGTTTGTCGGTACCCATTGGGGAGCTATTTTTGCGATCGCTTTTTTGATAGCAGCTTTCTTTTTTTCGGGATCTGCGTATGCGTTCGCGCTTGATTTGACCCACTTGTTGTTTAAGACCTTTATTTTGTCCCAAACGTATGTCTGAGATGTTCTGAATAAGTTTATTGTTCCAGCAAAGTCTCTAAAATCTTTTCTTTTCTTTTCCTTACATAACTTCTTAAATTTAACTAAGTTGCATTTGTACTTTGACCAGTTGTAGGTAAACATGTGTTTTTTTCCATTTTTGGAACATTTTTTTTGTTTCGCGATAGTACTCATTACATTCTGCATCCCACCAGGTGGTGGGATTGTTTGCTTTGGTTGGTTTATTCACCGCAGTCTTGGTACTTTTTGGTGTGGCATCACTTACAGCATTTTTCATACAGAGCGTTATAGCGTGATACCAATCCTGAAGGGAACAATAGCTATCTCTCTTTAATTCTTGTATATCTAATTCTAGTTTGGATTTATACTCGTTCCAGTTTGTGTTTTTTTGTGGAGGGCTTGTTTGTGCGTCTAACGTATAGGAAGTTGTCTACTCTATGGTTTAGGTATATAGGGTAGTGGTCGGACCCATAGACCATAGACATATAGAATGGACCGCACACAGCGCCGTCAAAACTGTCCGCACCAGTAGAAAAGGATGGAGCGTGACTGCAGTCACTCTCCATCTCTTTCTTCTCGACACCGTAGCACTGGTTTGTAGTACCCCGATCACCCAAAAAAAATAAACATAAAAAACCACATTCGGGCACAAAAATTGAAACTATTCCATAGAAAATTTTGCACTGCTCAGCGTAACATGATCTATTCGGCGCAATCAAAGAGTAACGTCTGCAGTTTGAGAATTATAGATCGTGTTTCGAAAGAGAACCGAAGAGTTTCTAAATAGAAATTAAGAGTAATGTCTGCAGTTTCTTTCAATATTAAAGGTCGTTTCTATTAAGTAATAGAAACATCGTCATATAATCATCACCATCCTTCCCATCCCGTGCACAATTTAAGAAATGAGACATTTTTACGGGAGCTCACAAATGGCATAGATGGTAAAGTGGGTTGTCGAATAGGGTTTTGAAAGATTCAAGTTCGATTCTCCCAAGTTTTTATTTTGATGACCAATTTTTCTCAAAAAATTTCTTTTCATGTTAAAACCTTAGTATACAGATGCGTCGATTTTAATGAAATTCACTTCTCCCTTTTTCCCACTCTGATTCTTTGTCTGCAATCTATAATCTATCTAATATCTATTTTCTTTATTTCTATCCCTAAACTGTTTCTATTGCATCCTACTCTGGAAACTGCGATTGGAACTAACATCCACATCAGGAGACTCGGTAGAGTCTCGCGCCAAGTAGAAGTTCCCTCTCCATATATATATGACACTCCGGCGCGCGACAGCCGAGGCTATATTATCCCGAACACTAGCTGTTATCCTTAGTTACCAAACTTTCACCTCGATTTATGCGAAAGTTAGAGCCCCAAGAATTTATTTCAGAATTTTGTATTTCATCGTTGATTTTTCTGAATCCAATGAGCCAAGAATCATGTGGATCGGTCCAGTCGTTCCGGAGATATGAATTTCCTCTTTTATTTTTCTCGTGGTAAAGGCAAAGCGGATTAAGAGTTTCATCGTCCGGATTAATACAATTCCTAAAAATGTTACTCTCACGTGTTTCACGCGAGAGGGCACCACTGCGAAGTGCTGCAGAGCGCTGTGCAGATAACATGGTTTTATACCGACACATTGGTTATGCCATGACTGGTGATGTGTCAAAACAATGATGACGGTTATATAAATGTGGTACAGTCCGATTGTATTTTTCTTCAAAATATGAACAACCAAAAAGGCGTGAAATCCCCCAAAATACATTAAAATGTAAATAAAACCGCCAAGTAGTTTAATGATCCAAAAATGGAATAGATATCACACAAGAAAGCCAAGTTTTCAATCAAAGATACTGTTCTAAATTGTATTAACGGTTGCGGGAATGCAGGTCTCTGGCTTCAGTCTAGTCGGGTGCAACAAGAGGTAGAGGAAGTTCTGAAGACAATAGCGTTTATTTTCAATTACCTTGAGGCGGGTCAGGTACTCGCCGTACGGAATCTTGTTCGCTTATTTTAAGCGGTCCGGTGGCAATAACACCACTGGTCCTATCACAGTTCAATATCACACAACACAGTACAATTCGGCGGTACAATTAACAATAGTTAGTGGTTCGGATCAACACACAATCTCTAATTTCGGCTTTAGCAAAACGCGTCCGTTTCCTTCAGCAAAAGTAACAGTTATGGCGGAACAAGGAAGCCGGCCGGAGAAGAAGCGTAAGTTCTTCACGCTTCCGCGGGGGAGCGTCCCGATCGCTACGTTCATTGGTGGAATCTATGCGGATCGATAGGCGGATCGATCATCTTGTAGTCGGCTACGGGGCCGAATGCACATGACTAGATAAATCTTAGAATACTAGGTAACATGGCTTAAATCTAGGGGGCCAATAGGGCGATGATTCCTGAACATTCCGGCCGCCATCAGCAACAGCGTTGATGATTATGTGGTGATCCTTGCGGATCGATCTCTCATGCGGTGTCAGGCGTAGCAGATTGTGGTCGATCAGGCGGGTCAGTGATGGGTAGAACGGCAAGTTTTGCGATCGGCCTTGTAAGAGTCGTCGTTGCCGTCTTTAGCGTGACTACCCGTGTCAATCCGTCCTTCCCAGGATGCAGCTGAGTGACTCTGGCGAGAGGCCACTTGGCTGGAGGAAAGCGTTCATCTCTAACCAGGACTAAAGAACCGACATGGATTATGTTATGCGGGTGGTGCCACTTGGAGATAGCCTGTAGTTGCTGCAAGTAGCTGGTGGACCAAGTCGACCAGAATCCTTGCAGCATTTGCTGCAGGAGCTGCCATCTTCCAAGTCGCGTTGTCTTGATGTCCAGTTATGAGGGTTCTGGTAGCACATTGAGCGGATGTCCAATGAGGAAGTGTCCGGGGGTAAGTGCAGTCAGGTCATCTGGATCATCAGTCAGTGGTTCAAGCGGTCTCGAGTTTAATACTGCTTCCACTTGTATTAGAAGAGTCGTAAGTTCTTCAAAAGTGAGAGCGGTAGCGTTTAGGCGGGCCCGGTGGTGCTTGACAGATTTGACAGCTGCCTCCCACTTTCCTCCCATATGAGGAGCAGCCGGCGGATTAAATCGCCAAGTAATGCGGTCTGCGGTAAACAGGGCGGCGAGTCTGGCGAAATCTTGAGTTCCTTGGCGGAACATCTGCTTGATGGTGGCGTCAGCTCCCACAAAGTTAGTGCCACAATCACTGGATAGTGTGTGGCAGATACCTCGTCGTCCAGTAAATCGGGGGAATGCGGCGATGAATGCGTCGGTGGAGTACTCGCTGACAGCTTCGAGATGTACAGCGGAGGTAGTGAAGCAGACAAATACGCAAAGCCATCCCTTGGCGGTTTTGGCTCCTCTTCCTTTCCACGTGCGTAGTGTGATGGGTCCGGCGTAGTCGAGTCCCGTGTGGGTGAAGGCGGGTGACGGCGTGACTCGAATGCTGGGCAGTTGGCCCATCAACTGTTGTGCGCGGAGCTCTGGATGGCGTGCACATCTCACGCATCTCAGGATATGTGAGCGGACAGGCTGTCTTCCTCCCAGAATCCAGACCTGCTGTCTCACAGCGGCGAGTGTCACTTGCGTGCCACCGTGAAGTGTGCGGTGGTGTGCGTCGGAGATCATCAATGTTGTCAGCGGGGAATTCCGTGGTAGAATGGCGGGATTCTTATTGCTGGGCTCTAAGTTGGAGTGTGAGAGCCTGCCTCCAACACGAATTATTCCCTTGGTGTCCACAAAGGCGGTCAGTCGGTTGAAGGGATGGCCGCGAGGCCACGGAGACATCGTGGCTAACAGCTTGAGTTCAAGCGGGAAATGTATAGACTGAATAACCTTGATCCAGTACTCGAGAGCCTTGGCGAGATCTGCGGAGTCAATAGCGAATCTGAGAGTACAATTCGGCACCTTGGTCAGTACTTGGTGGACTCTGAAACAGATAGCGGTAATGCGGAGCAGGCGTGTCAGGTTGGAATATCTTCCAATGAGATCCCAGTAAGGTTCCGGGGGTGTTCTTACGGAAAACGCCAATCCAGGTCGCTCTTTGAGTTGGTAGGCTGGATCACAGGTGAATTTCTGCGGCGGCCAGGACTGTGCGGGTTTGCGCAACCATGGAGGGCCAGTCCACCAAAGTTGGTGCGTTTTCAGCTGGTTCGGAGAGAGTCCTCTCGAAGCGCAGTCAGCGGGGTTCTCCTTGCCAGGTACGAAACTCCAACGGCCGTGTGGAGTCAGATCTTGAATGGTGGACACTCTATTCCTGACGAAATCTTTCCAGCGGGACGGGTTTGATTGGATCCAAGTGAGAGCTACTGAAGAATCTGTCCAAAGGTAGACTGGATAGCTGGCGGCGTCGAGGGTCTTCTGGCAGTAATGCACGAGCCTTGCGAGCATCAGTGCAGCGGCGAGCTCCAATCGTGGGATGGTGAGCCGTTTAAGCGGTGCTACCTTTGTCTTCGCGCAGACTAGAATGATGCGTGTTCCTGTCTGCGGCGAATGCGTCTTCAGATAAACAGCTGCTGCCATTGCGAGCTGTGAAGCGTCAGAGAAGCCATGGATTTCTGCTGACGTTGTGGCGGTACAGTTGATCCATCTTGGTATAGTCAGTGACGGAATTTCGGCAAGTTCCGTCTTGAAGGCAATCCACTTGAGCCGAATTCGCTCAGTCAAGTGGTCGTCCCAGCCAAGTTTTTCCAACCAAAGCTCCTGCAATAGTACCTTGGCGCGAATTATCAGCGGTGCGATTAAGCCAAGAGGATCAAAAATTTGGGCGATCTCCGAAAGTATCATGCGTTTCGTCAGATAACTGGATGAAGTCGGCGGCTTGATCTGAAATTGCAGTGTATCAGTATGCGGCGACCAGTGGAGTCCGAGGAGCTTGGTGCTGTCCTCTGTGTCGTTGAGAGACAGGCTAGGTTTCGCTTCCACGCTAGATTTCTGAAGCAGACTGCGAGTATTGCTACTCCACTTGGCCAGGGGGAATCCGCCCGCCTGGCACAAGCCAGTCAGCTGGTCTGCGGTTTCTTGAAGTTCGGCGATGTTGTCGGCACCTTCGAATATATCGTCCACATAACGTCCATATGTGAGCGGGTTGACAGCGAGTGGGAACTTGTGTCCTTCATCTGCCAACAGTTGAAGAAGCACGCGGACTGCGAGGAACGGGGCTGGACGAGTACCGTACGTGACCGTTGTAAGCTGGTACGAGGTTATGTTCTGCTGCTCGTCCACCCAGAGTATGCGCTGTAAATCCCAATCTCGTTGGTCGACCAGGATTTGGCGGAACATCTTCGTGATGTCAGTGACAAATATGAAGCGGTGTCTGCGGATCCACAGCAGCACGTCCATGATATCAATCTGAAGCTTAGCTCCAGTGTGTAAGATATCATTGAGGGACACTCCTGTCGGCGTTGCTCGAGATCCATTGAACACAACCCGCAGTTTGGTGGTGGTACTGCTTTCTTTAAGAACTCCATGGTGCGGAAGGTAATAGGTTGGAGTTGTAGTTGGCGTGTCTGGTGCTCTGGTCATGTGCCCAAGTTGTTCATATTCTTGTAAGAAGTTCATGTATAGTTGGCGGTACGTGCCATCCTTGGCAAGACGTCTGAGCAGATGGCGGAGGCAAGCATGGGCAGTATGGAATGAATCTCCAAGTTGTGCGGGGGCAGATCTCAGTGGCAGTCTGACAACGTACCTGCCAGCAGCGGTTCTGGTATGTGTTGCTTGGAAGTGAAGTTCACAAGCACATTCATCTGCTGTGGATTCTGGTGTGTTAGATGACGTTGGTACTTCTTCTTGTATCCAAAATCGGGTCAACAATTCTTGAAGGTCCTGTTGTTGTTGGTCAACAGATATTTGGTAAGACTGACTTGCCTGGTTGCGGTGCGAAGAGGTTGGGCCCAGCACTATCCATCCAAATATTGTGCGTTGGGCTACAGGCAGGTCAGCGGACTCCTTTATCACCTCAGGTTGTAGGATTATCCCATAATGGTCAGCGCCCAGGAGTATGTCGATGGGGCCTGGTGTCATAAATTGCGGATCAGCCAGTTGTAGGTGTTTTAAGTGGCTCCATGAGGCGGTTGGAATGTCCGTGGATGGTATTGTGCCTGTCAGTTCCTTCAAGATGTGTGCGGTGACTTGGATAGCTTCATGCGTGTATGCGGATTGCAGTGTTAAGGGGCTAGACTCAGGTATAGTAGTGGCGCTGTTTTATCGGCACAAATTGGCCAAATCATGCTTCGGGGATCCCGCTTTTACTCCCTTATATGGAATGATTTTGGGTCGGAAAAGGTCTCAATCGAAAGATGAAAGATGCGTACAGCGCGGCTGATTCGTGGTTTTGCAAGATTAGGACGCTGCTCAATTATATTAATGTGCGAAGTGTTGTGAAATCAGCGGTGGGTGTACAACTTTTAGCATATTATTATGACCAAAAAGCATCGGAATCTTACAAAACCACGAATCAGCCGCGCTGTACGCATCTCTCATCTTTCGATTGAGACCTTTTCCGACCCAAAATCATTCCATATAAGGGAGTAAAAGCGGGATCCCCGAGGCATGATTTTTGAGGTTCTGTGGCCATGTTGTTGATATGCAGAGCGGTCTATCTGAGTACTTTAGTTCGGCCAGCGCGATCGAGGTGGCGCGTAAGTGAAAGGGCTATTCTGCACCCTAGCCTGTCAAAACATAGTTATTTGACAGCAAGCTATCGGGTTAGGTTAGTCACCTGCTGACGGGATGCAGAGTGATTCTGCAATGCAGACTCATTCTGATATATGATTTTTAGTTGCAACATATATAAATGCAAAGAAGAACGGTCCGGTTGTTCGTGGTTTTATGGGAATGCATTGTTACTTGGTGAATTGCAATGTTTCAAACCAAAATGAGTGCAGCACTCTTTCAACTCATTTTCCAGATGCCTTGTCATGGAAATATTTGTATGCCCTTGTAATAATTTGAGTTAGTTTATGTCTAAGAGCCTGCAAAAATATGTTCGTTTGGATATTATAAACTGTAGTTACCAAACAGTTGGCAAGTGCAGTCGTTTGGAGAATAATTTCATGTTTCAGAATCTTGGTAACGCATGGGAGGTACAACATGCAAGTCTCCTCAAACGTAACTTTGAAAGATGCTGCGTAACAGTATATACTTTGGAAATGGTTGTTTCTAGAATGGACGCTCTAATCAACATCTTGATTTGCACATTTACTTTTTGGGATATTAGCTGTAGTATAAACTAGATCCAAGTAGAGTCATCTATGTGTTTGGTAGAAAATGCCTTTTGCTGGGTTGATTGTTTGTTATTCAACAGCCTATGTAACGTATTGATGTTATCAATCATGCTAGTTTCCATTTCACATATTAGGTACTAAGGCTAGTAACTGCGTAAGGGGAGAACGTATTTGTTGAAGTATTGTTCATAGTACTTCTCAGAGTATTGTTACGCAGAATTCATATTTCAACTCAAAGGTATGGTTGAGAACCTGCCACACCTTTACAGTTTGTAAAATCCATAAGCCTCGAATTATTGTGCAAATGTGTGCTGACTAAAATTGAATAGGCTATGCTTACCAAGATTTTGATTTTGTTATCATCAGTTTTTTAAAACTCACAAACAGTGAGCGAAGCACACTTTCAAAGTTTGAAACAGTCCTATCTATATTCCCATAAACAATGATGCCAGAAATATCATATATCAGAAATATCATATATCATGTCTGTCATTCATCAGTGAAATGAAGTAGACTGTCTCATTCCGATTCCTAATAAGCCTATGTAATAAATAATTGGAAAAATTTATTTATATTGCCAAATGTATAGCAATGCATTGAATTGAATTGAATTTATAAAAATGTAAAGAAAAAAAGTGTAAAATACATGAACGAGACGGAATCGAACTTGTTCTTTTCAAGTGCAAATCCATCACTTTACCCGTAGCACTACTTGCACGACTAATATAATACTTCTCTATTACAGTAAAAGAATTGTGATTCTTCTATGTGCTTTTAGTAATATTTCGAACAAACAAATATTTATAGTAAGGCCATTTCATATTATACGGACTGATAAGATACAGAATGTAATATAGGCTCTACAGTCATCTGAGTGAGACAGTCTCATTCTACCGGGTATTCGAGCGAAACAGTACCGCGCCGCTTGATACATGTGTGTGCGTGCGAAGTATGTGTGCGGCTAGGGCTCGAGCCTTGGCCGGAACATCGGGACTCGGGAGCAGCCCGCAGCTCGAGATCGCAGGAGTGATAAGCGGGTGACGCAATCAAGGGAGCCAAAACAAATGAACCCAAGCTGGCCGCTGGGTCGCGCGTTAGACTTTGAGTGCAGCTCCATCTCGACCTTTAAAAACTGTTGGTAATACAGTGAGGGGCCAGATCTCGTGACGTCATTTCGGAGTCTAGCCCCTTAACTGCACTACGCCTCTGGTGGTTCCAGCACTTGCATTGCCAATGCCTCGGATGGCAACTGAGGCATGGTTTCTTGCCAATTTACACTGGCGTACAGCGGTTTCAGATATGAACGTCAGCTCAGACCCAGGATCCAAGAGCAATCTGACTTGGTGAGTTCTGAGTGGCGTAACTATGGCGGCAAGGCTAGTTGCTAGCAGAACTATAGGACGGATATAGTTAGGTAGGGAATGATTGGCACAATTGTCTTGGGAAACCTCTCCCGATGGCTGAGAAGGCGAGACCCTCAACCCTCCTGGTGCCGAAGCACCATGTGCCAAGGTCGTCTCATCCCAGACACCAGAATTAGTTGTCCTGTTGGACTGTGCGGCGTAGGCAGGTATGGATTTTGACAGGTGTAGGTTATGTTTGTTAGTTGGCAGGTTTGGTACTGCGGATTGGAGGTAAAGCGGTGTAGGAGTGGAGTGAAGAGGTAAAGCGGAGCGTGGAAGCGTGAGTTCTCAGTGGTTGGCAGCGGATGGAGCGGATGCAGAGGTGAGTGGGTGTAAGTAGGTGTGGTGCCTTGCACCGCACACCCTGCAGCTCTGTGTCGATTTACACCAGTTCAGGCCGTGGTTGCCCAGGCAGTTGGGGCATAGCCTCAGCTGCTGGGCAACGTTGCGGCGCTGTTCCGGTGTCATCTTCACAAACGCTGGACACCTGGCCACGTAGTGGATTTCTCCACACACGTGGCAAGGGGGGATCTGCGGTGCAGGGTTGGAGGAGCTGGAGACAGCGGTGTTAGCGGATGTTGTTGGCGGTGCTGAGGAAGTAGGCGGTTTGGTGGAACACTGGGGTTTCTGCGGAACTGTGGAGGTCCGTGGAGCAGGAGCAGGAGCCACTGCTACCGCAGCCAACACATTGGCCTTGGTGGCCTTGAGTCGGCTGGCGGCAGAGTAGCTCTTCTGCTGGGAGGCGGATTTGGCGGTGGTAGAGGAAGCGGGAGAGGGGTCTGCGGAGGCCAACCTCTCCAAAGTCCTGATCTTGGTGGCCAGGAAGTTGAAGAGGTCGGACAATGCGGGGCACTCGGTGGTCGAACCCAAGTGGTTCTCCCACGACTCCCGGAGACCCTGGTCCATTTTGAGAGTTACTAGATGGACTACCATGAGGTCCCAGTGTTCCACCGGGTAGGAGAGGGATCGGAGGCAGTTGAGGACTGAGGATACTGTGGTGGTCAGGTGTTCGATTTGTTCTGAGGATCTGGGGGTTAGTGGTTTCAGGTTGTATAGGCGGTCGAGGTGAGCGGAGACGAGGTGACGTTTGTTCTCGTACCTGGCAGTCAGAGCCTGCCAGGCCGATGGGAACATTTCTGAGGAGACAGGTAAAGCGGAAACTAGTTGTAGTGCGGGGCCGGAGAGGGTGGTTTTGAGATAGTGCATGTGCTCTATATCTGAAAGGGAGGTATTGCGGATAACTATGGAGCGGAACATATCGCGGTAAGGAGGCCAGGAGGGGTAGTCCCCGTGGAAGGTAGGGAGCTGAAGTTCGGGGAGTAAGCGGGGAGCGGTACGAGGAGCGGAGGAGGTAGAGGCGGAAGCAGCGGAGGCGGTACCGGCGGCGACGTGGGCCACTTCGAGTTGCCTGAGGAAGGTCTTAACCCTCAGGTAGACTTCGAAGGCGTCTGAGTAGGCGGTTCCGTCCAGGTAGTCCAGGGCCTGCACCTTCTCCAGCGCCACCAGCTCCTCGATGGCGTTGTGGGTTTCGCCGAACGTGTCCCACAGCGTCTCGAGGCTCTCCTGGTGTGAGAGGATGTAGGGCAGCGATTTGCGGGAGGTTTCTGCGGACTCCTTCAACGTCCTCTCAATCTTCTCGAGGAACTTATGGTGGGTGGCCTGGCGGGCCACTCGGCGGAGGAGTTTCGCGGAGGCCAGCTTAAGTGGTTTCGGCGAGGTCGGTCGTGCGGTTTTCGGCGGGACAGTAATGGCGGAAGTGGCGGCGGTTTCCGAGGATGGAACGACCAGTGTGGCGACCTGAAGCCGAAGTGTCTCGACTTCAGACGTCACACATGGTGATGGCGGTGCGGAATCGGAAATGGCGGCGGGGAGTTTCTGCTCCTTGGCGGGGTCCGGCGGATTCTCCTCCTTGCCCTTCATGGCTCTCCTCTGCGTTTTGCGGGTAATCTGGTATGGATGTGTAAGCCGCGGGAGTTAGAAGAAGCGGTGTGTAGAAGGGAAGTTAGAAGCGAGGACAGATAAGCCACGAGGCACGCGGATAATGGCGGCGAGGAAATGAAGCGGAACAAAGAGATTTGGGACTAGACTGAATCCGGCTCGAAGGACCAAAAATGTTCTAAATTGTATTAACGGTTGCGGGAATGCGGGACTCTGGCTTCAGTCTAGTCGGGTGCAACAAGAGGTAGAGGAAGTTCTGAAGACAATAGCGTTTATTTTCAATTACCTTGAGGCGGGTCAGGTACTCGCCGTACGGAATCTTGTTCGCTTATTTTAAGCGGTCCGGTGGCAATAACACCACTGGTCCTATCACAGTTCAATATCACACAACACAGTACAATTCGGCGGTACAATTAACAATAGTTAGTGGTTCGGATCAACACACAATCTCTAATTTCGGCTTTAGCAAAACGCGTCCGTTTCCTTCAGCAAAAGTAACAGTTATGGCGGAACAAGGAAGCCGGCCGGAGAAGAAGCGTAAGTTCTTCACGCTTCCGCGGGGGAGCGTCCCGATCGCTACGTTCATTGGTGGAATCTATGCGGATCGATAGGCGGATCGATCATCTTGTAGTCGCCTACGGATGACTAGATAGATCTTAGAATACTAGGTAACATGACTTAAATGTAGGGGGCCAATAGGGCGATGATTCCTGAACAGATACCACACGTTAATTAATTAATTAACTTGCATCTCAAGCTTTAAAACTTGGCATGTGCAAATTTGTGTCAAGGTAGTCATATGCTAGTAATTAAGTATGCACATTCCAAGTTTTAAAGTTAGAGATGCAGGTTAATTAATTAATTAACGTGTGGTATCTTTGATTGAAAACTTGGCTTTCTTGTGTGATATCTATTCCATTTTTGGATCATTAAACTACTTGGCGCTTTTATTTACATTTTAATGTATTTTAACTTATTCCGTCGCTACAAGTAGTGAAACTCGATGAAATAGTCAGTAAAAGGCCAACATCCGTCTTCTGTCGAAAGACGCGTCGGCTGCCCGCGACGCTTGGGGCCCCCTTGCCGTGGGCAAGGCACGCAGCCCTGTCAAGCTGAGAAGACGGCGCAGCCAATCAGAATCTTTAGAGGGAGAGGGAGAGTGACTGTAGTCAAGTTCTGTCTCTCTCACTTGTACTGACCCCGTTTCTCACACTGGCCGGATAAGGGATGCGCGGTCCATTCTATATGTCTATGGTAGTAGGGCTAGGCCGGTTCTGCGACGGAAGTGCCCCAGCGGCCATTTTGTTTCGTCGGGAAATTCAAACGTGTCGGGAGGGGGTTTTCGGGGCACTGCGCCGGAAGTGCGCCAACGGCCATGTTGTTCTGAGTGGTGGGTGGCGGAGGTGTCCCCCAGGTGTGTGTGGGTGGTCCAGGTGAGTGGGTGGTTGCCCCCGTGGGTGGTGGAGGCATCCCCATTTTTTTGGTGTCCCCGGTGGGTGGGTGGCGCAGGTGCCCTATTGTTCCAGGTGCCTCCCGGTCCAGGTAGGTGGGTGGGATCCCTCCACCGGGTACTTTTGCCCCGTACCTGTACTAGTGGGTGGGTGGGTGCCGCGTACCTGTACCCAAGGGTTGAGCTAGTGTCTCAGGTGCCCCAGGTGCCACAGGTAGGCGCGTGTCGCGGGCCCGCGGAGGAGGGGATGCCTGCCTCGGGTCGTATACACCGCTAGGGGAGGGGGGGTGCGTGTCCCGGGCCGATACTCCCGACGAGAAGGGGTGCGTGGGAACTTGGATGCTCCGCCAGCGCACGTGTTCCCATAAATACCCCCGTGACAGCGATAATGGGTTTTTTCCTCCCCCTATACATTAAGACGAAGATTCTCTAAACACTTGACATGCCGACCGGCCTAATGCAGCATCATGGCACTTGACCGACCGAACGCACGTGCGGGTGTTTACGTAAACAGGACGTAGCTAAGCTGCTTAGATGCAGTGTTTGTTTACTGCGTCAGTAAGATTTTCTATAAGGTGGTCGCAATCACTGGCGCCCAATCTAAATACGCCGTCTGTACATGCTGGTATTTACGAAAAAAAGACATAGCCACAAGTGTCCGCTAGTATTTACGACCCCCGGCAGACATAGGCACAAGTGCCCCTTTCCTGCGACAGCGGGACTTTCCCTATCGTGACTCTTGGCCGCACATGTTGGTGTTTACGAAAACGGCACGTAGCTACAAACTTAGATGCAAGGGCTTGTTTCCTGCAGCGGTAGACTTTCTATAAGAAACCCCCTTTAAATGCCCCAGCGCGGCACTTGACCGAGCGACCGGCCGCACGTGCCGATCTTTTACGGAAAGAGCCCGTCGCCGCCGGCAGACATACAATTTACAGCCGGCTAATTATCAGGAGCAGTTTACAGCCCGAGACGCTCGGCTAATTATCATAATAAACAGACAAGCCCGGCTGAAGCGTGCGACGCACATTTTTTACAGCCGTAGCTAGCTGGTAGTGAGAACCTTTCTTTCGACTTTTCGTCGGTGCATCTTCCAAGTCCCTGGCTGAAGCGTGCGACACACATTTTTTTACAACCGTCTCTTAGAGAGAGAGAGAGGGAGAGAGAGAGCGAGAGGGGTGAGAACCCTTCTTTCGAATTTTCGTGGGTGCATCTTCCAAGTGGTGGGAAGCCGTCTACCACGCGTACTCGTTCAGAGTGGGGGTATCATAGGATAAAAAGTGGTCCACGGTGAAGTGTCATCATCATTAATCCGGGTACCGCAGCATCCACAAGAACCTTCAACGATTCTATTCATACAACATGCATATAAACAAGTTCTTCAGAACCAACCCCCAATACCGTAAGATGACAGTAGTGTAAGTATCTGAATGCTCATACACAATTTACAGTAGTTTTCCAACGATCTAATAATAATAATATGTATTTTGCTCCTTCAGACCATCTCCAGCACCATCCGAGAGAACCGCAACGTTGTTGCAGCGAGGACGAGAGCCGTGTTTACTCGGACGGAAGTACCCGCTGACACGTGATTTCTCAAAGTACTTGGAGATCGGGGTGCGCCTCAGCCCCCATTCCTGTTACGTGGAACTCGCCCTTGGTGATAATCGGGGCAATGAAATCCCATTCCTAATGCATGACTAGAAGGAGTTGATGAACGCCAAGGATCAGATTCTTGCAATGCTCGATGAACCGAGGGAAAAGCTCGTAGTAGGTGTTACATTGGCTTACGAGGGAGTAACGCTTCAAAATGGTATGGGAGTCGTGAAAATTTCCAATACAACGACGTCCCTATACATGTCGCCAAGGACGATGCGTACGATTTTCGAATTTGGAGGATGTATCGACCATATGTTCACATGGCTGTCGGAAAGCGCTCTAACAGTCATGTTAAAGTTCAAAACATTCGTCGAAATACTACGGGGTGCAAAGAACTCCGATTATAGAGCAGCAATTATGCAGGATGAACGATTTGAGAAACATTGCTTGATCGACTGTGACCTCATAGCGATGGGTATTGATACGATAATAGGCGGGGTATTAATGGTGCGGAGTATGGAAAGTAATGGCGCTAATTGGCTTTAGAAACCCGCAGATGTTGTATATTGTAAATAAATAAAACATCATATTTAACAAATCTCGAGTATTACTCACTGACTATACCATTCCTACACATTTCTTAAAATACCCCTTCGAACGGCGTTTCCTTCGGCAAAAAGGGTAAATACCTGGCGAAACTCGAGTTTTTTAAGAGGGGATGGGTCATCCCCGTTTTGGAAGGGTTGGGGGTACTTAAAGACGGGTGTCTGTCCGGTCAACATCCGCATTCCACAGCTAGTGCCACACAGTGCAGAAGTTCCGGAAAAAAGTCAGAAGAAAACCCGAAGAAACGGAAATGGACAAGGATTACGGACGCCGCATAGTAAGTATCCCGTGTCATGAACATTGTATACACGCATATACAGGCGCTATACGATTTTCCGTATCTTACAGACGAAGGAATTCCACCAGTATGCCCGGGAAATTAGGAGGCTGCGCCTGTGCCTGCGAACGCGCAACGAGGCGCAACATTATGTGGCGCATAAGACCCCTGATTTTTGGGGCATAGGCGCAATGTTTGATAAGTTCAAGCGGCAACAAAAGCATTCTATAGGATTTTGAACTAATATGTGTGTTTTTTTTCTGTATGTTATGCAGCACGCCACACGCCGAAGCCGGTGGCAGTAGTAAGGCCCATGAGGCGAGACCCCCCACCACCTCCGCCTCCGCAAGCAGCGGCGCCGCCACCACAACCAGCAGCAGCAGCACCCCGGACCGCCGGCCGACCGCGGTCGAGGCAGATGACCGCCCCGCAAGTCCCCCTCAGGCGACCCCCCCACACCCAACCCCCGTCACAGACGGATGTATAATCTCCCCGCACACCTTTTAAAATAAAAAGCTTGTATATATGTAAACATCTCTCTCTCGCACAATTTGGTCTCCTTCACATCCTTATCCTCATACTTCTCCAGCGAACTTAGATATATGGGAGGGTTTATAAAATCAATTCGGGGTATAGTTTATACATATATTTACCCATGAGATAAAAAGTTGTACAGTTTCAATACGTTTTGGAGCGCGCAAGTCCCTTCATGAAAAGCGCAAGCAAATGTATTCATAGCGGACATGTTCGTGAATCTTGGTATAGCGCAGCAGCACTCATCACATTCGGCAATTTCCTCAATATTATAGATCACCGGTGCGGAACCGATAAATTTCTCGAGCCACTTCTTCTCGTTCCCCTTGACGATGATGATCGCAGCATCTTGCAGGACGGATCTCAAAAGCGTCTTAGCTCGGGAATACTTGACATGACCGTCATTCCAGGAGAGTCCATGATGATGTTTCTCGAGCCACTTGCAATGTTTCTTTGCACCCTTATCGAGCATTGTCCATGGGACCGGCGACGTAAATATCCAATGTACTATTTGGCGAGTACAGCGTACAAGTATAGCCGCTTCCTTCATTATGAACTTGCCATCAATCATAAAGCCCTGCACATCAACTAGAGCCGTACCCATCTCGTTTTCAGACTTTATATAATTTTGCGTACAATATTCATCAGCGGGTTGTAATCCACAATACGGTCGTGTATGATTAGGCAGTAAGCGGTTGTGTCTGCTGGAACGTTCTCCTGACACTCGAAGTCGATCCGCACATCCACAGTCGAGCTCTTCACAGACTCGTTTTGACGGGAGCAGTTCAACACGACGTATGGGCCGTATCCCATGAACTGGGTAGTGTTTAGGAGCGGTTTACCGGTTCCGTAGTAGGATTCTCGAAACTTGGCGTACATATCGTAGAGTGTAGCATATCGATTCTTTTTAAAATCCATGTTCAAATCGCCATAGGGATACACTTCGGAGTTGAGATCGAGACGGACGTTTGAGAGATTGCAGTGATCGAATATTGTGGCTCTCACAACTATATTATTCTTTCGAGCTGTTTGCATGGCGAATATTACATATCGAGGTTTTTCCATATGCGTTGCAGCCTTCACCGACCATGTGTGTCTAGTCGTTGTCTGTAGCAGAGGATACTCATGGATCTCGAACGAACGGAAATTCATCGTAATCGCTCTACCACTCTCCAAAGCACGAAACATAGCCAATTTATGCATCTTATCCAGGGTTACATGGGGAATATGCCATTGCAACTTATGCAGCGTAAGCTTCTATGTCACTCCAGCTGGACCGTATAGCGCATTCGCATCAGTACGAGCACGAATCAGAATGAGCTTATGACGAGCGTTTATTATGACGCGTATATAATCCTCACAAAATCCCAATAGCACACGCAGAGGCACACAAAAATTGAAGTGCAACGGCGTCCCGCGATCATTATTCTCTTTCGCCACCTCATCATCATAGATCCACTTCCAACCCGCATTGTCCAAGGTTCTACACTGTGCGGTAGAGAGAGTCAGATAGTTCTTTAGCGATGTAGTTACACCGGCATTCTTGCATCTGTCGATTTCAACGCCGTTAAGCTCATAACGTATCTCATCGAACAGGAACGCCATACAATTATTGTCCAATTTTAGGCGTGCAGTCGGGTCGTTCGAAACATTTGTATGTGTGAGGACTCCCTCCACGTATAGGTAATTACCGGCTATGTAAAGATGCAAGTCCTGCTTCTGAACGCCAAGGCGTACCTAATCATTATTCTCCATGGGAGTGTTTACATACGAGCTGTACCCATGCGTTTCAATCTTTGTTATACGATTGTCGACCATAGGTCCGCTGCTGATATTCAGAATGTCCGCGCTCATCATCACTGCTTTTCCGTATTAATTCTTCAAGCCTTATCTCCTTGCAACACGGAATCCGAGAGATTGTAGAAATTTCACGCTTGATGTGCTTAGTTTCTTTTGACCGCCAATACTGCCACTACTCTTTACAGATGATTGAAATGTAGATGATCTGCTGCTGCTGCTGCTGCTTCTCAATGCCGTATCGCCGTCCCCAGAGCTGACGTTATAGATGAGCATGCTTATTAGACGCAGCGTCGTACATGCAAGCGTACTGTTATCTCCTCTTCGCGGAAATCCACTAGTTGTCCGGACTGATCAACTATTCGAATCGTCAGATCGTCTATTGCTCGTACAACGATCGGCAGATAAATGACTCGCGATGGTGTTTCCGATATCTTATATCCTGGAGGAACTCTGTGTGCGAACTCATGAATCGCATGTATTAACCGGCCGTCATTACTGTACGAACCGGTGGTTACATTGTACTCTACCCGAATCATATTCACGCTTATGATGTTCACCGGGAGGTCCGATTGATGCCGAATATTAGGCGATAGAACAGGGTTCGGAGAAAATCCCAACAGCGCTCCCACATTGTCGGGTAGTGTAAAGTTGATTTGGAAGGCGCTTTGAATTTCGCTCCTCATCGTATTGTTGTTTGCACGCATACCCATCGGATAATCATAGCCAACATTATCATTGGAGACATTCGTGCGTGGATATCGACTTACTATCTCGCGTCTCATATATTCCTCAATAGCCTCTAGCTCGTAAGAACCGTCGGGAATAATTATCGCCTCATCATGATCGCCAAAGTAGAACTTATTATTACCATTTGAGGAACTAATGTTCGGTATTGTGTTATAAGTCTCAAGATTCAGTAGACCGAGCTCATAGTGCCCACCGGGCAGATCTACCGGCGGACAGTATGTAGAGCAGAGCTCACTACTTTTACCGGACAGGGTGAATGTGAATGACATGTTTTCTTAGCACTCCTTGCAGGAAACTGAGTTTTACTAATGATGGGAATACGTTTTATAGGGGATTTTCACGTAGAAATTTCGCGCACAACTGACTGTAAATGCTTTGATCAAAGTTTTGAAAGCGTTCGTAATTGTATGTGATTCTTGCGCGGTCACCATCAAAGTAACCCATCAATTCTGACGGCGGTCGGAGGTTCCCAAAGCTATCAAAGTATTTCATATATGAGCCGCATTTACTGTACGCTACCCAGTGTGTTCCAGGGCCGAGAGCATTATCCAAATTGACGATTCCGCACTCCTTAGACCATGCTTTCTTCGGCAAGTCATCACGCATGAAAACTCCTCGAAAATATGGCAATCCTTTACATGCATGTTGAAGCTGATAGTTTGTTGTACCTCGCGCAATAACATCATCATCATCTATCTCCCACGATTTTGACGTTTTTTTTCTTTCCTACACCATTCCCCCGCTTGCATGGTGCAAGGTACAACCCTCGACCCTCCATGGTGCGGTTATGACGCTGCATTTCCTCTAGCTGCTTTCGAGCCATTCTTTTTTCCGATATGGTCTTGACCACAGTATAGACATAACCAGTATGGTCACTCGGCGTCGGCGCCTTTGATCTCGGTGAAGCCGAGTTGGCAGCGCTCCGTGAGCTGCCCGCTATGGTTCAGATGGCTCCGCTAGGTGCCGGTGGTGCGGTTAGTCTGTCACGTCGGTAAGCGAGAGCAAAGCGAGAGAGTGTGTGTCAGCTATGTAAAAGTGTACAGGGTGATTCGGATAAGTGCTATCAGCTTTTTACCATCGAATTTTATCGATTTTTGAAATTGGTAATTGTCTCGACGGCTGTCTAATGTCACCGGTGTCGCGTGGCTGCTTAGGGTCAACTGGCCGAATCACGCCAAATACCGACAGTCTTCCGATTAACCGGCAAGGGCCGAATGAGTCGGTAATCAAACATTTTTGCAGCACAATGGAACGGAAAGTGTGAGCGATGCGTGGCATAATAAACATAGTAAAGAGCGTGTCATCGGTGCACTCTGGCGAGAAATCATTCTTGTTTTTCCTTTTATTATAACTTTAGAGCTAAATATTGAAAGAGCCGGTAGTTCTCTCCTTACCTCAAGTCAAGAGCCAGGCTTTCACCCTTTTTTGGAAGGCGGAGGCACCACGCCTGCAGCAGCGGCGCGATCAAGGATTGCGGCCGAGTCTTTCAATATTTCGTTTTATAGTTATAATAAAGAGAGAAACAAGAATTATTTCTCGCCAGAGTGCAAGAATGATAGGCTTCCCTATATTATTTATTATGCACAAATCTTTATTATATCACGCTAATCTCTCGCACTCCCCCCTGCCAGTGTGCAGTGCAGAAATGTTTCACCAACGAAACGGGCTTGCCTACGAGGAATTACAAAAATCGCACACTGGCAGGGGGGGAGTGCGAGAGATTCTCGGAACATTACAAATAGTGTTACAAAGAATAAATTAAAATTAGAGAGCTTAAAACTAGAAATGTAAAAGGTGTGGCGTGAGTAACACGGACGAAGCAGCTAGGCACCCCGATAGCCGCACAAAACAGTCGCAAAGGTAGTAGTACCGGGAACGCATAGGAAATTAGGACGCAAGCCAACAGACCAAAAAACCAAAAAAGAGAGACGCGGACCTCACGCATATCGCCCAGCCAAGTGTGCACATAACGCATTCTTAAACGATACTTCAGAGTCGCACTCCCGAATGACAGCTGGAAGGTCATTCCAGAATTGCGAGCCCCGCACGGAGAAGGAGGCCGCAAAGAAGGAGGTGCGGTGGTTGGGCACACGGAGCAGGGTACCCCTTTGACGAGACGGGTAACCAGCAGAGCCTTCGAACCTAGGCGTGAGCAGATCACGCAGGGGACCCGGCGAGTTCGAGACGACGGCGCGGTAGAGGCAAACGCCTAGGAAAAGTAGCCTCCTCTCGCGAACCTTCAACCACCCCAAGCGGCGGAAGAAAGGAGTAATGTGCGCATCGCGCGGCGCATCGAAAATAAAGCGCACACAGGCATTTAGCGCACGCTGGACTCGGATCTCGTCAGTCGCAGTAATTCCTAGTAAGGCAAGGCAACAATAGTCCAGGTGTGGCAGAATGAGGGAGGATACGAGCTTAACCCTTAAGCTCCGCGGTAACGCAGTGCGTTGGCGCCGGAGACTCGCAAGCACACCATAGATCTTACTACAGATGCGTCCAGCGTGATCGCCCCAGTCAAGAGCAGGCGAGATGTGCAAGCCCAGCGAGACGGCCTTAGAGGCGTACGGGATGGGCGTACCGCCCATCTGAACCAGGGGAGCACCGGAAACAAACTGCAGGCCCAGGGCGCGAGCAGAGCCGAGCATCATGCACTGCGTTTTCGAGACGTTCAAAGAGAGAGAGTGCATTTGGGACCAGCCAGAGACGCCAGCGAGGTCAGAGTTGATCCTTGTAATCGCGTCGTCCAACTCATAGTATGGCGCTGAGATATACATTTGTACGTCGTCCGCGTATTTAACCACCTTGGAGAATTTTATAGAAGAGTTCAAATCATGGATGTACAGAGAGAATAGGAAAGGACCAAGGACAGAGCCTTGCGGCACGCCCGAATGGACCGGGGACCAACGGGAAAGAGACCGTCCGATTCTGACTGCCTGTGTCCTATCAGAAAGGTAGGACCAGATCCACTGTAAGACCGGGAGAGAGAAGTTTAGAGAGTGGAGTTTAGAGAGAAGAAGAGAGTGGTCTACAGTGTCAAAGGCCTTGGAAAAATCAAGACACACCAGGATTGTGACCATCCGCTGGTCAGCAGCAAGACGGACGTCGTCCAGGAGTGTCAAGAGAGCCGTCTGACAAGATCGGTTTTTCACAAAACCATGTTGCGAGGGGTCCAACTTACCAGAGCTACTGAGGAAACTCTGCATATCATTGAGGACAACCCTCTCAAGGATCTTAGACAGCTCAGGAAGAAGAGAGATAGGGCGGAAATCGGCAGGAGCAGAAGCATTCGGTTTCTTGGGTATCGGAGAGATGATGGCTTTTCGCCAGGCGGCGGGGAAAGTAGAGAAAGCAAGAGAGGAGTTGAAGACCTGCAAAATGGCAGGGAATAAGACAGGAAGAGAGAGCAAAAGATATCTCGCACTCAGATCGTCCGAGGGCGAGATGGACGAGTTAGTAAGGCGCACAGCGCGAGCAAGAATTTCCTCCGTAACGGGGGAAAAATAGAAGCGCGAATCGTCGGAGACACGGTTAGACAGCGATAGACATGCGGGGACGGCCGGTGGGGAGGAAGAGTGCGCAGAGAGGAAGAACGAGTTAAGATCGTCCGGAGACAAGTGAGAGGGAAGAGGAGAGTGAGAGGGAGGGAGGACACCGAATGACTTCAGCTCGCGCCAAACATCATTCGGGTGCCTAGGAGTAGAGAAGCGGGCGAAGAGAAAGGAGGATCTGGCTCGCGCCAGAAGGGACTGCACCCGGTTACGAGAGGCCCTGTAAAGAGCCCAAGTTTCCGGGTTAGCAGTTCGTCGGTAAGACCTCCTGAGTGAGTCGCGAGAACGCATCTCGGCTCGGATCTCAGGAGTAATCCAAGGAGCAGGAGGCCGTCGAATACGTAGAGGTCTAAGCGGGGCATGCTCGTCGAGGACTCGGAGCAGTCCCGCATTGAAGTCGTCCACCAACTGATCCACGCTGCTCTCACAGGAGTTCGAAACAAGACGAACACAGCTAAGCTGCGAGATGTCATCGAGTAGCGCGTCACGATTGATGGAACCATATCTACGACGAAGATCAGTGGTAGGAATAACCCGAGAAGTTAGGACGTACTCTAGCGAAATTAAGTCGTGATTAGAGCAGTGAGGCTCTTTACTTTGAGAAAAAGAAGCTACCCTGCTAGAGTCATCCACAAGCCCAAGGTCAAGCCAAGTGGAGGAGAAAGAAGTGTGAAAAGTAGGAGAATAGGGGATAGAATAGAGATTGAGACGGGAGAAAAGTCCTTCAAGGTAGATCGCGTCGAAAGACTGTGAGCCCATGCTCGCGTTCCAGTCGCCAAGGATAACCTTATTGGGGAAGTCCGAGACGATGTCAGCGAACAGGGGCTCGAAGGAAGAGAGAGGAACATGTGGGGGGCGGTAGACGACCCCCACCAGAAGAGTACCCATAGAGGGAATAGACACCTCAACAAAGAGGTATTCTGGACCGGCAAGTTGAGTGGAGGAGGACGACGCAACTACAGAGGAAGGAAAGGAATCGCGAATGTAAAGACAAACGCCCCCACCCATTCTACCATCCCTATCGCACCTAGTGAGGGAGTACCCCGGAAGTACGCAGAGTGTATCCGGAGTAGAGGAAGTGAGCCATGACTCCGAAACCGCAATGGCATCATAGTTGGAGAATGAAAAGAAAGACGAGAAGCGGTCGAAATGGCTGAGAAGAGACTGGGCATTAACATGCCCGAGTCGCAGGGAGGGCGGAGAAAAGGCCGGGGCGCTAACGGGCGACGCGCGGGAAGTAAAGCATCATGCGAGTTTAGACTCGACGTCGCGTGCCGAGTCTATCCTGATCGGGGTGTCGGTGGAGGTCTTCTTAACGAAGATGCTCCCGTCGCGGTGCCATACGCGAGAATAACCTCGGTCCCGTGCGAGCGTTCGGCATCGCTTTAGGAGGGACGAGATTTCGCGCGGCAAGAACTCGTTCACGTTGATCGGACGAGAGGAGAACGCGGGGTCAAGGGTCGAGGCAGGAAGGACCCGCTTCGCGCGTTTGGCAGAGAGGATGCCGTTACGCAGCACGGCCGACGAGAGCTTCACTCGGATCATGCGCGGGCGCTCTACGGTGGGGGTCCCGCGCATGCGCGAAACTGACACAATGTCAGCGTCAGCAAGCGGAGCTTCCAGCGCCTGCGCGACACGGAGAACGTGGGTCCGCAGGTTCTCACCAGGGGACTCAGGGAAGCCGGAGATAGTGAGCTCCGCCGATCGCGCTAGCAGCTCTAACCGAGCGAGACGTGACGCAGTAGCGGAGTCAACCTCGGAGGTTAGGTTGGACTGCCCGGTACGAACCTCCGTAAGATCGGCTCGGAGGCAGTCGACGGTGGCCGATAGGCTGGCAAGCTGCGCCGAGCTGGTGGAGGCCTTGGACTCAAGGACCTTCGCGCGGGAGTCCAGCTTGTTCAGCCTGTCAGTATGCTGGGCAGAGGCGACAGTAAGTTTGTCCAAACAGGCCCGGACCTCCTCTGTCTGCGACTGCTGCTCTACCATGAAGCTGGCCAGGGTGGTGGAGAGGCCCTGAATTGCTGCGGTGAGTGCAGCGATATCCGCAGATGTCGCGGGGACGATAGGCAGCGGAAGCGAAGGGGCGACAGCAGACGACGTGGCTGGCGAAGATGAGCTGCCGGGCCGGATGACAGTTTGTCGCTGGAGACTCTGTCCGGTTGGTAGAGAGGCGGCCGGGACTGCAGGAGTAGAGGCCGAAGCAGTAGAAGAGCGGGCGGCGGCAGACTTGCAGGCCACCAGGTGCGTCGGCATGCATCCCGGATGCGTAAATCCCATGCAGGATGGGCAGGAGCTGATGTCCCGCTTTATCTCCTTTCCACACTTGATGCATTTGACAGGCACAGGCACTGTCACGCTGTCCATGGAAGCCTGGTGGGTTGGCATCCCTGTAGGTGGCGAAGGAGGCGGGCTAGGCACGGGTGGTAGACCTGGCGACGTGGGTGCCGGTGTGAGGGCGCACAGTGAGTTGGAGAAATTCAAAATTTCTCGACGTTAACAGAAAATTAACCGCACCACAAAGGGGGGTTAGGATTTCTGTCAATAGTGGCCACAGAAAATTGACGAGTTCTCATCGGCTGAATGTGATGCCGATATGATTTTTAGGCCAAAAGGAGCACAGGCCGATTGAGAACAAGTTCAATACCTAGAACAGGCCCCACGGGGCAGAAAAGCGGCAGCAGAGTGTCGAAAAGCAGGAGCGATAAGAATCGTGTGCAGGTACTCACAGAGAGAGAGAGAGAGAGAGAGAGACTGAACGAGACTGAGAGAGATTGAGCGAGACTTGGAGAGATTGAGCGAGACTTGGAGAGACTGAGAGAGACTTGGAGGGACTGAGAGAGGTTGAGAGAGCGAGATTGGAAACTTACACGAAGTGGCCGCCTGCCCGCCTCCGCTGGTGCCGCTGGTGGATGGCTTAGCTTCGTCCATATCTACGAAGAATAATAATATCTTAATTAATATATATTAATTTAACCTATGATAACCTGTATCACTTACCGTAGCTGGCGGCGTTCGTGATGGAAATGAGCCGGTTAAACAAATACCGATCCATCGCGAAATTGGCGGAGGACGATCGACACTTTCAGACATCAGCCTTATTGATTTTCTATAGGCGTAAGGCAGCACGCACACCGAGTGCGAAGCAGTCCGCAATTGAATCGCACCGCTTGATCGCATTGCTGCTGCAGACGGGCGTGCAGGTGCCGCAGCATGCGGCGTGTGATTTCACGGCGATTGACGACGAGCGCGTCTAATGCCAGCCCGTCGCAAAAGTGCAAAGGCCCGATGATGATGATCCCCGAACTAATTGGAGAACTGCTGACTCTTTCAATATTACGCTTTATAGTAAAAAGAAAGACTAAAACTATTACGAATGACAGAATATAACAATGACAGTATTTATCATGCGTGAAACATTTTATTATGTCATCATTCGCACTCTCCCTTCCAGTGTGCTGCAGAAATATTGTCCCGGCACATTCTGCCCTTGCCGGTTAATGGGGAGACTGTCGGTATCTGGCGCGATTCGGCCAGTTGGCCCCGAGCAGTCACGCGACACCGGTGACATCACGGGGCAGGCGAGTCAATTACCGGTAAAATCAATAACTCAAAATACTATGGTAAAAAGCCGATAGCTCTTACCCGAATCACCCTGTACATATTAGCCTAGATATTATATTAAGTATTACAATAAACGTAACTAAAGCTAAGCTAAATACTAATGCTACGGCGTAAATACAACTAAACTTAAATTCTAATACATATAACAAAACTTAACGTAAATACAACTAGACCTAAATCGAAAAACTTAACTTAAACTTAAACTTAAACCTAATGCATTAAAATAATTAACTTAAATACTTAAAATTATATAACTAAAATTAAAATACACTATACTGTGTTACAGACTACTCCTTCGACTTTACTATTTTAACCGCCCTGTACCCCCGGTCCTTTAAACATTTATTTACTCGACTCCAAGTCTATAATCAGAAAAATATGTATATGTTACAATAGTATTATAAAAAGTGCAATCGCACACGGATGATATTGTCCGCAACAATCGGCATAAAACTAAAAGTGACACTTACCATTTTGTCTTCGACCATGGGGCCAAGCCTCTCGACGACACTCGCCGCCACCCTCCGCGAAACTGTCGCCACGTATTCTTCTAACTGTAACACAAACATTGCGGATTGGAATTATTGTACGAAACATCATACACCCCTGCCTTACACGAATACTGTTATTTTTTACGAGGAGTCTAGAAATGGAAAATAAATCAACTCCCGGGATGCTAAACACGTCTCTGAAATGCCATCAGGTAAAGCCTGGGGAATCCAACACGCGCTGAGGTAGTTCGTAAAAAAGTCACTTTTCTTAAGAATTTCTTTAAACTTCGACGGAATAATATTTCTAATATCTTGCTACTGGCCGAATTGTACTGGACTGTACTACACCGTTTCCGAAATAATCGATGTTAAAATTGACGCTTTTAAGACGGGTTAGGTAGGGAAACCAACGCAGTCACGCACATGGATTAACTGTGACTGGAAAACGGTTCTTAAGAATCGCGTAAAAATCTGAGACATGTTTTATCAATGTTCTACGAATGAATAGATTTTTTTAGAATTCTCGACTACCGCATTTTGACGCAATGAAGCTGCCAAAACTAATAATGAAAATGAAAATGGTTTTAGATTGGACTGAAATGTATACAGAATAGTAATTAGCAGATACTCTACACGCACTAAAAATTGATTCTATTGTAGTCGGCAAAACCCTCAGTCACGTGTGTGCAGTCAGATGTTCCCCTTTCACTACCGTGACTAACTACCCTAAATACAGCTACCCTCGAACAGAAGATTCTCTTCGTACTTACATATAGGTCACCAGATTCGGCCGCCTTCTTGCGTTTCCCCCCGCGGCGCCACTCGACCCCTTCCGGCGGCTCGTCCTGGTAGACTGTAACCGATTAAAATTATATTAAAATGACAGGCTTATACAGGCTTAGGAGAGATGCAACATAGGATAGTATCTTACCGCTTGTGAGGGCCCTGGCTGCGGCCCCTGCTGTTGCTGCTGCTGAGGTGGCTGCTGTGGCGGCTGCTGCAGCCACTGCTGCGGCCAGTAGTGCAGCGGATGCTGCAGCCCATACAATGCATGCGACCAGTGCTGCTGCGGCCACTGCTGCTGCGGCCACTGCTGCTGCGGCCACTGCTGCTGCGGCCACTGCTGCTGCGGAGGCTGCAGTGGTAACGGAGGGGCCGTATGTTGCTGCTGCGGCTGCTGCGGTGGTAGCGGCGGTGCTAATTCTTGCTGCTGCTGCGGCTGTTGCGGCAGTGGCGACGGCGTCTGCTGATGCGGCTGTTGTGGCAGCGGCGGCGGCGGCGGCGGCATATAGCCTCTCAAGGCCCCCGACAACCATAGCTGGTGAATCTGTAATGGAATCGTATTCGATTATGAAATATTCAAATACTTTAATTTAATAAGATACTCCCACTGCCTTCCTTGCTTCAAGTGTTCAACATGAGGTATGTAGTATGTAATTGGATATTTACCAAGTCCATCGGCAGCTCCACCGTTCCGGGCGTCCCGGCGCAGCAACTCCCCATTGCGTCTTCCTGGCTGGTCATGTCTATACAGAAGAACATGAATATAGTAGCTGCGCGAGACAAGACACCTCAGCCATCACAGCAGAATAAAATATTTCAAATTTGTACCTGGTTCGATGTGGTGCGGTCTTCTTCGGTCACTGAGGGTAAACTAACACTGAGTCCCCGCAACCCGGGCTTTTATATCCTGGGTCCCGAGGAGGCCCCCACCAGGCTTCAAAACGAAGGTTTTGGAGGGAATTCACCCCGAAAGCAACGTGTCCACTGCACAAAGTTTCCGTTTCCTATTCTCGTGAGAATTCTTGGTCACAGTAACTTCACAGCTCAACTTCATTTCACTAAGCTTACGAAAATTCTAGAAAACATAGAAAAAATGCCGCACAATGCGCGCGAGCCCGAGTCGCGTCGCTTAAAATCCGGCAAGAACGTTCGTTACTCTTCTATCCGCCATCTACATACTTTTCATTGCATTCGCACGAAAACTGGAGACGCAGGAAAGACACCCGGAATCCAGACTGTCACACAACATTACAGTGTATTAATGCGATAGATTACACAATACAGGCACCCGTTTGGGAACGAATTGGCGCGTGGAAGCTTCGTCGTCAAGAAGCTCTGAAACAACTCGCATTTTGCACGATGAATCTTTCTCTATGCACCGATCAATTTCCACATGCGGCAACACTGTAAAGCAACGACGGTGAGTACACGTTGTCTTCCTCAGGCGTTGGTCCGCCTCCCAAAATCCAACCCTGTTTACATGTCACAATACCGATGCATGTGGGAGCACGCACAAATTTGATTCCTGAAAACCTCTACAAAATATACGATCCTCTCTCAACCCTTCTCTATCTTTCCATCAAATTCCTTCATGCCCGCTTGAAAGGTGCGGAAGAGCGATACAAGCACGAAGAGAGCGCCCGATTGCCGCACTGCATCTAAATGGAAAGCGAAACTAATTTGAGGCGAACATGACCGCAAATGACCGGCGCATTGGAAACGGTACCAAAAGAAATTTTGCGCGCACCTCCTTCAGAGCCAGTGCATTTGGATGTCACCAGGTATACATAGCCGGTAGCCGTACCATGTCTTCACGCCTTTGCCGCGCAGGCACCTGTCGAAGGAGCGCGAGCATTATAGAATTTCACCAGGGCATACAGAAAGATTCATGGAGCCATCAGAATATCAGGCTCTACATATGTTGCGTATATTATAAAAGACTCTTTTCATAAGATTACTCCCTACAAGATAGTCATGCACCTTTGGCTCTCGCGCCGCCCTTGTGTGTATGTGAAATCCACACGAGATGGTGTCCAGATAGCTCCTAGATCTAGCAGGTTGTATGTCCTCCCGCATGCCGCGATATCTCGCAAGACAGCGTTGCACATAATCGTAGAAAGCAGATTCTGCGAAAATCGAACATCGAGCATTGCGTTTCCAACGGCAGGAGAGGGAGCCATTGTACGCGAGGTCCCGTCTGCGACAAACTTACGGTACGTCGCCTGTGGAATCTTTCCTTTCTAAACTGTTTTATGACTATCAGCTGGCTTCCCAGCCCTCCTCCACGCCGTGTTTTCTTCGCGCACGAAATTGTCTGCACTCGAACAAATGATCGGAAGTACCAAGATTACCGGGAAACTCCCGTGCCCAAATAAAGTATTCTTTTACTAGCAAACACTTTATTACTTTCTTACCCCGAGCAGGCGCGGAAGGGGTGCACGTGCGCACCCGTGATCCTAGGAAACCTATGATTGGAATATGATTGGAAAGACTAAATTTTCTTTCTATGTCATAATATGCATAATACATTTACATAATCTATATAATATATACATATATAGATAGACAGTCAGTATACGATTTCTAAATTAGTAATGGGATTCCTTACTCACATCAAAACAATGGATTAAGTACGGTTTCCTACAGATAGAGTCATTTACACCCAAATTAGCAGTATCGATACAAATGGGACCCATAGGTAAATAAGGAAACGATGATGATAAGCTATGGGTTATCGACGGTTGTAATTGGAGGGCCACCAAGTACTTCTCATGCAACACATAAATTTATTGATCGAAGGGAAACACTGTTCCCTCGAACTTGGTGAATCTAATTGTACATGTAAATCTTAATGCAAAGACACCTGTTTGCATTCAAAGGGAGGGCATGATGGTTTAGAGATTCTTTACCGTCGTCGCGTATGTGCATCTATGCGCTTTGTACGTGCACACATTCTCGGATTTCATATTCTTTGTTGAAGAAGACTTTAACATTAGTGAGCAATTGATGTATATTTCACACTAATTGTTATTTTTGATATTGTACATATATTATATTATATTATATTATATAAATTATATAAATGCGCTTAGTGTATTTATGGAAACAGAGTGCAAACATGCCTCCTATACTATATCCACATGCTAACTAGACTCACCTTCTACGATTTCACATTAATCATAGATGGACTCTGTACACTAAATTGTACTTGGCCCAGGTCTTTGCATTTGCAATGCTTTTTGTGGGGATTTCAGTTCCTTCGTATAAACATAATTTTATGTAACCATATACATACATACAGGGTGATGCGGATAATTGGAATCAGCTTTTTACCATCGAATTTTATCGATTTTTGAAATTGGTAATACTCTCGACAGCCGTCTAATGTCACCGGTGTCGCGTGGCTGCTTAGGGCCAACAGGCCGAATCAAGCCAAATACCGACAGTCTTCCGATTAACCGGCAAGAGCAGAATGAGTCGGTAATCATGAGACTCGATAGAGTCTCGCGCAAAGTAGTAGTCCCCTACGGCGCGCGACAGCCGAGACTCTATTATCCCAAAGTGTAGCGGATTCGATCGATGCCATAATTTTTTCTCGATTTATGAAAAGGTTACGGTATTAAGGATTTATTTCTTAATTTTGTATTTTAGCTGTAATTTTTCTGAATCCGATAAGCCAAGAATCAAGCGAATCGGTTCAGCCGTTTGGGGGCTATAATTATTTTCCTCGTAGGCAAGCCCGTTTCGTTGGTAAAACATTTCTGCACTGCACACTGGCAGGGGGGAGTGCGAGAGATTAGCGTGATATAATAAAGATTTGTGCATAATAAATAATATAGGGAAGCCTATCATTCTTGCACTCTGGCGAGAAATAATTCTTGTTTCTCTCTTTATTATAACTATAAAACGAAATATTGAAAGACTCGGCCGCAATCCTTGATCGCGCCGCTGCTGCAGGCGTGTTGCCTCCGCCTTCCAAAAAAGCGTGAAAGCCTGGCTGTTGACTTGAGGTAAGGAGAGAACTACTGGCTCTTTCAATATTTACCTCTAAAGTTATAATAAAAGGAAAAACAAGAATGATTTCTCGCCAGAGTGCACCGATGACACGCTCTTTACTATGTTTATTATGCCACGCATCGCTCACACTTTCCGTTCCATTGTGCTGCAAAAATGTTTTATTACCGACTCATTCGGCCCTTGCCGGTTAATCGGAAGACTGTCGGTATTTGGCGTGATTCGGCCAGTTGGCCCTAAGCAGCCACGCGACACAGGTGACATTAGACGGCCGCCGAGACAATTACCAATTTCAAAAATCGATAAATTTCGATGGTAAAAAGCCGATAGCACTTACCCGAATCACCCTGTACATGATTCGTTAACTTATATTTACGTGTATGTAAATATAAGTCTCTCTTTTTTACGAAGTGCAATCTATAAGTGTACACATCACGTTACTAAATCAGTAACAAATCAGAAAAATTGCGCCCATCAATCAATTTATTAGGCGAATATGCAGCAAACACTGTCTCCCATTTGAACCGAATGTTCCTTGTCGAATTCATGAAGAATAATATGTATTCCTAAAAGTAAATATCATATCGACTGGAAAGGGGTATACAAACATCGTACTAAGCTTCTACGGATTGTGCCTTTTCAATCGAGATCTGCGGAATATGTAACGGTGAAATCATTATGATCAGTACGCGCTATGGATTCGTCGTGTGAAGACGTAAGTACCTTTTCCATTTTGCCAAAATATGTGACAGAATATCTGGCCGCGTAATTTTCCGCATAATGTTTTCTACTGCGCTCACTTTCGGCTTCTTTCTCGTACCTCTCGCGACGTTTACTGCGCTCAATTTCTATGTTTGCCGCATAATCCTCCTGTTTTCTAATGCGCTCACTTTCGGCTTCTTTCTCGTACCTCTCGCGACGTTTACTGCGCTCAATTTCTATGTTTGCCGTATAACTATCGCGCTTTCTAGTACACTCATTTCGGCGAGTTGCAATCAACGTTTCAAAACTCAACGTTTCAAATAACGGCGAGAATCAAATTACGCGGCCAGATATTGTCTACCAATTTATTGGTAGTTATTGGTTGTGTAAGAAAAGAATGGAAGGATTACGGCTAGAATGCTTTGGAAGCGGTGGAGATGGAGATTTGGATTGTAGTCGACACGTGGAAGCTGGAGTCAAATATATCCTTGTATTCTTGAAGAAAGAGTCGTTAATTTTGTACACTTATTCGCTAGCGAATATGCAACAAGCAGTAGCAGCAAGCGATATTTGAGCAAGCACTCAGAAAGTAGGTTACAAGCAGAGCAAGCACTCAGTAGAAGCGAATCAGAAATTTGAGCAAGCACTCAATTACACTGTTCTCACGCAATTGCCAAGCAGCAAAGAGGAAATGCGCCTAATTGCACTCCTATTTATAAACCTCCCTTCCCTACTCCTTTCGCCCACGCAAGTTCCGGTTCTGGAGCATTCCAGAAGGTTCTAATCAGGAAGTGACGTGCGACAGAAAAACTAATACGAAATGTTCGTTAATTGCCGGTAAGCTGATTTGCCTCGTGGGTGGGCCAGGTGAGTGACCGCTGTCACACCTAACCTCACCTGTCACGCACGATACGCAGCACTGCCTGTCGTCGCTCCGCGCGCTAAGTTTAAGGATCTTGAACATTGGTAGTTAATACAATTGGTATTTATGTAGATGTACGACGATGTAGAATAACATATTTAAATAACTATCGCGGTGTTTTCTCCAGTTTCGAAGGCTATTCGAAGAGCCGGAAACCCCGGAGCCTCGTGCTTCAAATAGGGAAGACCGACCAAATGGTGTGTATAATGTGAAGGTGTATAGTGTCCTCAGTTACCTATCTTATGTGTTTTATATTTTAAAGAAAGCATTTGTATGTTTAAATAACAGATGAAATAGCGGGTCTGGACAGCGGGACGCTTACCCAAAGACAGAACGAACCCGCTGCGGAACACAGAGCATTGAATGCTGCGCCGCCACCACGGGCCTCAAGTAAGTAGCAGTTCGGTTGCAGTTGCCATATTATGTGTGTAATGTAACAATTCATTAATAAGACTGAACCTTGTATTGTTTCAGGAGGCAGAGGTGGTGGGTGGTCAAGAGCCAGATGGGCAGCCCGACGACGCCAACAAGAAAATGAGAGGGCCCAACACGAGCAACGGCAAAGGGGAGAAGTCAGGCGAAATAACCGCGGAGGACGGGGCGTAGGATATGAATATAACAACCACTGGCGGGGCCGTGGCCGGAACGGTGTGTACCGAGGGCACCGTGGCCACGGTATCTTCCGGGGGCAAAGGGGCGGTGGCGGCCACCATCGTCATGTCGGTGCACAAGGACTCCAGAGTGAAACCAGGAGACGGGCCAATATCGCGGCGTGCATTGATGCAGCCATTAGGAGCACTTTAGAAGCGACATTCCGCGAATATCGGCGGGAGTAAAATAAAATATTTAATAAAATAATATACATTATATATGTATATTGTGACGGGGCAGAATTGCCCCGCCACAAGAACCGCTCGTCTGCTTGGTCCTTTCGCTCGGGAAGCTCGGGGATCGCACGTCCGCTCGTACAGTGGTCACAACAAGAGTGACGAGTTCCTACGCGTTCCCTAATTTCTAGCCCCGCGCGCGCCCCGCGCCCCGCCCGTTAGTCCTGCAGCGCCGCGCCGTGTCAAGGGGTTGCCGGGTAACTTAGCGCGCCTAAGTCCCTCGGCCTGGGCCTCTACCGCTGTCGGTAGGGCAGGAGTCGCTGGTGCATTTGCCGATCTTCGTTCGCCGAAGCCGGCCTTCTCCCAGGCTGCATCGTGGCTTTTGTCGTCTCGCTGTCACAGGGGATGAGCGCCTCCGCTGGACTTCGACCTTTCCCTCCGCAGCTTCCATCGGCCCTGTCGCTCCTTATGCCAATGGAACATACTCCTTGCCCCTTGGTGCCACCTCGTCTCGTTTTCGCTGTCGAGGACTCGTTGCCCGAAGGCGAGTTAGTCTACGCGCTTCGATCTAGGAGGTGCCCCTTGGAGTGACGGCTGTTCGAGCCGGCGGACGTGCGTAGCGAGCGCGTGTATGTGCGAGCGACGAGCGGTTCTTGTGGCGGGGCAATTCTGCCCCGTCACACTCTCCCCTCCCTGGAGTGAGCCTCCGGCTCGCCGCCTCGCGCCCCTCGCTCCCCGCCGTCTCGGTGCCGTGGCTCCAAGGGCCTCTGTTAGCTGGTATCCCCACCACCTACGATAATCGGCCGAACAATACGATTACGGACGGGAGTACAACACATGGCTCTTATAATTACGGGTTGGTGTAAATCAGGTACATGACGACTAGGACGTTGGATTCCGACGGATAGGACTGGAAAAATTTCTAGCAGAGTCCAGCTCTGCCGTGGCCATCCTTTTCCGTGAATCTGGACGGTGTCTTCAGTCTTCGTTCTTCTCTCTTGTTTGGGTCTGGGCTGACATTAGTAGTATTCTAATATCCGCTCCCTTACCCTCCCGGAGGACATGGCCTTGCGGCCGGTGGCGTGGTCCTCTTTCCTGGAGTCGGCCGATGGTCTGCCGACTCGCCCTGGGATCGGCTGGTGGACTGCCGACCCTCTCCCCCGGATCGGCCGATGGGTTGCCGATCCTCCCCCTGGATCGGCCGATGGTCTGCCGATCCTTTCTCTCTACCCCTTGCGCCTGGTGGTCCGGCGCCTACCCTTCCGCCTCGCGGAACTCTTCAGGCACCTCGTGCCCCCTTCCCTTCGTCCGTTCTCGGGCGCCTCAACGTCGAGCGCGCTCGATTAACTCCCGGGCGCGGCTGGCATTCTCTGCGCTCAGCGCATGCCAGCCCTCCCGTCGGTATGGGCACTCGTGTGTGACGGTGCCCTGGTGGCCACACCTGCGGCAGTAATTGCGGCGTGGGGGGTGTGGGCACTCCGTCTGCCGATGCCCCGGCTCGCCACAGCACCAGCAGGGTGCGGTCGTATTTTTCGGCCGTACTATGGGCCCGGTCAGTCGCTCTGGGCGTCCGCTCGCCCGGGGGGGTGTGAAGGCGACCCGCCCGCGGAAGCCTAGGGCCTCCAGCTCCCGCCGGACCTCAGCTTGGAGGCGGGACGCTTCCCGGGCCTTGGCCCCGATGGCGTACAGGGCTACCTCGTCCTCCTTCGAGGTATGGGGACTCTGCCACCTCCTGATGGCAGCGGCCTCCTCCTCCGCCTGACGCCAGGCTCTTCTCGCCCTGTAGCATTCTCGAAGGGCTTGCCACCCTTCGGCCACCAGGACCCACTGGTCCTCTTCGCCCTCGTGGAGCCCCAACCACTGCTGGGTCTTCGGGAGCATCATTGTCGCTGCTGGGGTCCGGTTGTTCGGCTCCTCTACTCGGTGTTCTAGGGGAGGCAGGCAGGGGAAACATAGGGATGAACGACACAATTCTACCACCACGCACCTGAGTTGACATATTGCTAGCTACTCCCGTCTTACTTGGCCACGTAAGGTTTCAAATCTTGAACGTGGATCACACCTGCTGGCTTACCGTCGATCGTCTCGCATTCGTATACGAGGGCAGATCGGACCTTGGAGATTACGAAAGGGCCGTGGAACCTGGTTGCTAGCTTAGCGGCGACATTGTTCGCCGCTGACGAGAGTACGTGTTGACGTTTCAACACTCGGTCGCCGATGCCGAATTTTCTCGCACGCCGTCCGCGGTTATAATACCTGCTCTGGGACTGATAAGCGGACTCTAGATTTTCGATTACCCAGTGGCGTATCTCTCCCAGTCGCTTCATTCTAGCGGCCCAGGAATCTCTGTCGACCGGTGGCCACGCGTCTTCGCCGCCGGTCGCCCCCTCCCTCCCTAGAAAACAGCGTGGAGGTAGCGGTTCGCGGCCGAGATTTAAGAACGCTGGTGAGGCTTGGAGCGTGGAGTGTTTCGCCGTGTTATACGCGAATTGGAACTTGGCTAGGTGTACGTCCCAATCGCGGTGGTCGTTTTGTATAAATGACACGATCATTGTTTTTAGTACCCGATTGACTCGTTCGACCGGGTTCGCCTGTGGGTGGTACGGCGGTGTCATTGCGCGTTTCACTCCGTACTTTTTTGCGACTGTGCCGAGCGTTTGGTTGACAAATTCGGTGCCGTTGTCGGTCAGCAATACTCTGGGGACTCCCCATCGTGAGAAAACTAGGTTTTCGATCGCTTCGGATATCTTTTTCCCGTTCGATTTTCGTAAGGGCGCTACCTCGATCCACTTCGTGAACCGGTCCTGGATCACTAATATGTACATGTATCCGGCCCTACTCCGCGGGAGCGGTCCCATAATATCGGCCGCGATCACTGACCAGGGTTCGTTCACGAAATGTTTGCCCATCTCGCCCGCCGGTGCGCTCTGCTCTACTTTTGTCAGTTGGCACGTCTCGCACGCCCGTACATAGGTCGCGACGTCTTTATACATTTTCGGCCAGTAGTATCGTATGGCCAGCCGTTCGTACGTTTTCTCGCGCCCAAGGTGTCCGGCTTCCGGTGTATCGTGTGCTTCCGAGAGGACGTCCTCTTTCTCTCCGTTCCGCGGTACTAGTTTCCACTCGTCCCGGTCGTCTCCTAGGAGGTCTCGCGCGATCGCGTTCGTCCGTCGATAATACAGGCGATTTCCTTCTAACTTCCAGTCTCTTTTTCCTGCAGTGGCTCTTTCCGTACTCGCGTGATTTTCTTGTCGTACCATGTGTCCGGACGCGACGTTAGGGCTGCGATTCGTTCGGTCGCTTGGGATTCGAACATCCTCGCGAATGCTCGCGTTACTACGCGCCCGCTCTCTGGTTCGTCTTCGTCCGAATCGCTCGCGTACGTGTTCTCAGCTTCGGGTATTCGCGACAGCGCGTCGGGTACTTTATGTAGTGCGCCTTTACGGTGTACGATTTTAAAGTCGAATTCCTGAAGCTGGAGTGCCCATCTCCCTAATCGGCCGGCCGGATCTTTCAAATTCGTGAGCCACTGGAGGCTACTATGGTCGGAAATTACGGTGAATGTATATCCTTCTAGATAACAGCGGAACTTTTTGATCGCCCATATTACGGCTAGGCATTCCTGCTCGGTCGTTTTATAATTTCGCTCAGCTGATGTCAACGAGCGGCTCGCGAACGCGACGACTCTCTCTATCCCGTCGATCGTTTGCGTGAGTACCGCTCCTAGGCCGACCATACTCGCGTCGGTTTCCAGGACGAATGGAATTTCAAAGTGCGGATAGGTTATAACCGGAGTTGTGGCGACCGCTTCGCGCAGGGATTCGAACGCTTGTTGCCGCTCGGTCGTCCACTTCCAGGGCTCGTCCTTTTTCAGGAGCTGATGCAGCGGGTCTGCCACGGTCGCGAAATTCGGAACGAATCTTCGGTACCAGGAAGCCATACCAAGGAATCGGCGCAGTTGGTGTATCGTTTTCGGGGCCGGGAACTCTACTATCGGGCGTATTTTCTCGAGGTCAACCTTCAAGCCATCCGCGTGTACCACGAATCCCAAGTACCGAACTTCCGGACGGCAGAACTCACATTTATCCGGGTTTACAGTGAGACCGGCTTCTCCGATTCTATCTAGCACCGTATGGAGCCATTTAAGATGCTCATCGAACGTTTCGGTGACGATAATTATATCGTCTAGGTACGCAAAGGCATAGGGTTCCATCTCCGGGCCTATCAGTCGATCGAGTAACTTTTGAAAAGTTGCGGGCGCTCCTGTCAGGCCGTACGGCATTCGCGTAAAATGGAATAATCCGCGTCCCGGTACCGTGAAAGCTGTTATTTCTTTGCTGGCTTCGTCCAGCGGAATTTGGAAATAGGCTAACGGGGCGACTAACCTGACTAAGATCGAGTGTCGAAATATATTTGGCCGCGCGTAGTTTATCGAGGATGCTTGTCATAATCGGTAGCGGATAAGCATCCTTTTTGGAAACCCTATTTACCTCCCTGAAATCGAGGCAGAACCTATATTTCCCGTTCGCTTTGCGTACCATGACGATTGGGCTCGACCTTTCGCTGTTCGATCGTTCGATAAATCCGTCCGCGAGAAGTCGGTCCACCTCGGCGTAAATCGCTTCTTGTACTTTCGGGGAAACTTGGTAATAGCGCTGCTTGATCGGTTTATGACCTGCCACGTCGATGTGGTGTTTTATCAATTCCGTTCGCCCCGTCACCTGCTCGAGGAGGCCTACGCGTTTCTCCAAAAATTGGTGTAGTCGTTCGGTTTCCGATTCCGTTAGTAATTTTATTCCGGAACACCTTGGGTACGTGTTCGTTAGTCTCGGTAGGAAGTCGAATTGCTGTTCCGGATTCTCACAGAAATGCCATTTCTTCGCTCGGTAGTCCGCGATTATGCCAAAGGCTGCGATCGCTGTTATTCCGAGAATTACCTCTCCGGAGAGTGACTCTAACGTACGAAATTCGAGTTCGCGACTCGTGCCTCGAATGTTTACTCTTGCCGTCGCGGCGGCCTTCGAGCAGTCGGTCTGGCCGTTGCCGAGAACGTAATATTTTGGCTGAGTCGGACGGATGGTCAATCGCGCGGCTAGTTTTCTCACTAGGGTCGGGCTCAGGAAGTTATCGCTTGCTCCCCCGTCTACGAAAGCTGACACGACGTAATCTTCGATTCGCGCGTCCACGTATAATAGCGTGGGTTTTATTCGCGCTCGTACGGGCGGTCGGAAATCTAGCGAGTCGCACGAATCGCTTGAGTCGCTCGCTTCCCGATCCCCATCGCTACCGGCTGCTATCGCCCCGCTTAGCGCCGGCCGTCCTGGTTTCCCGAACAATTGGGACAATTTTTCGTCGGCGCTCCCGGCGTATCGCACCGATAACAATGGTTGGCCTCCGGCGCCACGCAGCCGTTACTACGGTGTCCCGTTGCTCCGCAGTTCCAACATCGAACCTGCTGCCAGCCTTCGAACCCGCGTCTTTTCGCGCTCGCGCCGCCGGATCGTCGGCCGTTTCCGCCTCGTTCGGTCGCGCCCGTCTTGCCTTTTTCCGCGATCTGGACGATTGCCCCTTTCGATGCTTTCTGCGGTCTCTCGGATGTTGTCGTGGTTTCGTCCGCGCCTAGCATACCGAAGATGCCTTCCACCTTCTCGGCCTGTCTCCCTAGTTCGTACGGAGTGGTGAACGAGTCGATCGGTATGTAACCGCTGAGGCGGGGGTTCATGTGCGTATACAGGAGCTGGAGTATCTGAGATTCGGTCATAGGCGGATCCATATTCCGGCAAGTTGATATTACGTCCGCGTGGAAGGATAGGTATGGCTCGCCCGGACGTTGTTTCCTGTTTAACGCGAATGCGAGGTTCTCGCCTAAGGTCGTACGCGCGAATCTACGGCGAAGGCCTCTTTCGACCGCTTCCCATGAATTTAAGCCTTCCTCCTGTGTGGCGAACCACATGAAGGCATCGCCTCTTAGCAATATCGGCGCGCACGTGAGGAGTTCATCGTCTCGCACCGGGTATATTTTGCGGAAGGCTTTTACTTGCGCTAAGAAAAGGTTTAGGTTGCCGACCGTGTCGCCCGCGTACTGTATATTCCATTTCCGGATGGTAGTTTGGAAGTTATTTGTCGGGGGAGGAGTTCGTTCGACGTGCGCGCTCTGTCTTCCTATCGGACGTCGCGTGCTTTCCTCTCGCCACCCCTCCCAATGCGTGGCTTCTGGTGCGATTGTCACTCGCCCCGGGCGCGTAGGTCGTGTCGGTCGGGCATTCGGTGACGATGTTTGCATTTCCGCGTGAAAAGTCTTTCGCGGGTATTCTTCTCTTTCTAACCTTGCCTGCGCGAGGCCGGTTGTAACGAATTCCAATCCGTCCGAAAAATCTAACTCCGAGGTGCGTACCGGCACCACGCGGCGTTTTGCGCCTAGCCCTACTCCTCCTACCGCGCCTTCCCCGTTCGAATAGTCCGGCTCGAGTTCCCCCTCTCCTTCGCTCGCTATCTCTATCTCCGGCGGCCCGTCCGCTCGGTCTTGCGCCACAATGGCGTCCGCGAGGCGATCTCGTCGCTCCTCTCCCGTTCCCTCCGTGCTCAGCGCTCGCTCGGTAAGGCGGCGCTCCACGCTCTCGTCCCTCATCGCTTCGACGGTCTTTCGGACCGTTGTCCTCCGTAGCCGGGGAGGCATCGCGCTCTCTCGGATATTTTCGTCCGTTCGAATTTTCGGCCCCCGATTCTACGCCTCTGCCCGCGTCCCTACGCCGCTGGGTTTGTATACGCCCGTGCGTACTTTTACGACCTTGGGTCTTTCCGCGTTCCCCTTTGTCCCTGACTCTAACGGTCGCGAGTTTTTGCGTCTCTCGACGGTTACTTCGAGAAACGCACGGCTTACCAGGTTCCAATGCTTTCCTTTCGTACTCTCCTGCAAGAAAGGGGTTAGACAAAATTCGAACAGCTGGTTTTTCGTTCGTTCAACCGGGAATTTCGTACTCGCGGATCTAAGGTTCGATCGTAACGATCGATCGTTCGCGCGTCTCCTCTCCTCTCCCGATTGCCGTGGTAGTTGGGCGCCAATTTATGAGGGGATTTCCCCTCGGCCGTCCGTGATTTGGCCGCTCGGAAATCCTGCTTGCATAATAGCCGGCCTGGCTATCGGCCGCTGGTCCTCGACTTCCTGAAACGCGAATCGGGCGCCAGATTCCGCGGACGGAACCGAATTTCTACGTTCGCGCGAGGGAAAGCTGGTATCGAGGGCAGCTGGCTCGTCCGCCGGTACTCCTCTCTCTAGCTAGCCGGGAGGATCCATCTCGAGGAGTACCGGCGGACGAGCCAGCTGCCCTCGATACCAGCTTTCCCTCGCGCGAACGTAGAAATTCGGTTCCGTCCGCGGAACCTGGCGCCCGATTCGCGTTTCAGGAAGTCGAGGACCAGCGGCCGATAGCCAGGCCGGCTATTATGCAGGCAGGATTTCCGAGCGGCCAAATCACGGACGGCCGAGGGGAAATCCCCTCATAATATATGTACACAATATATATTGTGAGGGGAATTCCTGGGGCAAGAGTCCCCGAGGCTTGGCCGCTCACAAGGGTCTCCTGATCGTCCCGAGCCTCGTCTCCGTTGTCGCCCTGAAATTCGCGAAGCGGGCGTCAGGCCCGAGAGAGCCGAATTTATAAGCTCCGCGCACGGGGACGGCTGTCCCGAGGGAGACGATCGGCTCGTCCGCCTGGCCTCCTGGCTGGTGTCCTCCCGGCTAGCAGCAGGGAGCGAGCGTGGAGTTCCTACTGGTGGGGAAACGGGGGTACTTGGTGGTTAAAGGCGAAACGCGGAATCTAATTTGTCGTAGTTTATTTCTAAGAAACTAAAGATCGAGCCTACGAGTGGCTCGATGCCTCGGCTTTCCCGTAGCCGCTTACAATCTACGTTAACCTACATGAGTGATGCGCGCGCGGTGGATGACTTAGCCTACGATCTTATTCTTTAACGCCTCGAACCAGTCCGGTCGACAGAAGGTCGGTCGTTCCGGTGTCGGGTACCCCGCTCGCAGCGTGGCACACGTCCGAACAATGGCGGTGGTATGCGTCGCCGGTGGACGCGCCGCTCCTGGCTGCCCGAGGCCTTACAATTAAACTTAAGTTACGCTGACTCCTGGCGACTAGACGAGTCGCCCCAAGGGAACCCGGGATAGCGGAAGGCTATCCCCCAATGCCTTCGAACTAGGCGGAATCGCGACCGGCACCGAGACACCACGGGAAAAGGATCGGCGTACACAAAGGGGCGCGCAGGGCTTACCGGGATCTAAGCTGGTCGGCCTCAAGCCTCCTCTCCGTCGGGCCTTCTCGTCTCCGGGGTCCGTCCGGGTCTAGGCCGACGTTATTACGTCGACGATGCTCGTCGGGGTCTCCGGCCCGTCCTGTCGGTGGCCGGTGCGCCCACACCTCCAGCAGGAAACCTGCCGCGTCTCCTCCACCGCTTCGCCCGCTGGCACTCCCGCGAGGACGTCGGCGGGGGTCAGCCCCAGCTGCCGGAGGGCGTCCCGGGCGAAGAGTCGGCGGCGGTCCGCCTCATCCCGCTTGGCCCTCGCTGCGGCTTGGGCCTGCTCGGCCTGGTACCGGGCCTGCAGGGCTCGGAGCTGGCGGAGCTCCTCCTCCTCCTTCTTGGCGGCCTCCCGGCGGCCCTCCTCTTTTGCCCACTGTAGGGCTCGGGCCTTCTGCTGGAGCTGATGCTCCCTTCGAGCCGCGGCGAGCGTCCTTGGGCCCAATCCGAGCCAGCCCTTGCGGGCGTCCTCCGCTGCCAGGTGAGCCGCGTACTCGGCTCGCCACACCGGGTCCTGGGTCACCCTCGGTCGCGGGGGCGCGGTCGACACTTGAGGTGTCGGGGGCTGTGGCGCGCTCCACGTGGAGGCGGTCGACGCCGATGGTGTGGTCGATGGGGCAGCCTCGCGTCGGGTGGCCCTCAGGGCGCTTGTCGAGCGGGATTTGGAAGTACAGGGTGATTCGGGTAAGTGCTATCGGCTTTTTACCGTCGTATTTTGAGTTATTGATTTTACCGGTAATTGACTCGCCTGCCCCGTGATGTCACCGGTGTCGCGTGACTGCTCGGGGCCAACTGGCCGAATAGCGCCAGATACCGACAGTCTCCCCATTAACCGGCAAGGGCAGAATGTGCCGGGACAATATTTCTGCAGCACACTGGAAGGGAGAGTGCGAATGATGACATAATAAAATGTTTCACGCATGATAAATACTGTCATTGTTATATTCTGTCATTCGTAATAGTTTTAGTCTTTCTTTTTACTAGAAAGCGAAATATTGAAAGAGCCAGCAGTTCTCCAATTAGTTCGGGGATCATCATCATCGGGCCTTTGCACTTTTGCGACGGGCTGGCATTAGACGCGCTCGTCGTCAATCGCCGTGAAATCACACGCCGCATGCTGCTGCACCTGCACGCCCGTCTACAGCACAGTATAATACAGTAGGGACACTTGTACCACGTGACTGGCCAGGGTCGATCTGCCCTCCCCCGGTGGAAAAGCGGCATGTCACCTGTAAATCCACCAGGCGCCGACACAGTCGCTGCGAGGGAGCGAGAGGGAGATACGTTCCCTCGCAGTCACACTCAGTCGCGGCCGAGCTGCGGGTAGGGGCTTAGGAGGCCGTAAGGGGAAGCGACTTTCACTTCCCCTTACGGCCTCCTCAGCGCGAGAGGGAGCGCGACGGAGATATATTCTCTCGCAGTCACCGGCGGATTTCGGTCAGGAGCTGAGGAGGCCGCAGGGGGAGCGAGAAGGAGATACGTTTTGTCGCAGTCACATGCAGTCGCTCGTAGAAACGGTGCGGCCTACAAGAATAAAGAAGGATAGAAATATGTCTCCGTCATTTCGCTCGTCGTCCCAATGCTCGCGTCTACCTGCAAGAATTGCGATACGTTTTAATGATGACCTAGGCTATTTGGGAAATAGATGGAATTATAGGTGACGAAACTTTATGAAAATTGAATAAATTCAGCATATATAGGGCAGAAGGGTTAATTTATTGAAGTATTATTAAGTTTGTACACAATCATATGATGATGCTAGGGCACTTGCTTCTTCTCTCCCCTTCCTTCTAGATTCTGAAACATGTCTTCTAAAGATTAAAGTATACTATTCAGAATCAGCAGAAATCAGTACCTTGCGTCATTCGGCTGATTCTGAATAGTCGATTTAGACATTATAAATTGTTAAATTATATGACTAAAACTGTTTATCGCCTGTGATCGACACGTCTACTTGCGCGAGTCCTAAACGAATTTAGAACTCGCGATGCAGATTGTGTCGCTTGTACTTTGCGCGCGGCACCTACTTGCGCGAGATCCAAACGAATTCAGAACTTGCGATGCAGATTGTGCCGCTTGTACTTTGCGCGCGGCACCTACTTGTGCGAGTTCCAAACGAATTCAGAACTCGCGATGCAGATTGTGCCGCTTGTACTTTGCGCGCGGCACCTACTTGCGCGAGTTCCAAACGAATTCAGAACCCGCGATGCAGATTGTGCCGCTTGTACTTTGCGCGCGGCACCTACTTGCGCGAGTTCCAAACGAATTCAGAACTCGCGATGCAGATTGTGCCGCTTGTACTTTGCGCGCGGCACCTACTTGCGCGAGTTCCAAACGAATTCAGAACCCGCGATGCAGATTGTGCCGCTTGTACTTTGCGCGCGGCACCTACTTGCGCGAGTTCGAAACGAATTCAGAACTCGCGATGCAGATTGTGCCGCTTGTACTTTGCGCGGGGCACCTACTTGCGCGAGTTCGAAACGAATTCAGAATTCGCGATGCAGATTGTGCCGCTTGTACTTTGCGCGCGGCACCTACTTGCGCGAGTTCGAAACGAATTCAGAACTCGCGATGCAGATTGTGCCGCTTGTACTTTGCGCGCGGCACCTACTTGCGCGAGTTCCAAACAAATTCAGAACTCGCGATGCAGTTTGTGCCGCTTGTACTTTGCGCGCGGCACCTACTTGCGCGAGTTCCAAACGAATTCAGAACCCGCGATGCAGATTGTGCCGCTTGTACTTTGCGGTGTGTACTCACACCCTTATCTGGATTAGGGTTCTTCCCCAGTGGTGGCCTCCTCCATCCCCAACAGCCACCAACAACCTCTCCAAATTAATTAAGATTTTGCCTGGTAAGCGTCTACCATGCAATTCTTTAATTTTTGTTTTTTAATTGACACAATACGTAAAAAAAACTTTACTGATTGGTCAATATTCTCATTTTTCTAAGTCACGCTGCTTGTTGCAGTTGAATGCGTTTCTTATTAGCGCTTTTCAATTCATAGAATATTCTCATCCTGGCAAACAGCTTCAAAAGGAATTCGTACGGGAAATCCTTACACGGATGTTGGAATTGTACTGTCTTAAAAACTAGTACCAACTGTTCCGACACTTTTGGTCCGACAAATTTCGCCCCCGTCGTCGGCACAAGTCTCCGTACCAGTGTGCATTAATTTCATGCACACTAGTTTTCTAAATGATCGCGTGAATTGAATGGGTGTGGAATTCACATAATTGCCCCCAGCCTTACGAATCTGACCGAAGAAATTTTCCAACGGATCTTGGTTTAGGAATCCGGGAATGAAATGTGTGAATCCCTCCTTTTTCAGTATACTCCACAAATCGAGTAGCCCGTTGATGCTGTACCGCAAGCACTTTAAAACGGTTACTCGTTTTGTGGCATCCTTACACTTCTCATCAAGAAGCCTAAGGTTCGAAATATAATTCTTGACTTTGACCAAAAAAGCCCGCTGCTCCTCGGTGCCCCTAAACGCACACTTGAACGGCTTGGGCGATTCTTCCGTAGTCGCGTTGAACATATCAAAGAGTTTATCGAACATTTCGATAAACTCTTGCGTATGCGACGCTTCTGCCGGCAGTTGACCCGTAGATATTAAAAAGCCCAAAGCGTTGGCAACAGTTGCACTAAGTAACTGGGTTGCCAAATTTACTTTCATTTTTTGGCTCGACTGAGGTTGCGTGTGTTGATCGGTCAACCTCGGAGCCAATTTAAAGGGATTTTTTTGGTCAATGTCGAACAATGCTTGCACGTACTTGAAAGAGACTGTTGCAACGACACGGCCATGTTGCAGAATTTCAAAAACTTTGCTAATAAAGTGATTGCGCAAGGCCTTAAATAGATGCGGCGGGTCGAAGATGAAAACTAGATCTTGACCATCGTGTTTGATAATCGACGAATGCTCGGTCACTCCTAGTTGTTTGGCTAGACTCACGTTGCACGGTCCCATATCGCATACCAAAGCTCTCACTTTTAATCCGATGTGGGATAAACGACTAACGAGGTCTGGCACTAGCTTCATCAACACGGGCATCGAAGCTGTGTCGCGTGAGAATATATACGCGAATGGTTGCTTCCAGTTTGTCTTTAACCCGCGCGCCATCAACACGAGGCCGTATCGTGCAACATCATTTATGTCTCTCGCATTATTATTCAGTCCATCGAGAGTCGGAAACCCGATAACGGCGTCATTGACTGTACTATAGAACAAATGGCTCTTTAATTGCATCTCATCGAAACAGAGAATGCAGTACTTGTCCGAGACTTCCATCGAACCTACTTTGATCTCTAGTATTTTCAACAATGATTCGTTAATACCGGGTTTCAGTTTAATACTCTCGGTGAACCGATTAAACGTGCGTGTAGACGGTAACATATTGTTACGGCCTTGGCGCCCAGTTGTATCAAACACCTGTCATCCCTGGTCCGAAGCCCTGAACATTGTCCTTGACTACCCGTCGTTCCACTATCTATCATGTTCACGACTGTCAGTCTAATGCTGGATCTCATCCTGTGTGCGCGCATTCCCGGTTCTTAAATATACGCCTTTACCCTTCTAATAATCAGCCTCGTCTATGCCTATTACGCGATCTACGTCCGTGACGCGTAACATTGGTGTCAGAAGTGGGATTCCTTCCACTTCTACGGAGATTTTCGAACAAAGGGATATAGACACGATTGGGGAAATGTCCGGAGGTGACACAGCAAGAGCCAGCTTGATTTCCCAGGGACAATCACGGCAGGAGGAACAGCCTCTACAACCAGCGCTACCACCAGCGGAACCGTCCATGCTTCTGGAGATCCGGAGTCTTTTCGGCGATCTCCGACAAGATATGCGACAGTCCGAAGAACGGAACACTGCTGCTATCAATACTCTTCGCGACGACATCTCGGCACAGACCCAGCAGTTCCGCACAGAAGTTTCGATCGAATTGCAGGGATTGGAGGCTCGCTACGAGGCGCGGTTTCGGGCTCTCGAGCAAAGTTTGAGTATCCCACACGCCTCTCAAACACCTAATGCTTCCTCCTTTCCTTCCTTTTCTTCCGTGTCTTCTGTCGCTCCGCCCCCCGTCAATGTTCCGTGCGCTCCGCTCCCGGCCTCAGTTCCAACTGTAGTTTCTAATGTTCGTTTTCCGAAATTCAACGACACGTCTTGGTCAGACTTTAAAGCCCAGTTTACTTCGATCGTACAGATTCATAATTTGGACAATACCGCGAAAGTTTCCGGTCTTTTAAATTCGCTGGACGGTCCAGCTGTTTCAGTTCTCAACTCGCTCAGTGAGGCCCAACGAATTGATTTTGATTCGTTGTTTTCCGCATTAGAATTCCGTTTCGGGCAAGTCCAATCGACTAGTTCAAGTCGAACGAAATTCTATAACTGTCGACAGAAATTCGGACAGAGTATTCAGTCGCTCGCTGCAGAGATTGGGGATCTCATCCTTTTTGCTTTTCCGAATGTTTCGGCTGAAGCTAAAGATAATTTGGCCATGTCGCAGTTCATTAATGCGCTTCACGATTTCGAGCTTCAAAAGCAACTTTATCGTTTAAACCTTAATTCTTTTAGTGAGGCCGTTGCGAAGGCTGTCGAATTCGATTTCATCGAACGCAACTTCAGCGCGGCTCGTATACCACCTTCAGAGCGTTCGGCTCCTTTCTATCGTTCCGATGCTCCGGTTTGTCGCGATGATCTTCAAACATCGCGGGAATTTGTTCCGCGTCAGATTTCATCGTTTAATAACTCGCGTGATAATAATTCTTCTCAAAATTCTTTTTCATCTCGTGGTCCGGTCACTTGCTTCAAGTGTGGTAAAGTCGGTCATTTTCAACGCGACTGTAGATCGGGTCAAGCACGTAATAGTAATTCGAATACCAATTCGCAATCCCAGAGGCCGGGAAACGCGAACGGTCCGAATTAAGGGTGGCGGATTCGAGGCCAACGGTTGTAGCCCCCATTAAAAAGGCTTTTGTTCGTACGGTTACTCGTACTGATGATGCGTTACGTTCTTCTGTGTTCCGGAATATTCTTTCTGTTATTGTTCATGATTTTGTTGTTGCGCATTTAATTACTTTATTTTCTGTGGAAATGTTTGACGTTGCGAGCTTGCATTTGGCTTCTACTTTTCCTGTTGAAGATACTTCGGTTTCTAATGCTTTGTATAAAATGGGTTGTGAGTCAGATAATACTTCGGGACTGTATGTGAGTGGTTCTGTGGATCGTAGTCCGACGAATATGTTAGTAGATACCGGTTCTACTGTTTCTCTTTTGCGATTTGATGAGTCCCTGCATGGTTACCCGGAACGCGCGTGTGGATCTTTCGGGTTCAACCTCCATTCCGTTGATGGATCGAGCTTAGAGGGCTCGATTGTAGGGAAGAAGTGTTGCCTTTTCGAGATAGGTAATTTGAGCGTGATGCACGAACATTTTAATGAAGAGTTCGACGCGAATTTAGAACAGGTTGGTGTGGGAGACATCTCCCAATATAAGAATAATACGGGAATACCTTCTATTTGTCGTTTGCCCTTACGTCGAAGGGAAGAAGTTGATAAATTAATTCGGTCTAAGGTAAAACGAGGAGATTATCGTCGAGTGGAGAATTCACAGAATTGTTTCTTCGGTGTGGACAAGGGTCTATTGGAAAAAGTGTCGCGAGGACACGTGTCAAAGAGCTATTTTGACTATTTAGACAACATTTTTGTTTATAACAAGACCTATGAAGAGGAATTGAGAAACTTGAGACTACTATTGGCAGGTCTTAGACGATTTATAGGGAATGTCACAGAAATTGTTCGTCCAGCAAAATCTACGTTCGTTTGGTCGCGGTCTTTTCTAAGAACGTTTGAGGAATTAAAGGGGAGACTCAAAGTGTGAATGGAATTAATGATGTTATTTATTGAATACATCGTTCTCCTAAAAGCAAATTTCGGGTAGTTCATGTAAACCGTTTAGCGAAATATTTCACTTGTCATCTTTCTTCTATGTGAATGCTTGTTGAATGAAAGTTCTTTGTTTGTGTGTACTCCTATGTTATCTCCGTGGTGTGAGAACGTGGTGGGAGTGGGATACGTAGGAGTTTTGGTCTACTGCTCCATCCGTCAACCCATTGCTGTCTAACTCTGAGAAGTTAGCCATGGGGATGAGCGGTCAAAATGGAGAAAGAAGAGAACAGCCTAGGCGTGGCCGGGCCTCGTGTCCCTTCGGTGTAACCAAATTTATGAAAGTTTTGATTGAATGAAATAAAATTTACTCTAACGAAATCTCTCTTTCTTTTGAAATTCTCCTGTAACTTTTTACTCGCCTTTAATTCTTTATATTTCGAGGTAATTGGAGACCCCGTTCGAGATGCCTACCCAGAATATTTTTCCTTCCATCACCTATTACTTCCTGTCCGTGGAACTTCATGCTACGATCCAGACCTGAAGCCTTTTACAAATGTGTACATCTTGGACAACAACCTATCTTCTCCCTGATCTGTTTACGTCTCGTGCACGGTTTTTGAAGCGGTTTTCCCTGGACCTCGAGCAAATGCTGAGACGATATCTGGCTGGATTAGACCGCTACTTCCATCTTATTCCTGATCCACCAGACATATTGAAAGAAGACCATCTACGTTCGCGGACGAACGTCTTTTTCACGGAGGGGGGTAGTGTTACGGCCTTGGCGCCCAGTTGTATCAAACACCTGTCATCCCTGGTCCGAAGCCCTGAACATTGTCCTTGACTACCCGTCGTTCCACTATCTAACATGTTACACGACTGTCAGTCTAATGCTGGATCTCATCCTGTGTGCACGCATTCCCGGTTCTTAAATATACGCCTTTACCCTTCTAATAATCAGCCTCGTCTATGCCTATTACGCGATCTACGTCCGTGACGCGTAACAATATATTGTTCTTTAAAGGCACGATAACACTTCGGGCTCAAATAGAACAGGCTTAAGGCCCTCTGTTTGGCTGCGATAGTGTATCGTAGCCCTTTTCGTTTAAATTTGGCAGCTTCTACCTGTCTTAATATGTTGGCTTTCTGCTCGGGCGTTAGATGAGCGAGGCACTCATCCATCGATTGCGGCCTCGATTGACGTCGGGCGTTCAACTCTCGCTTGCGCCCTTCGAGTCGCCGGATGGTCTTCCCCTGTGCTCGAATCTTTATTCGCGCTGCCTTTAATTCCCGTTGCATGGCCTCCAGTTCCGTCGCGTGCAACAGCATGGATTTGGGGATCTGAGACTGTTTGTCCACGCGGTCGGGTTCTTGGAGTCGTTGCCGCTTGCGAGGCGGTTCACCACCAGCTGAAAAACGCATAGTTGTGTGATTAGTTCACTTGTGAGAAGTTACTACTCGGTTCCATTATATGGGGTCATACATATGCAGTGATAGGGAAAGCTCTTGACAAGTTATATACGAGGGTGGGAAAAGCAACATAGATTCGCGAGAAGCCTTGTTACACGAAATCATTATGTATAAGCTTTTCTTTCAACTGTGACATGTCAATCTTTACACGATATTGCAACTACTGGCCATATTTGATTGGACTGGATCGCACATCGTTTCCAAGATAATCGACAATGACATTAACAACTACATATTGTGTAAAGCCTATACGCCATTCCAAAAAGTATCGAAAATTATTGTGTGAAAATGTTTTGGTCAAGTCTAATACAATTTGATCAGTAGTTTCAAGCTCTTATAAAGATTATTATGCGCGAGTTTAAAGAAATTCTTAAGAAAAGCGGTTTTCTTTACCGACTACCTTATGTGACACACATTGCCATGCGAAACGTACCTTCGCAGGCTGCATCCATCTCCACTTCCACTAACCCGGCTGCTTCTAAAAAGAAACATATGTACGTTTAGAGGGACAGACGTATGCTACATTATCCTTAATTCCATCTTAGATTTATACCTATGCTCTGCAACCGAGCCAAGGGTCGTCTCACGCCGGATGGACCTGCAACTGAGAGAATACACATACGTTCAATTATTTGTGATGGCTGTGACGTCCATGCACAGACTCTTTAGAAATCGGTCTTTTTTCCAATAGTCCCAGACGTGGAAAAGACTGTGCAGGGACTCTTTGCTGACTCGCACCCATTTACCCTTTTTTGTACGATACATACCTGCATGTGATTCTGGCTGCTTGCTGGCGTCTTGCGCACGGATCGCACCGTCCGACGGAACTTCAACTGGAAGTACACATACACCGTTAACAATACTGATTCCATTGGATATATGCATCCTCTCTGCAAGACTCAAAACATACCTGGTGGTGCTGGCGATGCTGATCGCTCGACGCGGTCTCGCACACAATGCGAGTGCTCGCCCAGCGCAACCACGCGATCGGACGGACCTGCGACTGAAATTGAATGTATATCACTTATTCATTCAGCGAAAGTTTCTGTGAGCACGAACATACATATATCGGGTATATTGCTTATCGCTTACCCGTGCACTGCGGCCTGTTTTCCGACGAATCTACACTTGCAGGCAGATGAAGGGTGGGCACAGCATCGGCGGTCAAGCGGTTCCTCTTAACATTTTTGAAGAACTGCTTTTCGAAGTGCACGTTACACACGCGCTTGTAGGTGTTGTGCAGCTGCTTATTGCACTTTTTCAACATATTGAACTCTTGTTCAATGCCGCATGCCTTCGCCCATTCCTTACATCTAAAAAACGTAGAGAGAAGTCAGCACTGAAGCTAAATCGGTGCAGGGAAAACGTCGCAATATCCGGAAATTCGTCAACTTACCTTGTCTCATCCGCCGGAAACTTGAAAAGACTCCTATCCTTCTTAAAATAACCCATGTAGGAATTGCCGGGCGAAAGGCCAGGCCGATGGTTGGGCCGTAGTCGGGTTGCCCGTTCATAACCAGAGAATCGGCAAGAAACAACGGGCCATAGTTGGTCCAGAGTCGGTGAATTGTTACATGCCCGGCTTTATACATTCGGTTGGGCGGCAACTTTGGGGAAGAGTCGGACCATGCTTGGGGGCCCAATCTTATATATTCTATGTATATTCGGCGGAACAAAGTCAGCAAATTATGGGATGTGCTACCATAATGTTTTTCACAGTTACGTTTCAGGAAATAGTTATTTCCAGTTAGAAACGATGCATTTTACATACTAGGATTCTTAACTGATCGTGAACTGAAGTTAGATAGTACTGTGCAATAATAGATTTACTTCACTCGATGCATTTTACTAAGGTTTGTAGCAGATAGCTAACTGAAGTTAGATAAGATCATACAATAACAGATTTCCTTCACTTAATGGGAGAGAGTCGGGGAAGAGTCGGGACAGAGTTGGGGAAGAGTTGGCACATAGTTGGATGCCCTAGTATAACGTTTTTAATCCTTAGATTAGATGAAATAGTCATTTTTCTGCTAGTTCTGATATATTTTACTAAGATTCGTAGCTGATCGCGAAGTGAAGTTAGATAAGATAATACAATAACAGATGTACTTCACTTAATGGGAGAGAGTCGGCTCAGAGTCGGCTCAGAGTCGGCACAGAGTCGGGCCGGAGTTGCCAAATGGTTGGGCGTCCTGTAATGTTTTTAATAGTTGTACTTGAGGGAATAGTAATTTTTCTATTAGCACCTATGAATTTTATTGCGATGCCTATAGTTGATTATGGGCAAAAGCTAGATAGCACGGTACAATAATAGATTTCCTTGACTCGATGGGATAGAGTTGGGGACGAGTTGGCAAATAGTTGGATGCCCTAGTATAACGTTTTTAATCCTTAGATTAGATGAAATAGTCATTTTTCTGCTAGCGACGATGAATTTTAGTAGGATTCCTAGCTGATCGTAAAATGACGTGAGGTTGCACCGTATAATAATTCTAGATTTATTTCACTCGATGGGACAGAGTTGGGGAAGAGTTGGCACATAGTTGGATGCCCTAGTATAACGTTTTTAATCCTTAGATTAGATAAAATAGTCATTTTTCTGCTAGCGACGATGAATTTTAGTAGGATTCCTAGCTGATCGTAAGATGACGTGAGGTGGCACCGTATAATAATTGTAGATTTATTTCACTCGATGGGACAGAGTTGGGGAAGAGTTGGCACATAGTTGGATGCCCTAGTATAACGTTTTTAATCCTTAGATTAGATGAAATAGTCATTTTTCTGCTAGCGACGATGAATTTTAGTAGGATTCCTAGCTGATCGTAAGATGACGTGAGGTGGCACCGTATAATAATTGTAGATTTATTTCACTCGATGGGACAGAGTTGGGGAAGAGTTGGCACATAGTTGGATGCCCTAGTATAACGTTTTTAATCCTTAGATTAGATGAAATAGTCATTTTTCTGCTAGCGACGATGAATTTTAGTAGGATTCCTAGCTGATCGTAAGATGACGTGAGGTGGCACCGTATAATAATTGTAGATTTATTTCACTCGATGGGACAGAGTTGGGGAAGAGTTGGCACATAGTTGGATGCCCTAGTATAACGTTTTTAATCCTTAGATTAGATGAAATAGTCATTTTTCTGCTAGCGACGATGAATTTTAGTAGGATTCCTAGCTGATCGTAAGATGACGTGAGGTGGCACCGTATAATAATTGTAGATTTATTTCACTCGATGGGACAGAGTTGGGGAAGAGTTGGCACATAGTTGGATGCCCTAGTATAACGTTTTTAATCCTTAGATTAGATGAAATAGTCATTTTTCTGCTAGCGACGATGAATTTTAGTAGGATTCCTAGCTGATCGTAAGATGACGTGAGGTGGCACCGTATAATAATTGTAGATTTATTTCACTCGATGGGACAGAGTTGGGGAAGAGTTGGCACATAGTTGGATGCCCTAGTATAACGTTTTTAATCCTTAGATTAGATGAAATAGTCATTTTTCTGCTAGTTCCGATATATTTTACTAAGATTCGTAGCTGATCGCGAAGTGAAGTTAGATAAGATAATACAATAACAGATGTACTTCACTTAATGCGAGAGAGTCGGCACAGAGTCGGGCTGGAGTTGGCAAATGGTTGGGCGTCCTGTAATGTTTTTAACAGTTATACTTGAGGGGATAGTAATTTTTCTATTAGCAACTATGAATTTCATTGCGATGCCTAGTTGATTATAGGCAAAGCTAGATAGTACAGTATATTAATAGATTTATTTCACTCGATGGGACAGAGTTGAGGAAGAATTGGCAAACGGTTGGTGAACCCGATGATATGCATACTTGATTAAGAGTATGACTTCGAGTAATTTGATTTCTGTAATTTTATTTGAGTAAACTGTTACCTCTGAGATTTTGAAGATTATAGTCGGTGATAGATATATAGATATCGGGAAAATGCGATTTCGTATACAACTGCTGATGATTCAGGTTTTTTTTACAAATCAATTTTTTTCCGAACTCCCACTACATTCGTCCGCCGCTACCATCAAATTTGCAAAGTTACAAACATCCTCATACCTCCGGAGGATAAAGCTTCAGGCTAGACATTCGCGGGCACTCTTTATGCCTAAAATTAGCTATCGTTAGTAATACTGATGGATAGCTGACATGGCAGAGCGACGGACCGTCAACCTCGAGGACCCAGGTTCGAATCCCAACACCGCCGATTTTTCTTCTTCACTACTTCACATGGTTTGTTCTATATTGTGCCAATACGTTAATTTGAAACTCTGTAACTCGGTTCGATTGAAGTATAAAATCGTTACATATTATTCTGTACAATAGAAGGTGAGGAAAAAAATTAATTTTTGTTTAATTCACGTTCAAAATTAATATTATTGACATTCGACGGCTTTTTGCTCGTGCTTTATCCGAGGACCTTATGCAGGTTAATACTGAATTTCAAATAATCAAATAATTAAAAAAAAAATGTATCTAAAACCACCAATGTAACGTATACTCCTTTGTAGCCTTTTTGAGAATGTATCATGCAGCTATGGGTTTAAATAAATCCATTTACCGCGAAAAAAATGATTGGCTTAGGATCGGCACAATATGATTACCAAGGTTGGGCGAACTTCGGTTGCCATGTGTGGCCCACAGTAGGCTATGAACTTTGGACCCTAGTGATCATCCCAACCCCCAGGAACATTTGGGCCAGAGTTGGCTGCCAGAGTCGTGCCGACTCTGGCGGTCGGGCCCGCCCGACTTGGACCAACTGTGGACCAACTGTATTTTCCTACATGGGAAGTCCCGCTGCACTTGGCAATCGCACAGATACTTTTCACGTGACCACTCATTGCACAAATGCTGCTATCTCAGTCGGAATTGCAGAAGTTCAATTATCGCAGTCACGTTAGAGCACTGAACTTTTCGTGACGCACAGAAAAACGCTGTGTCTCACGCGCCGAGTTGCAGAGGACTGATTTCTCTGGAAGATGCATGGTGCCGGGTCCCTTTAATTTGGAAACCAAAATACTGCGCTATACGTTGAAAGTGCAATAGTGTGGGTCCGCGCGGAACCCTCGCCTGTCATCGAGTCAAGTGGCCCTTGAGTGCCTCCCGACGCACACAAAGCTTTCTTTGCGTGAAAGAATTCCTTTCGTTTCGCGAGAAATAGAGCTGGACACTTGTTACCTTTTCCTTCTACTATGTATGCCATACTTATTCTGATTGCAAAAGACAAATTTTACGAAGTAACCGAGGAAGTTCAGTATTGCAGAAAGAGTACACTTTGAATTGTAGTCTATCCCTCGCGCAGTCTATTTCAAAGCTCGACCCGTGAGCCACGTAATCAAATGTTTGACATCTCAATTCTAGTATGTAGATCGTTCTCGGTTTGATATCGTATCCGAAATCCAAAGTAGTTAATACGAAATATATGCAGAAACCGCAATATCTGTCACAATCCCGGTCGTAGGAGTGTGGACAGAGTGGATATTCTAGGTATCTGCGCCGTACAGTTTCATTCGTGAAAAGTCCTTGCGTACACAAATACAAAGACAGAAAGCCGTGTTCGATGCAAATCTGCTGTGACTACTGTTAAGATTATGAATTGAGTAATCATGAATGACTAAAGATGCAGTAGTGTCAGATAAGATGATTTTACAATCGGTTAAAAGATAAGGAGTTCTCAAAGGGCGATAACACAAGAAGTAGACTATGAATATGAATATTTGAGAAATTGAACAAATTCACATGGTGTGGACATCATGAGTCGTCAGGAAGAATTGTCTTCGTTTGTCACTAACATTTCGAAGACGCTGACGAAAGGTGCGCTTGACAAAGCTCCTGAGATATTGAGATTCCTGGAGACTCAATCATTGGATTTCGATTCATGGAATCAGCAAAGGAATAATTGATTTTAAGGATTAATTGTGAGCATAGATTTCTATACTAATAGATTGCGTTCGGCCTTACAACCCGATTGCAGGTTTAAAGACGGCGTATGCCTAATATTGCTCTTAAGACTTCTTCGGAAGCGAATATTTAATTAAGAACGAATAATAAATAACCTTTTCATCCAAAGAACGAGTAATAAAGACCATTCTTGACACGATATCTGATCTATTCATTATTTATATCTAGCTCTTCTGTAGAACTGAAGTTCACTACGATCTAACAAGTACAGTATCGCGGATCCTGCCAAAAAAATGATAGGGTGGCAAACCGACGAAAGTTGAGAAATTTCTTATGCTTTACGCTCGGACAATATATAGCACGACAACTACCCTACATGCCCGGCCAGATTGAAAAACTGAAAAAGAGAAAAGCGCGAATCGATGGATTGGGAATGTTGCTATATGCTGGAAGGAGAAGGATATGTGGGGTACAGTTAACGCTGTCAACAAAATTGCACAGTTACAATTAAACATATTTATTAAAAAAACCGCGATAAAATTAACTACAAATAATGTGCTATAACTATGACTATGACTATTTTCTATAGCTATATTAATTCTATATATTCTATGACTATGACTAGACTATGGCTATTTTCTATAACTATATTAATCCTAATTAGGTAATTATACAGAAAGACGGCTCCACCGATTTCAACGATTTTCATATATGTTATGGAGGATGGTTTCCCTCTTCCCTCTAGAGGATGCTGGGAAGCATCCTCCATAACATATATGAAAATCATTGAAATCGGTGGAGCCGTCTTTCTGTATAATTACCCCTAATTATAATTAGCCTATACTTGTTTAAATATTGTCTCGACATTAAAATAATTATAATTAATGACACCCTGCGCGCCACCGCCCCGACCAGCACCGCCCCGTCCACGGCCACGGCGTCCGGCACCCCCTCGACCGCCATCGACTTTTGGCTGCACATCTTTGCTGGGCTTATGTACACGGAAGCCCATCTCTCGGGCCCGAGCAATGGCATTGTCAATCTGTAATCAAAATATAACATGAATGAGTATGTTAGTGTAGTTAAGTTTCTGTAGAGTAGTTCGGTTTCTGCTATAACTGATATCTTCGAAAGAAAGTTTACGAAGGTAGATCTTGACTTCAAAGGTGTGTATTGTTTCTTTAAATTTGTATTTGCATGGATTGCAGTACTGTGCGAAAGGACATCAATGAAAGTCTAAATAGATGTGTGTATTCATTAAATGACTGAAAACAAATATAGTACTTTACTGATAGAAAATTCAAAACACTGCGATATGTGGTTGAAATTTCGTGGAGAGGTACATAAACCTATTTGGAAGACGCTGGCAAAAACTCGAAACATTCTACTAAATGGTTTAAAAGTTATAGCGTTGTATATACAAATGAAGATTTGTCGAGTAAAGCCATAAAGAAATACCAAGACAGTTTTCTGCTTTTCACAGTATGTCAACGACGCATTTACTAATCGTTGTCAAAAATTTGGATAACACTCAGAAGCGTAATTACGAGAAATAGAATGAATGAGAATGAGAATGAATGAACATACTACTAACATAGAATGAACGGACTAACTAACGCGCAGTTGTTTTCTAAGACCTGTGCGTAATATTCGCGGAATCTAGCGAATACAAAACCACTAATCCTCATTTAAGAACGGTACAACTTTTAAACCATTTAGTAGAACGTCTTGAGTTTTTGCCAGCGTTTTCTAAATAGATTAATAAACCTCTCCACGAAATTTCAACCACGTATCTCCGTATTTTAAATTTCTATCAGTAAAGTACTATATTTGTTTCCAGTACATACTTGAGATTCTGCTACTGCATACAATCAATAGAATGCAAGACTTACTTCTTTTTGATTGTCCGAAATTGCGGACGGCCCGGGTCGCGGCTGCTGCTGTTGCTGCGGCTGTGTCTTCTTAGCCTGTAACAAGATAAAGCAACAATTTTTTAGGTGTCCAACGCTCTTAATACCGATTATTTTCTAATAGTTAAGATTTAGATTATGCTACTGCTGTAGTGTACCGACCATAGTCTAACGATAAGTTTAGTCATAGGCGTACTTAGTACTTTTAGTACTTTTACCTTAGTCATAAACTTTCAAATCTTATCATACGCGATAACTTCATCCAATAATAAGCTAGTCACAAGAATACCCATTTTAGTCTTAAGTCTGCATGCTTGTTAATAGTCCTAGATCAACTACCGAATCCGCGCTTCCACCCTTATCTGGTGAATCAGGGGTGACTAGTTACGGGTAGTCATAATAAGATAAAACTAGCCCTACTCTACTAGAATTCGCCTTAAAAGCGGGCTCCCGATCACTAGTCCTGGCATTCTATACACAAGCACTTCAACCCCGTTACTCTAAGCCCATCCACTGTTGCTGAAAGTCACAGCCAAGGCCTTGACAGTCGAATAAACTAAGTTACTCTCGAGTATAACGTCATGTTTTAACTGTCGATCCACCAGTTCCATTACACTGCATACAATCAATAGAATGCAAGACTTACTTCTTTGTGGTTGTCCGCAATTGCGGACGGTCCTGGTCGCGGCTGCTGCGGCTGCTGCTGCTGCTGCTGCGGCTCCTGCGTCTTTTTTGCCTGTAACAAGATAATGCAACAATTTTTTAGGCGTTCAATGCTCCTAACATCTAATATTTTATGATATTTTACAATTCGATTGTACCAAGGCGCAAAAAACGGTCAGACTTACCAATTTGCGGGTGAAGTTCGGCACCGGCATCTCCTTCAGTGCCCTTGGCGACAGCGATCGCACTCTTTTAGTCATCATAATGTATCTGGAAGAATCGAGAAATGTCAGAAGGCTTATGATTAAAAACTATTCCTCTGATTAATCGCGGAAACAAGAAATTTCGAAAACGAAAAGAACAGAAAGTTCGACCACTCACCAATACAGTCCGGGAAGCAAAAGTGAAATGAAGGGTGTCCGCTGGCAACCCTTATATAGGACCCAACCCCCACCATGGGTCCGGTTACCCTCGGTCTACCTAAAGAGGTACCCTGAAGCTAACTTGGCTCCCGTCTACTGGTACTGTAAGATGTCAAAATGTTTTTATGCAATGGTATTCGATAGAAAATATTTCCATTTGTTCTTGTCGTCAGTTTGAAAGGCTCTCACAACTCTGATATGAGTCAATCAGAGGGGAACATTCTGTGGGCACTGAGTATGATCTTACACACAGCAATACATTCTGCTTGACCATCTTAGGAAAACTGTACTTACCTTTCAGCACGATTATGAGGAGTATTGTAGAAATAAAACGAACATTTCCACATTCCACTCACAACTTATTTGAATGTACGACGTGCAATGATGTGACACCGCTAAGCAAGACGATCGAGATGAATGTATATGCGTAATTTGAACATAACAGTCCGACCATAAATGCGTTGCCGGGTATACCGTCCAGGGGGAGACTTTGCTCATTAAATCGCATTTGAAAATAACATTTTGGAACACTTAAAAGTATCCAAGTTCCTGCAAAATATGCAAGTACCTATGCACGTATTCCAGTGCGACTGTGTTGGGGAAATGTGCCGCGCTCGACCAGATGTTTTTTATGACTCTTCGTGACAAGCAAGCCCCTCGAGTGACCATCCATTCTAGCGGCTGATGGAAATTCGTCGTCGGGGCTGGCGAGGATGAATGAACAGGCATGAAGGGGCAAAAGTTTCTTGACACTCTTCGCTCCGAGAGGGAATGTAGCTTTGTAGCTAATTGTATACGCGAAATAAATTTAAGAAATGTTTGAGTATCGCTACTATAATATATGTATTCATGACACGCACTCAACATGGCAGTACTCTTTTTTTATTCCTTGCACATCCACCGCGTGTGCAGAATGGTCTTTCCCATATTGGCGAAGCTCATTCGCTTTCCTTGTTATGCACCGCACCGAATTTTCATGCACACCAAACTTCAAAACTATTTCTTTCGCCGGCACACCGCAACACAAACTTTCAATTATGTCGATCCGTTGCTCGGCTCGTAACACGTACAGGTACTACATATAGTGTCATTCACATCTGTGAAAGAATGGAACTCGCGGATTAGCACTCAGACGAAAACGTTTAAGGATTGAAATTGACCGATCGATCGGTCCCTTGGATTGACTGAAACTGGAACAAAGAAGCGAGCCAGCCTCATCTTTAATTATGATTTGCTCCGAACATACCAACACGGTGGATACATTTGACGAAAATTTGTACACACAGAGTTACAGAGTAAGACCCCGGCGAGGCTTTATATTAGGATATCCTGTAAAGGTTCAATGTTCGGTTCCACTACTAATTAATACGTAACCCAGGTCAAATTTGGTATCAATGAACTCGTAAAAATATCACGGATACGTTAGACATATTATGATTAATGCAAAACAAGAAATGTTAATAATAATGTTTATTTTCCTGAAATGGACTTGACTTTTATGGCTTCAGGGTCATAAATGTAGTCCCGGGAGGAACCAAGTCATAAAAGTCGGTCGATGCAGGACCGACGAGTTTAGGAAAATAGCTAATCCTCACGAAATTGGTGAAACTCATTTAGGATTTTATTCTGTCCCGATTCCCCAACGTGCCTGGAGGTTCTACTGCATTTGCATGATGTAGTACACCCCGAGGGTCATTTATGAGTTTACGGATTAACGACCTTTTAAGGATATAACAGGTACATTTTCAAATAAAACTTAAAAGTTTTTATTTTCCATTGTTTCATTAGTAATTATCTGTTGAATGAATTCGCGACGTTTTTGCGAGCAGAATGATACCAAACTCGACCTAATTGGACCATTTAATATTATACATACTACATTCAAGGCAGAAGTGCTCGTCAAGCGGGACCCCGCATACGGCTGCCTTGCATGGTAGTACTATAACATTATATGGTCCAAGTATATCGAGTTTGGTATCATTGCTCTCGCAAAAACACCACGAATTCATTCAACAGGGAATTTTTAATGCCAAATAACAAAATAAAGCTTTTACCTTTTACACTGAAAAATAGGCCGTGTTGGTTATTTATGGTTTATAACGTGGGCTATAAAAAAGGGTCTCGACCGCTCATTTTTCGGGTGTGTCATACAAATTTTCCACCCCCCGTACTGCGTACGTACACTCCCGAGCAGCGAGCAGTATGCGGGGTCCTACTGTATATGTAGATAATTATTCGTGTGTCTGAAATCCATTGTGACCTGAGTTGGGTCGGGAAAAGGAGCCTCGGCGAGTCTCGCCGGCCAGTCGGTTGACGCTTGACGCTTTCCCCTACTTGGCGTCGAGACTCTACCGAGTCTCCTGATCCCGGTGCGCTTTCGGCCTCGGCAAAAGAAAGCTGGCATCCCTAAACACCCAGATGTTTTATAACTCTGCGCAGCAGGGTAACGGGCAAGGTAGAATCATCGCGATAGAAAGAATTACTCTTTGGGATTTCCCTGCTTGCTATGTATATTCCACGCTCGAAACAAACAAGGAATTTGCGGGGCCGTTCCATCCCCTCGAAGCGGTATCAATAGAAATTCGCCGCCCTAAGCCCCCCGTCACTCCTACCTTTTCATTCCCGAGTGGAAACGAGATGCGTAACGAAAAGCTCGCCTATTGCAGTTGAACTCATTGCGTATTCGATTTCGATTCGAATATAATCATACTTTTCAAAGTAGCTTATCAGTGGGTACGGGGTGATAACATTTATAGTTGTTTAATACGATGCGATAATAACTATGCGCGATACGAAAGAATTCGGGGAAGAATTTATTACGGTTACTGTATACTATGTTTCTCAGTTTGCAAAAGCAGTTTGCCTCCAGCTCAGTCTCGCAAAACTATTTGTGCATGATCGTTAAAGGAATGATAATAGGTGTTATTTATCATGAGCTAATGTAATACAAATACAAAATCAGATGAAAAGGCGCGAAAAAAGTACCGCCACTGCCGGGAACTGAACTCCGATCCGCGACATTACTGTTAAAAAATGTTACCGCTGGGCTACCGCGACTCTTGTTAGTGAATGCTCTTCACGCATCTCATAAATTGTTTCCGGGGGGAAAGAGATAGTGATAGGGAGGATAATGAGGCTTGCACGGATTTTTTCAGAGATCCTCAGGGAACTGATAATTAGTATTCTCTATTGCAAGGGCGACCTTTGTTTTTTGAAGGAAAAAAAAAATTGTTGAAATACTGAAAGTAGAGAGGCATCCAGAGCGGCGGCTGTTCACCGCCGAGCGATACGAACAGCGTATCTGTGGCGGTAATACGTGTACGCCGCGCACACATGTAGGCGCGCGGCGTAGAAAAGAAGGCTCGGTACCCCCACCGACTTCCAAGCCAGCCGGCGTGAGGCGGCCGCTTGCCGAGCCAAGCCAAATCGAGGCTAGCGTCATCTCGTGCCGACAGCGTGAGTTGCCGCTTAAGCTCACTTGGCCGCCATTTTGGTGGGGACACCGACATCAAAGGCGCCGACAGAGAGTGTCCCTACTGTATTATACTGTGGTCTGCAGCAGCAATGCGATCAAGCGGTGCGATTCAATTGCGGACTGCTTCGCACTCGGTGTGCGTGCTGCCTTACGACTATAGAAAATCAATAAGGCTGATGTCTGAAAGTGTCGATCGTCCTCCGCCAATTTCGCGATGGATCGGTATTTGTTTAACCGGCTCATTTCCATCACGAACGCCGCCAGCTACGGTAAGTGATACAGGTTATCATAGGTTAAATTAATATATATTAATTAAGATATTATTATTCTCTCTTCGTAGATATGGACGAAGCTAAACCAACCACCAGCGGCACCAGCGGAGGCGGGCAGGCGGCCACTTCGTGTAAGTTTCCAATCTCGCTCTCTCAACCTCTCTCAGTCCCTCCAAGTCTCTCTCAGAGTCTCAAAGTCTCGCTCAATCTCTCTCAGTCTCGTTCAGTCTTTCTCTCTCTCTCTCTGTGAGTACCCGCACACCAGTTTTGTTGCTCTTGCTTTTGAGCTCTGTTCTGCCGCTGTTCTGCCCTGTGGGGCCTGTTTCAGGTGTTCAGCCTGTTCTCGATCGGCCTGCGCACATTTTGGCCTATTAATTATATCGGCACGTCAAGTAGCCGACGAGAACTCGCCTACTTATTCTGTGGCTCACTTGACAGAATTTCTAACCTGCCATTATTCTGGGCAGTTAGTTTTCTGTCCTTGGGAAATTTGAATTGTCGGGTCGTACTGTGCGCCCTCTTCGCGGACATCCGCCCACGCCTGCCACCTGTTTAGTGCCAACCATGGAGCGGGAACTCACTTGTGCGAAATGTCACAAAGACATTGCCAAGGAGTCGGCCCGCTGCCCATCATGTAAGGCGAGGATGCACCCAGGGTGCCTTAAAACCCATGCACTGGCGTGCAAGGGGTCTTTGAGATCGACCGTCATTGCGGTCACATCGCCCCTGGGCCATACCGCCCCTTCTACGTTGGCCGCTGCCGCTCCGCTGCCTCTGCAGTTATCGCGGCCCAGTGGCACCTCTGGCGCGCCGTCGCCTCAGCCAGGCCCACCCGCTTCAGCCCCGGACGTCTCCGTCTCATCAGGACCTGGGAGGTCTGCGACCACGTCGCCTGACTTTGGCCCGCTTCAAGCTGTCGTCGACGTGCTGACAGCCAGCCTCACCACCAAGTTGGACACCTATTTGGCCGCTCAGAAGTCCCAATATGAAAGCTTTGTAGCCAAGCAGGAGCCGCAGATGGATGAGATGAAGTCCTGCCTCAAGCAGCTTTCCACCGCCTCTGCTCGTCACTCAGATCAGCTCGCCTCCATCGACTCCCGGACTACCTCGCTAGAGACTAGCACCGCATCATCCAGCCTACAGATAAGTGGCCTCGCCTCTACCGTAAAATCGGTGGAGTCCTCCGTAGCCTCTACCAAGAGCGCCATCGGCAACCAGGCCTCGGAGCTTGCTGTGCTGAAAGCTCGCCTCGCTCGCATGGAGCTCGCTGCTCGTTTGTGTGAGCTCTCCATTTCTGGAGTCCCGGAGACCGCTGGAGAGGATCTCAAGTCCCTCGTGTCCCGGCTTGCGCAGGCGCTGGGCACCAATCTGGCCCCCACTGACGTCGTGTCGGTCTCGCGCATGCGCGGAACCCCCACCCCCGATCGCCCGCGGACGATCCATGCGGCGCTTGCCTCACCAGCTGTTCGTAACACGCTGATCGCCGCTAAACGAGCCAAGCGCGATCTGCCTGCGTCTTCCGTCGACGCCTCGTTCACGTCGGGTCTAGTGCAAGTCAACGAGTACTTGCCCGGCGAGATTGCGGCTCTCCTCCGTCGCTGTCGCCAGCTCGCCCGGGATCGTGGCTACGCCCGTGTGTGGCACCGGGATGGTAGCATCTATGTGAAAAGGGGGGCCACTGACGCGCCTATTAAAATAGACTCCGCTCTGGATCTTGACCGCAAGCTCACGTGACGACCTGTCTCCCGTACTTCGCCCACCACTGTAATCACGACTCGCCCCACTCTTCGTCTTGGCCACATTAATGCCGAATCACTTTGCCGTCACTTTAGTGTTTTCCTCACTTTCTTCACTACGTCACCGTGTGACATTATAGCAGTCTCTGAGACTTGGTTCTCGGACTCAGTTCCGGACACCCAGTGTGCCCTACCCGGGTACTCCCTACTTAGATGCGACAGGGTCGGCAGAATGGGCGGGGGCGTTTGCCTTTATGTCCGCGAGTCGATCAAAACCCGTGTGATTGCGTCTTCCTCTCACTCCGAACCTTCTGGCCCAGAATACATCTTTGTGGAGGCGAGTATTCCCTCTGCCGGCTCTCTGCTGGTAGGGGTTGTTTACCGCCCTCTGCATGCTCCTCTCTCTTCCTTCGAGCCCCTCTTCGCTGACATTGTCTCGGACTTCCCTAACAAGGTCGTTCTTGGCGATTGGAACGCGGATATGGGGTCCTCCTCCTTTGACGCCTCCTACCTCGAAGCTCTTTTTTCCGTCTCAATCTGTTTTCTGTCCCCTACGGTCCCACTTTCCACACCTCTACCTCCTCCACCCGGCTTGATCTCGGGCTGGTGGACGACTCTAGTAAGGTTGCCTCCTTTTCTCAGTCCAAAGAGACTCGCTGCTCCAATCATGAATTTATATCACTAGAGTACGTCCTAACTTCACGGGTTAATCCAACCACTGATACTCGTCGTAGGTATGATGCCATTGATCCTAGCGCGCTGCTCAGTGACATTTCGCAACTCAGCTGTGTCCAACTTGTGTCGGACTCTTGTGAGAACAACGTGGATCAATTGGTCGATAATTTTAACGCGGGACTGCTCCGAGTTCTCGACGTGCATGCCCCGCAAAGACCTCTGCGGATCTGACGGCCTCCTGCTCCCTGGATCACTCCTGAGATCCGAGCCGAGATGCGTTCTCGGGACTCGCTCAGAAAATCCTTCCGTAGGATCGGCACTTCGGAAGCTTGGGCCCCTTACAAGGCCTCTCGCAACCGGGTCCAGTCCCTTCTGGCGCGAGCCAGAACTCTTTTTCTTTTCTCCCGTTTCTCTTCTCCTAGGAGCCAGAATGATCTTTGGCGCGAGCTAAAATCTTTCGGTGTACTTCCTCCTTTTCGCTCCTCTACTCCCACTCACTTGTCTTCGGACGCTCTCAACTCTTTCTTTCTTTCTGCACACTCCTCTTCTCCACCGGCCGTCCCCGCATGTCTGTTATCTCACCTTTCTTCCGATGATTCGCGATTCTACTTCGCCCCCGTCAGGAGGGAGAGTCTTGCTCGCGCTATGCGCCTTGTTAATTCATCCATCTCGCCCTCGGACGAACTAAGTGCGAGGTTCCTGATACTATCGCTCCCTGCGATCTACCCTACCGTCCTCCAGATCTTTAACTCCTCTCTCGCTTTCTCTACTTTTCCTGATGCCTGGCGGAAAGCCATCATCACTCCCATTCCCAAAAATCCGAACGCCTCTGCTCCTGCCGACTTTCGCCCGATCTCTCAACTTCCTGAACTTTCTAAAGTCCTTGAGAGGGTTGTCCTCAATGACATCCAGAGTTTTCTCAGTAGCTCTGGAATGTTGGACCCCTCGCAACATGGTTTTGTGACAAACCGCTCCACACAAACCGCCCTCGTGACTCTCCTGGACGACGTCCGTCTCGCTGCTGACCAGCGGATGGTCACAGTTCTGGTGTGTCTCGACTTCTCCAAGGCCTTTGACACCGTAGACCACACTCTCCTTCTGTCTAAACTCCAGTCTTTCAACCTCTCTCTCCCGGTCTTACGGTGGATCTGGTCCTACCTTACGAACAGAAGGCAGGCTGTCAGAATCGGACGATCCCTCTCCAAATGGTCCCCGGTCCACTCGGGCGTGCCGCAAGGCTCCGTCCTCGGACCGTTCATATTCTCACTATATATCCACGATCTTAACTCTGCTATAAAACACTCCAAAGTCATCAAGTACGCGGACGATGTACAGCCTGCTCATTCGATTCTGTTAGTCGAACAAGATGGCAGCCAGAGTCGAATCTCGCAAGCGAGTTGCGCAGACGCGTCGCGCAGGCGAGGCGAGGCGCGCAGGCGAGTCGCGCATCTAGGTTCGTGGGGTTATGTTTTCATCGGCGGGCCACCGCGCCATGATTCCAAAATAGCGGCGGGTGTATACTGGTGTATACCGAGTGTATCCGAAGAAAGCATACGAGTGTGAGAATGAATAAGTGGTTATAATTATAAAATATATTAAAGGGAGAATTGAAAGTGACTTCTAAAGCGTCGAATAAGGTTACACGGTTACAACATTATGTTTGTTGTGGCGGAATAATAACGAGACCGGGTAAATCGCATCTAAACAGTGAGTTATTATAGTGTGAAAGTAATGCAAAAAATAATTAAAGTATAGAAAATAGGAAAAGACATAGTGAGGAATATTGTGGTTTATTTAGTGTCAGTTTTATAAACAAATCGTGCATGGTGGAGAGCGGACAAGCAGGCTACCCTCTCGCAGCAAAGCAACTACAGAGTGAGAAATCCACACTATCTCCCTACACCTGTCAGTGTCTTATTCTTTTGCTTCCTTGCCAATCTCCACAGATCCTTCGTACTTTTTACCGCATTTCTCATCCTGATTTCTACAAGTGGAACTGGAACGTTGGGAGGTGACGAATCTATAGCCAAGCTGTAAATAGTAAGGAGCAACTATGGTAAGTTTAGAGTAAGAAATCAAAACTATCTCCCTTCACTTGTCAGTGTTTTATTCTTATGCTTCCTTGCCAATCTTCACAGATCCTCCTTACCTTCTACCATATTCCTCATCCTGATTTCTACAAGCAAAACTGAAACGTTGGGAGACGACGAATCTGTAGCGAAGCTGTAAACAGCAAGGAGCAATTACGGTAAGTTTAAAATAAGAAATCCAAACTATCTCCCTGCACCTGTCACTGTCATATTCTTTTACTTGCTTGCCAATCTTGACAGATTAAGATTCAAGATCAAGACAGATCAGATCCAGATCCAATATGACAGTGACAGGTGCAGGGAGATAGTTTGGATTTCTTATTTTAAACTTACCGTAATTGCTCCTTGCTGTTTACAGCTTCGCTACAGATTCGTCGTCTCCCAACGTTTCAGATCTGCTTGTAGAAATCAGGATGAGGAATATGGTAGAAGGTAAGGAGGATCTGTGAAGATTGGCAAGGAAGCATAAGAATAAAACACTGACAGGTGAAGGGAGATAGTTTTGATTTCTTACTCTAAACTTACCATAGTTGCTCCTTACTATTTACAGCTTGGCTATAGATTCGTCACCTCCCAACGTTCCAGTTCCACTTGTAGAAATCAGGATGAGAAATGCGGTAAAAAGTACGAAGGATCGGTGGAGATTGGCAAGGAAGCAAAAGAATAAGACACTGACAGGTGTAGGGAGATAGTGTGGATTTCTCACTCTGTAGTTGCTTTGCTGCGAGAGGGTAGCCTGCTTGTCCGCTCTCCACCATGCACGATTTGTTTATAAAACTGACACTAAATAAACCACAATATTCCTCACTATGTCTTTTCCTATTTTCTATACTTTAATTATTTTTTGCATTACTTTCACACTATAATAACTCACTGTTTAGATACGATTTACCCGGTCTCGTTATTATTCCGCCACAACAAACATAATGTTGTAACCGTGTAACCTTATTCGACGCTTTAGAAGTCACTTTCAATTCTCCCTTTAATATATTTTATAATTATAACCACTTATTCATTCTCACACTCGGATGCTTTCTTTGGATACACTCGGTATACACCAGTATACACCCGCCGCTATTTTGGAATCATGGCGCGGTGGCCCACCGATGAAAACATAACCCCACGAACCTAGATGCGCGACTCGCCTGCGCGACGCGTCTGCGCAACTCGCTTGCAAGATTCGACTCTGGCCGCCATCTTGTTCGACTAACAGAATCGAATGAGCAGGCTGTACAAATGTACAGCCTGCTCAAACGATTCTGTTACAAATGCCCATGTAAACAGAGCGGAGAAACTAACAGAATCGATTGCGCCCGGGGTACATCTCCGCTCCCTATTCTGAGCTGGAAGACGCAGTTACAAGGATGAATTCTGACCTTGCCGGCGTCTCCGGCTGGTCCGGCATGAACTCCTTGTCTCTGAACGTTTCCAAAACGCAGTGCCTAATGCTGGGCTCTGCTCGCGCCCTGGGCCTGCAGATTGTGTCTGGTGCTCCCCTGGTTCAGTTGGGCGGTATACCCATCCCGTATGGCTCTCGAGTTGTCTCGCTGGGTCTGCACATATCACCTACTCTTGACTGGGGTGATCACACCGGCCACATCTGCAGAAAGGTCTATGGTGTGCTTGCTGGGCTTCGGCACCAACGCACTGCGCTACCGCGGGGCTTAAGGGTTAAGCTCGTATCCTCCCTCATTCTGCCACACCTGGACTATTGCTGTCTTGCCTTACTCGGAATTACAGCCACTGACGAGATCCGAGTCCAGCGTGCGCTAAATGCCTGTGTGCGCTTTATTTTCGACGCGCCGCGCGATGCGCACATTACTCCCTTCTTCCGCCGCTTGGGGTGGTTGAAGGTTCGCGAGAGGAGGCTACTTTTCCTAGGCGTTTGCCTGTACCGCGCCGTCGTCTCGAACTCACCGGGTCCTCTGCGTGATCTGCTTACGCCCAGGTTTGAAGGCTCTGCTGGATACCCGTCTCGTCAGAGGGGTACCCTACTCCGTGTGCCTAACCACCGCACCTCCTTCTTTGCGGCCTCCTTCTCCGTGCGGGGCTCGCAATTCTGGAATGACCTTCCAGCTGTCATTCGGGAGTGCGACTCCGAAGTATCTTTTAAGAATGCGTTATGTACACACTTGGCTGGGCGATATGCGTGAGATCCGCGTCTTTTTTGGTTTGTTGGCCTGCGTCCTAATTTTCTTACGCGTTTCCTGTACTGTTACCTGTGCGATTGTTTTGTGCGTCTATCGGGGTGCCTAGCTGCTTTGCTTTGCTTTGTTTTACTCACACCTCACCTATTCACACTTCTAGTTTTAAGTTCTCTCGTATTAATTTACTCTTTGTTACACTAATTGTAATGTTCTGAGAGGGTAAAACGCCCTAGGACAAATATACGTCTTATCTTATCTCTCTCTCTCTCTCTCTCTCTCTCTCTCTCTCTCTCTCTCTCGCAATATGTGGCAATTAATCCTATCTTAATCGTGTTTTCCCATATCTTTTGTTGCAGCGGAAAACCAGAAAGAGCAACGGCGCCTGGAGCTGCGACTGCATCAACTCAAATTGGAAGCGCAGCCAAAGCCGCAGCCGCAGCCAAAACCGCAGGCGCTATCGAAAGAGGCAAAAATCAAAGATCTTCAGCGGCAGTTGGCGTCCCTTCAAAGGGAAGTCGCTGCCGCTGAAGAAGGCGCAGCGCCAACCGTCCGCAGTAAGTAATTAATTCACACAGCTTTTATGTTAAGTTTTAACACAACTTTTATCAACTTTTTCATGTTTCAGATCGCCGGGGAACTAACGCGGGGCGGTCCCGCCGGAAGCGAGGGTGGCACAGCGGGGGCGGCGGGGGTGGCGGCAAATCAAAAACGATAATAATTAATATGTAGGTTTCAATAAAAAAACACGATTGAAAATATCTGTTTCTCATTCATTCCTCTCGCTCAGTTTTTCTCAATCTCTCTCCTCTCGCTCAGTTTCTCCCAGTCTCTCTCAATAAATCACATTTCTCCCAATCTCTCTCAATCTCTCACATCTCTCCCAATCTCTCCCCTCTCGCTCAGTTTCTCCCAGTCTCTCTCCTCTCGCTCAGTTCGTCCATATATACGAAGAGAGAATAATAATATCTTAATTAATATATATTAATTTAACCTATGATAACCTGTATCACTTACCGTAGCTGGCGGCGTTCGTGATGGAAATGAGCCGGTTAAACAAATACCGATCCATCGCGAAATTGGCGGAGGACGATCGACACTTTCAGACATCAGCCTTATTGATTTTCTATAGGCGTAAGGCAGCACGCACACCGAGTGCGAAGCAGTCCGCAATTGAATCGCACCGCTTGATCGCATTGCTGCTGCAGACGGGCGTGCAGGTGCAGCAGCATGCGGCGTGTGATTTCACGGCGATTGACGACGAGCGCGTCTAATGCCAGCCCGTCGCAAAAGTGCAAAGGCCCGATGATGATGATCCCCGAACTAATTGGAGAACTGCTGGCTCTTTCAATATTTCGCTTTATAGTAAAAAGAAAGACTAAAACTATTACGAATGACAGAATATAACAATGACAGTATTTATCATGCGTGAAACATTTTATTATGTCATCATTCGCACTCTCCCTTCCAGTGTGCTGCAGAAATATTGTCCCGGCACATTCTGCCCTTGCCGGCTAATGGGGAGATTGTCGGTATCTGGCGCGATTCGGCCAGTTGGCCCCGAGCAGTCACGCGACACCGGTGACATCACGGGGCAGGCGAGTCAATTACCGGTAAAATCAATAACTCAAAATACGACGGTAAAAAGCCGATAGCACTTACCCGAATCACCCTGTACGTGACAGTTGTAAGCTGGTACGAGGTTATGTTCTGCTGCTCGTCCACCCACAGTATGCGCTGTAAATCCCAATCTTGTTGATCGACCAGGATTTGGCGAAACATCTTCGTGATGTCAGTGGCAAATATGAAGCGGTGTCTGCGGATTCACATCAGCACGTCCATGATATCAATCTGAAGCTTAGCTCCCGTGTGTAAGATATCGTTGAGGGACACTCCTGTCGGCGTTGCTCGAGATCCATTGAACACAACTCGCAGTTTGGTGGTGGTACTGCTTTCTTTAAGAACTCCATGGTGCGGAAGGTAATAGGTTGGAGTTGTAGTTGGCGTGACAGGTGCCCTGATCATGTGCCCAAGTTGCTCATATTCTTGTAAGAAGTTCATGTATAGTTGGCGGTACGTGCCATCCTTGGCAAGACGTCTGAGCAGATGGCGGAGGCAAGCATGGGCAGTATGGAATGAATCTCCAAGTTGTGCGGGGGCAGATCTCAGTGGCAGTCTGACAACGTACCTGCCAGCAGCGGTTCTGGTATGTGTTGCTCGGAAGTGAAGTTCACAAGCACGTTCGTCTGCTGTGGATTCTGGTGTGTTAGATGACGTTGGTACTTCTTCTTGTATCCAAAAGCGGGTCAACAATTCTTGAAGGTCCTGTTGTTGTTGGTCAACAGATATTTGGTAAGACTGACTTGCCTGGTTGCGGTGCGAAGAGGTTGGGCCCAGCACTATCCATCCAAATATTGTGCGTTGGGCTACAGGCAGGTCAGCGGACTCCTTTACCACCTCAGGTTGTAGAATTATGCCATAATGGTCAGCACCAAGGAGTATGTCGATAGGGCCTGGTGTCATAAATTGCGGATCAGCCAGTTGTAGATGTTTCAAGTGGCTCCATGAGGCGTTTGGAATATCCGTGGATGGTATTGTGCCTGTCAGTTCCTTCAAGATGTGTGCGGTGACTTGGATAGCTTCATGAGTGTACGCGGATTTCAGTGTTAAGTGCACTACGCCTCTGGTGGTTCCAGCACTTGCATTGCCAATGCCTCGGATGGCAACTGAGACATGGTTTCTTGCCAATTTACACTGGCGTACAGCGGTTTCAGATATAAACGTCAGCTCAGACCCAGGATCCAAGAGCAATCTGACTTGGTGAGTTCTGAGTGGCGTAACTATAGCGGCAAGGCTGGTTGCTAACAGAACTATAGGACGGATATAGCTAGGTGAGGAGTTATTGGCACAATTGTCCTGGGAAAACTCTCCCGATGGCTGAGGAGGCGAGACCCTCAACCCTCCTGGTGCCGAAGCACCATGTGCCAAAGTCGTCTCATCCCAGACACCAGAGGTAGTTTTCCTGTTGGATTGTGCGGCATAGGAAGATGGTGAATTTGACAGGTGTAGGTTATGTTTGTTGGTTGGCGGGTTTGGTACTGCGGATTGGAAGTAAAGCGGTGTAGGAGTGGTCAGCGGTGAGGTAGAGGAATGAAGAGGTAAAGCGGAGCGTGGAAGCGTGGGTTCTCAGTGGGTGGCAGCGGATGAAGCGGATTCAGAGGTGAGTGGGTGTAAGTACGTGTGGTGCCTTGCACCGCACACCCTGCAGCTCTGTGTTGACTTACACCAGTTCAGGCCGTGGTTGCCCAGGCAGTTGGGGCATAGCCTCAGCTGCTGAGCAGTGGTGCGGCGCTGTTCCGGTGTCATCTTCACAAACGCTGGACACCTGGCCACGTAGTGGATTTCTCCACACACGTGGCAAGGGGGGATCTGCGGTGCAGGGTTGGAGGAGCTGGAGACGGCGGTGTTAGTGGATGGTGTTGGCGGTGCGGAGGAAGTAGGCGGTTTGGTGGAAACCTGGGACCTTGGCGGAACTGTGGAGGTTAGTGGAGCAGGAGCAGGAGTCACTGCTACCGCAGCCAACACATTGGCCTTGGTGGCCTTGAGTCGGCTGGCGGCAGAGTAACTCTTCTGCTGAGGAGTGGATTTGGCGGTGGAAGAGCAAGCGGGAAAGGGGTTGGCGGAGGCCAACCTCTCCAAGGTCCTGACCTTGGTGGCTAGGAAGTTGAAGAGGTGGGACAATGCGGGGCACTCGGTGGTCGAACCCAAGGAGTTCTCCCATGACTCCCGGAGACCCTGGTCCATTTTAAGGGTGATCAGATGGACAATCATTAAGTCCCAGTGTTCCACCGGGAAGGAGAGGGATCGGAGGCAGTTGAGGACTGGGGATACTGTGGTTGTCAGGGTTTCAATTTGTTCTGCGGATCTGGGGGTTAGCGGTTTCAGGTTGTAGAGGCGGTCGAGGTGAGCGGAGACAAGGTGGCGTTTGTTGTCGTACCTGGCAGTCAGAGCCTGCCAGGCCGATGGGAACATTTCAGAGGAGACAGGTAAGGCGGAACCTAGTTGTAGTGCGGGGCCGGAGAGAGTGGTCTTGAGGTAATGCATTCTTTCTATGTCGGATAAGGAGGTGTTGTGGATTACTATGGAGCGGAACATATCGCGGTAAGGAGGCCAGGAGGGGTAGTCCCCGTGGAAGTTGGGAAGTTGAAGTTCGGGGAGTAAGCGGGGAGCGGTACGAGGAGCGGTGGAAGCAGAGGAGGTAGAGGCGGAAGCGGTGCCAGCGGAGACGTGAGCCACCTGGAGTCGGCGGAGAAACGTCTTCGCCCTCAGGTAAATGGTGAGGGCGTCGTCGTAGGCGGTCCCGTCGAGATATTCTAGACTCGGGAGTTTCTCCTGGGCCACCAGATCCTCGATGGCGTTGTGGGTCTCGCCGAATGCCTCCCACAGTGCCTCGAGGCTCTCCTGGTGGCTCATGATGAAGGGGAGCGACTTCTGGGCGGTTTCGGCGGACTCCTTCAGCTCCTTGTCGATCCCCGCGAGGAGCTTCTGATGGGTGGCCTGGCGGGCCACTCGGCGGAGGAGTCTTGCGGAGGCGGATTTTGGCGGCTTCGGCGAGGTCGGTCTGGCGGTTTTCGGCGGTGCGGGAATGGCGGAAATGGCGGCGGGTTCCGAGGACGGAACGACCAGTGTGGCGACCTGAAACCGAAGTGTCTCGACTTCAGGCGCCACACATGGTGATGGCGGTGCGGAATCGGCGGAAGCGGCGGAGACAACGGGGAGTTTTTGCTCTTTAGCGGTATCGGAAGGGGGATCTTCCTTCCCCTTCATTGCGCGGCGCTGGGATTTGCGGGTAATCTAGGAGAAAACGGAATGCGTAAGCCGCGGGAGAGTAAGAAGAAGCGGTGTGTAGAAAGGAAACGTTAGAAGCGAGGATAGATAGGCCACGAGGCACGCGGATAATGGCGGCGAGGAAGCGAAGCGGAAACAAAGAAGATTTAGGACTAGACTGAATCCGGCTCGAAGGACCAAAAAATGTTTGCGGTAAATGCGGGCTCTGGACTCAGGCTAGTCAGGAAATCAAATAGAAAGATAAGAGGAAGTTCTGAGATCAGTGGTTTATTAAAAATACGTTGAGGCGGGTCAGGTACTCGCCGTACGGAATCTTGCTGGTGTATATAAAGCGGCCCGGTGGCAAAAACACCACTCGGTCCAGTCACTGGTTAATAGATCACAATTCGCAAAATAGGTTAAGCGGTACAATTCTCGGTGTTTTAGCGGTTCACTCTTGGATCAACACACAATCTGTATTTAGTCTGCTCGCAAGGGACGCGTCCGTTTCCTTGGGCAAAAGTAATAATTATGGCGGAACAAGGAAGCCGGCCGGAGAAGAAGCGCGAATTCTACACGCTTCCGCGAGGGAGCGTTCCGATCGCTACGTTCATTGGTGGAATCTATGCGGATCGATAGGCGGATCGATAATCTTGTAGCCGGCTGCGGGGCCGAATGCGCATGACTAGATAAGTCTTACAATACTAGATAACATGGCTTAAAGCTAGGGGGCCAATAGGGCGATGATTCCTGAACAGGCACAATCAAAGAGTAATGTCTGCAGTTTGAAAATTACAGATCGTGAATCGAAAGAGAACCGAAGAGTTTCTAAATAGAAATTAAGAGTAATGTCTGCAGTCTCTTTCAATATTACAGGTCGTTTCTATTGAGTAATAGAAACATCATCATATAATCATCACCATCCTCCCTATCCCGTGCACAACTTAAGGGGCTAGACTCCGGCGTGACGTCACGGGATCTGGCTGATCTTCTATTACCGGCGGTAATCGGAGATTTTTCGGCCGCACGATCGCATTACCTACAGGCATTCCCTATCGAACACAACGCGAGATGGAGCCACTAAAGTTTTCCACCGAGAGTATAGAGCTGTCAAAATAGAATGAGGTTACTCGGGATACGCGAATGCTACCAAGACATGATTATCCGGAATTTTAGGAAAATCTAAAACTGGACTAAATTATATTGCTGACTAAAGATTCTATAAACTAGAACGTGTATGTGCAGAGACCTTATCGCTCTACTTTTTGAAAAAGCAAGATGATTGGCAAGGGGGAATGGTTGGCTCTATTGGGACTTTACAAAAAGAGAAGTTGAACATCCAGTAGAGGAAGAGTATGGAGAAAAGGCAATGGAACTACCCAAGGACTGTGTGTCATTATCATTATGTGTCTATTTATTAGAGCACCAGTTGCAGATATGATTTATGAATAAGTTGTTCCTTGTCCGTTTCATAGCGTTAGTCAGTACCCCGGTTTCTGGCACTTGGCACAGTTTTCCTTGTCCAAGGTCCACATCATTCTTATGTTGACGAGCTACATTCTGTGGACAGATTAGAGCATAACATCAATAATTGGGATTTTAATCATTGATATTTCATACCAAATCAGTTTAGACTTCATTATTTTTCTAGCATACTGCAGTATTTATGGACAGGAACTAATAAATTCTCAAAAGTTAGAATTGAAACTTCTTTCTGAATTCAAGTGTTGGTGGTCACATTTATACTTCCAGAAACCTATTCGACATATATTTTTGTTGTCGAGCAATGTGAATCGACCCAATACGTTGTATGTAAAGAGTTAGTTCTTGTATGGAAATAATAAGTTCCTAACTCTTTACATACAGCACGCAATCACACTGAACTTTCACACTGAACTACAATGGTTCATTTCACGTATTGGGTCGATTCACATTGCTCAACAAGAAAAATATATGTCGAATAGGTTTCTGGAAGTATAAATGTGCCCACCAACACTTGAATTCAGAATGAGATTTCACGAGATGTAATGTAACATTTGCTAAAAGATAACAAAACTTGTCAGACCAAAATACCAAAATCAAAATATCAATGATTTGGTCCACAAAACAAACAAATCATCAATGACTATAGATCTTACTGATTATAACAAATAACCAAGAAATAACGTATTTACTTTGTATCACATTCTGATGAATGATCTCCTTTGTTGTCCTCTTTTCTGGGGAAATATCCTTGCAGCGTCACACAATTATTGTCCTCGTGGAAGTGTGTGGGTGGCATCATGACCTGCGAAATGATTTACACACATTGATATAACTGTCCTGGATCAAAACATGTCCTATTTACTTATCATTTCAAACAGAGCGGTGGAACTTCCTTCCCCCAAGTTCCTGCAAGAAAGAATATTATTTTCTTTTGGTAATTTGCATACATTGAACGTTTCAAGTTACAGGAATACATACCATATCTCTTTTTGAGATAAATATGAAGCCACTATGAGGGGATTTCCCTCCGGCCGTCCGTGAATTAGCCGCTCGGAAATCCTGCCTGCATAATAGCCGGCCTGGCTATCGGCCGCTGGTCCTCGACTTCCTGAAAACGCGAATCGGGCGCCAGGTTCCGCGGACGGAACCGAATTTCTATGTTCGCGCGTGGGGAAAGCTGGTATCGAGGGCAGCTGGCTCGTCCGCCGGTACTCCTCGTGGTGGATCCTCCCGGCTAGCTTAGAGAGGGGTTCCTGTCGGGGAAGAAGGAGAGGCGAATCGACAACCCACACGGTTGGGTAACAAAGAACGTTTATTGCACGGTTGTTATGGCAATTTCAAGGGCCCTCGCTTGGGCAGGCCGTCGCTCGGCTGATCACAAAATAGCCGGACCTACGAGTGGCCCGGCACCTCGGCGTTCCCGCCGCCGCTTACAATCTAAACCTTAATCCTACGTGAGATGATTGGCGTACGCGGATGATTCTAAGAGCTACGACGCTCCGGCAAAGATTACGAATTCGCACGTTAACCAGCTGTTCGTCGGTTACAAAGAAGGCCCCGATGCCTCGCACGTGGGTGTGATTCACGTTCGAACGGGATTCCGCCACAATGGCGGGCGTACGTCCGTTTCTCGGCCGAAACCTTACGATCTAATTATCCTACTTGACTCTTGGTGACTGGAAGAGTCACCTCAAGGGACACCGGGCTGGCCCGCGGGCTGCCTATCGCTGCTTCGGACAAGGAGAGCCTACGGCCGGCACCGAGACTCGCACGGGAAGTACAATGAACAAAGAACAAAGGGACGCGCGGGGCTTACCGGTCGTTCGCTGCTTCGCCTTTCTCGCCTTTGTCCGAGATCCGTGAAACCTCCGGGATGTTCGGGAACTCGTCCGAGAAATCGCTCGTCAACGCGTGGTTCGGATCCTCTCGCTCGTTCGCTCGCTCCGCACACAAAAGGTTCGGGATTTGCTACGTCCGCTCGATAGGTTCGTCACTACAAGAGTGGCGAGTTCCTACGCGTTCCCTAATTCCTAGCCCCGCGCGCGCCCCGCGCCCCTCCCGCTAGTCCTTCAGCGCCGCGCCGTGTCAAGGGGTTGCCGAGTAACTTAGCGCGCCTAAGTCCCTCGGCCTGGGCCTCTATCGCTGTCGGTAGGGCAAGAGTCGCTGGTACGTTTGCCGATCTTCGTTCGCCGAAGCCGGCCTTCTCCCAGGCTGCATCGTGGCTTTTGTCGTCTCGTGGTCGCAGGGGATGAGCGCCTCCACTGGACTTCGACCTTTCCCTCCGCAGCTTCCATTGGCCCTGTCGCTCCTTATGCCGACGGAACATACTCCTTGTCCCCTTGGTGCCACCTCGTCTCGTTCTAACTGCCGAGGACTCGTTGCCCGAAGGCGAGTTAGTCTACGCGCTTCGATCTAGGAGGTGCGCCTTGGAGTGACGGCTGTTCGAGCCGGCGGACGTGTGTAGCGAGCGCGTGTACGTGCGAGCGACGAGCGGTTCTTGTGGCGGGGCGATTCTGCCCCGTCACACCACCTAAAGAAAATAATGAATAAAAGCGTATGGAAAGACCCATCACCACCCTCCTCCATAAAGGCTGTCCCTTTCATTATTTATGATAAATAATAAATTGATAAATAACAGATACCAATAATTACTTGCGCATAAACAATAGGTGTCTTCGTTATGTGAAGGCGTTTACAGTGCGCCGCTAGAAAGAAGGCGCCTGGTCCTCGTATGTACATCTGCGCCTTCGAAACCGATATGTGTATGTGGACTCTGGATTATGCGGCAGCTTCTGATATCCACTGAACTGGACCTCCCGGTGCAGTTGGGTGCCTATGTGCAATTGCACTTCCTAATAACAGTGTCATTGGGCAGCATTTGATATGCTGTGGGCAGCCCTTCATACGCGCCTATGTGCAATTGCACTTCCCAATAACAGTGTCATTAGGCAGCATTTGATATGCTGTGGGCTTCATACGCGCCTATGTGCAATTGCACTTCCCAATAACATAGTGTTATTGGGCAGCATTTGATATGCTGTGGGCAGTTTCATATGCGCCGACTTGTACCTCCCGGTGCAGTTGAGTTATCTTCTCCCGATCTTTTCTACGCAATGCTGCGTGTTTCTTTCTTCTTCTTCTCTGATACCTTATTCTTTTCCATTTTCCTTTTCCTATCTGCTTTCTTCTCCTGTTGCGCTTTTTTCTTCTCTTCTGCTTCCTCCTGCTTTTCTACTTTCCTTTCCTGTTGCGCTTTTTTCTTCTCTTCTGCTTCCTTCTTCCTTTCTGCTTTCCTTTCCTGTTGCACTTTTTTCTTCTCTTCTGCTTCCTTTTTCTTTTCTGCTTTCGCTTCTGCTGTCGGTATATAAGCGGGTTCTCTAATTGGCATTCCCCTTTGGAACCGACTGTCCACAATTTCGGGAAGCATACAGTCCTTATAAAATGTCTTCAACTGCTGCTCCATTTCTTTTTCCCAGAATTTGTTGTCCTTTTCGACTTTTGTAACCTTCATTCCTTTTGGTGTCCACAAGCAGAATAAAGCGTGTTCTCTTCTAGCTATGTGTAGCTGTCCTTGCACTTGATAATAATAATAATGGCTCGGATTCATTCCGTCGCCTTTGAAGATCCTTCTTATATCAGGCAGCTCTTGAATAGCTTCCTCGGGTGATAAATTCCTCGCTGATGACGGGCATTTTACTTCCACAAGTGTGTCTTCTCCTATTAGGCCATCTGGTGTCGCGCCTAAGTACGGCACGTCGGAATCAATGAATAATCCGCAAAGTTGCACGTCAATTTGCAATTGCTCTTCTAGCTCTCTCAATGCGAGTGCTTCGTTTTCTTTCCCGTATTCTAATGCTTCCGCAGTAAATAATTGGGGGAATAGCATATTGCGCACCATATTCCCGCGTGGCGTGTCGTCTTTTAGGCGGCATACCTTGCCAAAGTTGGATGCAGTGAGCAATTTCTTACGATACCATTTCCATCTTTTATCGTTGGCTTGGTCACGGGTATCCTTCTCAATTTGCAACCGTGACTTCTGCCATTCCACTAGCTGTGCCATGTGTCGATCCGATTCAGATTTGAATGCTGCTTCCCCTATGTCTGGCCTTTCTGCCCTTGGGCCGTAATCCTTGTCACAGGTTTGAGTCTTCTGTCGGTACGAAGCGGCTTTCGCTGCTTTCTTGTACTCCTTTGCCTTTTCTACCGCCTGTGTACGACGTGCTTCCATTTTCAGCAAAATAGCCGATGGTCTCTTATTCAGCACAGAAGCCATCCTGCTCAGCACTGATTTATGATTCAATTTGACGATAGATCCACCAACTCTACCCTGATATGAGCCCTTTCGCGCCAAATTGATCCGTCTGCCTCCACAATTTTTAGCAATTATGTTTTCGTACCCTCAGCGACATTTGTATTCAGCCCATATAACATGCTCTCGGCGTTTGCGAAGATCCGCCGGAATGGATATTGTAGAGGCCGCAACAGTCCCTTCTTTTCCAGTTCCGGTACGTGATTCGTTTCCTTCGGATTCGCGTATTTCTTGCAGAAATATCCTATTTTTTGGCAGTTCTTGTGTTCCCCGAAGACATGACTGGGTACGTTTTCCACGTCATGTTAGAAATTCTGAATTCGTTGCTCCATTGGCAGCTTTTGCAAGTAGCGATATTGCGCAGCTTTTTGAATACCGATGCGTAGCCGCAGAATATTGTTCTTGATTATGGTTCTCGCTTCTTTGAAGGGGCCTTTATACGTCATTTCTCGTAGATCCCTGCAGAAAAGACGCATGATGTGATTCCGGCATTCTATTTTCTTCACTTCAATCTCGTACTCCTTGTACGGGTCTGCATCCTTTATCTTCTTGTTGTAACGGGGCCGTCTGCCCCGTCACTAGCCGTCCCACTCGTCGCTCGCGCCAAGGCGCAACTCAGCCCGTACGCTCGCTATCCGAACAGCCGTTGCTCCAAGTGGAACCCCTAGGCCAATTTTGCGTATACTAACTTGCCTTCGGGCACCGAGTCCTCAACAGGGAATCTATTAGTTGAGGCGACTTCGAGGGGAATAGGGACATGTCTTGTCCGAGCAAAGGAGCACCCAAAGCCGACGAGAGCTGTGGAGCGTGAGGCTGGCGCCCGAGGAGGAGGCTCTTCCAAGTACGAGCCGGCGAGCGGGCCGAAGCACAGCCTGGGAGTTGCCGAACATAGAAGGAGGCCCGGCGACGTACAGCGGTCCCTGCCTTACCGACGCGGGTCAAGGCCCAGGATCGGGTGTCTTAGGCGCGCTAAGACACCCGGTCAACCCTCGAGACGGCGCACAGTGACCGATTTGGGTCTGAAACGCGCGCATCAGACTTTATGACCGACAAAATTCAGAGGCATGGGAATGAAAATTGAACATTATATCCTTGATCTGGACAGTATGAAGCACAGATAATGTTAGTAAATTAATTTTTTATCTCAAATAGCTTTGAAGTTAACGACAGATTAGTATAGTATGTTCTTATGTATTCAAATGGAGTACTTTAACTTTTGTATATTGATTCAGGAACCTAATGGAACCTCATGGTGTATTTTTTCCCTGAAACTAGATTTTTTCCCGCGTATTTTGGCATATGTTTAATCTGCATAAAGTTGCATAAACCTGCGTTATGAATTAATACAATTATAAAATTGTGTTTTAATGAAGAAAATATCGAAAGAAACGAAGCATGTGGCAGATAGGTAGCATGAGAAGGAGAAGTGGGGGGAGGAGGAGGAAAAACAGGTTGGAAAATGTGGGAACAGCGGGAATGGAAGTCAAAATGAGGTGTGGACAGAAGAATGGGGTGAAAGATGAAGATAAATGAAATCGGTGCGACCGAGGGATATAGTATTGATAGAAAGGAAAAAACGGTACAAAATAAGAATAGATTTTCCTCCCTTTATCTTATCCTTAAGATGTAAACCATACAAAAAGGGCAATTTAAGCTTTATAAAACAATTTATATAAATTGAGAGTATACAAGAAACAAAAAATACCTTTGCGCGAAAAATTAGTATGAGTATACTCACAATTTACATAAATTGTTTTATAAAGCTTAAATTGTTCTTTTTGTATTGTTTATATCATAAGGATACGATAAAGCGAGGAATATCTATCTTTATTTTCTACCGTTTTCTCCTTTCTATCAGTACTATATTCCTCGGTCGCACCGATTTCATTTATATTTCATTTATTTCATCTATCATCTTTCACCCCATTCTTCTGTCCACACCTTATTTTGACTTCCATTCCCGCTGTTCTCCACATTTCCAACCTGTTTTTCCTCCTCCTCCCCCACTTCTCCTTCTCATGCTACCTATCTGCCCAATGCATCGTTTCTTTCGATATTTTCTTCACTAAAACACAATTTTATAATTGTATTAATTCATAACGCGGGTTTATGCAACTTTATGTAGATGAAACATATGCCAAAATACGCGGAAAAGAGTCTATTTTCAAGAAAAAAATACACAATGAGGTTCCATCAGGTTCCCGAATCAATATACAAAAGCTAGAGTTCTCCATTTAAATACATAAGAACATACTATACTAAACTGTCGTTAACTTCAAAACTATTTGCAATAAAAAATTAATTTACTAACGTTTTCCGTTCTTCGTACAATCCAGAACAAGAATATAATGTTCAGTTTTCATTCCCGTGCCTCTGAATTTTCATGAAATCCAATGCGTGCGTTTTAGACCCAAATCGGCCACTGTGCGGCGTATCTCAAGCAAAAAGCACCTACGGCGCACAGTGGTCGATTTGGGTCTAAAATGCGCGCATCAGACTTTATGACTGACAAAATTAAATAAATGGAATTGAAAATTGAATATCATATTCTTATTCTGGGTAATCTAAGGCACACAAAATGTTAGTAAATAAATGTTTCATCTCAAATAGTTTGGTTGATAACGTGAGTTTTATAATGTACAGGGTGATTCGGATAAGTGCTATCAGCTTTTTACCATCGAATTTTATCGATTTTTGTAATTGGTAATTGTCTCAGCGGCCGCGTAATGTCACCGGTGTCGCGTGGCTGCTTAGGGCCCACTGGCCGAATCACGCCAAATACCGACAGTCTTCCGATTAACCGGCAAGGGCAGAATGAGTCGGTAATCATGAGACTCGATAGAGTCTCGCGCAAAGTAGTAGTCCCCTACGGCGCGCGACAGCCGAGACTCTATTATCCCAAAGTGTAGCGGATTCGATCGATGCCATAATTTTTTCTCGATTTATGAAAAGGTTACGCTATTAAGAATTTATTTCTTAATTTTGTATTTTAGCTGTAATTTTTCTGAATCCGATAAGCCAAGAATCAACCGAATCGGTTCAGCCGTTTGGGGGCTATAATCATTTTCCTCGTAGGCAAGCCCGTTTCGTTGGTAAAACATTTCTGCACTGCACACTGGCAGGGGGGAGTGCGAGAGATTAGCGTGATATAATAAAGATTTGTGCATAATAAATAATATAGGGAAGCCTATCATTCTTGCACTCTGGCGAGAAATAATTCTTGTTTCTCTCTTTATTATAACTATAAAACGAAATATTGAAAGACTCGGCCGCAATCCTTGATCGCGCCGCTGCTGCAGGCGTGCTGCCTCCGCCTTCCAAAAAAGGGTGAAAGCCTGGCTGTTGACTTGAGGTAAGGGGAGAACTACTGGCTCTTTCAATATTTAGCTCTAAAGTTATAATAAAAGGAAAAACAAGAATGATTTCTCGCCAGAGTGCACCGATGACACGCTCTTTTCTACGTTTATTATGCCACGCATCGCTCACACTTTCCGTTCCATTGTGCTGCAGAAATGTTTTATTACCGACTCATTCGGCCCTTGCCGGTTAATCGGAAGACTGTCGGTATTTGGCGTGATTCGGCCAGTTGGCCCTAAGCAGCCACGCGACACCGGTGACATTAGACGGCCGCCGAGACAATTACCAATTTCAAAAATCGATAAATTTCCATGGTAAAAAGCCGATAGCACTTACCCGAATCACCCTGTATATTCCTATGTATTCAAATGGCGAACTTCAACTTTTTCTCCTGATCATCCTTCACAATCCTTCATGGTGATTTTTTCTCCCCCTGAAAATACATTATCTCCCGCATATTTTGGCGTATAATTCAACTGCGGGAAATCGCGGGAACTCGAGTTCTAAATTTTTCAAAATGGGCATTTTTAATTTTAATACTTTTAAGGGGTCTTAGGATACTTAAAATTCTATTTACTGTTTCTTAAAATATAAACTACTTTCTAAAATGTAGTGTAATTATTTTTCAGTGACATATGAAGATTTGCAATGTTGAGTTTTTTATCGAAATTTTAAGCATACCGAAATTAATCCCTACTAGTGGAAGCAGTAGTACACTTATTGTAATGACTTAAATGATTAATGATTTGTTCGTTAGTGTAGATCTTGAAATTTAGTTATAAGCTAACTGCAGTATTTATTTATTTTATTTACAAATAAATTGATCAAAAATGTAATTCTTAGGTTATAGCTAGTCGGGAATGCCTACATAGTTCAATGTTTCGGAAGAACATGAAACTTCGGAGAATGAATAAATATAACAAGCGTTATATACAGAAATATTTGTCTTCTATTATCTTATTATAGAATCCTTTTATTCTAAAGTATATTACACGTCTCGTTCAAAAATAAGAAAGTGTACCCATTTTAATGGCTTAATGAACCTATTTAAACCATTTAAATTTATAATAACTCTGTTAGGAACCTTCCGGTTTAGGAATTAAAACTTAAGAACTTTTTATATTATAGAGTTTCATAAATCCATAATCTAAAAATTGTGCGATTTCAGTGATGGCAAGCATTTTGAAATTTTCAACGAACCTCGAAAAAGGGGAGGTGCTAATTTATTTGCATTTATATGGTTTATAATTTTATATGCTAACGGTGATGCAAAGGGACAAAAGTTCATTCTACAACACAATTCAAACATGAATCGGCATTAACCGTAAAATGGACCGAGAAAATGTATTAAAATATACAATTAACGAAATTTTATGCAACATAATTATGGTTCTGATTCTTCAAAAATGCCATAAGGATTAAAACAAAACCAAATTTATCAAAATCGGTTCAATGGAACCTGAGAAACTGGCCATGCGCGCATATTAGACCCATATCGGCCACTGTGCGGCGCGGCACCGAAAAGACCGGCAGGGCCAGGGGAGGGCGCGCGGCGCGGGGCAAGGAATTAGGGAACGCGTGCCGGCTCGTCACTCTTGTAGTGACTGCTAACGTGCGAGCGTATGGTGTGAATTCTGCGCTATTTCCAATTTCGATTTGCGAGAGATTCTTGTGAGGACGAGCGACGAGCCGGAGACCCCGACGAGCATTGTCGACGTAATAACGTCGGCCTAGACCCGGACGGACCCCGGAGACGAGAAGGCCCGACGGAGAGGAGGCTTGAGGCCGACCAACTTAGATCCCGGTAAGCCCTGCGCGTCCCTTTGTGTACGCCGATCCTTTTCCCGTGGTGTCTCGGTGCCGGTCGTGATTCCGCCTAGTTCGAAGGCATTGGGGTTCCCTTGGGGCTATCCCGGGTTCCCTTGGGGCGGCAGTCCATTGCGGATCCCCCACGCACACACACTCACTCGATCATACAGGCACACAGTACACACAATCACACATACGAGGACGGGAAGGAGAAGACGAAAGGAGGGAGAAAAACAAATATGGACAAGTACAATTTGGAAAAAGAGTTTGAAAAGTGCCAAGGAGAGAAGGAAGAGAAGAAGGAGCATCCCAGCTCGCAGAGAGTAAACCCATCATCAAAGAAGAAGGGTACAATTGAAGTGGCAACCGACATGGATGCGGATATGTCCACGACTTCGGACAATGAGGCTGTACGCAAACCGATGCGGTTAAAGAGAAGGAGAGTCGATCCTCTGTGCGACTCTTCCTCGTAATCGGACGATGAGAACAGACTGCTGGGGTCGGAGTCGGGCTCTTCTACCCCGAAGGCTATGACTACCAAAGAGAAGGTAAAGCCAAAAAAGGCCGAAAAGACTTCTGGTACCTCGGAGGATAACGCTGACCTCTTTAAAAAGCCCAAGGCGAGTGATCGCCTTAAGGTAAAGCTCAGCCAGGATGTTGTCCTCTCCCAGGAATTCAGGGCCAAGTCGACAGCGGATGTAGGTGGTCAGATCGTCGAGATGATGGACGAGGTGAGATCACTCGCATTCACGGCAAAAAACCTAAAGGGCACTTATGTCGAAAGGTTGCGAGAGGTCGCGGAAGCAACTAGGGCGGGGACTACGGAGCTCCTTAGAAGAGCCATTGGGACACACGTCGGGGAATCGGCACTAAGACTGGAAAACCAGCAGTTGAAGGCCAGGCTCGAGGCCATGGAGGCGGAGATGTCGGCCACAAGGACAAAGCTCGATCGAATTAGACGCGATCAACCAGGACCCGAGGAGAGACGACCTGCTAAGGATGACGCGAGTGACAAAGCAGCGTGGGAAGAATCCCTCATCCAAAAGGTATGCATGGCCATAGAGACCAGGCTGTCCATTTCAAAGGGCAGACCGCAGGGCCCGGAGAAGTCCCACAAGGCACCGGACAAGGGACCGAAAACGATATCAGCCCCGCCTAAGGGGGAGAGGAGCAACGACGGTAACGTCACCGATGTGGGCCCTTCAACCTCCTCAGCGCCGGCATCAATGCCAGCGTGGATCACGGTCGAGGGACGCAATCAGAAGGCGAAGAAGAAGAAAGGAGCTCAGGCCACGAGGGGTACCCACCCAGCTGCAAACCCCGGGGCCAGTTTAGCAAACGCAGGCAACAGCGACCCAGGCCCCACGGACCGTCCGAAGGCACGGGAAGGGGCCGCTAAGGCGAAGTCAAAACACCGCCTCCCGCGCGACCCTAAGTCCTCCGTTATCACCCTAACGGTCCCAGAGGGCGCCGCAATCTCGTATGCCGACGTGATGCGCAGGGCAAAAGGCTCCATTGACCTAAAAGATCTGGGTATCGAGGCCCTCAAACCAAAAAGGGCCCTGACAGGTGCTCTCCTGCTGGGCCTAACGGGGCCAGAGTCTGCCGAAAGGGCCAGGAAACTCAAGCAGCAGCTGGAGACAGTCCTCGACGGTACCGGGGTGAAGATTGCAACCCCCTGCAAGCTTGCCGAACTCCGAGTCAGTGGCCTGGACGACTCGGTCACACCGGCAGAGGTGGTCGAGGCTATCACTACCCTCTCTGGCTGTGCCGTAGAGAATATAAAAACGGGCGACATCAAGATGACCCCAAACGGACTGGGTACAATCTGGGTCAAGTGCCCAATCGCCGCCGCAAAAAAGGTGGTTGAGGGGCGACTAATGGTAGGCTGGGTGGTGGCACGAGTACAGATCCTCGAGCAGAGACCACTCCAGTGTTTCCGCTGCCTTGAATGGGGTCACGTACGAGCCAAATGCACCAACGCGAATCGCTCCGACACGTGCTATAAGTGCGGGGAGGTGGGCCACTTCGCAGCCGGATGCCTAAGACCTCCCAGATGCATAATCTGCGAGGGCCGCAAGAAGCCATCGTCTCACCGAGTAGGAGCGCCTTCGTGCTCAGCCAGGCGCGCCGACAAACCGAGGAAGCTACCTGCGCGGAAGAAAGTGCCACTACCACAAGTTGGCACGGAGAAGATACGCCCGGAGGAGGCGATGGACACGGCCCGATAATGTTTCGTCTCCTTCAGGCAAATTTGAACAGATGCAGCGCCGCACAGGACCTGCTGCTACAACAAATGTGCGAACAGGAGATAGGGCTGGCGATAGTCGCGGAGCCCTACCAAGTGAGAGATCACCCCTTCTGGACCGGCGACTCGCGCGGTGATGTGGTCGTGATAAGAGGGGGAAATATCTCTCGAGAATCCCCTTTGATTAGGCGGCTCGAAACGGGAGACGGCTTCGTCACGGTAGGGTGGGGAAGCATAGTCGTGATTGGATGCTACATCTCCCCAAACAGCGGCACTGCGGCTTTCCGGGAGTATCTGCGAAAACTCCGAAGATGCGTGGAAAACCACGCGGCAAGACCCCTCCTTGTGATGGGGGATTTTAATGCGAAGGCAGCAACATGGCACGCCGCCAAAACCGATCGAAGAGGGAGATTGCTGACCAAATGGTCACGGTCCCTTGGATTGGTGTGCTGCAATACAGGCAATACAAATACCTGCGTCAGAGCCAACGGGGGGTCCATTATTGACATCACGTGGGCCTCCAGAGACCTGGCTCGGAGGATGACCGACTGGAGGGTGGACAAGGAGCTCGAGACTCTCTCGGATCATCGGTACATAACGATGTCCCTGGGTCTCCCACCCAAAAGCGGCCAGGCTGGGACACCAGCACAAGGACGACAGGTACTAGCTGCGAGATGGAAGCTGAAGACCCTGGATGAGGACCTTCTCGTCGCAGCCGCAGAAACCACCACATGGTCCTCGACGGAGCGAGAGGAAAGGTGGGCGCAGACGGGCCTGGAGTCCATGACCGCGGATCTAGAGGTAGACATGGCCAGTATCTGTGACGTGGCCATGGCTAGATCTAGCGGGAAACCAGCCCCCCGCAAAAGTGTGCACTGGTGGACAGCGGAGATCGGTGAGCTAAGGAGCGCCTGTATAAGAGCCAGGAGATTACACACAAGAGCCCGGAGAAGGAGAACCCCGGCTGGAATCATCGAGGAACTGCACAGAGTCCTTCAAGAATCCAGGAGACGTCTGCAAGCCGCAATTAGAGCGGCAAAAGCGAAAGCTTACGACGATTTGCGACAACAGGTCGACGCAGATCCCTGGGGCAGACCATACAAGTGTGTTACGGGCAAACTGAGGCCCTGGATGCCCCCACTCACGGAGGTCTTGGACGCTGACCTTGTCGAGAAGGTGGTTACCACACTTTTTCCGCAAAGTGGTGTGTGGGACGAAGAACTCCACGACACCGGACAGGACGCCCTCGTCGACTGCCCGGACTGGACTGACGAGCTTGCGACGACTCCAGGAGAGATCCGAAGGGCCGCTGCTAGAGGATTCACAGGGAATAAAGCCCCTGGCCCAGACGGGATACCCGGGAGGATCTGGCGATGCTGCCTGGAAACTATAGGGCCCAAACTCTCGGTCATCTTCAACGAGAGTCTGAAGAAAGGGAAATACCCCTCCCGCTGGAAAAGGGCGACACTAGTCCTCATACAAAAAGATGGCAAACCCGCGGAGAATCCCTCATCCTACAGGCCCATTTGCCTCCTAAGCGAGGTGGGGAAACTTCTGGAAAGGGTCGTCGCGGACCGCATGGTCCGGCATCTGGAGTCACAGGGTCCGGATCTCGACCCGCGTCAGTTCGGTTTCCGAGCCGGTAGGTCCACCCTGGACGCGATTCAGAGGCTGAAGAACTTCACCGAAGAATCGATGGCCCTCGGGGGGGTGGCACTTGTTGTGTCCTTGGACATAACAAACGCCTTCAATTCCATCCCCCACGACAGCATCATGGAGGCCATGACCGAGCACCAGTTCTCGGTTTACCTGAACAGGCTAGTAGGTGACTACCTGACGAACAGATGGGTGTCATACGTCGATGAGCACGGGGTACCTAGGACGAGGCACATCACAAGAGGAGTTCCACAGGGCTCTGTGCTGGGGCCCACCCTGTGGAATCTTGCGTATAATAAGGTGCTGAGGGCAGAAGTTCCTGATGACGTGGACGTCATATGTTACGCGGATGACACGGTAATCGCTGCCCGTGGCCGCAACTGGAGAGAGGTCCTGAAGACTGCGCAAGCTGCAACAAACAAGATTGTGGACGCAATAGGAAGATTAGACCTAAAGGTTTCGGTAGCTAAGACCCAGGTCATGTGGTTCTACAAGAAGGATAGCATGACGACTCCCCCATGGAAGACAAAAATCAGGATCGGCGACTCCGACGTGACGATTGGCCCTCGCCTCAAGTATCTTGGCCTATGGCTCGATAGCCATTGGGTCTTCAAGGACCACTTTGAGATGTTGGCCCCCAGAGTCCTAAAGGCGGCTGGTGCCCTGTGCAGGTTGCTGCCCAACATAAATGGACCAGGCAGAACAGCCCGAGCACTATACATGCAGGTCATAAAATCCATGGCATTGTACGGGGCCCCCATCTGGGCCAGCGGAGGTCTAACCCCCCAAAGTCGTCGGACCATCTCCGGCTTATTCAGGAAGATGGCCATACGCGTCATCCGCGGCTACCGGACGATCTCCGGCGTGACCGCCAGCGCACTGGCAGGCTACCCACACTGGGTCATCGAGGCCCAGGCCTCTGTTGAGGCCTTCGAGGAGAGGACTCGTATCAGGGAACGGCATCGTGGGGACGATCGCCGAAGAGAGTTGCTCGACCTGGCACGCAAGCTAAGGGAGAAAACGGAGGAAGACTGGAGGGCCTGGCTGCAAAGACCTGCGAATAGCGGCAACAGTGTGGTACAGGCAATTGCCCCCAGAACGGCGCAATGGTCAGCCGGCTGCAAAAAACATGGTGTGACATACAGACTATGTCAACTTTTGACGGGCCACGGCTGCTTCGGCAGCTACCTGGCCCGTATACGGAAAGAGGCAACCTCAGCCTGCCATCATTGCCAGGCAGGAATGGACGATGCCAATCACACTCTGCAGGTATGCCCGGCGTGGGACGAAGAGAGACAAGCGTTGCGCCGGACTATTGGGATGGATCTCACCTTTGAGACAGTCATTCGCCTGATGACAGAGAAGGACGAAATGTGGATGGCGATCAGCTCCTTTGCTGAAGCCGTCCTAAAAAAGAAGGAAGAAGCTGAACGCGAGCGTGAGCGCTCTCAAGCCCCCAGCAGAAGAGGAATCAGCCGAACCAGGAGGAGGAGGAATGTTCCGGGTCGCTGCCCTTACATTCTTTACTAGGAGGGAGAGTTGAGACGGGAAGAGCCTACTCCTCCCAATCCCAACTGAATGACCCGGGGACCCTGACTGAGGCTTCAGGGCCTCCCAGATAAAGGGGCTTTCGACGGGAGGTGGCTGTGCCTGGCCCGCACAGTCACAATAGTCCGTTAAGGACTTTGTGGAGAAGAAGCATTCAAGCTTCTTAGGACCGTTTGGGGCGGGAGCCGGAAGTGTGCCCAGAAGGGCGTTCCCGGCTTCCCGTCCCGCAGGGTATTGTGGAAGGCCACCATGGGGTTTTTAGTCGGTGCGAGTCCGACATACCCCCCGTCATCTCCTCAGGATGGCGGGGGGATCCATAATGGATTTTCCCCATGTAAAAAAAAAAAAAAAAAAAAAGGGTTCCCTTGGGGCGACTCGTCTAGTCGCCAGGAGTCAGCGTAGTTTAAGTTTGACTGTAAGGCCTCGGGCAGCCAGAAGCGGCGCGTCCACCGACGACGCATACCACTGCCATTGTTCGGACGTGTGCCACGCAGCGAGCGGGGTATCCGACACCGGAACGACCGACCTTCTGTCGACCGGACTTGTTCTAGGCGTTAAAGAGTAAGATCGTAGGCTAAGTCATCCACCGCGCGCGCATCACTCATCTAGGTTAACGTAGATTGTAAGCGGCTACGGGAAAGCCGAGGCATCGAGCCACTTGTAGGCTCGATCTTTAGGATCTTAGGAATGAACCACGACAAATTAGATTCCGCGTTTCGCCTTCAACCACCTAGTACCCCCGTTTCCCCACCAGTAGGAACTCCATGCCCGCTCCCTGCTGCTAGCCGGGAGGACACCAGCCAGGAGGCCAGGCGGACGAGCCGATCGTCTCCCTCGGGATAGCCGTCCCCGTGCGCGGAGCATATAAATTCGGCCCTCTCGGGCCTGGCGCCCGCTTCGCAAATTTCAGGGCGACGACGGAGATGAGGCTCGAGACGATCAGGAGACCCTTGTGAGCGGCCAAGCCTCGGGGACTCTTTCCCCAGGAATTCCCCTCACATTGTAAACCGAGCTATCACCATCGCCAACTAACACGTTGTAAATAAGTCCGTGCATTTCTACGCTGCACATAAAGCCTTCCAGAATCGCTGCGGACTCCATGCTTGTAGAACTGTCGTCCCTGCCCCAGTTCTTGTAACACCGATGCTCACGTGGTGTTACCTTCTTCTTCGCTGCTGTTATGCATATCATGCAAAACTTATTCTTTACGTTGTAGAAGAGGGCTTTCTTGGTAGCGTATCCAACGATAATTCCTACGCCGGAAGAAGAATTGTATAATCCACCTCGGTATGACCTCTTCAACCAACTACCATCTGCCATGACTGAGGTGATGGGCAGTTGTGATTGTGGGTCGACATCTCCTCTGGCGATGGCCAATGCTCTCTCTTCTTCCCCAGCCTGCCTCATTTCTTCCATCGCAGCCGCTTCGAATGCATCGATTATGGTTTGTTGGCACTTTTCGTAATGTCTCTTCGACATGCATTGCACGTTCATGGCAGCCAACATTTCCTCCAATTGATAGTATCCGCCCCCTGTAACCATTGTTCCTGAGCCAGCGGCGTCGTTGATGTTCACCACGCTGTCATCTTCCGGCAGGCATGGAATTCAGAGCCAGAGGATCTACAGAAAGACCCTGGTCAAGCAATTGCTCCGCAAGTTCGATAAGCAGAGGGAATAGCGCAACCTAACCTAACCTAACCATTGTTCCTGAGACAGCGGCGTCGTTGATGTTCACCACGCTGTCATCTTCCGGCAGGCATGGAATTCGCTCTATATACCGGCACATTCCACACTGGACGGTATAAATCTTGAGCAATCCAACTTTTTGAGGTGCGCCGAGTATATTGAACTGTTCGATGCCACAGCCAGTACCTGGGGAGTGATTCGCAAGACCTTTGATCTTGTCGAATACGTAACGTAGATTCGTGAGCGTCAGGCGTTCCAACTCGTGCTGTTCCGGCTCTGCTAGCGGCACCCTCTCTTCCACCCAAAAATCGTCTTCATTCTGCTCATGTTGCGCTATTCCCTCTGCTTGTTGAACTTGCGAAGCAATTGCTTGACCAGGGTCTTCCTGTAGATCCTCTGGCTCTGATGCTACATCTCTCTCATCCAAACAATCCTCAATCCAATCATTCATCCAGGCATTATCGTCCAAGTCTGCATGCTGTTCTTCTTCGAAAGTACAAGCCTCTGCAGCTTTGGAACAAATCGAGGGTACATTTTTCACATTGAAGTCTTCTGACTCCGATATCCTTTTCTGTCCTCTCCAATGTTCTCGTTGCAATTCCCAATCGTCCTCCTCCGCGTCAGTATCACTGTCGCTTTGCAGCATTTGCATTGGGATGCGCGATGAATATATTGGGCCTGTAGTAATTACTCCTGAGGAAGTACTCGGTTGTGGCTCATCGGCCTGGACTTTTTTTAGTTTTTCGTGTCCGTGTTTCCCAAATACTCCGTCGTTTGGACACTCGGTTTCTTCGTGCAGCTCTTGTGAGATTGTCTTCTCGGTGGTATTGGCAGCAGTCGTATTTTTTGTGTAAACACCTTCCTGCTCCTCTTGCGAAGAATCGAAGGGAACACTCTCATCGAATTCTTCTATAATTTCTTCAATGATTATTTCCTCTTCGTCGTCGCATGATGTATTTCCTACGAAGTCGGTATCTTCGACCTGTAATTGCTGCAAAGGAACGGCGGCAGCAGTAGACGTGCATGGTGCATTGTCATCAGCGGATGAAGCACTCACAACTTCCATCGTGCTGCATGCACCATTTTCATGCTGCACGACTGCCGCATTATTATGTAAGCTATCGTCGCTTACCCGTTGATGAGCTGTTTTTTCAGCTGCGACCTGCGGACATAGATACAAGCAATTCGACAATCTCGCAAGAAACTGTATGGGTGGGGAGGGGGCGCTCGCCAAGCAACACTGGAGAAAATCATCGCACCCGATACGGTTTCACACAACTATGCGCAATCTTTTGGGCGCGAAGGAATTTTACCGAGGGCCATAGTTGATTGGACAATGATAAGATGCGATGGTCGGTTCGATGATAGATTTATGATGGTGATCGCTGGTGCGCGACTGGTCCCAACGCGCAGTTGGTGGCCAGACGTTTTTTTTCCCCAAATGGGAGAAAAACTGACGTCAATAGCGCAGGTAGTGCATGTTTCACAGACGAAATGTACGGACGATGGCAAGCCGTCCGACGTTGCCTTGTCAGTAGTATTCAAGCCAAGGGTTGGAAATACCTCTAGGGTCTGGTCATAAAGTGTACAAAGTGGGATTGCTCCATTCCGGTAAAAGGGGCGCGACAAGCTACAGAGTACGGCATTTATCCCTGAACTGTCTTATTACCTATTGGGGGGCCTCATTCCCCTCGTAAAGAAAAGGAAAATCGCGAAATTTATATATTTGCGTTTGAACCTAAAATACAGTTTCATTTACGCCAGCGGGCACCAGAAGATGGACATTCATTTCTGAGATTCTACGATACATTTGAGGATATGTACGAATAAAAGTGTATGAAGCGTCGAGATGAAGTGTCAACTGAACGAATGCATGAGCGTGAGCGAGAGAGAGGTGCGAGGGTGGACAAGAAAGAAGCACGAGGGTGAGTGAGAGAGGGGCACGGTCGACGTAGTGTATTAGAGAAACAGAGACGGAACGGGGGCGAGTGTGAGAATCTGAGAGAAAGATAGATCGCAAATCAGGAGACTCGGTAGAGTCTCGCACCAAATAGTAGTTCCCTCCCCATACATATACAGGGTGCTCCAAAAGTCTCCTAAACCAAGGCGGCCATCTTGGGGGGTGGGACCCCCTGATGACAATACGCCCTTCAAAAATATAGGGAGCTATCTTACTTTAGGAGCTATTAGCGGAGAGGAGTGACCAATCGGTGCGCTGTCGCTGTGACACGGCAGCACGAATCGAGCCGCCGCAGAATCTCGCCGCTCGGGGGACGCGCACGGCCCCGCGCGTCAGACGTTACACGCACATTGCGCCCGGCTAAATGTTGGTCAGCGCAGGCCAGCACCAAGCGGCAAGTGCCTACCCAAGGTGGTGCCCTTCTACGCAACAATCAGCGGGCGTATTTTCAGAAGGCGCCTCGCTAATCTTGGCGCTGTTATACGTACTACTAACACTTGCCAATTATTATCGCGTTCCTCCCACATCTTTTTCCAGATTTTTGCCACGAAAATATCCGATCCAAAAATGTTTCAACATTTTTTTGACATTTTTTCCCCCATTTTGAAAAACGATCCCGATCGACTTGCGCTCACCGTTCACCACAAATACGCTTTGTTTTAAAGCAGGCTTCAATGCGTCTTGCAAATTAATTACAGCCAGATACTGTCACGTGAACCGGAGATCGTCCCGTTTCTGCCTGACAAGTTGGAGACGGAAGAATTTAGCGGCGATCTCATTATTGGAATATTTTTTTTATGAAAATCTAAACCTTTGCCAACAATACGCCGCTTCCCGTTTTCCGATATCTAACGGAGGTTCCGAGTTATGATTTTTTAAAGGAGGGCCGGTGTCGCACGCGTGGCCACGCAGCCGGCGATCGTGACCGGCCTGGGTTCGAAGGGGCTAACTCGGGGTACGGGGGGCGCAGGTAAACAAAACTCGGGGAATCTTTCGAAAAGGCTTCAATCCATCTACCAATTTAATTTCAGGAAGATAATGCCAAGCGAATCGGATTTATTCCCGATTTCGCCAGATAAATTAGTGTAGCGAGAATTTAGCGCTGACTTGATTATTAGGATATTTTTGTTATGAAAACGTAATCCTTTGCCAACAATACGTCGCTTCCCGATTGCCGATATCTGACGCAGGTTCCGAGTTATCATTTTTTAAAGGAGGGCCGGTGTCGCACGCGTGGCCACGCAGCCGGCGATCGTGACCGGCCTGGGTTCGAAGGGGCTAACTCGGGGTACAGGATACGCAGGTAGATAAAACTTGCCGAATCGTCCGAAAAGGCTTCAATGCGTCTAGCCATTTAATTTCAGCGCGATACTTTCACGCGAACCGGAGATATTCCCGATTTCGTCGGATAAATTAGTGTCGCGAGAAATTAATGGCGATCTGATTGCTAGAATATTTTTTGAATGAAAATCTCATCTGTTGTGAACAATACGTCGCTTCTCGTCTGCCGATATCTCGCGGGATTACCGAGTTATGATTTTTTAAAGGAGGGCCGGTGTCACGCGAGCGGCCACGCAGCCGGTGCGGCTATCGTGACCGGCGTGGGTTCGATGGCGTTAACTCGCGGCAGGGGGGGCGCAGGTAAACCAAACTCGTGGAATCGTTTGAAAAGGCTTCAATGCATCTACCAATTTAATTTCAGCAAGATAATGCCAAGCGATCCGGAGATACTCCCGATTTCGTCAGATAAATCAGTGTCGCGAGAAATTAATGGCGATTTGATTGCTAGAGTATTTTTTTAATGAAAACCTCATCCTTTGCGAACAATACACTGCTTCCCGTTTGTCGATATCTGACGCAGGTTCCGAGTTATGATTTTTTAAAGGAGGATCGGTGTCGCGCGAGCGACAACGCTGCCGGCGCGGCGGTCGTGACCGGTCGGGCAGTTGCACGCGCGACACCGACCCTCCTTTAAAAAATGATAACTCGGAACCTGCGTCAGATATCGGCAATCGGGAAGCGACGTATTGTTGGCAAAGGATTACGTTTTCATAACAAAAATATCCTAATAATCAAGTCAGCGCTAAATTCTCGCTACACTAATTTATCTGGCGAAATCGGGAATAAATCCGATTCGCTTGGCATTATCTTCCTGAAATTAAATTGGTAGATGGATTGAAGCCTTTTCGAAAGATTCCCCGAGTTTTGTTTACCTGCGCCCCCCGTACCCCGAGTTAGCCCCTTCGAACCCAGGCCGGTCACGATCGCCGGCTGCGTGGCCACGCGTGCGACACCGGCCCTCCTTTAAAAAATCATAACTCGGAACCTCCGTTAGATATCGGAAAACGGGAAGCGGCGTATTGTTGGCAAAGGTTTAGATTTTCATAAAAAAAATATTCCAATAATGAGATCGCCGCTAAATTCTTCCGTCTCCAACTTGTCAGGCAGAAACGGGACGATCTCCGGTTCACGTGACAGTATCTGGCTGTAATTAATTTGCAAGACGCATTGAAGCCTGCTTTAAAACAAAGCGTATTTGTGGTGAACGGTGAGCGCAAGTCGATCGGGATCGTTTTTCAAAATGGGGGAAAAAATGTCAAAAAAATGTTGAAACATTTTTGGATCGGATATTTTCGTGGCAAAAATCTGGAAAAAGATGTGGGAGGAACGCGATAATAATTGGCAAGTGTTAGTAGTACGTATAACAGCGCCAAGATTAGCGAGGCGCCTTCTGAAAATACGCCCGCTGATTGTTGCGTAGAAGGGCACCACCTTGGGTAGGCACTTGCCGCTTGGTGCTGGCCTGCGCTGACCAACATTTAGCCGGGCGCAATGTGCGTGTAACGTCTGACGCGCGGGGCCGTGCGCGTCCCCCGAGCGGCGAGATTCTGCGGCGGCTCGATTCGTGCTGCCGTGTCACAGCGACAGCGCACCGATTGGTCACTCCTCTCCGCTAATAGCTCCTAAAGTAAGATAGCTCCCTATATTTTTGAAGGGCGTATTGTCATCAGGGGGTCCCACCCCCCAAGATGGCCGCCTTGGTTTAGGAGACTTTTGGAGCACCCTGTATACCCAAAAAAAACATTAAAATGTAAAAAATAGCGCCAAGTAGTTTAGTCCCTCACAAAAATATATTTCTAATTATTAAACCTACCACCTATATCCCTACTGGACCAAAAATATAATTGATATCATTGGAAATAGAAAGCCAAGTCTTTATTCAAACACGAACCCAAAAAGATCTTGCCTCACAAAAAAACGTGTGCCGCATTCCGCAAATGCCCCACAAAAATTATAATTATCAAAGAAACCGCAATTCTTGGCCCGCCCGGTTCTTGACAAATCGAGTTCCAAGTCAACACACAAATGGATTTGTTAACAATTTAATTGCAATCACCAAACCCCATTACAAATATTATAAACCGTATAAGGAGAATCAAAATCTGAATTTTGCAACTTAAATTGTTTAAACAAATGTATAAAAAAATAATTTAAATCCACCCAGACGTGTCCCGAAGGCTGTCCGAAGCCATCCGCGGTGTCAGAACCCATTTTTAGTAACATTTGTTATAAACAATTTAATTGCAATCACCAAACCCCATCTCAAATATTATAAACCGTACATAGATAATACTTGCGAAGATCCGATCCCAATCCGTCAATAAATAACCTATCTGTTGGGTTTGCAACAATTGATTGTTAATCAGTTCTAACGTAAGTAGTTATTGCGCGTGTATTACCATAAACATTTGTAAAATACCCATAGTGCATATCATAGAGCACGCGTAGAAGCGTCGCGAAATTTTGTAAGTATCTATCCGACACTCGTCTGCAGAGACCCTTCCATGCTGAAACTCTGCAATGCACTGAGATGTGCTGCGGTGCTCTGTCTGCAGCCAAGCGACATCAGCGCCGCGCCGCCGGTGGCAGGAATGCCAAACCTACGCTGTACACATGTATATACTGACCTTGTCAAACCTTAATCTTAAAACGAAACGCACTCGCCCACGAGGAAATCATATAATATCTGCCAAACGGCAGGACCGATTCGTTTGATTCAACGCTCATTAGATTCAGAAAAACAAAACTATAGCTAAAATACAAAATTCAGAAATAAATCCTTAATACTGTAACGTTTTCATAAATCGAGAAGAAAGTTTGGCATCGATCGAATCCGCGTTACTTCGGGATAATATAGTCTCGGCTGTCACGCGCCGTGGGTAGGGGACTACTACTTGGCGCGAGACGCTACCGAGTCTCCTGATATGACAGCTCGGCGCGCGACTGCCGAGGATACTTATCTCGATATATATAGTACGGCGCGCGACAGGCGAGGATACTTTTTGTTTGCTGCTACTCGAGGGCTCGAGGCAGGCAGGCCGCGACGGTCAGCTGGCGTATACCGGGTGGCCGACGCGCACTGCTGCGTTACCAGTCCGGTAACTGCTATATGCACAGTGTGCGTGACCGGGCTACCCGGTATACGCCGCCCTATCGTAGTCTTTCCCTGATGCGGCGTAGTATCCGACGCACTCGCACACAGTCTCTCGCGCCCATGTATCCCCAAATCTCACACCAATAGACATCTCTCGTGTAGAGCAGCGTTCTTTGCGTAAAGAAATTTGATAAGTCGAGTAAATAACGAAAAGATACCACGCGCTGGCTCTCAAGTTGTCATTGGCACCTTCCAACTAGCAGGACCCGAAACCCGGAGGGGGCGGGGTGTCATAAACAGTTACGGCCGCGGAATTGTCGATGAGGGCACATTGACCATCGAACGAAAACAACTCGAAAGAACGTTGAAATGTAGTTAGCATCAGATTATACCCTTTTTACTTTCATACTTCGACTTATTTTTTTTGAACAGTCAGTAACCCATTTACGCTCGGTATAGGAATGTCATGTAATGAATATACACATAACACTTTTCAGTGCAAGGAAGTAATACGCCGATTTTCGTTCGACTGAATTGAGAGGTTGTACGGGAAAATGCCCAACCCCGTCAGAATACAATTGCATAGGTTTACGCTGCTGATAATCCCGGGGTCGACTACATTGCATCTGTATCCACTTGAAAACGGACGGCCAGTGACACGAGGGAGAGCGCGATAATCGCGGAAGGGCGAGAGGGAGAGAGACAGAAAGAGAACGTGTACGGACGAGACAATGGCGAAGGGTGCATCACCCGAGAGTGTATCGTCGATAAATGCAAATACATACGAATTAGATCCTAATTGGGAAAAAATCGTGAATCGGCAATCAGTCACGCGCCATCAATCCCGAATATACAAATATAAAAATGCAGCCGGCCATTCCGATGATATGCAGGAAAGACGATATTGCTTTGTGATGGAACTTACCTTCGTCGCCAAACTGCACGCCTAGATATGCGTCTCGTACCGAGTCGGTAAGGCTTTTTCTTGCGGTTTCGCCTTGCGATTACGCTTGTCTACGTGCGCATTGCTGGTATTGTCGCGCTGGTTCCGCCTACCCCCCATCTGTGGACCTACAAAAACTAGAAACTGATTAGTATTAAAATTATCACTGAATCTAATCAACTAATGCGGTCACACTACTACACTGACGATAAAAGCAACAAGCGCGTTTGGTAATACACCAAATTATGTTCGATTGTTGAGCTTGGTGAACTGAACGGCCGCACGTGTTCAACCCAACGCTCAGAACAATGAACTGACGAACCGAAACACACCGAGCATCGGCTACAGATCGTTCGGATCGCCGATAGTGTGAAAGCGCGAACGGAATCGAGAGCGCGCGATTCCTCGTGCATCCCCGCCCGGTTCAAAAAGTCGGACAGGGTTCACAGGGAGTGCCCATGCAAAGTTGTATGCATTTGAAATCATTGGCCTGCGGAAACGTGTGTATGATAGACACTTGTATTGTTCAGTCTGCAAGTCTCAAAATATGAGCAATTTTTGTATGATTTTCATAGAAAATCTGTTTCAATTGCCTCGGGGCACTGATTCTGCCCCGATGCTTCGCGCGCTTAGCGCGCCGACTTCACTCACACCGTCAAGCCTTCGTGAGGCCCGTTGGGTTGGCACGTGTCACTAATTCGAAAAGTCACGTCGGACGTTGGCCAGCCTCTTTGTGTGAGTGGGCCCGAGCCTCAGAACACTGCTGACTAGCAAGAGGAGAAGAGAGACCTCGCACACAAGAAGGGAATATCGTAAGTACCCTTACCCGTACCGCTTCTTTTACTTTTCCTGTCAAGAAACTTCTACTTTCTGTTACGATTCTCACGCTAAAGTTCTAGTGAATCCTCACAGCTTATTCGCGAATGCGGGATTTCGATTTCCCATTGCTTCTACTATTTTTGTGTGCAACGCAACCCCCATTGTCTACCGATGCGTTGAAAGAGATGTCATTTCCCACCATGCGGTTCTGAACGATACGGTGGAAAGTCTTGCACAGTTGTCGAAGCAGTTGTACTAACAGTCACAGGTCCGACCATAGAAACCGTAAATCGCTGTTCTTCGAGGGGCATTTTCCGGGCATTCCTTCCCAAATTGTCCAAGTCTTTTCTCGTTACTGAGACAAGAGAAGTGAACTGGCAGCAGGCGTGACCGTGTGCATGAATCGTCCCAGCTAGCGGAAAAGTCGGATAGCCCTCGCAAAGTCTTGCGATACTTCATTAGATTTCTCGAAAACTTATTTATTGCGGTCTATCGCACCCTTCTACTAGCTGGGACGATTCATGTGCGCAGTCACGCCTGCTGCTGGTTCTCTTCTCTTGTCTCGGAAACGAGAAAAGACTTGAACAATTTGGGAAGGAAAGCCCGGAAAAAGCCCCTCGAAGAACAGAGATTTACGGTTTGTATGATCGGTCGTGTAACTGTTAGTACAACTGCTTCGACACCTGTGCAAGACTTTCCACCGTATCGTTCAGAACCGCATGGTGGGAAATGACATGTGTTTCAACGCATCGGTAGACAATTCAGTAAAACATCGTATAAATAGCGCAAAACCGGCATCTTACATTCACGAATGATATCTGAAAATTTACTAGAAATGTGCTTAGATGCAGCGAGATTTTCGTAACAGAGAGTCAGAGTATCGTCGGAAAAATTGCTAATAAAATACTTCGGGAAAGGAAACTATCCGTTTCCGCAGTTTTTTTGAGGGGGGGGGGGCGGGGGGTGAAATGCAGTCTCTTCGAACGAGGATTTTCATACGATTAGAATCAAACTGACTGGGTAATTTTGTTTTGCGAACAATTCTAAATGTACTTCTTTCTTCCATTGCAGATGGCAAATCATCGACAGCCGCCTTACTCCCGCTCCCGAGATCGCGAGTGGCCCGCGCTCGGAGAGCGGGTTATCCGCGATGACCAGCTCGCGGACAGACAGCCATGAGAGCATCGGCGGCGTCATTCGGAGGGGCCTCAGGTGGACAGGCGACGGCCTGACGAGCGTGAGCCCGGGAGGCGCCGCTCAGAGGCTCGGCACCCCGCCAACCGCCGCTCAGAAGGTCGGTACTCCGCCGACCGCCGCAAAAGGGGTGGCCGGCGGGAGGAGGAGAGAGCGAGGCAGCCGCGGGTGGAGCAGCCGCGGGTGGCCGCGGTCGCCCGACCAAGAGAAGACGACGCTCCAAGGTAGGGGAGGGTGGAGGAGCGGCGAATCGTCACGGTCCAGCGACCGGCAAATGAATTGCCGCGGGAGCCCCACGGGGGGGTACCCATCATACCCCAGGGGTACTCCCTAGTCAATACCAACGGGAGTGTCCTCTTTGCGCACGTTCCACCTTGCCCACATGTGGATTTCGGACACAGTGGAATTTGCACACGTTGGAAGTTGGCCACAGTGGAAACAGGACACATCGGCAGTGGAAGCTGTACACATATCAGAGGAAACAGGACACACGGGATAAGGCGAATAATGGAATTTGGACACACAGGATAACGCGAATAATGGAATTTGGACACATTATTACAGTAAGTAGGATATCGGTTTGTGGCTCAATTTATTGCTACCAAGAAGTACTTTGGCCGACGAAAGATTTGATTCCATGGGTTTTATACACGCCATGTCATTAACCTAAACGTGTTTTCCTAACCTATAAAAGTTAGGAAAGCGTAAACAATACTTGGGTTAGGTTAGGTAGCTATACTATAAAACACAGATTTTTAACTGTTTTGGTAGGGTTTAGGTGAGGCCGTGTTGGTACCGTATGGTCAGGTGGGTATTTGGGAGGGGGCGGGGGTTAGTATACGTAAAAGGTATAAATTGCGGTATCAAATATAAAGCAGTGTACTGTTACCTTTACGGGTGGTTTCCACCGTGTGCAGTTTCCACTATACGCTGCTTCCAATGTGGGCAATTTCCAGTGTGTACTGTTTCCAATGTGGGCAGTGTCCAATGTGCGCTGTTTCCGCGTGTGCAGTTTCCAAAAGAGGCCCGTGTGCAAAGTGGAGTGTGCGCAAAGGAGACTCACTCTGACGCAACAGATATTTGGTCGCAGAGAGTCGCAAAGTAACATTTCGCCTGCGTAAGCGCCGGCAAATATCCTGCTTATCCCCTTTTTCTGCAGGACACCCGCATATACCTTGCAACTATCCGTCTTATGCAGGGCGGCTTGCATATGGCCTGCAAGTAGCCTTCTCCTGCAATTAACCCCTGCATATAGCCTGCGCAGGCAGAATATTTGCAGGACGGCCTGCAAATAGTCTGCAAGTAGCCTTTCTCTGCAGGAGTCTTTGCATATAACCTGCGCTGGCAGAATATTTGCAGGACGGCCTGCAAATAGTCTGCAAATAGCCTTTCTCTGCAGGAGTCTCTGCATATAGCCTGCGCAGGCAGAATATTTGCAGGACGGCCTGCAAATAGTCTGCAAGTAGCCTTTCTCTGCAGGCGTCTCTGCATATAGCCTGCACGGGCAGAATATTTGCAGGACGGCCTGCAAATAGTCTGCAAATAGCCTTTCTCTACAGGAGTCTCTGCATATAGCCTGCGCAGGCAGAATATTTGCAGGACGACCTGCAAATAGTCTGCAAATAGCCTCCCTCTGCAGGCATCTCTGCGTATAGCCTGCGCGGGCAGAATATTTGCAGGACGACCTGCAAATAGTCTGCAAATAGCCTTTCTCTGCAGGCGTCTCTGCATATAGCCTGCACGGGCAGAATATTTGCAGGACGACCTGCAAGTAGCCTGCAAGAAGCCTTTCTCTGTAGGAGTCTCTGCATATCGTCTACAAGCGCAGATCATTAGCAAGACAGTCTTCGCATAACCTGCAAATATTATTATATTCAAGGCTTACAATATGTGTACAGGAATACCTTTCCTATTGGGGGCTATACCTGCGCCTGTACTCCATATTTTCAAAGTTCGAAGCACCCGCGTGACCATGGCCAAGCGAGGGTTTTATGACACCCTGTCCATAACGGGATTTTTCGGGGAGGAAAAGGGAAAACGATTATACGAAACACGATCTTTTCTCTCTACGTTTTCCTTGTAAATTGAATTACACAAATCGAGCGGATTGCGGGTGATCCAAATAAATACTAATACAGGGGAGATCGAGTTATTAAAATATATCGAACATTAGTTACATTGAACAGCTACAAGATTAGAGAAGGACTAAATATGCCTTCAGAAGCTAATACGCCACATCGTCGGGGCACCGTCACCAGTGAGGCTAAGCAAAGGTTTTATGACACCCTGGGTTTTCCCTGAAGGGGAAGGGTACAGTCTGCAGCTGGAAAGAATTCTTTCCAGGCCTTAAGACGCCTGGCTTACAAAGTGCGTGAATCTGAGGGTAAGCGGCTACACTTTGTAACCCTCAACTCGCGATCATCACCTTTTCTACCTGTCCTAGCACGAAATCGCTACACGGTCAGGGTATCTACCTGGGTAGGGTCAGAGGTAGGCGCCTTCTTTCCAGCGGCGGACTGCCCGCGGGACATCTTCTACATTGCCACATTCACATTCCGAATATAATTTGTGGCTTGCAAATCCTTGCTCAGCATATGTCCTGCATATAGTCTGCACTTAGCATGTATATGTCTGGCGCAACCCCTGTGAATGTCCCGAATCTCCTGCATATACATAACTTATGCAGAAGAAATATTTAAGTGTTAGCAATCGGGAGATTTTCCAGTGTGGCTCTTCCCTACAGGAAAAACCCTGGTATAGTCAGGGTGTCATAAACCCTGAAGCGGCAACGCTGCCAAGGATGGTCTGACAGGGTGGAGTGGCCGATGAAGGCATTATTCTTACTCAGTCCGTCCGTATGGCAACTGCTGTGTACCCTGTTCTTTGACTGTCAGAATTTCGTATCCGCAAGTATTTAAGAACCTCTGGAAAGTCTGAGTATTCGGTGATTTCTGTGATTACTGATTACTGAGTAAAACTGATTTTCCCTGTGCATACTTTCATTCAAACCATGGACAAAAACCTGACATGGAAGAAAGCGAAGAGTAGTGGAACCTACCGAAGGTGCGTTAGAAAGCATCGCAGAATGCTGACTCAGATGAATTTGCCTGCACCGCCGCCTCAACCATCAACCAGCACTGGGGTTATATACCACGATATACCCGGATTACCCGTTCCTAGGGACGACACTGAGGAGGATTCCGAGAGTGAGAGTGCGAGTGAGGCTCTTGAAATGAGTGATGAATTGACCGAAGGCGGTGCTGGATCAAGTTCAGATATAGAGGATGCTGTTTTGTCCAGCGAGGGGGAAGATCCGTTGCAACCGATCGAGCGCGAGGAAAATTTGTCAGCATTTTTGCGGTCTTGGGCCCTTCAGTTCAACATTCCGCACGTTGCATTAAAACCACTGATCGAAAAACTAAATACAACGTTTAATGCACGATTGTGCAAAGATCCGCGAACAATTATGGGTAGGTCTACAAATATATGGTTAAAAATATGTAACGAAACTTAAATTTGTTATAAACTTATGCTTATATTAAACAATTACAATAATTTTCTACAGGAACCCCAAAGAAATCAGTTACCACGCTAAACATTGAAGGAGGCGAATTCTGGCATTATGGATTCGAAACTTGTCTCCGCATATGCTTTCTTAATACAAAGGAGCCAAAAACAGTCCGCGTCAATGTCAATATTGACGGTTTGCCCCTATTCCATAATGGAAATGCGCAATTCTGGCCGATTTTATTTAATGTGCATGAAATGCCGCACATACGACCAATGATAATTGGTATTTTTTATGGCGAGCAAAAGCCTGGGAAAGTTGAAGAGTTTTTGGACCCTTTTGCAACTGAAGCGTCCCACATTTTAGAGCATGGATTGCTTATAAACAGTTGCAAATTGACCGTGAAAATTCGAGCATTCATATGCGACTCACCTGCAAGGGCTTTTATAAAAGGTATATAAAAATTAATTTAAAGCTATATAAAATTTATTAGAAGGTGTATAAAAATCGTATAAGGTAATAATGCTAAATTCGTTCCTAGGCACTGTCAATTTCAATGCGCAGCACGGTTGTTTAAAATGCTGCATTGTTGGTGTGCATTCAACCCTTGTCCGGACCACTGTGTTTCGTCCTATGACACACACAAAAAGAACGAACGAATTATTCCGTGCAGGTTTTTACCAAGGTCACCATCGTGATTATAAAATTAAAATAGGCCCAAGGAAGATACGTAGAGAGCCAATACTTACACCGCTGTTGAAGCTCCCGATTGACATGGTAGAAGATATAATTGTGGCCGATTCATTACATTTGTTGCACCTCGGAGTAACTAAACGACTACTATTACTGTACTGCAGGTCATCCAGGCACTGAAAACTGTAAATGGTCAAATGACACAGTTCGACAAATATCATATTTATTGAAAAAAATTAAACTACCGGTAGAAATTCACCGTTCTGTGCGCGATCTCCAACATTTAAGTCACTGGAAAGGGACGGAGTGCGCAGCGTTTTTAAATTATTACGGTATTGGAGTCCTACAGCATTTCCTATCAGATGAGCATTACGAGAATTTCCTTAATTTATTTTGTGCTACAACAATTTGTTCTTCCAATTATTACCATCGATTTTCGCCAGTTCCACAGTGCTTGTTTGAGAACTTCAGTACAAATATTTATAGATTATTTAAAAGTGGAACCAGCAACATGCACAATTTGCTTCACGTGGTTAGTGAATGCGAACGATTTGGGCCGCTGCCTACATTATCATCATACCCATTCGAGAGCTCATTGTTTGAGCTAAAACGATTGCTAAGATCAGGTCGACTCCCATTAGCCTAAGTCGCCAATCGAGTAATAGAAAGAAATTGTAATTATACTTACACTTCGTGCAATCCTGTAGAATACCCGTCTTTCAAATATCCAATAAAGGGAGATTCGTCAAAGTACTCCTCCGTTCCATTGCGGGACGGGTTTACTTTATCAGCAAATACCGCAAATAAATGGTTCCTAACACGCAAGAATGAAATTGTTGCCATGAAATATGCGAAGCGTAGTGGAATTTATGGATCGCAATTGCGTAAATGCGGGGACTTTTTTGAACGTCCCATGAAATCTAGCAATATTAAACTATTTCAATCTAAGGACACGAAAGACTTGACAGATCCTATGTTGTATACATTTGATAATATCTTATGTAAATTTGTAGTGATGGAACTTTCCAACACATCTGTATTTGTTCCATTGCACCATACTTATCCAACTGATGAAGCGATGTGAAATAAAACGAACTTGTAATGAGATTATACTCCCAATATGTCTTCAATTTTTGGGGGTCCGTAGTGGCAGAATGGTTAGAGCACTCGACTCGCAATGTGCGGGTCCCGGGTTCAAGCCCAGCCGTCATCAATGAGAATTTTATTCTTAAGGGGCTAGGCTACCCACGTGACTTTTCGCGAATTGGTCGCTGGCCGTGTTACCTACAAATTTTGACGGTAACATAAGAGCGAGATAGAGCTGCACGCGATGTCTGTCGATTGACTCGACACAAACGCATTTGTGTTGGGGTGAATGTATGTACAGGGTGATGCGGATAATTGGAATCAGCTTTTTACCATCGAATTTTATCGATTTTTGTAATTGGTAATTGTCTCGACGGGCGTGTGATGCCACCGATGTCGGGTGACTGCTCAGGGCCAACTGGCTGAATATTTGGCTATTTTATTTATATTTGGCTCTTTCAATATTTCGCTCTATAGTTATAATAAAAGAAAAAACAAGAATGATTTCTCGCCAGAATGCACCGCTGACACGCTCTTTACTATGTTTATTATGCCACATATCGCTCACACTTTCCCTGCTAGTGTGCAGTGCAGCAATGTTTTATTACCGACTCATTTTGCCCTTGCCGGTTAATCGGAAGACTGTCGGTATTTGGCTTGATTCGGCCGGTTGGCCCTAAGCAGCCACGCGACACCGGTGACATTAGACGGCCGTCGAGACAATTACCAATTTCAAAAATCGATAAAATTCGATGGTAAAAAGCTGATTCCAGTTATCCGCATCACCCTGTATGTGTTCGTCTGGCGACAACTTTGTGGTAAGCCTTGCGATGCTCGCTTGTCGCTTTGCCGATCTCGGACTGGGATACTGCCGACTCCCGAGATTCCGAGACCGGGGCTAGAATTGTAGGCATATATTTATATGTGGGTATATATGTATATGGGAATCGATGTTTCTGTTTCGCTTTGGATACAAAAAGTGAAGTAGACTAGTTGATTTTCACTAGTGTCAAGCCTGTCGTATCCTGGACCGTACTCCAAAATCATGTTCTAAATATCAAATGTATTGTGAATCAAGTACTAATAATGCAAAGCAAAAGAAAAAGCAAAGAGTATCAATAAGCTCACGCCTCACTGGGTGGAATTGAACTCGGTCCTTCCAAATGTGGATCCATTGCTTTACCCACAGCACCACTTGCAAGACTGTTGTCAAATCTCTCCATTTCAATAAAAGATTTCTGATTCTTCTCATCATTTTGTTTACTATGACAGGAATTTTATGGGAAATGAAATATGGTATGACAAAAACTTATAGCTTTGGTTTGAGTGATTCGTATGCCTTATACAATTGCCTCAAAATACAATAATTTTTTTGATGAAATACTACTTGGTGTGTAGAGAAAAACTAGACCATTAGCCAGAGCTGTTTCGATATTGTCATAATAATAGAGTTTGTAGTCTCGAATTTAGAGAGAAAATACACCATGAGAACAGATAGTGTCTTGTTACTAACTATGTTACTATATTACTAACTCGATTAGAACATCTATGAAAAATCGTCTACAGTTATGGTCAATACACGTCGGGGGCTATTTTATCGAAAAAGTATTTGAATAGTCAAATAATTATGTACGTGATAGCAGTCATTCAAATCCAAATTATGTATCCATGCCATAGCAAAAAGGGCTCGAATAATAATTATGTTACATTTTGGATATCAATGTATATAGTGAAAGAGGAAAGTTGACATGCTATAAATACTTGTTTGTCCAAAAGCACACAGTATTAGACGCACAATGGAGAGCCACTATTCTTGTAGTGGAATGGGGAGATTTTACTTCTAGTTATGCAAATAGTGTAATGAGTAAAGCGATAGATTTGCATTTGAAAAGAAGGGGTTCGATTCCGCATACTACGTAGGTTTTTTTTATATCCATTTTGTTGTTTTTTTCTTTTACTTTACATTTGTATAAAGACGATACGCGATCAAATTCAATGAATCACTTTACTTTTGGCAATATATGAATGAATGAACTTATCAAATTATTTGTAATATATGTAGGTTTGGTAGTAATCAAAGTGAGGCAGTCTACTTCATTTTGCTTATCTGAAATGAAATCGAAAGACCCCGGCCTAATATGAATGTAACATACGTATGCCTGTACATATATTCATCATTCATTTATCGTATTATAATGAGCATAGCTTTAGAGGCTCTTAGGAATAATGCGAACGGCTCAAAAAGTTACAATGACGAAGCATCGGATAAACACGTCGAACGATTACTGCACCTATATCCTTATGTTTTGAAACAACACTATTTCCTAGGCAAAATCACAATCCCATAGAACGGCGGCAGGCCCGGTTTATTGAACATTCTTCTTTCCATTTATATATTTCATAGCTAAAGTTCGTGAATCAGAATAGAGGATTCCTCCTCCAAAATCATATGGTTATGAACTGTCCCTGCATCTCGTCAGCATATCTAACCCCACAACACGCCGCGCTGCCAAGTTTTGGTCTGACGTTTGTCGCAAATAGCCCTCTAAATTAGGCGCCATCTCGTTCTCGGCGGCCGACCTAAAGTACTCACAAATATTGACATATGCGATCGAACTATGGCGAAATCCAGCAGAAAACAGGGTTACAGGGGGCCACTTCCTACGGCTTCATTTCTTACAGTTTCAAGATAGAATATAGCTTGGCGTGTTCCCTAATTCATAAGCAAGACCGCTCTGGTGGTTATTTTGGAAGGAAAACACGGGAATGACACAAATATACCTCAGCAAAAAGCCAGAATATTTCGCGACCATATTGAAAAATGAGTAAACTTTAGACGACTAATTTGCTACAAAAATAACACAATACCATGAAACTACTACCAGAGCGGTCTCTATTGGACTTTCCTCTTTCGATCGAAATCTTTCCCGACCTAAAATCATGTCACATAAGCGAGCAGGAAGTGGCCCCGCGAACTCATATTTTGGGTCAAAATCGCCGGTCAAACAGCGACCCTGCATTGCCGCGGCAGAACGGAGCCTAGCCCCTTAAATGATAATCGCAAGATTGCCACGCGGAGACCCCACGCAGTATTTAAGTTAGCGTAAGGACGGCCTCTTAGAAATGATGGTAAATGAACATAAAGTCCTCGCTCCCCAAAATTCCTTGTACAGGGTGATTCGGATAAGTGCTATCAGCTTTTTACCATCGAATTTTATCGATTTTTGTAATTGGTAATTGTCTCAGCGGCCGCGTAATGTCACCGGTGTCGCGTGGCTGCTTAGGGCCCACTGGCCGAATCACGCCAAATACCGACAGTCTTCCGATTAACCGGCAAGGGCAGAATGAGTCGGTAATCATGAGACTCGATAGAGTCTCGCGCAAAGTAGTAGTCCCCTACGGCGCGCGACAGCCGAGACTCTATTATCCCAAAGTGTAGCGGATTCGATCGATGCCATAATTTTTTCTCGATTTATGAAAAGGTTACGCTATTAAGAATTTATTTCTTAATTTTGTATTTTAGCTGTAATTTTTCTGAATCCGATAAGCCAAGAATCAAGCGAATCGGTTCAGCCGTTTGGGGGCTATAATCATTTTCCTCGTAGGCAAGCCCGTTTCGTTGGTAAAACATTTTTGCACTGCACACTGGCAGGGGGGAGTGCGAGAGATTAGTGTGATATAATAAAGATTTGTGCATAATAAATAATATAGGGAAGCCTATCATTCTTGCACTCTGGCGAGAAATAATTCTTGTTTCTCTCTTTATTATAACTATAAAACGAAATATTGAAAGACTCGGCCGCAATCCTTGATCGCGCCGCTGCTGCAGGCGTGCTGCCTCCGCCTTCCAAAAAAGGGTGAAAGCCTGGCTGTTGACTTGAGGTAAGGGGAGAACTACTGGCTCTTTCAATATTTAGCTCTAAAGTTATAATAAAAGGAAAAACAAGAATGATTTCTCGCCAGAGTGCACCGATGACACGCTCTTTTCTACGTTTATTATGCCACGCATCGCTCACACTTTCCGTTCCATTGTGCTGCAGAAATGTTTTATTACCGACTCATTCGGCCCTTGCCGGTTAATCGGAAGACTGTCGGTATTTGGCGTGATTCGGCCAGTTGGCCCTAAGCAGCCACGCGACACCGGTGACATTAGACGGCCGCCGAGACAATTACCAATTTCAAAAATCGATAAATTTCCATGGTAAAAAGCCGATAGCACTTACCCGAATCACCCTGTACAGCCTGCTCAATCGATTCTGTTAGAAATGGCCATCTAAATCAGGCCTGTCCACGGGTGGGGCCCCTCACGCGCCGTTTTCTCCTTCCGCGCTACCCGACGTTGTAACTTCGCGTCGAAGCCGTCACCGGCAGCAGTCGGCTACTCGGCGTTATTGCGGTGTTTTGAATTTGGATCAGAGATGCAGCTTATACCGGGTTGCCGGAGCGCATATAGCGCGCAGCGAGTATCGGGCCAGCGAGGCCGCGAATGCAGCCGGGCTACCCAGTATAAGTTGCGTGTTTCCGATCAGGCGTAGCGACCAGTATCGCGCTTAGGTTACGTTACGTCCCGAACCATTTCGTTTTCATTGCGTCACCCATTGCGTACCCAATATATATATGCCGTTCATTTTAAGCATCTTCGTGGATGCACAGCTATGCGCTTGGGACAAGTTGCCTTCGGCGATCTGGTGTCCCTTATAGTACATTAAGGATATTTTACGCTCTCTCGAGCGTAGTCTCTCGCTCAGGAGGAATCTAATCAATCCAGTTTCATAAGCCTCCTGATGTTTTTGAATATTCATACAAGTCCTCGAATCGCTGGCATCCGAGATGCCTTTTCCGTTCTCATGCTTTGTTGAAAGCAAACTCCGTCAGTCTAGCTGATAATCCCTTGTGGGAAGCGTTGCGATATGCAATTCCCGCTTACCTTAACCACAACTTAGATTAGCGGGAATGCTTAGGCGCTACTTTAATTTCTCGCTCTTGATTCCGAGAAACGCCAACGTCTTGGAAGCTTTGGTTTTGGAACGGGGAGAGCGCCTTGCCCTACTCCTACGCTGGCGGACAAATTGCATGCCGCCCTTAAGGCCCCGACGGCTAACGCCGTGCTCTGATTCGTTAACACCGAAAAGTGCGGCCCAACTCGTCGGCGGCGCGAACGAGCCGAACCGCGTCCGACGGAGCGGAGGCTGCGACACTCTTCGTCTTCAAGTCGTGAGGTACGCGTCGTCGAGTCTGTGGTCGACTTTTTATATTATTCAATTGAGCCAGAGTTGCGTCGGTCAGATCTGTAATAAGTGGTACCGCGCAAAAACTCAGACACCACGTTAAATTATTGTAGTTTCTTGTTCAAGCACTCGACCATTTCTGATCGAGTTAGTTCTAGTTCTCTTGTTAATACGGAAGATTTGTTATTTTCTCACTTACTTATAGTAGAACCGGAATCGTTTTATACAGGGTGTTCCAAAACTAGGAGTTTCGGAGATGGCCATCTTGTGGGTGGGCTTTTCTGAGGACTATAGCACTTTCCGAATTTGAAACCGCCATCGAACATTGGGAGGTATTTGCAAAAAGGTGTAGCCAATCCGCGCTCGAGCCTGAGAGCGATCGCTGTGACACGGCGCCAAGCGGTAGGATGGGGCGAGCCGCCGAAGACTCTCTCCGCCTCGCTGGCCGCGTCTCGCTACACTAATTTATCTAGCGAAATCGGGAATAAATCCGATTCGCTTGGCATTATCTTGCTGAAATTAAATTGGTAGATGCATTGAAGCCTTTTCGAAAGATTCTCCGAGTTTGGTTTACCTGCAACCAGCAGTACGGTTGTCGCCCCCAAGATCGGCGAGGCGTGCCGCCGAAATACGCCCGCTCATTTTTGCCGCAAAAGGGCATCTTGGATAGCCCCCCTAGCGCTAGAGGCACTAGCGAGCCTGTTCCGCGCCAATATTTATTCGCGCGTAGGGTTCGGTAGCGTGCGACGTGCACGGATGACGCGGCCAGCGAGGCGGCGAGAGTCTTCGGCGGCTCGCCCCATCCCACCGCTTCGCGCCATGTCGCAGCGACCGCTCTCAGGCTCGAGCGCGGATTGGCTACACCTTTTCGCAAATACCTCCCAAAGTTCGATGGCAGTTTCAAATTCGGAAAGTGCTATAGTCCTTAGAAAGACCCACCTCACAAGATGGCCATCTCCGCAACGCCTAGTTTTGGAACACCCTGTATATATATTATATCGTCCAGTGTCAGTCAGTGTGCCAGTGGGTTAAGTGTGTTGCTTCTTCCAGCTCTCAACCAATCCTTTTTGTGTGTCGTGCGTTCGTCTGTTTTGCCAAAGATTCAAAAATCCTTGAAGGAAGTTGGACTCTCAGATCTGTCTGATTTATAATCGTATCTCCCCCGTTTGCTTTTGGTAAGTCCTCAAATGGTGATTGTCCACGACAGTCTCCATCTCATTATATATGTACGCGAGCGAGAGTGAATATTAGACTATGCGACGCTGTCCCGACTGCGATTTACCCGGCATCTTTACCGTTGAAGCCATTGGCATTATTTGTCACTATTGACACCCGCAAATTCGATTTGATATCATTTAATTCTGTTCTGTTCAGCTTTGATTGCAATATACTTAATTTTACCTTTTACTTAAAATTGTGTATTATTCCAATACTGCAACCTTAATATCATTACATTTGCCTCCATCCCAAATAGCCAAATTGGGGACCCGTATGGGACTCAGATTGAAGCCGATCCCAATTACCCTTATTCTCCCCAGAGAGTAAGCAACCGGACATTTCGTTCGGTTAAAAATATAATTATTTTCTTTCCTTCACGTACGATATTTACCCGCTCGTGCCCTACGCTCGTACGTAACAGTTATCACTAAATACATCCGTTACTAGGTTCCGGACCAGGTTGCCAAATAAAGTCTTTATAGAGGGAGGTCCACCGTTTATTTTAAGGTTTTTTTTCGAGAAAATTCATTAGAGATTACTCGGTGTCCGGTGCAAATTTAACATTATAATTATTATTTTCCGAGCCCGCAAATTAACTTTACAAAAAAGGACAAAATATATTCAAGAAGTCTAATTCTTTCCAAAGCCAATGAACAAAAAGTAGAATTTACAAAATTCATTTCGGCGCGACTCTCCGCTTCCGCTTCGCTCGCGCGACGCGGTAAAGGGATGCGTAGGACAAGCGCGTCGTGGTTGTTCATGACATTAACGGTACGTGAGTGGGGGGAGCTATTATTGCTCGCGAGCCGACCTTGGACAGGCCTGATCTAAACGAAGCCGAGAAACTAACAGAATCATGACCCCGGGGTACCTCTCTATCTACTACTCTTATCGCACCGTATTGGCTTCCGTATACCTGCGGGGATACCAAGTGCCTCCCTTCCAACGGCCCACGGTACTCATTGGCCTTTCTCCAAAATGAAGTGGGAACGTTTGTAAGAAACCAGGGAGGGGGATACCTTAGTTATAAGGAATTTCCAAATTTGCGAGCACAAGTCAGTTACAAGCAGAACTCCAAAGAGTTCATCACATACGTATACGGCCAACCCGCCAGTTGTCCCGGTTCTTCGTGAGAAAACGAATAAGAACAGAAGACAAGAGAACGAAGAAAATCTTGGCACATCCACTGCACGGCGCATGTGTGTAAGTACTTACACTTACTTACGATCATTGTTTCTCTACCAAGTGTCTTTCGTTTTTGCAATCTCTATTCCATACATTTCCACTTTCATTTCATGCTATATAATATCTACAGAGTTGGAATTAAATTGTTAAACTTTGGAATAGGACAGAAATCTACTGGCTTGTTAAAGACACCTTCCTTCAACGATACAATCGAATAATACGACACACTGTTTGCAGTATCAAGAATAAAAATAGGCCTTTATACACTCAATGATTTATTTTGAATGTGAAATCCGTCATCAACGACTATTGATAGTGTGTACCTTTTTCCAGGTTACGCAAGCGGTACAAATTGTGCAATACCAGGAGCAATGAATTCAATGGACAATATTCTCAGAGCAGTATCATTCGAAGAAATGTAAGAAGAAGAACAAACAAAATTACTTGCTACGTAACTTATACTATAATTTAATGTTTATAACGCGATAGTGAAACTTAAAAAATAAGTCCATAATCTACGATCAGCTCATTCAGAGGAGTCAGCGCTTCGGTTTTCGGGGTCCCCAAATTTGGACTTGAATTTTTTGCTCACATGCGAGCGAGCTGCTGGTGTCCTTACACCCTTATTGCGATTATAACGCGAGACCGAGTTGTTTATGATAGATTTCAAGAACTTCTCATTTTTGGCAGTTGTCCATGTGTCATCTGAATATAAAATAATTTGTTCAAACAATCTAATGACAAATTTATAGTCCGACAAGCACTGTTTGGAGCCAGGTTCTCGCGATAACCCACTTCAAGTGCAATGCGTAATAAATTCACGCGAAATAAAACTATCTACCACTCGAAGGGCAACTGTCCATCCGTTTCCACGCTCTTCACATTTCCCAGTTATTCTCCCTAGAGTTTGAATAGAATTTTTAATGTACGACTCATCTTTCGCACGCTCGTTAACCTCGCTCAATTCTTTTAAGTTGGATATGGGCCTAAACACATCAAGGATCGAAATATCATCTTTATTTTCGTCGACATGTCTACTCGACGACGGGCCCATTAGCTCAAGTTTGGCATTTATTTGTGCCAGAGGTCGAATTACCGATTTTTTAAAAGTTTTCACGTCGGCCTCAATCGCATTTAATTTCTGCACTACGAATAGATGGCGAGCTTCATCTGCAGAAACGACTTCTACCTGGTCCGTCGTCATTTGCTCATCAAGATTAATGTTAATTATACTATCGTCATGAATTTCAATGTCACAATCCGTGAGAGTTCCTAACTCCTGTTCCTTTATAGAATTAAACATACTATCTAATGTACTCGTGTGGAGCTTGCGTTTTTTATTCGGCGCCTGTTTCTCCTCAGTATCGGACTGCGCCTCCATCAGCTTTCTCTGACGTGTTGCCTATACAATGCAATAAGATCCATTAGTAAAAACCGTAAATGTAACCAAGACCATCACAAACGTTTTACCAAATGTTCCTTTCATCGAAAAATATGATTCAGAAGACTATTCATTTTTCAATGGACGAATAATAAACATTATGGAGATAGTTTCGAATGTTTTACGATTATACTCTACAATAGAAAGAAACCTTTGGTAGAACAGGATAGCAGTGTTTGTAAAATAATGCTCTTAGAGTCCATATTTATTTGATGTACACCCTTTTAATGAATTTAAGTTCGACCCTAGGCATAGAACGAGATCACTGAGAATTGACTTTATACATGTTATAGACATTTAATTTACTGGCCAGTTGAAGAATTAATCAATAAAAAAAGATAAACGTACATCCTTTTTTGTGGTGAATCCCCGTCTTTTAATACAGCAGCGACATATTTCACATCGCTCCGGATCCGGTAAGACTGACGGATTTTTTCAGCTGCCATAAGTAAATGGTTTTGGCTCCTGTGCGGCCAATACATAAGATCGTTCCCCAAACCGTCGCCGTCACAATTGTCCACTCCGCTGGACCATCCACCGGCTACCACCCATTGCGCAGGTACCACCGACAACCACTTTCGTTCTTTACCACTCTTGTCGGTTTCGCCACTTTGTGCGATGACAAATTCCATTCTAAAAATGAACAACATTTGTATGAGTAATAGGAAAGAAATTTAAATTTCGAAATATAATAAGGGCAGGATGGGCAACTCTGGTGTTTGAGAGGGGGAGGGGGCAGAGATATAAAAGGAAAAGATGGAACGTGTCAGTGCACAGTAGTGTGACGGCGCACATGTACTTACGTCTGTATCTGCACGCATGTACAATAAGTAAAGGCGAATGTGTTAAGGGGGAACGTACAGCGCGCTGCAACACGCGCTGAGTCACACTGACACACTATGCCGCGTATGATCCCACGTACATACATGTAGCCGCGTTTTTATGACCAACCGAGGCAAAAGTTTGCACTTTCAAAGCCCTCAATCGAAGAAGAAAGGTCGGTGGATAAAATGGGCTTTGCCGAAACAGTGACGTACGAGCCTGTATCGTCACCAGAGCAGGCGCCACAGAGAATTACCAGTAATTCCTATTAATATTGACTTTTTGGGCAGGAATTCAGAGTTTAGCGCGCTTCTTACATGTCTATTCTTTCGATTGAGGGCTTTGAAAGTGCAAACTTTTACATCGTTTGGCCATAAAAGGGCGGCTACATGTACGTGGGATCGAACGCGGCGTATTGTCTCAGTGTAACGCAACGTGTGTGTGCCGCACGCGGTGTGCCCTCTTAAGAATTCCCGTGCAAAGCAAACGGGGAAACCAGCACAATCGTTTGAGCCCGGGGTACATATCTGTAAATTTCTTTCGCCAAATTCGATTCATGAATAATTGTAATCAGGATAGAACTTTGAAGGCATGTCAAAGCCGCTGGAAGAAAGTGGCTTGCGGTTGCGTGTTTCCAAAACGATTTCTATGCGTTATTCTATGACACACATTCATTCTTTTCAGAATTTTATAAGTTTTTGAAACTATATAGAAACGAGGGAACATATTACGATGGTTATACATATACTTACTTGTCGAAATGTGTAACAAGTGTGTGTTTCGGTCGAAATGCTGACTTACAGTCCCACTGAACTGAATGGCACTGGGTCACTCGATGCGGCTTCAATCTTGATTCGTACTAGACTGAGGTTCTCGCGATCAGCGCGGTGCTCACGCATGTAAGCACAGTATAGACATAACCAGTAGGGTCACTCGGCGTCGGCGCCTTTGATCTCGGTGAAGCCGAGTTGGCTGCGCTCCGTGAGCTGCCCGCTATGGTTCAGATTTCTCCGCTAGGTGCCGGTGGTGCGGTTAGTCTGTCGCGTCGGTAAGCGAGAGCAAAGCGAGAGAGTGTGTGTCAGCTATGTAAAAGCAGTCGCGAAATACGTGCGATGCGTTAAGGCGCGATGGTGGGAAACGTATCTTGCCGCCGCCATCTTACCTTCCTTTCCCTGCGATCTGACTTCTATGTATAGCGAATGACACAAAGTTTCGCATAAGCTAATTCCTGATTCTGATGCTATTTGGTAATAAACGGATGTTGTTTCTTTTCGCACGTAGAGGAATCAAGGATATATAGCGAGAAATATAGGAAAAATTGGAAAATGGTAAGGAGACTCGGACAAAAATGTACGACACACACTTAATATTAAAGTTTTAAATTATATTATTCATAAGATTCTATAGTATATTACATTATTATTTGTACATATTAGCCTAGATATTATATTAAGTATTACAATAAACGTAACTAAAGCTAAGCTAAATACTAATACTACGCCGTAAATACAACTAAACTTAAATTCTAACGCATATAACAAAACTTAACGTAAATACAACTAGACCTAAATCGAAAAACTTAACTTAAACTTAAACCTAATACATTAAAATAATTAACTTAAATACTTAAAATTATATAACTAAAATTAAAATACCTAATACTAAATTAAATACTACTCCTTCGACTTCACTACCCTAACCGCCTTGTATCCCCGGTCCTTTAAAAATTTATTGACCCGACTCCAAGTCTGTAATCAGAAAAATATGTATATGTTACAATAGTATTATAAAAAGTGCAATCGCACACGTATGATATCGTCCGCAACAATCGGCATAAAACAAAAAGTGACACTTACCATTTTGTCTTCGATCATGGGGCCAAGCCTCTCGACGACAGTCGCCGCCACCCTTCGCGAAACTTTCGCCACGTATTCTTCTAACTGTAACACAAACATTGCGGATTGGAATTATTGTAGACATCGAAACATCATACACCCCTGCCTTACACGAATACTGTTATTTTTTAACGAGGAGTCTAGAAATCGAAAATAAATCAACTCCCGGGATGCTAAACACGTCTCTGAAATGCCATCAGGTGAAGCCTGGGGAATCCAACACGCGCTGAGGTAGTTCGTAAAAAAAGTCACTTTTCTTAAGAATTTCTTGAAACTTCGACGGAATAATATTTCTAATATCTTGCTACTGGCCGAATTGTACTGGACTGTACTACACCGTTTCCGAAATAATCGATGTTAAAATTGACGCTTTTAAGACGGGTTAGGTAGGGAAACCAACGCAGTCACGCACATGGATTAACTGTGACTGGAAAATGGTTCTTAAGAATCGCGTAAAAATCTGAGACATGTTTTATCAATGTTCTACGAATGAATAGATTTTTTTAGAATTCTCGACTACCGCATTTTGACGTAATGAAGCTGCCAAAACTAATAATGAAAATGAAAATGGTTTTAGATTGGACTGAAATGTATACAGAATAGTAATTAGCAGATACTCTACACGCACTAAAAATTGATTCTATTGTAGTTGGCAAAACCCTCAGTCACGTGTGTGCAGTCAATTGTTTCCCTTTCACTACCGTGACTAACTACCCTAAATACAGCTACCCTCGAACAGAAGATTCTCTTCGTACTTACATATAGATCACCAGATTCGGCCGCCTTGCGCTTAACCCCCGCGCTGCCACTCGCCCCCTTCCGGCGGCTCGTCCTAGTCGACTGTAACCGATTAAAATTATATTAAAATGACAGGCTTATACAGGCTTAGGAGAGATGCAACATAGGATAGTATCTTACCGCTTGTGAGGGCCCTGGCTGCGGCTCCTGCTGCTGCTGCGGCCACTGCTGCGGCCACTGCTGCGGCCACTGCTGCGGATGCTGCTGCTGCTACGGCAGCTGCGGTGGTAGCGGCGGCTGCGGCGACGGCGTCCGCTGATGCGGCTGTTGCGGCAGCGGCGGCGGCATGTAGCCTCTCAAGGCCCCCGACAACCATAGCTGGTGAATCTGTAATGGAAGCGTATTCGATTATGAAATATTCAAATACTTTAATTTAATAAGATACTCCCATTGCCTTCCTTGCGCCAAGTGTTCAATATGATGTATGTAGTATGTAATTCGATATTTACCAAGTCCATCGGCAGTTCAATTGTCTCGGGCGTCCCGGAGCAGCAACACCCCATTTCTTCTCCCTGGCTGGTCATTTTGTCTGGTCATTTTGTCTGGTCTTCTATCTGCGGTCACTGAAGGTAAACTAACCCTGAGTCCCCGCAACCCCGGCTTTTATATCCTGGGTCCCGAGGAGGCCCCCACCAGGCTTCAAAACGAAGGTTTTGGAGGGAATTCACCCCGAAAGCAACGTGTCCACTGCACAAAGTTTCCGTTTCCTATTCTCGTGAGAATTCTTGGTCACAGTAACTTCACAGCTCAACTTCATTTCACTAAGCTTACGAAAATTCTAGAAAATATAGAAAAAATGCCGCACAATGCGCGCGAGCACAAGTCGCGTCGCTTAAAATCCGGCAAGAACGTTCGTTACTCTTCTATCCGCCATCTACATACTTTTCATTGCATTCGCACGAAAACTGGAGACGCAGGAAAGGCACCCGGAATCCAGACTGTCACACAACATTACAGTGTATTAATGCGATAGATTACACAATACAGGCACCCGTATGGAAACGAATTGGCGCGTGGAAGCTTCGTCGTCAAGAAGCTCTGAAACAACTCGCATTTTGCACGATGAATCTTTCTCTATGCACCGATCAATTTCCACATGCGCCAACACTGTAAAGCAACGACGGCGAGTACACGTTGTCTTCCTCAGGCGTTGGTCGGCCTCCCAAAATCCAACCCTGTTTACATGTCACAATAGCGAGCCTCTACAAAATATACGTTCCTCTCTCAACCATTCTCTATCTTTCCATCAAATTCCTTCATGCCCGCCTGAAAGGTGCGGAAGAGCGATACAAGCACGAAGAGAGCGCCCGACTGCCGCACTGCATCTAAATGGAAAGCGATCGGAACATCGTGAACTAATTTGAGGCGAACATGACCGCAAATGACCGGCGCATTGGAAACGGTACCAAAAGAAATGTTGCGCGCACCTCCTTCAGAGCCAGTGCATTTGGATGTCACCAGGTATACATAGCCGGTAGCCGTACCGTGTCTTCGCGCCTTTGCCGCGCAGGCACCTGTCGAAGGAGCGCGAGCATTATAGAATTTCACCAGGGCATAGAGAAAGATTCATGGAGCCATCAGAATATCAGGCTCTACATATGTTGCGTATATTATAAAAGACTCTCTTCATAAGATTACTCCCTGCAAGATAGTCATGCACCTTTGGCTCTCGCGCCGCCCTTGTGTGTATGTGAAATCGACACGAGATGGTGTCCAGATAGCTCCTAGATCTAGCAGGTTGTATGTCCTCCCGCATGTCGCGATATCTCGCAAGACAGCGTTGCACATAATCGTAGAAAGCAGATTCTGCGAAAATCGAACATCGAGCATTTCATTTTGAACGGCAGGAAAGGGAGCCATTGTACGCGAGGTCCCGTCTGCGACAAACTTACGGTACGTCGCCTGTGGGATCTTTTCTTTCTAAACTGTTTTATGTCTATCAGCTGGCTTCCCAGCCATCCTCCACGCCGTGTTTTCTTCGCGCACGAAATTGTCTGCACTCGAACAAATGATCGGAAATACCAAGATTACCGGAAAACTCCCGTGCCCAAATAAAGTATTCTTTTACTAACAAACACTTTATTACTTTCTTATCCCGAGCAGGCGCGGAAGGGGTGCACGTGCGCACCCGTGATCCCAGGAAACCTCCTGAGTCCGATTGTCTCTCGGTTCCCGGTTTATTGCTGCCTTCCTTCGATCGAGCCAAAGTCGGAGCGCCATTGAGTACAGGGGGATTATCTATTCTCGAACCGACTATGCACGTGGAAACCATAGTGGTGCCTGGCAATTTTTGGGTTCAGGACCCATGGTCGCTTGTCGCCCGTTGGCCACTCGGGGACCATGAGCAGCCGCGTGAACTGCTTGGTGCGCCACCCCCTCCCCTCTTTTAGATACCACTACCCCGAGTGTATCCTGTGATAAATATTTCGACAGCCGAATAATTAGCCGCTGTCAAGTCGAGCGTCGCTGAATTCCACGGATGTCGGTATTGTTTCATGAGAATAAACATAGCGAACGATATAAAATAAGTTTGTCGGTAGGAACTAAGATTCACAATCACCTAAGTTGATTAAACGGGGGCACACTCGCATTCTAATCATTAAGCGGTTGGCTTATAATCGGTTCGCTGCACTGCGCGCGCAGTGGGCAGAGGATGTCGCCCAATGGATTGACAGACTGATTACTTGCAATTTTTTAAGTTTTTTAATTGCACGCTCAATGGAATTTAGTGATACATATTATCCGCGGCTAGTTTAACCGCTGGTGAAGGATCAAAAGCTACATTATTGTCCCGCAGTATCGGGCGAGCCAGCATCACACATTTAAATTGTCAGCCAAATTGCGAGCATTTTCAAAAAAATTCTATTTACGTGCGATTTAACACCATGGGTGAAATACAAAAGCATGAGTATCGGGGCAATATCCTTAGCATCGTAGCACGTGGCACCGATGCACGCGGTCGTCTCTATTTCTCTCATTGCCTTCGCGGCCTCGACACCACTTCCCGGGGTCCCTTATGTCACTCTTCAACCCCGAGTGCGTCCCGCTGCCCCCGCCGACCCCGCTTTGGCCTATGTTACGTGATAACTTTGTGCGCGGCGAAATACCCATGAATCCACTTGACCGAGGCGCTGAGCGCCTTTGTCGAGTCAGATGCAGATGAATCTGCAGCCGCGACACATCGTGCTTGCTTTCGTGACACAGTTCCTTAGCGTGTTCAGTGTTTTTTTCCAGAATTATTTCTGAAAATCTCGCTGTGTGTGACAAGGCGCGCCATGGAAATCGCAAGCGGTGTGTGCGCGGTAGATAATTGTGGCCGCACATATGGAGACGGGGCGGATGTAAGTCTGTTCCGGTTTCCAAAAGATGTTGACAGGTATGATCAAGCTTGCATACACTACTGTGGGGGCGTTGAGAAAACCGTCGTGGATATTGTAAAAAATTAGACGACACTATCAGCGCAGCACTGACATATACGCATAATGCTGCTGTCTGCCAGCATTCCACTCTCTCGTTTTCGACGGGCTGTCACTTTCTACATCGCCGCTTCGACCTGCACGTGTCGAACACGCCTTCTGTCAGTACTCTCCTACGCTCCTTAACCACGCACACACAAAGTACTCGTACAAAACGGTTTTTGCATCCGCGAATGTGCTCGTTGACGACTTGAGCTTTCCCGCCGCGACACACAGGACGTAGGGAGGCCGATACTCGGTTGCAGGTGCCCTGCCTTTCAGACCTTTTATTGTGCAAATCTTGGATATATCCACTGTAGTGTTCGCGTATACCTGCACCTAGGGTTCCGGTATACCTGTACTTTGGGAGGGGCGCGGTACACTGTCTCGAGCACGGAAGTACTGGGGCGGCGCACAGTGACACGAGAGCCGTGGGCGAGAGTGTGTGCGTCTCCTGCTTACGATTGTGTTGGCGAGCCAGTGATCGCCGATATAGAGGGAATACTACAAGTGGCGACGAGTAAAAGGACATTGCAAAATATTAGGAAAAGGGACACTCGGCATTCCGCGTTCTCTGCCTGCCGTAAGTGACTTTGCAGGAGGATAGCAGTTACTGAATCTGTTATATCTCCTTCTGGAGCAGTCAAGTGAGTATACGTTAAAGAAAGAAACCTTTCTAAAATATAGTAACCCATTAGATTCGGAGAGTATTGACAAAAAACTGTCTCAACTCAATTGGAAACGTTTGGTAGAGAAATTACCTCCATTAAATTGGAAATATTTTGGTAGATAAACTACCCCCATTAAATTGGAAATGTTCTGGTAGACAAACTACCTCCGTTAAATCGGAAACGTTGATACACAGGCTGACATTAAATTGGCGACAATTAAAATCAAAAGTGAAGATTTTCCTTTCAGAGTAACCGAAAAAAAAAAAAACTTGGATTAAAGGAAAAGGAAAATGTCAAACACATTACCGGCATTAGAAAGACTTGATTTGGAGGGAGACAGCGCCTCCGTAGGCCTAAGATGGGAGAAATGGAAAAGATCCTTAAAAATCTACCTGGAAGCAACGGATATAGCGTGCTCAAGAAAGAAAAGGGCGACATTGTTGTTATTTGGCGGACCAGGACTTCAAGAGATTTTCTATAATCTACCGGGTGCTAATGTCGCAGCTACCGGGGGAGCAGATGTCTTCGAAATAGCATTGACAAAATTAAACGATTATTTCTTGCCAAAACAAAGCAAAGTCTATGAGAGGCACGTGTTTCGGCTCTTAAAACAAGAAGAAGGAGAAAAGTTCGAAAAATTTCTAGTCAAACTGAGAAACCAAGCTGAAAAATGCGGATTTGATAAACCTGACGACCATCTCATCGATCAAATAACGGAAAAATGCACCTCTATAGAACTGCGGAAGAAAATTTTGATAATAGGAGACAGCATAACACTAGACAAAATAATTACAGAAGCTAATACACTAGAGGTCGTGAATCATCAATTAGACGACTATGAACGCAAAATCAAGAATCAAGACATAAATGTAATACTAAACAAGGAGGGCGAAACATCGAAGCCGGAAGGAAGAAGATTCGCGATGAACAGGAAATGTGGTCGATGTGGAAGTTCGAAACACGACTCACAAGATGACAGTTGCCCAGCAAAAGGAAAGCAATGTCATACTTGTGGAAAACTAGGACATTTTCGCCAATATTGCAAGTCGCGAGGAACACAGAAACGAAAATTAGAAGAAACAGGAAAACAAGGAAGTGACTCACGGAACTGGAAAAGAAGCAGGAAGTCCCGAGAAGGAGACACAGTAGATCACGTTGAAAATGAAGAAGTCCATTACGTTTTCAATATGAATAAGGATGCAACAATAGAGTGCGATGTGGGGGGTATGAAAATAAACATGCTGATTGATTCAGGATGTAGACTAAATTTGATAACGGATAAAACATGGGAATTTCTGAAACACAGGCGGGTTGAATGTTATAATCAAATAAAAAAACCAGCAAAAACCTTGTTGGCATATGGCAGCAATATACCATTGGACGTCAAGGGATCGTTTGAAGCCACAATCAAACTAAATGGACGAACGGAGTGTGCTACCATTTATGTAATCGCAGGAGGAACAAGAGATTTGATGGGCAAAGACACGGCGATGTGCTTGGGGGTTTTGAGACTAGGCATCGGAATAAACCACATTGAAAATAAACCATTCCCAAAGTTTAAAAATGTGCTGATAGACATTCCGGTCGACGACTCAATAAAACCCGTTTCACAGCCCTACCGACGGATACCGATTCCCATAGAAGAAAAAGTAAAGCAGGCAATCGAAGAATTGCTAGACAGCGACATAATCGAAGAGGTACACAAACCGTCGAAATGGATTTCGCCCATCGTGCCCATACTAAAAGAAAACGGAGAATTACGCTTATGCGTTGACATGAGACGTGCGAACGCAGCTATCATGAGAGAAAATCACCCACTACCAACCATGGACAACTTCCTTCCCAAGATAAGGAAAGCAAAGTATTTTACCAAACTCGACATCAAGAATGCCTTCCACCAAGTGGAATTGCACCCGGATTCCAGGCACCTGACAACATTTATAACTTCACAAGGACTATACCAGTACAAGCGATTATTGTTCGGTATCACCTGCGCACCTGAACTTTTCCAAAAGATACTTGAAAGAATGCTGATACGGTGTGATGGAGTTATAAATTTCATAGACGATATTCTGATTTATGGAAGCACCGAAGAGGAACACGACTCAAGATTACAGAAAGTATTACGAAGACTGATGGAAAATGATGTTCTACTAAATGAAGACAAATGCATATACAAAGTACAAAAGGTGAACTTTTTGGGACACGAATTAACACCGGAAGGAATCAAACCATTGAACAAATACGTGGAAAGTATAGCTAAATTCAGAGTGCCAAAAACAATAGAAGAACTACAAAGTTTCCTGGGATTGGCAAATTATATAAATAAATGGATTCCTAACCTCGCTACGTTAACTGAACCATTAAAGGAACTACTAAGGAAGAAAATGGGAAAAAATGCCAGTATCGAGCAAATTTGGGCGAAAGATCAGGAGGATGCATTCAAGCGACTAAAGGAAATGTTAACAAAGATACAATCACTGGGATACTACGACGTCCAAGACAAAACACAGGTTATCGCAGACGCGAGCCCGGTAGGACTCGGAGCTGTGTTAGTACAAATTGATGGAAGGGGTCCTAGAATCATTGCGTACGGAAACAAAACGCTAACGGATTGCGAACGTAGATACAGCCAAACCGAGAAAGAGGCTCTGGCACTGGTCTGGGCCATAGAACATTTCAGCATATTCCTTTTCGGAAAGGAATTCGATCTCATTACCGACCACAAACCTCTAGAGGTTTTATTCGGACCGAAGTCAAAACCGTGTGCACGTGTGGAAAGATGGGTACTGAGGCTGCAAGCGTATCAATACAAAATAAAATTCCAGCCGGGAAAAACGAACATAGCCGATTCATTATCGCGATTGTGCCAGTGCTCGAACATTCTCCCGAAGGGAGAAGATAAGTACGTGCATCAGATAGTGGAACAGGCTAGGCCACGCGCAATATCTATGAGAAGTATTGTTGAACATTCAGAAAACGATCCGGAAGTTTGCAGCGTCAGGAAAGGTATTTACAATAACGATTGGGAGGATTCGGTAAAAGGATACAAATGTTTTGAGAGCGAATTCTGTTTCTATGGAAGTGTGCTTTTGAGAGGGAACAAATTAGTAATTCCTCGCAAACTTAGGAAAGACGTATTACAAGCAGCACACGAGGGCCACCCGGGGATCGTAGCCATGAAGGGACGCTTGAGGTCTAAAGTCTGGTGGCCAAGGATAGACAAAGATGCTGAGAACTTTGTAAAAAGCTGTAAGGGTTGCACCCTAGTAGGACTACCGAATCTCCCCGTACCTATGAAACGACGGGAACTCCCAGCAAAACCCTGGATGGATGTTGCAATGGATTTGCTTGGACCATTACCTAACAACGACTATCTTTTGGTCATCATAGACTATTACAGTCGATATAAGGAGGTAAAGATCACCAAGATAATTACGAGTGAGAAGATTATTAAAATCCTGAAAGAAATCTTCAGTCGACTGGGCTATCCTGTCTCTATCACAGCAGACAACGGTAGGCAGTTTATCAGCAAGGAATTTAAGTCATTTTGTGAAGAATGCAACATTAAGCTCCACCACACAGTGCCATATTGGCCACAGCAAAACGGCGAAGTTGAGAGGCAAAATCGCGACATACTAAAACGCCTGAAGATTAGTCAACTCGAGAGAAAAAATATACAAGAAAGCCTATGGGAGTATCTGATGATGTACAATACTACTCCGCATTCCGTGACAGGAAGGACGCCGGCAGAGCTTTTCTTCGGGAGATACAACAGAGATAAAATACCCACACTAGAAGAAATAAACGACAAAATAGATGACTCAGAAATCAGAGATAGAGATAGGGAACAAAAAGAGAAAGGGAAAGAATATAGTGACAGGAGAAGGAGGGCTCAAGAACCTGATATAGTGGAAGGCGATAAGGTATACCTAAAGGATATGGGAAGAACTGACAAATTGAGTCCAAACTTCAATCCAACACCCCATATTGTAGAAAGTTCCCAAGGTGGAGATATTACCGTGAGAAATGAAGAAACGGGACAAAGATGTAGAAGAAATGTGGTACATCTTAAAAAACTAGAAGGTGAATGGAGGGCCATCCAACACCACAATACGGAAGAAAGGGACGCCGAAATAAGGACAAATGAAGAATCCCCATTACAACAATAAGGATCGCGATTGACTATAAAGACAGTTCGTTTTATGTTTCGTTCCTTCTACGCTCTATGTATGTAATTAGAATCAGTAATTAAAGCAACAAATTATTAACAAGAAAGGGATGTAGTGTTCGCGTATACCTGCACCTAGGGTTCCGGTATACCTGTACTTTGGGAGGGGCGCGGTACACTGTCTCGAGCACGGAAGTACTGGGGCGGCGCACAGTGACACGAGAGCCGTGGGCGAGAGTGTGTGCGTCTCCTGCTTACGATTGTGTTGGCGAGCCAGTGATCGCCGATATAGAGGGAATACTACATCCACTGATCAGCCGACACGGGAAAACATCGGAAGCAACATTAGGGACACATAGAATTTCATCGTCCGGTATTCCTGCTGTGTGTAACATTCATCGCGTGAGATAGACAGACAGCAATGAGTTTGTCTCGGGCGAGAGACGGTTTATCGAAGTCAGGCGTTGCTCAGTTTCTCCTTAATTTGTGTGCAGCCACTACAATAGATGCCGGTCAGAATTGTAGTCCCGTCGGGACTTGAAATGCCGCGCGAGCACGTGTCACTAGAGTTCAGGCGGCTATGCAATGTACATACAGCGTAGCTATGGGGGCTGCTGCAGTGGGCTGCGAAACGGGTAATTTCACGCGATACCGCTCACTCTCTGGCAGCGTATCTTCCTATTTTGTTGAAGCTGTAATACATCGTGGGCCGTCCAAAGAAATGCCTACTTTCATAAGATCGTTACAGTGCAATGAGAGGCCCACCAGGCCCGTGAGTCCGCCCGAGCTTCTCGGCGCAGCGGATGATTTACAGCCGGGTGCGCCAGGCGGTGTTTGCGACCCTGCTCGGTCTACGAATATGAAACGACAACGAAATGACAATACACATACACTCGTAGAGTGATGTTCGACACTTCTTCTCTAGATGTTTAAGAAAATGTTCTCAATTTCGTTTTCCCAGTATGTATGTACTTCTTTCCGATCGTGTGGCGGATTTTGACGGAGGCGGATCATTTTGTTCGTAACATATTGAGTTAGAATGATGCCAACACCTGGTTCATCAAGAATTGCTATTACAACTCCTGTAACTGTCCGAGGCGCGGAACCGAATTCCATCAGTTAAGGGAGTCCGCGGCATCGTAAAATTGGATTCCGTGTACCCTTCTTAAGCTCGGATTAAGGACCCTGTACCGCCCACTTTATCACGTGGGGAATTATAAAGAATCGGCATTTTCCAACAAAAACAAAAGTTTGTTAATTGTCTATTCTTTGCTAATAATATTTCGTTTCACAAATTCCTTGTATTCTCCCAAGTAAAATGATACCGAAATCAACATAAATCGACCAATTTGAAGGTACACAGTGTATTCGAGTGCGAGTACGAGTGTGGCATCAGCCTTAAAACAACGTGCATCTCAAAACCCAGCGAATTGGGACGTGTTTGGTACCATTTTGCTTGGGAGAAGCTCACCAATCCGTTAAACAAATCGCCGCTCACTTAAAATAAACAATTTATTATTTTTTAACTATACGGAAATGAGCTCATTTTTATGACTCTGTGGGATCATAAACACAATCCCAAGGTGCCGAAGGTGAGGTCCGAAAGAGTCATAAAGTTGGAGGTCTTAATTAGTGGAGGGGATACGCGCCAACAGTTAGAGGGGTTTTGAGCACGAACAGTTACGGGCTGTGGTTACGGGAGTTGAACTGTAATTAAAAAATGACAATCCACGCTTTTTTTCAGGGCTTGTTCGCAACCAAATGAACTTTTGTCTCGAGTTGTAGAGCACATGTTAATTTTGTTTCATGCTCATTAGCATTGGTACGAATCAGTCGTCTTGCTAGTTTGTAAATCGACAATGTTAATTAATTAATGTTTGAAAATCAGCAGATCTTCCTAGTGGCAGCCTGGTTCAGTGGCGTTAGCTGCCTACAGACAAATCGATTATTTGACAGTGTATTTTTTGCAATCAATTTTGTCCATACGCTTCACTCGTTAATGAAACGTTGTGCGTTGGTCTGTTACAGGTGTCGGCAGTGGGCAATGGCGTGCGGTGTACTTGGCCGGTTTGAAGCCGAGCTCAGACGTGACCGCAAATTGTACTGCCTCTCCATTCGGGTGTGCGATAGGCATTTCGCACCCGAAAGCTTCTGCAATGCAGAGGGGAGGAAAAGGCGATTGAAAAGAAACGCCTTGCCCACGCTCCATCTGGGTGGACAAATTGCGGCTGTCCAACATAACCCAGAGGAGCACCCCGACAACCCTCTCGCAGAATTGCCGGTTCATGAGCCTGCTGCTGCTGCTAATGCACCTGTTGCTGATGCAGCGGAGCAACCACTCGTGGACCCGGGGGTTGAAGAAATGGAGCCGGTGGAATGGTTGTTAGGTATATATCATGGATCAAAAATCCAAAACGTCTTTACCTTTTAATCTTTACATGCCGATTTCTCCATACCGAAATTCGACAGCCCTTCCAATGAAACTAAAGTGACATATATGTTGCTTGCAGTTCCAGGCCCGGCCAATGACGTTTTTCCCGAAGCAAGGGAAGAACGTTATCCAATCGATGATGGTGCCGCGGCTGAACGTCAAGTCGCAGCGGCTAAACTTCAAGTCGCCGAAGCTAAACGTCAAACCGCCGAGGCTAAACGTGGAGTCGCCGAGGCTGAACGTAAAGTCGCCGAGGCTAAACGACAAGCCGCCGCAGCTGACCATCGAGCCGATGAGTATCATCGTCAACTGGAGGCGAGAATTCGGCGCTGCAATAATGTCTGCAAGAAGCGAGGACAGAACGTGAAGCGACTGCTGCAGCGGGATCGGCGGAACCAGCTTCAAATCACACGTTTGAAGACGGAGCTCCGCCAAGCCCGACGCGATCCTGCACCGTCCCTAAAGCACTTGAGGCCCGACATAGCGGCTTTCGTCAGGGAGCAGGTTCGCTTGGCAACGGTATCACCGCAAGGTAGGCGCTTCAGTCCTGCGCATAAGCAATTAGCTATGCAACTGAACTATTGTAGTCCGAAAGCCTACCGGTTCCTCGAATCCAAATTTGTTATGCCTAGTAAATCGACTTTGTCGCGAACGACTAGGCCTTTAAACTTTCGTCCGGGAGTCAATAACTTAAATTTCGAGCTTCTCCAAAAGAGTGTCGAAATGAGGAAGGATGACAGGGACAAGTTTTGTACGCTATCTTTTGATGAAATGGCGTTAAGAAGTAACTTACGCTATAACGTCGCGACGGATAGTATTTCTGGATTCGAGGAACTCGGTGACGGGATAAAAAACCCGAAGCCCGCTACGATCACTTTTGTTATAATGGCTAGAGGTATATTTCACAATTGGAAACAACCCCTAGCCTACGTATTAGCAAATAAAGCGACCAAGGCGGATACGATTGAACGGCTTGTTATTGCGTGCATGATTAAACTCGAGACAATCGGTTTGCATGTCTGTGCATTAATTTCGGACATGGGCACGTGCAATCGACAATTCGCGAGCAATCTCGGTATTACTCAAGAGAAGCCGTGGTTCGAAATGCACGATCGCCAAGTCGTGTATATGTTCGATTGTCCCCATTTGCTCAAGGCATTATGGAATCAATTGATCACGCGCCAGTTCTATTATGAGCCGACAGGAGGTACAACATCCTGGGTGCACGTTCAAAAAACCCAATCCTTGGACGAAAGAAGGCACAATCGACTATGTCCGAAATTAACGCCCGCGCACATCTGTCCTCAATCGCAGGAAAAGATGAAGGTACGATTGGCGGCGCAATCTCTCAGCGCTACTGTCGCAGCTGCCATTGGTCTCCAAATTGCGAACCAAGAGTTGCCGGCATCAGCGACAGAAACGCAGAGAGTCATTGAAATGATCGACAAGCTTTTTGACATTTTCAATTCTTCGCGCAATCACGCCAAAAAGCCGTTCAATCGCAAATTCCAGGGCACCGAGGTACAACTGCAGTTCCTCGAGACTGCCAGGGAATATTTTAATAATGTCGTGGTTCGAGACTCCAACGGTCGCACGGTGACCGGTAGGTTAAACGTCCTAAAATGCTGGGCGATTAGCTGCACCTCCTTACCCGTGCTGTGGGAGACCCTGAAGAGCAACGGTTATGATTATCTTCTGAGCCGACGTGCAAACCAAGACGGCTTGGAAAATTTCTTCGGAGGCGTGCGCAATCGTGGAGGTAACTCGCAAAATCCCACGCCTGCTCAATTCGAGACTTCGTTTAAATCGTCATATATAATGGCTGCCTTGCACGCGGAGAAAGCCAACTGCGAGGACGATGAGGCTGGGTTGCTTTGCCGCGGGTTACCTCATCCGACTACTGCTTCCCGCCGTTCCTATAGGTCGCGACGCCCTACGAGCGGTGCCGCTCCTGCTTCGAGTTCCGCATCGGGACCAAGTACGAGGGGTGCTGCTCGAACTTCTGCTTTCGGATGGCGGAGAAATAGGGACGGCACAGCTCGTCCTGCGACTCCCATGTCGGGAACAAGTAGAAGCGGTATTACTGCTCGTGCTTTGAATTTCACATCGGAACCAAGCACGAGCGGTACTACTGCTCCAGCTTCGAGTTCCGCATCGGAACCAAGCACGAGCGGTACTTGCTCTTCCGTCAAAGAAACAGAGCTGAGAATTCCCGCAGATTACAGAGACCACACGGTTATCGAGAAAAATGTTCTTCGATATATCTCTGGGTATTTGATGCGAAAATGCTTGAGCGTACATCCGGACTGCAATGTGTGCAAGAATTTTGCAAACGCGGATAAAGACTTAGACGATACGACTGTTTGGATCAATTTCAAAGAGTACGAAGTTAATGGGAGTAGTTTGTATACTCCACACAATAATTTCTTCCTCTTGATTTGCAAATTGGATCAAATTTTCCATGCAAATTTTAAGTCGATTGCTCATCAGGACAAAGTTGTTGGCAAGATCGTTCAAGCATTTGAAACTGTACGATTTGATCATCCTTGTCCACAGTTTCCTCGTCAATTTCTGCTCAAGCTGTACGCTCGAGCACAAATATACTATGCGCTCAAGTTCGTCAACACGAAATTTAGTACCAGAGATAGTAATGGACGGAGGAATCGAACAATTATTTGGCGCCATGGCTGAAGCCCGTCCATCTACAGCTCACTCGCTGTGTAATGACAGCAAGGCTACTGTTTTTTTTGTGTGTAATTACACACTGCACGATACGCGCACTCAATGTGCGTGCAAGTGTAAGCTTCGGCTGAATAGCGACGTGTCATGCCCGAATTCGAAAATTCCTCTTGATCGTTCTTCTCTGGTTTGCGCATAGTATAACATATATGTGCGGCTGATAGAAGGCTAGACGAAGCATGAATTCTGGGGGAACTATTGTTCCCCCTGATATATGCATTATTAATTGTTTCTTTTACAGCCCTATGAAGCGCTCGCCTTCCCAACGAGCAAGTATTATGAAGCGCTCGCCTTCTCAACGAGCTGGTTTTATGAAGCGCTCGCCTTCTCAACGAGCAGGTTGTATGAAGCGTTCGCCTTCCCAACGAGCAGCAGGTACTATGAAGCGCTCGCCTTCCCAACGAGCAGGTACTATGAAGCGCTCGCCTTCCCAACGAGCAGGTTTTATGAAGCGCTCGCCTTCTCAACGAGCAGGTTTTATGAAGCGCTCGCCTTCCCAACGAGCAGGTACTATGAAGCGCTCGCCTTCCCAACGAGCAGGCAGTGCCAATCCGCACACCTAGGCCTAGATCGATTGCGATTGGGATTTCGTGTACAATCTGAAAGAAACTCTATTGCAATTGATCTCGGCCACTTTAATGAATCAGCAACATCGGAGACGAAATCAGCTCCAGCTGTAATAACAATAGCGGCGTAGCGACATCAAAGACAGAGGAAGAAGCGGCGCGAAATCGATTACCTTCTGGCAGCAGCATACCTACGAATTTTTATGAAACTTTAATATGTTGTTTTCTTGTGTAAACTAACCGGGGGCTACATCAGTCATCATTTGGGCATGTTCGAATTTGCTTGCTAATCACAAGACGGTAGCAAATACGATTTTCGCCGAACATCCCAACATAAACGAATTTCTATTTTGCAAAGACAATCGAACCTGGGTAATAATAGTATTTGTTAGTAGCTTGTGATTTGCAAGCATATTCGCACTTGTTCTTTTACATAGGTAAAAAGACATGCCGCTGCCACAAAGTTCTCGATTTGACTTGGCATACAAAAACCCGCTTCCGCGCTACCCAGCTCTGTTGCGCCCGCCCCACGCCGACATCCGCTGTCCCGTTCTGCCCCGCTCGCCCCTAGCCGCCATCCTATTGGCACGCCCCGCATCACCCCGCTCGTCCCCTTGCCATCACTCCGATGGCTCGCCCCGCATTGCCCCGCTCGACCCCTTGCCCTCACTCTGATGGCTCGCCCCGCATCACCCCGCTCGTACCCTTGCCTTCACTTTGATGGCTCGCCCCGCATCACCCCACTTCCTCACCTCGTCCGTATTAGAGTGGCGCGCCCCTGGCGGCAGACCGGCAACCAGAGCCATCAGATTACTGAAAGTGGCTTCACTTATTTCGCCGAGTGACCCTACTGGTTATGTCTATCCCCCAAAATACATTAAAATGTAAAGAAAAGCGCCAAATAGTTTAATGATCCAAAAATGGAATAGATATCACACAAGAAAGCCAAGTTTTCAATCAAAGATACCGCCCGTTAATTAATTAATTAACTTGCATCTCTAACTTTAAAACTTGGAATGTGCATACTTAATTACCAATCAAAAAATATTACTAGCATATGACTACCTTGACACAAATTTGCACATGCCAAGTTTTAAAGCTTGAGATGCAAGTTAATTAATTAATTAACGGGCGGTATCTTTGATTGAAAACTTGGCTTTCTTGTGTGATATCTATTCCATTTTTGGATCATTAAACTACTTGGCGCTTTTCTTTACATTTTAATGTATTTTGGGGGATTTCACGCCTTTTTGGTTGTTCATATTTTGAAGAAAAATACAATCGGACTGTACCACATTCATATAACCGTCATCTTTCGTCAGCATCGTCTTAATTCAAATTGCAAGATGCGGTGGTCAATGTATCTTGGTCAATTGTTATCTAAAAAAAATATAAAAAATTGAGCGTGAACTGGACACAGAAAACTCAACAAGCCAGAATATATATTTTTTTTCACAAAGTTACACGCGAAAAAGTCACCAATATCGTAGGAACACTTAGAAATAATGACATTTTCGCGTGTAACTTTGTGAAAAAAAAATATATATATTCTGGCTCGTTGAGGACTAGTTTTCTGTGTCTAGTTCACGCTCAATTTTTTATATTTTTTTTAGATAACAATTGACCAAGATACATTGACCACCGCATGTTGCAATTTGAATTAAGACGATGCCAGTTACGTTCTACATAACCTAGTTATTTATTTGTATTTTTCAGAGAAAATACTTCAAAGTATGTCATGGCATAACCAATGTGTCGGTATAAAACCATGTTATCTGCACAGCGCTCTGCAGCACTTCGCAGTGGTGCCCTCTCGCGTGAAACACGTGAGAGTAACATTTTTAGGAATTGTATTAATCCGGACGATGAAACTCTTAATCCGCTTTGCCTTTACCACGAGAAAAATAAAAGAGGAAATTCATATCTCCGGAACGACTGGACCGATCCACATGATTCTTGGCTCATTGGATTCAGAAAAATCAACGATGAAATACAAAATTCTGAAATAAATTCTTGGGGCTCTAACTTTCGCATAAATCGAGGTGAAAGTTTGGTAACTAAGGATAACAGCTAGTGTTCGGGATAATATAGCCTCGGCTGTCGCGCGCCGGAGTGTCATATATATATATGGAGAGGGAACTTCTACTTGGCGCGAGACTCTACCGAGTCTCCTGATACTGTGCATGTAAGCTTGCTCTTAAGACATTCGCCGCTCGGTCCTGCGGGTCGGCTACCGACAAGGATGACCGAACGCCGAGACGTGCGGCTTGACGATTGTCACAATGTATGCAGGGGATTTGCAGAACATTTACAAATCGTGTGTAGGGTGGTTGGTGCCGTCTTTAAGACGCAGGGGACAAGAGGGGAATTCCTATGCTTTCACATAGGATTCTGAGATCGTTGTCAACTGTAGCGAAACAAACTTTTTGTTTGGAAAAATCAATTTGTAATGAAAGTAATGTTATTATACATCTCATTTCATCATTTATTTTCATTTTTATGCTTTCTAACATATCAAATTGTTACCAGTCGGGTTTAAAACCGACGTTTATAACTCTTATACAGAGCAGTGAAATGTGGCAACAGCGCATCTCAGCTGGTGAGTGCGCGATATGTTGGCAGTTGTCAGTATTATGTGCAGCATGTCGCGTGAGGAAATGTCCAACTCAGAAATGTCAGGAAAAATGTCGAAGTATCGCTGGAAGGGCCAGATTGTCAGCGAAAAACAATATAATCGACGTGTAAAGCAAGCGGAAGGAGGAAAAAGCCGCAAGAAAGATAAAGTTGTGCCGCCTGAACAAGAGTGCAATGTAGAAGGGCGTCGAATTATTGACGTAAAGGTTATGGCCAGCTACATGCAGTGCACAAGCTGTAAAAAAATGCTATCCTTGGCTAACATTGAGAATGAGACAAGAAGCGGTTTAGCGTCGATATTTATTATTCGATGTCAAGAGTGCTTGTTACCTAACCAAGTTCCAACCAGAACAGATCATGAAGGCACCCACAAACAACGCGTGTTTGATATAAATAGCAAAGCTGCTTTAGGTAAGTCTTTCTTAAAGTTATGTTATGTACCTCATTGTAAGAATATGGAAAACTACTACCCATAAAATATGAAGTATAAATCAAGATAACCCATAATGTAATACCTACAATGTAACTTCACTAACAGGTACATTGCATGCTGGTTTGGGATATACAACCGTCAACAATTTATTAGAAACTATGAATATCCCATACATGTCATCAAAGACATTCAAAAAGCATGAGCGTGAGGTAGGACCAATAGTGGAATTGGTTGCCAAGGAAAGCTGTCAAGAAGCAACATCATTGAAACGCGCCCTCACCTTCTCTAATCTGGACAATTTACAGAAGAAGTTGTAAGTCATGATTGAATTTAAAAAATATTTACATTAGTATTTACATCTGAAACACTTGCAGTTTCTGAAAGTGCCTCTATCATTTCTAGCAATATTGTGTACATCATGCATATTAATTTAAGATTTAGTCTTGTCTTGCGCCATACTATATATACTACTACTTGGCGCAAGACTCTACCCAGACTCCTCATACACATTCATGTATATGAAATATAAATAATCTGAATAAATAAATAAATACATTTATCAATATGAATGTACTATTGTATAGGTTCATTTTTCTAGGGCCCCAGAACTACAAAGTGGATTCTTAGTTCGTCAGCCTTTGGAGGAATTAACAGTCTCAACAATTACAATGCTGCCCGATCCTGAACCTTCAACATCCTTCTCCAACCACCCAAATCCATCACCTTTATCCAGTCCTGAAACAAGCTCCTTAGTGTCACTTACTTCCTCCGATGTGGTACGAATATTTGTTTCCTATGACATGGGTTGGAGTAAAAGGGGGACAGGGCAACAATATGATAGTCTCAATGGCTATGCTGCTCTAATCGACGTCGAATCGGGCCAGGTTTTAGATTTCGCAACACGAAATAGGAAATGCCGGTTATGTGACTTGGGTACCGATAAAAAGAACCACGATTGTCGGTTAAACTTTTATGGGAGTGCAAAAGCCATGGAAGCAGATGCAGCTGCAGATTTAGCGACTCGGAGTCAAATTCTAAGTACTAATAATGTAGAAGTAGGAGTTTTTGTCAGCGACAATGATAGTTCTAGCATTTGTGCTGTAAGACAGGCAAGCAACCATTCAGTTGTAAAATTAGCAGACAGAAACCACACGTCCAAAGGCGTAAAAAGCTTATTATATAAAACTGCGAATAATATCGAATGCAAAGCTTTAACAACAGACGTCATAAAATATTTACACAGATGTTTCACATACGCTGTAGCGCAAAATCAAGGGGATGCGACAAAAATGGCCGTAGCCATCAAAAACATTCCGTGTCATGCATATAATCAGCATGACAATTGCGGTGGATGGTGCGGGTATTTAAAAGATCCCGAAAACTACCAACACAACATACTCTTCAACAAAGAGTTAAAAAATGAAACTTAATTCGAGAAATTAACAACAATTTTTAATAAATTGACAGAAAATGCTGCTAAGTTCTCGTCAGCAGCTTCTAGTCAAGCAAACGAAAATTTAAATAGCATGATGTCGCGTAAATCGCCAAAAGCTATTTGCTATAGTCTTTCGCAATCGGCTGACTATAGATTTGCATGTGCCGTAGGACAGAAAAATCAATGAGTAAAATATGTTCAGAATGTTTTTAAAAAAATTAATCTAAGACCTAGCTCACGTTTCACGAAACATGTTGAGCGTTATACTAGATCGCATAAACTTAGAGCGTTCAAAGCCAAACAACCAACTTTTAAAGCCAGGCGACAACTGTTGCAAAAAAATCGGTCCCAACTCAGGAATTCGAAAGATCGGAAAGAAGGAGATGTGTATAAAACCAATATGAGTTTACGCACAATGCCTTCCACAGAAGTAATATCTAATCAGACTCATAATACAAATTTGTTCGAATTAGCTTATAATATTAATTTTATACACCAGGATCTAGCAATTGCGTTCTTTGATTTAGAGACGTCTGGATTCAAAGCAGATTGCGACATTTTACAAATTGCCGTAAGGTGTCAAAACTCGACTTTCAATCAATATATTAATCCGACGGAAAATATATCACCAATGGCATCACAAGTACGCGGCATAACGAATGAAGGCAATTCTTTATATTTAAATGGAAAAAAGGTATCTTCACATCCTGTCCGAATTGTCATCGGAGAATTATTGGAATTCTTGAAAAATTTCAGTAAACCATGTGTATTCATTGCGCATAATTGCGCCTTTGACGCCCCACAATTAACTCACGTGAAAGGCGAGGTTCAAAAGGAATTCGGTTCAGTAATTGACAGTTTTGTAGATACGTTACCGCTATTTCGAAAAAAGTATCCGGGTACGGAGTGCAGATTACAAAAAATAGCTGAGAGGAATTTTTGTATCAATGAACAAGAGACGCACGACGCTTTTTATGATACTATTATGTTAGAAAATATTACTTTCCATCATTTCACTCTAGAGGAGTTATTAAAAAACAGAAAATGTTTTAAAAGAGTTATAGAACTGCCTGCAATTATTAATTCATTAAAACCGTTAAAAGACTGTATTTCCAAAGAAATGAGAAAAAGACTGGCCAATGAAGGTATTTCGTATAGTGATGTAAGAAATGCATATTGTATAGGGGAAAAGCAAGTGATAAGTTTACTTGAAAAAATAGGGACGGACGGAAAGAAGGTAATTCCAACAAAAAAGATTTTAAAAGCTATTTTAAATCATTTACAGAGGATACCGCGATAGTAGTTACTGCGATACTAATTTTACGTACATTGTTTGGTTAACTTTTAGTTGAGTTGCAAATTATATAATCGTTATTCCAAGTTACACATTTTATGATAATTTGTTCAAATATTATATCGGAAATGTTATAACCGATAATCCATGTAATAGAATATAGTGAACGTTATATGCCAAAGAAAATAAATATTTATATTTTTCATGACAGTTTTGTTAGTTATTATGTTTCTTACAATTAAAAAATGTGTTAGCCAGCGCTGGATCTATGCGCTTAGTGTTAGCAGACAGGTCTACTGCATGCGCTAACTTCGCATGCGCGCGCGACGTTGCCGCTGTAACCGGCACACCGCCAGTAGAACTTCGAAACAAGCGATTTCCCTTTTACTTTTTCTGCAATTTCTCTCAAACCAGACAGACGAAGCTTTTGAAACTTCGCCTAATTATTCGTAAATATCTTATTTATTAGATGAAACATTTTTTATTCACATGTTACCATTTTATCACATATTTTTAAGTCGTAAACAGTAGTCTTTGCTTTCGGCGCCATAAGAGCCCATGTATAAGAACGTATCTTTGGACATTGATTACTCGAAAACTATACAGACAAATAAGTTGAAATTTTGAAGAGGGGCGAAGTAACTATTAATTACTATTCTGTACGAATTTCAGTTCGATCTAACCATTTTCATTTTCGTCCCCAACCTCCTTAAGTCCCATGCAAGATTCACAAATAAGTGTACGATAGGACAATTGTAAATTTTAATCGTCCATTGTGATGGGAATTCCTCGGGAAGAAGTCCCCGAGGCTTGGCCGCTCACAAGGGTCTCCTAGTCGTCCCGAGCCTCGTCTCCGTCGTCGCCCTGAAAGTCGCGAAGCGGGCGCCAGGCCCGAAAGGGCCGAATTTATGTGCTCCGCGTACGGGGACGGCTGTCCCGAAGGAGACGATCGGCTCGTCCGCCTGGCCTCCTGGCTGGTGTCCTCCCGGCTAGCAGCAGGGAGCGAGCGTGGAGTTCCTACTGGTGGGGAAACGGGTCTTTGAATGCGAAACGCGGGATCTAGTTATTCGTTGTTTATTTAGATTACCCTACGATCGAGCCTACGGGCGGCTCGATACCTCGGCTTTCCCGTAGCCGCCTACAATCTACGTTAACCTAGATGGATGATACGCGCGCGGTGGATGACTTAGTTTACGCTCTTATGATCTAACGCCTCGAACTAGTCCGGTCGACAGGCGGTCGGTCGTTCCGACGTCGGGTACCCCGCTCGCCGCGTGGCACACGCCCGAACAAAGACAATGGTAGACGTCGCCGGTGGATGCGTCGCTCCTGGCTGCCCGAGGCCTTACAGTTAACTTAGACTACGCTGACTCCTGGCGACTAGATGAGTCGCCCCAAGGGAACCCAGGATAGCGGAAGGCTATCCCCCAAAACCTTCGAACTAGGCGGAATCGCGATCGGCACCGAGACACCACGGGAAAAGGATCGGCGTACACAAAGAGGTGCGCAGGGCTTACCGGGGTCTAGTTGATCGGTCACAAGCCTCCTCGCCTCGTTCGGCCTTCTCGTCACCGGGCTCGTCCGGGTGTAGGTCGACGCGGTTACGTCTGCGCGGCTTCCCGTCCTCAGCTCGTCGCTCGTCCTAGCTCAATTCGGATGGTAGAGATTTGTAATCGTACGCTCGCACGTGTACAGTCGCTACAAGAGTAACGAGCCGGCACGCGTTCCCTAATCGCTTGCCCCGCGCGCCGCGCACCCTTCCTTGTCCTGTCGGTCTTTTCGGTGCCGCGCTATCTTGAGGGTGGATCGGGTGTCTTAGCGCGCCTAGGACACCCGATCTTGGGCCTTGACCCGCGCCGGTAAGGCAGGGACCGCTGTACGTCGCCGGGCCTCCTCCTATGCTCGGCAACTCCCAGGCTGTGCTTCGGCCCGCTCGCCCGCTCGTACTTGGAAGCGTCTCCTCCACGGGCGCCAGCCTCACGCTCCACAGCTTTCGTCGGCTTTGGGTGCTCCTTCGCTCCGACAAGACATGTCCCTATTCCCCTCGAGGTCGCCTCAACTAATAGATTCCCTGTTGAGGACTCGGTGCCCGAAGGCAAGTTAGTATACGCAAAATTGGCCTAGGGGTTCCACTTGGAGCAACGGCTGTTCGGATAGCGAGCGTGCGGGCTGAGCTGCGCCTAGGCGCGAGCGACGAGTGGGACGGCTAGTGACGGGGCAGACGGCCCCGTTACATCCTCCCCTCCCTGGCGCGAGCCTCCGGCTCGCCACCCTGCGCTCCCTGTGTGTCCGCGGTCTCGATGCCGTGGCTCCAAGTTTCGCCAAAATAAATAAACAAAGTGACTGCACAAGTTCGACGGCGTCCTGGGCCCATGGCCCACGTGGAAGAGGATTCCCTGTCGCCAGGGTCTAACTACGCACTCGGACGGACAATACAATGGTAGGATGGCACTTAGCGACTAGATGTCGAGGTGCCCCAGGTACGATGACTAGAATGGTGGGTTGACTAGATGGTTCCCCTATCAGGTAGGACGGGAGCGGCTATGTTGACAGGCGGAGGTTAGGTTGGCGTTCTTGCTAGCGCGTCGGTCGTCCGCTGGTCTCGAGCTCTTCGGGTGTCTTCGGCCGTAGCCGCGATGTTTCGGCTACACCGGCTCCGCTCGACGGTCGGTGCCTCGTGGTGGGGCGGCCCGACGCGGTCGCGCATCGGGTGCGTTCGGTGGGGGTCGTCAGCATTCGGTTCCCGCGGCCAGCGCGGACTTCTCGGCTGCCGACTCCTCAGCTGATCCTCATCGGCCTCCCTGCCCCGCGGCTTCTCCCGCCACGGTGCTGCTCGCCTAGACTCCGTGCGTGCTCCGCCGGATTCAGGAACTGGGTGCACTCTTCGGTCACGTGCGTGGGCGAGCGGTAGAAGGTTTAAAGTTCTACCACCTACCCACCTGCGAGGGCTTGGCCCGAAAGCCGGTGTTGTGTGTCCTCGCTCCCCCGGATCCGCGGATGGTCGGCGGTCCTCCTTAGGCCGCTTTCACAGGGCGGCCTCCCCGATCGCGAGCCCCGCTGTCATTGGGCTCGCCGTACTCCCCTGTCGACGGTCCCGTTGTCGACGCCCAGGCCTCTGACGGTCGGTCCTCGTCGCCCCTTATCGTCGGGCGTTGGCAGCCTGCGCCTCCTCGGCGAGCTCCCTCGCCACGCAGGCCTGATCGGCGGAGAGAGCGTGCCAGGTTGCCTGGCGATACGGGCAGACGGCCGTGTCGGCGCCTTGGTGGCCGCATCGGCGGCAGTACGGTCGCCGGGCTGGTGCCTTGCAGTTGGTCTGCCGGTGGCCGGGTTGCCCGCACCTCCAGCAGTCGACCCTCCGGGTCCCACTGCCCACCCCACTCGCCGGCTCTCCGACGAGGAGGTCAGAGGGCCGGAGCCCCAGCTGTCGCAGAGCCTCTCGGGCGAAGTGTCGACGCCTGTCGGCCTCCTCGCGCTGCGCTCGTGCCGCGGCTTGGGCACGCTCCACCTGGTAGCGCTCCTCCAAGACGCGCAGTCGACGGAGCTCCTCCGCCTCCCGTCGCCGACGTTCTTCGCGCTGGCCCTCCTCGATCGCCCACTGCCGGGCTCGGGCCTCCTGTTCCTCCTGCCGCGCGCGTCGGGCTGCGGCGAGCTCCCTTGCTCCCATGCCCAGCCAGCCCTTGCGGGCGTCTTCGGCGGCCAGGTGGGCGGTGTACTCCGCCCGCCACACTGCGTCCCGGTTCTCCCGCCGTCGGGGTGCCTCCTTTGCGGACGCGGTCGACGTCCGGGGCGGCGATGGCGGTAACGCACTTCCCGCGGCGGTCGTTGGTGTCGGCGCCGTCGGGCGGGGGCGCGGAGGTGCTTGGGCCCGCTGCCGAAGGTAGGCCCGTCGACGGGCCTCACAAGCATCTAGGGCCTCGAGGGCCATCAACCGACCGGCCTCCTCCACCTGCCGGACTCGGTGGAAATTGCGGAGGTCCACCCAGGCTTCGGCGACGCTCACCCACTCGTCCGCGTCGCCGGGCTCGCTGAGACCCAGCCAGGCCTGGTGGCTCTCCAGCATCATGGTCGCCCTAGGTGGGTCGCGGTGATGGATCCTAGGGTAGAGGGACAAGGGGGAACCACACAGATAAGAAGACTACTCTACCACCATCCTTCCCGGGTACCACCGAAGGGAAACGAAAGGGAAATTTTTTCCGTGCCTCGCTCGGTCCGTCATTTCGCGACATACGGCTTCAGGTCTTGGACGTGCACCACGCCCGCTGGTTTCCCGTCCGTCGTCTCACACTCATAGACGACAGGAGAGCGGACCTTGGAGATCACGAAAGGCCCATGAAACTTGGTCGTTAGTTTGGCGGCGATGTTATTCGCTGCTGACGACAACACGTGCTGTCGCTTGAGTACGCGGTCGCCGATGCCGAAACGGCGCGTCCTCCGCCCGCGATTATACTGTCGGCTTTGCGCTTGGTAGGCGGCATCTAAATTGTCGATCACCCACTGGTGCGTGTCGCCCATCCGCTGCATCCGGGTGGTCCAGGTGGCTTGATCGGCCGGCGGCCAGTCTTCGCTGCCGTCGGCCGCCCCCCCCCCCCCCCCTCCCCTAAAACAGCGAGGCGGCAACGGCTCGCGACCGAAGTTGAGGAAGGCCGGCGACGCATCGAGCGTCGAGTGCTTCGCGGTGTTGTATGCGAAGCGGAATTTCGCCAAATGTAAGTCCCACTCGCGATGGTCCTGCTCAATGTACGACACGATCATAGTCTTTAATACTCGGTTTACTCGTTCGACTGGATTGGATTGCGGGTGATACGGCGGCGTGGTCGCGCGCTTAATTCCGTAGTCGTGACACGGCGCCTAGAACTTTATTGACGAACTCTGTACCGTTGTCTGTAAAGAGGACTTTCGGTACTCCCCATCGCGTGAATATAAGTTCCTCCAGTGCTTCGCTGATCTTTTTGCCATTGGCTTTCCTCAGCGGACAGACTTCTCTCCACTTCGTGAACCAGTCCTGGATTACCAGTATGTAAACGAATCCCGCTTTGCTCCGCGGGAGCGGGCCCATTATGTCTGCGGCGATTACTGTCCAGGGCTCGTTCACGTAGTGTCGCCCCATTTCCCCGGCCGGTGGTCGCTGTTCGACTTTAGTGAGTTGGCAGATATTGCACGCCCGCACATAGTTGACGACGTCGCGATACATCTTTGGCCAGTAATAGCGGATAGCTAGCCGAGCGTATGTTTTCTCGCGACCGAGATATCCCGCCTCCGGTGTGTCGTGTGTCTCCGACAAGATCGCTGGTTTTTCGGTATTCCGCGGTACTAATTTCCATTCCTCCAGGTCTTCCCCGAGGAGGTTGCGCTCGAAGGTGTTTGTGCGACGGTGGAACAGCCTATCTCCCTCGATTTTCCACTCATTCGCGGTCGTCGGGTCTTGGACGGCCCGTGCGCGTGTTTTTTCGTACCAGCGGTCAGCTACCTTCGCGAGACTCGTCAACCGGTCAGCGGTCGGGTTCGTTTCTATCGTCGCGAGAATGCCCGCTACTGTCTGCGGGTCGGCGGCGTCGTTTGCCTCGTGCTCGATTTCCGTAGCTTCCGGGATTCGGGATAGTGCATCGGGCACCTGATGTAACGCGCCCTTTCGGTGTACTATGGTGTACTATGACAGCGTGCGGCTCGCGAACGCGACGACTCGCTCGACTCCTTCAATCGTTTGTGTCAGCACCGCGCCTAATCCTACAATGCTCGCGTCGGTCTCTAGCACAAACGGGAGCTCGAAATGCGGATAGGTGATGACTGGTGTCGTCGCGATTGCTTTCTTTAGGGTGTCGAACGCGTCCTGACGTGCGATCGTCCACTCCCACGTCTCGCTTTTACTCAATAGGCGATGCAGCGGTTCCGCCACGGTTGCGAAATTTGGGATAAATCGGCGGTACCACGAGGCCATGCCAAGGAAGCGTCTAAGTTGGTGTAGCGTGCACGGCTCCGGGAATTCGATAATGGGTCGCACCTTCTCCGGGTCGACCTTCAACCCATCCGCGTGCACGATGAAGCCGAGGTAGCGCACTTCTTGCCGACAGAATTCGCATTTGTCGGGATTTACGGTGAGGCCGGCTTTCCGAACTTTTCCTAAAATTTTCTCGAGCCATTCCAGATGCGCCTCAAAAGTCTCGGTGACTATAATAATGTCGTCTAAGTACGCGAAAGCAAACGGCTCCATCTCCGGGCCGATTAGTCGATCGAGCAATTTCTGGAACGTCGCCGGGGCTCCCGTCAGGCCGTACGGCATACGCGTGAAATGAAAAAGTCCGCGTCCCGGGACTGTGAAGGCTGTTATTTCTTTGCTCGACTCGTCGAGCGGGATTTGGAAGTACGCCTGGCGGAGATCTAGCGTTGAGATATATTTCGCGGCGCGTAGTTTGTCCAGAATGCTCGTCATCAGTGGCAACGGATACACGTCTTTCTTGGAGACCCGGTTTACTTCACGAAAGTCGAGGCAAAATCGGTACTTCCCGTTGGCTTTCCGTACCATTAAGATCGGACTCGACCATTCACTACTGGATGGCTCGATAAACCCGTCGGCTAATAGTCGGCGCGAGCGACGAGTGGGACGGCTAGTGACGGGGCAGACGGCCCCGTTACACCATAAATTCACTATGGTATCACAATTAATGTACAGGGTGATGCGGATAATTGGAATCAGCTTTTTACCATCGAATTTTATCGATTTTTGTAATTGGTAATTGTCTCGGCGGGCGTGTGATGCCACCGATGTCGCGTGACTGTTCAGGGCCAACTGGCCGAATCACGCCAAATACCGACAGTCTTCCGATTAACCGGCAAGGGTAGAATGAGTCGGTAATCATGAAACTCGGTAGAGTCTCGCGCAAAGTAGTAGTCCCCTACGGCGCGCGACAGTCGAGTCTCTATTATCCCGAAGATTCGATCGATGCCAAAATTTCTTCTCGATTTATGAAAAGGTTACGGTATTAAGGATTTATATCTGAATTTAGTATTTTAGCTGAAATTTTTCTGCATCCGATGAGCCAAGTTTCAAGCGAATCGGTTCAGCCGTTTGGGGGATATTATTATTTTCCTCGTGGGCAAGCACGCTTCGTTGGTAAAACATTTCTGCACTGCACTCTGGCAGAGGGGGAGTGCGAGAGATTCGCGTGACATAATAAATATTTTATGCATAATAAATAATATAGGTAATCCTATCATTCTCGCACTATGGCGAGAAATAATTCTTGTTTCTCTCATTGTTATAACTATGAAACGAAATATTGAAAGACTCGGCCGCAATCCTTGATCACGCCGCTGCTGCAGGCGTGTTGCCTCCGCCTTCCAAAAACGGGTGAAAGCCTGGCAGTTGACTTGAGGTAAGGAGAGAATTGCTGCCTCTTTCAATATTTCGCTCTATAGTTATAATAAAAGAAAAAACAAGAATGATTTCTCGCCAGAATGCACCGCTGACACGCTCTTTAGTATGTTTATTATGCCACATATCGCTCACACTTTCCCTGCCAGTGTGCAGTGCAGCAATGTTTTATTACCGACTCATTTTGCCCTTGCCGGTTAATCGGAAGACTGTCGGTATTTGGCTTGATTCGACCTGTTGGCCCTAAGCAGCCACGCGACACCGGTGACATTAGACGGCCGTCGAGACAATTACCAATTTCAAAAATCGATAAAATTCGATGGTAAAAAGCTGATTCCAATTACCCGCATCACCCTGTACATCTCCGCCCCCTACTCCGAGCTGGAAGAAGCAGTTACAAGGATGAATTCTGACCTTGCCGGCGTCTCCGGCTGGTCCAGCATGAACTCCTTGTCTTTGAACGTTTCCAAAACGCAGTGCCTAATGCTGGGCTCTGCTCGCGCCCTGGGCTTGCAGATTGTGTCTGGTGCTCCCCTGGTTCAGTTGGGCGGTATACCCATCCCGTATGGCTCTCGAGTCGTCTCGCTGGGTCTGCACAAATCACCTACTCTTTACTGGGGTGATCACACCGGCCACATCTGCAGAAAGGTCTATGGTGTGCTTGCGGGGCTCCGGTGCCAACGCACTGCGTTACCGCGGGGCTTAAGAGTGAAGCTCGTTTCCTCCCTCATTCTGCCACATCTGGACTACTGTTGCCTTGCACTCTTCGGCATCAGTGTCCTAGACGATATCAAGTTACAGCGTGCGCTAAACGCCTGCGTGCGTTTCATTTTTGACGCGCCGCGCGACGCGCACATAACACCCTTCTTCCGTCGTCTAGGGTGGCTTAAAGTTAAGGAGAGGCGACTATATTTTCTGGGTGTCAGCCTTTATCGCTCAGTCCGGCTGGGGACTCCCTCACCGCTCTGCAAACTTCTCGTGCCTGCGCGAGCGGGTTCCGCCAGGTACCCGTCGCGGCAAATTGGGACCCTTCTCAGGGTGCCCACTCATCGCACGTCGTTCCTTACGGCGTCGTATTCGGTGCACGGGCCTCAGTTTTGGAACGGTCTCTCTTCCACCATCCGGCAAAGTGATTCGGAGGCTACTTTTAAGAGGGTTTTATGGGCTCAGCTTCTGGGGGTTTATTACTAATCCGCGACGATGTGCGGGAGTATTTTCTTTGTTATTTTTTGTCTTTATTTTTACTTTATTTTATTCTATGTTTTTGTTTTATACTATGCTGTATCTCTGTACTTCATTTATGCGATATTATTTATTTATTTATGCGTACACTGCTACCTACTTGTATAGTTTTGTTACTATAGTTCTGAGAGGGCTGCCTTATGCCCTAGAACTTAATAAATCTAATCTAATCTCTCTCTCTCGTGAGTAAACTCCACGCTACTTTTGCCCTCTTCCTTTTGGACCTGTTTCTGCCGCTGTTCTGCCCTTTGGGGCCTGTTTCAGGTGCGTGCCAAATTCTCGATCGGCCTGCCTTTATTTTGGCCTATTAATTATACTTGGTTCTTTATTTGCCGACGAGAATTTCGCCAATATTTCTGTTGCCACAATTGACAGATTTCCTAACCCCTGTGGTTAATTTCGGTTACTCTGTCGATTTTAAATTTCTTAGGCTGCTCTGCGCCCTCACTCCGGAGCTCTTTCCCACGGATACCACCCTCGCCAGGCCTGCCACCTTCACCTCATTATGCCTGCCGTGGAGCGTGACGTCACTTGCTCTAAAGGCCACAAGGACATACGCAAGGGGTCGGAGCGCTGCTCGAGCTGTCACTCCACTATGCACCCGGGGTGCCTCAAGTCTCACGCTGAATCCTGCAAGGGTCTCCCGTCCACCTCCAGGCCGACTGTCATCGCCAATGTGGCATCACGGACTGGCTCTATGTCTGCCGTCCCTTCGCCAGTACAAACGCCGCTGCCCTCGCCGCCGTCACCTACAGGGTCACCTACAGGATCACCTACGGATCAAATGATCGGTGCCCTCACTGCTGCTGTCGAGGGTTTGACTGCCACACTTTCGAGCTTCATGTCGGACCAGCGCTCCCAGGTAGACAAGATCAACCAGTGCTTGGAGATGCTGACCTCCACCGCTGTTCAACACGCAGACAAGCTGACTAACCTAGAAAGTCGGACCAGCACTCTTGAGGCTTTAGCGAGCTCTAGTTCCTCTCAGCTTTCCAGCCTTACCGCCTCTGTTAGCTCCTCGGGAGTGGAAGTGCGAAAAGCCGTGGAAGACCAGTCTACCCTAGCGTCGCAGCTGGATGCCCTCAAGACAAGGTTTGCTCGCATGGAGCTCGTGCAGAGATCGGCCGAACTCACTATCTCGGGTCTCCCCGAGACCTCTGGCGAGGATCTACAGCTCCTCGTCCCTCGGGTGGCGCATGCGCTGGGGATCTCTGTCAACGCCACTGACGTTCTCTCGGTCTCGCGCCTGCGTGGGACCCCCTCCACGGATCGGCCACGCACGATCCACGCGAAACTTTCATCCACTGCGCTGCGCGACTGTATAATTGTGGCTAAGCGTGTGCAGCGCGATCTACCTGCGTCCACTATTGACGCTGCTTTCTCGTCCCGGCTTGTGCACATTAATGAATTTTTACCTCGGGAAATTGCGTCCCTACTGAAACAATGCCGCACCCTCGCTCGCGAGCGAGGTTATTCGCGAATATGGCACCGGGATGGCAGCATCTTCATTAAGAAGACTGCCACCGACTCCCCGGTTAAGATCGACTCGCCGCGCAATATACTAACCAAACTGGCATGAAGGCTAGGCTCCCGCTCGCCGCCCCCCGCCCCTCTTTTCGCTCACTGCCACCTGCATCTTGGGCATGTCAATGCGCAGTCTCTTCTTTCTCACTTCGACACCTTCGAGACGTATTTTCTGCGTTCAACTCTTGATGTCATCGCGGTATCCGAGTCTTGGCTTACCCCCTCCACCCCTGACTCTTCTTGCACTCTGCCTGGCTACTCCTTATTTCGGTGTGACAGGGATGGCAGAATGGGTGGATGCGTCTGCATCTACATTCGCGATACTCTCACGGCCTCTGTTATCCTGTCCTCGCTACGCACTCAAACTCGCGGACCCGAATATTTATTCTTGGAGGTGGTTATTCCCACTATCGGCTCGCTCCTAGTGGGGGTCGTTTACCGCCCCCCGCATGTTCCTTTCTCGGACTTTGAGCCCGTGTTTGCTGACATCGTCTCGGACTTCCCGAACAAGGTTGTTCTTGGCGACTGGAACGCGGACATGGGCTCCCAGTCCCCTGACGCGAACTACCTTGGAGGTCTTTTCTCTCGTCTCAGTCTTTACTCTATCCCATATTCACCTACTTTCCATACTTCTTTCTCCTCCACTCGTCTCGACCTTGGGCTTGTGGACGACTCTAGCAGGGTAGCCTCTTTCTACCAAAGTAAAGAGCCTCACTGCTCCAACCACGATTTTATTTCGCTAGAGTACGTCTTAACTTCTCGGGTTACTCCAACCAATGATCTTCGTCGTAGATATGGTTCCGTCAATCGTGACGCGCTACTTGATGACATATCGCAGCTGAGCAGCGTTCGACTTGCTTCGAACACTTGTGAGAGCAGCGTGGATCGGTTGGTAGACAACTTCAATTCGGGAATGCTCGGAGTTCTCGACGAGCATGCCCCGCTTCGGCCTCTGCGTATCCGACGGCCTCCTGCTCCCTGGATCACCCCTGAGATTAGAGCCGAGATGCGTTCTCGGGACTCGCTCAGGCGCTCCTTCCTCAGGTCTGGTAACTCGGCTACTTGGGCCCTTTACAAGGCCTCTCGTAACCGTGTCCAGGCTCTTCTGGCGCGAGCCAGAACTACCTTTCTGTTCGACCGTTTCTCCACTCACCGACACCCGAATGTGCTCTGGCGCGAGCTGAAGTCATTCGGTGTCGTTCCGTGTTCTCATTCCTCTCCTCCTTCTCACTTGTCGCCGGACAGCCTTAACTCATTCTTCCTTTCTGCTCATGTCTCTTCCCCTCCGGCCGTCCCCGCATGCCTGTCCTTGTCTAACCATACCTCCGACAACTCGCGGTTCTACTTCTCTCCTGTTACGGAGGAGAGTCTTGCTCACGCCGTGCGCCTTGCGAACTCGTCTATCTCGCCCTCTCTTTCCCTGCTATTTTTCCTGCTGTAATGCACATCTTCAATTCTTCGCTCACCTTCTCTGCCTTCCCCGACGCCTGGCGTAAAGCCATAATCACACCGATACCCAAAAAACCGAACGCGTCTCCTCCTGCCGATTTTCGCCCTATCTCCCTTCTTCCTGAACTGTCCAAAGTCCTTGAGAGGGTTGTCCTCAATGACATCCAGGGCTTTCTCAGCAGCTCTGGAAAGTTGGACCCCTCGCAACATGGTTTTGTGAAAAACCACTCTACCCAAACTGCTCTCTTGACACTCCTAGACGACGTCCGTCGCGCTGCTGATCAGCGGATGGTCACAATCCTGGTGTGTCTGAACTTCTCCAAGGTACTGTTGACCACTCTGTCCTTCTTACCAAACTCTTTTCTCTCAACTTCTCACTTCCGGTCTTACAGTGGATCTGGTCCTACCTCTCTAACAGGGCACAGGCAGTCAGAATCGGACGGTCTCTCTCCCGTTGGTCCCCGGTGCACTCGGGCGTGCCGCAAGGTTCCGTCCTTGGACCGTTCCTTTTCTCTCTGTATATCCATGACCTAAACTCTGTCATTAAGTTCTCCAAGGTGGTCAAATACGCGGACGACGTGCAGATGTACATCTCTGCGCCTTACTATGAGTTAGAGGAAGCGATAACGCGGCTCAATTCCGACCTCGCCAGCGTCTCTGGCTGGTCCTCAATGAACTCCCTCTCTCTTAACGTCTCGAAAACGCAGTGCATGATGCTCGGCTCTGCTCGTGCCCTGGGCCTGCAGTTTGTTTCTGGTGTTCCCCTGGTCCAGATGGGCGGTACGCCCATCCCGTACGCCTCTAAGGTTGTCTCGCTGGGCCTGCACATCTCGCCTACTCTCGATTGGGGCGACCACGCTGGACACATCTGTAAAAGGATCTATGGTGTGCTTGCGAGTCTCCGGCGCCAACGCACTGCTTTACCGCGAAGCTTGAGACTTAAGCTTGTATCCTCCCTCATTCTGCCACACCTGGACTATTGTTGCCTCGCCTTCTTAGGGATTACCGCTATTGACGAGATCAGAGTCCAGCGTGCGCTAAACGCCTGCGTGCGTTTCATTTTCGATGCACCGCGCGATGTACACATTACACCCTTCTTCCGCCGCCTCGGCTGGTTGAAGGTTCGCGAGAGAAGGCTACTCTTCCTCGGTGTTTGCCTCTACCGTGCCGTCGTCTCCGTCTCTCCGGGTCCCCTGCGGGATCTGCTCACGCCTAGGTTCGAAGGCTCTGCTGGATACCCGTCTCGTCAAAGGGGTACCCTGCTCCGTGTGCCCAACCACCGCAACTCTTTCTTTGCGGCCTCTTTCTCCGTGCGGGGCTCGCAATTCTGGAATGACCTTCCAGCTGTCATTCGGGAGTGCGACTCTGAGGCATCTTTTAAGAATGCGTTATGTGCACACTTGGCTGGGCGATATGCGTGAGATCTGCGTCTTTTTGCTTTTTGGTTTGTTGGCCTGCCTCCTAATTTTCTAATTTTCTTCTGCGTTCTATGTAGTGTAACCTTTGCGATTGCTTTGCGCGTCTATCGGGGTGCCTAGCTGCTTTGTTTTACTCACACCTCACCTATTAACACTTCTAGTTTTAAGTTCTCTTGTATTAATTTATTCTTTGTTACACTAATTGTAATGTTCTGAGAGGGCAAAACGCCCTAGGACAAATATACGTCTAATCTCTCTCTCTCTCTCTCTGTGAGTACCCGCGCACCAGTTTTATTGCTCTTACTTTTGAGCTCTGTTCTGCCGCTGTTCTGCCCTGTGGGGCCTGTTTCAGGTGTTCAGCCTGTTCTCGATCGGCCTGCGCTCATTTTGGCCTAATAATTATATCGGCACGTCATCCAGCCGACGAGAACTCGCCTACTTATTCTGTGGCTCACTTGACAGAATTTCTAACCTGCCATTATTTTTGGCAGTTAGTTTCTGTACTTCTTACAATTTTCAAATTGTTGGGTCGCACTGTGCGCCCTCGTCGCGGACACCTACCCACGCTTTCCACCTGTCAGCGCCTACTATGGAGCGGGAACTCCCTTGCGCTAAATGTCACAAGGACATTGCGAAGGAGTCGGCCCGCTGCCGATCCTGCAAGGCCAAGATGCATCCAGGATGCCTGAAAACACATGCACAGGCGTGCAAGGGTGCCTTACGCTCGACCGTCATTGCGGTTGCATCTCCCCCGGACCACGTCGCCGCCTTCATCTCGGCCGCTGCCTCTCCGCTGTCTCTGCAGGCCTCACAGCCTAGTGGCACTCCTGGCTTGCCGTCGCCCCTCCTTGGACCACCTGTACCAGCCCCGGTCGTCTCCGTTGCACCAGCACCCGGGTCGACTACTGCCACGCCGCCTGACATTGGCCCGCTTCAAGCAGTTGTCGATGTGGTGACAGCTAGCATTACTTCGAAGCTCGACAACTATTTGGTGGCCCAGAAGGTCCAATTTGACAACTTTGTTACCAAACAAGAGGCGCAAATGGACGAGATGAGGTCCTGCCTCCAGTTTCTTTCCACCGCCTCCGCTCGCCACACCGACCAGCTGGCTTCGCTGGACACCCGGACCACTTCGCTGGAGTCTAGTGCCGCTTCCTCCAGCAAGCAGCTAAGTGGCCTTGCCTCTTCGATTAGATCAGTGGAGACGTCGGTGGCCTCCAGCACGAACGCTGTCGGCACCCAGGCTTCGGAGCTGGCTGTCCTAAAGACGCGCCTAGCTCGTATGGAGCTCGCCGCTCGATCGTGCGAGCTCTCCATTTCTGGAGTCCCGGAGTCCGTCGGCGAGGACCTAAAGTCCCTCGTGTCCCGGCTTGCGCAGGCGCTGGGAACTTCACTGGCGCCTACTGATCTAGTGTCGGTTTCGCGCATGCGCGGAACCCCCACGCCCGATCGCCCGCGGACGATTCACGCGACGCTCACCTCGCCTGCGGTTCGTAACTCGCTTATCGCCGCCAAACGCGCTAAGCGCGATCTACCCGCGTCTTGTATCGATGCGTCTTTCCCCTCCGGACTTGTCCAGGTCAATGAGTACCTGCCCGGCGAGATCGCGTCTCTCCTCCGCCGGTGTCGCCAGCTTGCTCGTGAGCGCGGTTTTGCTCGCGTATGGCACCGGGACGGGACCATTTTGTCAAAAAGGCGGCTTCCGACGCGCCGGTCAAGATCGACTCCTTTCAGGACGTCGATCGAAAGCTAGCGTGAAGGCCTGCTCCCCGTACGTCCCGCGCCCCCACTCCTGCCGCTTGCTCCGTCCTATTTTTCGGTCACGTAAACGCCGAATCTCTCTGCCGCCACTTCACCGCTTTTCAAACTTTCTTTGCGTCGTCAACCTACGATGTTATTGCGGTTTCTGAGACTTGGCTCTCGTGCTCGATTCCCGATTCGGAGTGTGCCCTTCCTGGGTACTCGCTTCTCAGGTGTGACAGATATGGCAGAACGGGCGGAGGCGTCTGCCTATATATTCGCGATACATTTTCGACCTCTGTAATCGCGTCCTCCCCTCGCTCTCAACTCTCCGGCCCGGAATATCTCTTTGCGGAGGTGGTCATTCCCTCTGCCGGCACTCTTCTTGTGGGGGTCGTTTATCGCCCCCCGCATGTTCCTCTTGCTAACTTTGAACCGGTGTTCGCCGACATCGTCTCGGACTTCCCGAACAAGGTTGTTCTGGGCGACTGGAACGCGAACATGGGCTCACAGTCTTTCGATGCGATCTACCTTGGAGGGCTTTTCTCCCCCTACTTTTCACACTTCTTTCTCCTCCACTTGGCTTGACCTTGGGCTTGTGGATGACTCTAGCAGGGTAGCTTCCTTTTCTCAAAGTAAAGAGCCTCACTGCTCTAATCATGACTTAATTTCGCTAGAGTACGTCCTAACTTCTCGGGTTATTCCAACCACTGATCTTCGTCGTTAATATGGTTCCATCAATCGTGACGCGCTACTCGATGACATCTCGCAGCTTAGCTGTGTTCGTCGTGTTTCGAACTCCTGTGAGAGCAGTGTGGATCAGTTGGTGGACGACTTCAATGCGGGACTGCTCCGAGTCCTCGACGAGCATGCCCCGCTTAGACCTCTGCGTATTCGACGGCCTCCTGCTCCTTGGATTACTCCTGAGATCCGAGCCGAGATGCGTTCTCGCGACTCACTCAGGAGATCTTTCCGACGAACTGCTAACCCGGAAATTTGGGCTCTTTACAGGGCCTCTCGTAACCGGGTGCAGTCCCTTCTGGCGCGAGCCAGATCCTCCTTTCCCTTTGCCCGCTTCTCTACTCCTAGGCACCCGAATGATGTTTGGCGCGAGCTGAAGTCATTCGGTGTCCTCCCTCCCTCTCACTCTCCTCTTCCCTCTCACTTGTCTCCGGACGATCTTAACTCGTTCTTCCTCTCTGCGCACTCTTCCTCCCCACCGGCCGTCCCCGCATGTCTATCGCTGTCTAACCGTGGCTCCGACGATTCGCGCTTCTATTTTTCCCCCGTTACGGAGGAAATTCTTGCTCGCGCTGTGCGCCTTACTAACTCATCCATCTCGCCCTCGGACGATCTGAGTGCGAGATTTCTTTTACTCTCTCTTCCTGTGTTATTCCCTGCCATTCTGCAGGTCTTCAACTCCTCTCTTGCTTTCTCTACTTTCCCCGCTGCCTGGCGAAAAGCCATTATCTCTCCGATCCCCAAGAAACCGAATGCTTCTGCTCCTGCCGGTTTCCGCCCTATCTCTCTTCTTCCTGAGCTGTCTAAGATCCTTGAGAGGGTTGTCCTCAATGATATGCAGAGTTTCCTCAGTAGCTCTGGAAAGTTGGACCCCTCGCAACATGGTTTTGTGAAAAACCGATCTTGTCAGACGGCTCTCTTGACACTCCTGGACGACGTCCGTCTTGCTGCTGACCAGCGGATGGTCACAATCCTGGTGTGTCTTGATTTTTCCAAGGCCTTTGACACTGTAAACCACTCTCTTCTTCTCTCTAAACTCCACTCTCTAAACTTCTCTCTCCCGGTCTTACAGTGGATCTGGTCCTACCTTTCTGATAGGACACAGGCAGTCAGAATCGGACGGTCTCTTTCCCGTTGGTCCCCGGTCCATTCGGGCGTGCCGCAAGGCTCCGTCCTTGGTCCTTTCCTATTCTCTCTGTACATCCATGATTTGAACTCTTCTATAAAGTTCTCCAAGGTGGTTAAATACGCGGACGACGTACAAATGTATATCTCAGCGCCATACTATGAGTTGGACGACGCGATTACAAGGATCAACTCTGACCTCGCTGGCGTCTCTGGCTGGTCCCAAATGCACTCTCTCTCTTTGAACGTCTCGAAAACGCAGTGCATGATGCTCGGCTCTGCTCGCGCCCTGGGCCTGCAGTTTGTTTCCGGTGCTCCCCTGGTTCAGTTGGGCGGTACGCCCATCCAGTACGCCTTTAAGGTCGTCTCGCTGGGCTTGCACATCTCGCCTGCTCTTGACTGGGGCGATCACGCTGGACGCATCTGTAGTAAGATCTATGGTGTGCTTGCGAGTCTCCGGCGCGAACGTATCCTCCCTCATTCTGCCACACCTGGACTATTGTTGCCTTGCCTTGCTAGGAATTACTGACACTGACGAGATCCGAGTCCAGCGTGCGCTAAACGCCTGCGTGCGTTTCATTTTCGATGCACCGCGCGATGTACACATTACACCCTTCTTCCGCCGCCTCGGCTGGTTGAAGGTTCGCGAGAGGAGGCTACTTTTTCTAGGCGTTTGCCTCTACCGCGCCGTCGTCTCGAACTCTCCGGGTCCCCTGCGTGATCTGCTTACGCCCAGGTTTGAAAGCTCTGCTGGATACCCGTCTCGTCAGAGGGGTACCCTACTCCGTGTGCCTAACCACCGCACCTCCTTCTTTGCGGCCTCTTTTTCCGTCCGTGGCCCGCAATTTTGGAATAGCCTTCCAGCGGTAGTTCGGGAGTGCGACACCGAAACATCTTTCAAGAGAGCCTTGTGGGCACATTTGGCTGAGCGGTATGCCTGGCTTCCGGACTCCTGCTTTTACCTTGTCTCTGCGTTCTTGTTCTGCGTTCTAATTCTTTTACATTACTGTCTCACAGTTTTCCCTGCGTTTTCTTGTGCACTCCACGCTTTTCTGCCTGTCTACACTGTTGCGTATGCGTTTGCGCACTCATTTTTCTGCGTCCTTCCGCTTCTTTCGGGGTGTCTAGCCGCACTTCTTTCTATTGTACCTCTTCTAGGTTTTTATTTATAGTTTTAATTTTAATTTTAATTTTAATTTTAATTGGCTTACACTATAACATTACTACTTGTATGAATCTTTCTGTAATGTTCTGAGAGGGCAACACGCCCTAGAACAAATATATATCTTATCTTATCTCTCTCTCTCTCTCTCTCTCTCTCTCTCTCTCTCTGTAAGTAGCCGCCCACGCTTTACTTCGCTCCTACTTAGAGACCATTTTTCTGCTGTATTCTGCCCTGTGGGGCCTGTTACAGGTATTTCGGGGTTATCTCGGTCGGCTTGCCTACATTTTGGCCTATAAGTCTTTTCGGCTCTCCTTATAGCCGACGAGATTTCGCCTACTCTCTCTGTGCCACATTAGACAGAATTTCTAACCTGCCATTTTTGGGCAGTTAATTTTCTGTCCCTGGGATAATTTTGAATTCGTCGGCACGCACTGTGCGCCCTCTTCGCTATCATCCCACGGCTGCCACCTGTCACAGTGCACCCAACTCTACTATGGAGCGGGAACTCCCTTGCGCGAAATGTCACAAAGACATTGCCAAGGAGTCGGCCCGCTGCCCCTACTGCAAGGCTAAAATGCACCCAGGATGCTTCAAAACGCATGCACTGGCATGTAAAGCTGCTCAAAGATCGACCGTCGTTGCGGTTGCGTCGCCTCCGGTCGCCTCCACCTTGGCCGCTGCCTCACCGGTGCCACTGCCTCTGCCTGTGCCCAGTATATCTGCTGGCGAACTTTCGGACATACCATCATTGACAGCCGCTGTCCAAATCCTAGCCACAACGCTGACCAGCTTCATGGCTGACCAGCGTGCTCAGATGAACAAGCTGCAAGCCTGTACGGTATGAGGGGATTTCCCTCCGGCCGTCCGTTAATTAGCCGCTCAGAAATCCTGCCTGCATAATAGCCGGCCTGGCTATCGGCCGCAGGTCCTCGACTTCCTGAAAACGCGGATCGGGCGCCAGGTTCCGCGGACGGAACCGAATTTCTATGTTCGCGCGTGGGGAAAGCTGGTATCGAGGGCAGCTGGCTCGTCCGCCGGTACTCCTCGTGGTGGATCCTCCCGGCTAGCTTAGAGAGGGGTTCCTGTCGGGGAAGAAGGAGAGGCGAATCGACAACCCACACGGTTGGGTAACAAAGAACGTTTATTGCACGGTTGTTATGGCAATTTCAAGGGCCCTCGCTTGGGCAGGCCGTCGCTCGGCTGATCACAAAATAGCCGGACCTACGAGTGGCCCGGCACCTCGGCGTTCCCGCCGCCGCTTACAATCTAAACCTTAATCCTACGTGAGATGATTGGCGTACGCGGATGATTCTAAGAGCTACGACGCTCCGGCAAAGATTACGAATTCGCACGTTAACCAGCTGTTCGTCGGTTACAAAGAAGGCCCCGATGCCTCGCACGTGGTTGTGATTCACGTTCGAACGGGCTTCCGCCACAATGGCGGGCGTACGTCCGTTTCTCGGCCGAAACCTTACGATCTAATTATTCTACTTGACTCTGGGTGACTGGAAGAGTCACCTCAAGGGACACCGGGCTGGCCCGCGGGCTGCCTATCGCTGCTTCGGGCAAGGAGAGCCTACGGCCGGCACCGAGACTCGCACGGAAAGTACAATGAACAAAGAACAAACGGACGCGCGGGGCTTACCGGTCGTTCGCTGCTTCTCGCCTTTCTCCGAGATTCTCGAAGCCTCCGGGATATTCGGAAAGTCGTCCGGGAAATCGCTCGTCGTAGCTTTGTTGGGCTCTGCTCGCTCGCTCGTTCGGTGGGAATTTCAGTCACACTAGTTGCCTGGAAGTCGCACGTCCGCTCGAAAGTCGCGTCACCACAAGAGTGGCGAGTTCCTACGCGTTCCCTAATTTCTAGCCCCCGCGCGCGCCCCGCGCCCCTCCCGCTAGTCCGTCAGCGCCGCGCCGTGTCAAGGGTTTGCCGGGTAACTTAGCGCGCCTAAGTCCCCCGGCCTGGGCCTCTACCGCTGTCGGTAGGGCAGGAGTCCCTGGTACATTTGCCGATCTTCGTTCGCCGAAGCCGGCCTTCTCCCAGGCTGCATCGCGGCTTTTGTCGTCTCGCTGTCGCAGGGGATGAGTGCCTCCGCTGGACTTCGACCTTTCCCTCCGCAGCTTCCATTGGCCATGTCGCTCCTTATGCAGACGGCACATACTCCTTGTCCCCTTGGTGCCACCTCGTCTCGTTCTAACTGCCGAGGACTCGTTGCCCGAAGGCGAGTTAGTCTACGCGCTTCGATCTAGGAGATGCCCCTTGGAGTGACGGCTGTTCGAGCCGGCGGACGTGTGTAGCGAGCGCGTGTACGTGCGAGCGACGAGCGATTCTTGTGGCGGGGCGATTCCGCCCCGTCACACTCTCCCCTCCCTGGAGTGAGCCTCCGGCTCGCCGCCTCGCGCCCCTCGCTCCCCGCCGTCACGGTGCCGTGGCTCCAAGGGCCTCTGCCAGCTGGTATCCCCACCACCTACGATAATCGGCCGAACAGTACAATTGCGGACGGGAGTACAATTACATGGTTCTTATAGTTACGGGTTGGTGTAAAAACAGGTACATGATGACTGGGGAGGAGAGCGCCGCCCAGGCTCTCAGCCGAGAGGCTGAGTTGGCGCGGAGGCTGAGGGTCAGCTCGTCCGCGGATGTAGGTGCCCATATAATTGAGGCGATGGACGTGGTGCGTCATCTGGCGACCACCTCGTCCAACCTCAAGGGCACCTACAAACGCAGGTTCCGGGAGGCGGCCCAAGAGGCCACGGTGGCGGCGACGGAGTTGGCAGCCAGAGCCAACTCCGACGGGGAAGGGGCCCTCATTAGGGCCGAGAATAGGCGTCTGAGGGCCAGGATCGCCGACCTCGAGGGGGAGATTTTCTCCCTCTCGAGGAAGGTCGAACTCCTGGACTGCCAGGGGGCTGGACCCTCGGGCGCCACGGCGAGGACACCCTGCGCCCCCAACGATGGCCCCGTCGGCCTCACTCTTGATGAGAGAGTGATGGCGCGGATCGGGGCTCTCGTGGAGGCCAAGCTGACCCGCTTCAGGGAGGAGCTCTTCCCTGGGCGGGCGGTGAGGCCTCCATTGGGGGTGAAGGCGGCGACTCGGGCGGGTGGGTGTGAGCCCGTCCGAGCCGCCGCTTCTTCCGCGGAGGCTCCGGCGGTGGACGGTACAGTCCGCCGCCGGAAGAAGAAGCGGAAGAAGGGGAAGGGAAAGAAGGGTGGGGCAGCAGTCGAGGCTGCTGCCCAAACACCCAAAAACTCCCCGACCGCCGGTGGCCCACAGATCCCACCGCCGCCCGCACCTCCCACGCAGGGAGAGACGTGGGCGACGGTGGTGGGTCGCAAGCAGAAGGGCGGGCAGGGCCGCAAAGCCCCACCACCTCCTGCTGCCACGGCCAAGGCAGCGAAGTGGGCCGAAGGTGCCGGTGGGACCAAGGTGGTGCCTGGACGCCCTCCAAAGACCGCAGCAGTCACGCTGACGGTCCCGGAGGGGTCCAGGCTCACCTACGCGGAGGCGATGTCCAGGGCGCGCGAGCAGATTAAGCTCGCCGACCTGGGCATCGCCTCAGTGAGGCCCAAGCGCGCCGTCACCGGGGGTCTCATTCTCGAGATCCCCGGTGCCGACGGCGCGCAGAAGGCCGATAGGTTGGCGGAGGCGATGGCCGGGATTTTCGAGGGGTCGGAGGCGCGTATCGCCCGCCCCTCGAAAAAGACCGAGCTGAGGGTGACGGGACTTATCGAGTCCGTCACCGTCGGCGAGGTCAGCTCGGCCATCGCCAAGGCGGGCGGGTGTAAGGAGGGGGAAGTGACGACCGGTGAGATCCGGTCGTCCGCCCCCTTCAAACTGGGCTCCCTCTGGCTGCGGTGCCCACTTACCGCGGCCGGGAGGATCACGGAGGTCGGCCGACTTACCATCGGCTGGACCTCCGTGAGGGTAGAGGCGCTAGCTGCACGGCCGCTGCAGTGCTTCCGCTGCCTAGAGGCGGGGCACGTGCAGCGGCAGTGCAAGTCCGCCGTGGACCACAGCCGCCGCTGCTACGCTTGCGGGGCGGAGGGCCACAGGGCCGGACAATGCAAGGCCGGGCGGCTGAAATGCCCGCTTTGCAGCGAGCTCGGCCGCCCGGCCGAGCACCGACTCGGCGGCGAGGCCTGCCGCGCCTTGCGGCAAAAGGCCTCCAAGAAGCCTGCGGCGGCGAAGCCAAACCCGAAATCGGGGAAGGCTCCGCCGCCAAAGGCGAAGGGCGGCAAGGGCGGACCACCGGCGCTGGCTGTTGTCTCCAGCGTCCCGGTGGTACCGCCCTTGAAGGTCGTGGTGGCGAAGACGGCACCCAAGCCGAAACCGCCACCACGACCGAAAGTGGCCGCCCCCGCCGAGCCGGCGGAGACGGCGGCCAAGGGGCCAGAAGCGGCCCAAAGTGGGGGAGGCTTGGAGGAGGCCATGGACACGGCGTAATAATGTCCCAGCGCCTCCTCCAAGCCAACCTCAACCACTCGCGCAGGGCCCAGGACCTCCTTGTCCACACCCTGCGCGAGTGGCGAGTGAGTTTGGCGATCGCGGCGGAGCCGTACGCCGTACCTCCCAGCGACCCTAATTGGGTCGGGGATGCGTGCGGCTCCGTCGCGATCATTCGCACCCACTGGCCCGACTCCCCCCTCTGCTCATCCCTGGAGCAGGGGCGGGGATTCGTGGCGGTGCAGTGGGGGAACCTCACGGTGGTGGGTTGTTACATCTCGCCCAACTGCGGCCTCGATGCGTTCGAGGCGTACCTGGGTGCGGTCGGTGGGTGCATCTCCCGCACACGGCCGCGCCCGGTACTCGTCCTGGGGGACTTCAACGCCCACGCTGTGGCGTGGGGCAACCCCCGGGACGACGCAAGGGTCGGGATGCTGCTGGACTGGGCGGCGCAGCACGACCTCCGGTTAATCAACCGGGGGTCGGCTAGCACGTGCGTGCGGTGGAATGGGGAGTCGGTCGTCGATTTGACCTTCGGCTCCCCGGCCACCGTGCGCCGTGTGTCCGGGTGGCGGGTTGTGGAAGAGCAGGAGACGCTCTCCGACCACCTCTATCTGACGATGGAGGTGGTCGCCACACCCGTCGCCCCGACGCGCCGCCCGCCAGCAGCGGGCAACCCTCGCGGTGGAGGAGACAACCCACCACCGCGATGGGCGCTGAGGCGCCTAGACCGGGACGCTCTCATGGCGGCAGCGATCGCCGTGGCCTGGCAGGACGGGTCGGGGGACGAGCACGAGTCTCCCGACCCGGACGAGGGGGCCGAGTCGCTTCGGGGCGCGATGACGTCGATTTGCGACGTCGCAATGCCCCGAGCACGGCCCCCCGCGTCGGCGGGGTGTACTGGTGGTCGCAGGACATCGCTGTCCTGCGCTCCGCCTGCGTTCACCGCAGGCGCCAGTACACCCGCGCCAGGAGACGGCGCGGTCAGGTCGCGGCGGAGGTGGCCCAGCTGTATGCGGCGTACCGCGAGGCAGCGGTCGCCCTGCAGCGGGCCATCAAAGCCGCCAAGGCCAAAGCCTGGGACGAGCTCGTCGCCACATTGGACGGGGATCCGTGGGGGCGCCCATACAAAATCGTCATGGGACGATTACGTCCATGGGCGCCCCCAACAACGGAGCTGCTTGACCCCCAGTTTCTCGACCGGGTGGTGGCTACTCTGTTCCCTGCGGGAGCAGAGGACCCCACCCCCGGTCGGCCTCGTCCCCGTTTTGAGTGGGACGAGGCCACCATGGGGGTCACTGGCGGCGAGCTCGACGCCGCGATTAGGCGTCTCCGGGCCCGCGCGAACAGGGCGCCGGGCCCGGACGGCATCCCAGGCAGGGCCTTGGCCATGGCCATGGGCGTCCTGGTCCCGCGCCTCGGGCAGCTTTTTAACAGCTGTCTGAGGCGCGGTAGGTTCCCCCGCTCCTGGAAGCGGGCGCGGATGGTCCTCATCCGGAAGGATGGGCGGCCCGCGGACTCTCCCTCCGCGTACCGGCCCATTTGCTTGCTGGACGAGGCGGGCAAACTCTTCGAGAGAGTTATTGCCAACCGCCTCGTCCGGCACCTGTCGGCGACAGGTCCGGACCTCGACGACGGGCAGTTCGGCTTCCGTCAGGGACGATCGACGATAGACGCGATCAAGCGCCTAAGGTCCCTGACGGAGTCGGCTGCAAGCCGGGGCAGGGTGTATATCGCTATATCCTTGGATATAGTGAATGCTTTTAACACCCTGCCCTGGTGGGTCATCAGGGAGGCGCTCGAGTACCATCGAGTGCCCCCTGAGTTACGGGCCGTCGTCGGGGACTACCTCGCCGACAGGGGCATTAAGTTCATGGGCCGGACGTAGGAGTATGAGAGGGAGACGTACGCCGGGGTCCCGCAGGGGTCCGTGTTGGGCCCCCTGCTATGGGACCTCGGCTACGATTACGTCCTGCGGGCTGCACTCCCCGCTGACTCCACGGTGATCTGCTATGCAGACGACACACTCGTGGTAGTCAGCGGGGAGGATGGGAGGAGGACCATCCGCGTTGCGGAGACGGCGGTGGCCTGTGTCGTCGCCCGAATCCACCGACTGGGCCTTCGGGTGGTCCCGCAAAAGACCGAGGCGATCTGGTTTTACGATCGCCAACGGTATGCGGGGCCGCCTCCCCAGCGGTGGATTGCGGTAGGAGAGACCCGCGTCCAGGTGAGAGATACGATGAAGTATCTCGGACTCACCCTGGACGGCCTCTGGCGCTTTAACGAGCACTTCGGCCGGCTTATCCCCCGAGTTGAGAAGGCGGCAGGCGCTCTAGGACGCCTGCTGCCCAACATCGGGGGACCGTGGGAGGGTGTCCGACGCCTTTATGCGGGAGTCGTCCGTTCCATGGTGCTCTACGGGGCACCAGTCTGGGCGGACGACCTGGCGGCCAGCCGGCGCAATTGTGCCCTGCTATTCAGGGTACAGCGTCGGATGGCCGCCAGGGTCGTGCGAGGATATCGCACGATCTCCCTGGCGTCGGCCACCCTACTGGCGAGGTTTCCGCCCCTGGACATCCTGGCGGTGGGGGACGCGAGGACCTATTTGGGTCTTCGCGCCCTCCGCAACAGGGGCGGAACATCCACGGAACGGTCGGTCGAGGAGCTCAAGCGCCAGACCCGACGGCTCGTTGTCGAGATGTGGCGGGAAAGGCTGGAAGATCCAGCCAACTCCCGCCACAGAGCCGTCGGGGCGATTCTCCTGAGCCTCGAGGCTTGGTTGAGTCGCGGCAGGGGGCAGCTCTCCTACCGCGCGACGCAGGTGCTTACCGGGCACGGCTGCTTCGGTGAGTACCTGCGTCGCATCGGGAAGGAGGCGACGGCACAGTGCCACCATTGTGATGGGGACCCGGACACGGCGCAACATACCCTCCAGTATTGCAGGGCCTGGAGGGAACAGCGCCGGGTCCTGGTCCGGTATATCGGAAGGGACCTCTCGCTGCCGACGGTCATCCGACAGATCCTCGGCAGCGAGAGGTCGTGGAGAGCCTTCCTCGCCTTTTGCGAGGAAGTGCTCTCCCAGAAGGAGGAGGCGGAGCGGCGGCGGGAGAGGACGGACCCCTTCCGTCTGCAGAGGGCCCGTCCCCGCCGCCGACCCGCGCGGGGGGATCTTGTCCCCCCGCAGTAGAGCGAAGCCCCGGTCCCGTCGACGGATCTCGACCCGTTGACGGGCCGGGTGCTTGCCAAGGGGCCGCGAGGCGGCAGAGTGGTGGCTCTGTCGCCTGCGCAAGCGGCCCCGAGGCGGGGCGGGCGTGTAGTGGTCGCACGACCCGCCCAGGAGGGATGGGTAATGCGGGGGCGCGGTTCCCGCCTCCTTCGCCGGTAGCGAAGGAGTGCGGTGAGCCGTGTCTCCCCGCGAGTAGTGGGGGAAGCCTCCCTCTCTCGTGAAAGCGAGAGAGCGGATGGCCGCTCCCCCACCACGAGACGTGCCTCCAATAGGGGGCGGGCGCGGGGCGGCACCGGTAGTGTTCTACCAGAGTTCCCGGTGTCGCCCCAGTCAGCGCCGAGGATGGCCACCGTGGGGTTTTAGCCGGTAAGAGTCCGGCACTACCCCGTCGCCCCCACCAGGGCGGCGGGGTGTCCATGAGGATTTCCCCACGTAAAAAAAAAAAAAAAAAAAAAAGGGTTGCGGGGTCGTCTGGGCGGCCCTCTCGTCAGAGGGGCCCCCTCTTTGTGGTGCCAACTCACCGAACCTCCTTTTTCGGGGCCTCGTACCATGTTAGTGGTCCCCAGTTTTGGAATGGCCTTCCACCTGCCATCCGGGAGTGTGGCAACGAGGCGGCATTTAAAACTGCTCTGTGGGCCTTCCTTATGGAGCAGTACACGTAGAGTTCTCTCTTAGCTCTTAGTTTTTTCTTTAATTTCTCCTCCTACGATGTGCGGGGCTGATTGCCTTTTCCTCTACTTTTGCGTGCGCTTATTTTTCTATGTTTTATTTATTACTTTCCGTGTAATACTTGTATTGTTGTATGGTTAACACGTCCTGAGAGGGCTACTTTGTTGCCCTTGGACGAAATATATTCTTATTCTTATTCTCTCTCTCTCTCGGTTGTAAAAAAATGTGTGTCGCAGGCTTCAGCCGGGCTTGTCTGTTTATTATGATTATTATCCGAGCGTCTCGAGCTGTAAACTGCTCCTGATAAGTAGACGGCTGTAAATTGTATGTCTGACGGCGGCGACGGGCCCTTTTCCATAAAAGATCGGCACGTGCGGCCGGTCGGTCGGTCAAGTGCCGCGCTCGGGCATTTAAAGGGGGTTTCTTATACAAAGTCTACCGTTGCAGGAAACAAGCCCTTGCATCTAAGTCTCTAGCTACGTGCCGTTTTCGTAAACAGCAACATGTGCGGCCAAGAGTCACGATAGGGAAAGTCCCGCTGTCGCAGGAAAGGGACACTTGTGCCTATGTCTGCCGGGGGTCGTAAATACTAGCAGACACTTGTGGCTATGTCTCTTTTTCGTAAATAGCAGCATGTACAGACGGCATATTTAGATTTGGCGCCAGTGATTGCGACCACCTTATAGAAAATCTTACTGGCGCTGTTCAGTAATTAGATAACATTTCTAGTCAAAAGATGAGACTTAGTTACTTTAGATAAGTCAAGATACATTCCAGTATTTTCCGCCTGCCGCAGGGACAGAGGGCGTCTAATTTTAAGGGTGACCAATCAAATCTTTAGTTTAGCCTCAGGTACTAGATCCTCACGGCGCACCCCTGGGGGCGCAGGGGCCCTTTCCCAAGGACTCGCCAATGTTCTTCTCGGATCGCCATAGTTATTCTTGATCTCGAGTAGTAAGCACGTGCTAGCATAGATTACCGTATAAAGTTCCTCATTGTCTTTATTAAGGTCTCGTTACACTGCACTCGTGATAATATAACCATTTTGGTCTCACATACATCATAGACATTACGAACTCACTGTAAATACTGTATATATCTTATAACTCGATCTCATCAACCGACCCGTTTGTGATTGGCCTCGTGGCCACTTGTTGCTGACGATCTGATCCTGTGCTCACCATCTCACCACAGGTATCCAAATCAACCGATTGTTACGTTTTCCACTACTCAAGCGACGGGAGTGTCCACATTGCGCACGTTCCATCTTGCGCACACGTGGATTATTGGACACGGTGGAATTTGCGCACGTTGGAAGTTGACTCCAGTAGAATCAGGACACATCGACGGTGGAAGTTGTACACATCCCAGAAGAAACAGGACACACAGGATAACGCGAATAATGGAATTTGGACACACTAGATGAAAAAGATGTGTACATTGCGACAGTATGTATTCTCAGAACACATTTAATTGAAAAGCAATAAATAACAGTGAAATAATTAATGATTTGTAAGAAACACCAAAGTTGCTTATTCGTGAAAAAAGTGATTGCTTATATGACTATGATTAAATAAATATAAACAACGGGTGGTTACGAGTTTTAATTTATTAACGACCATTTTTATTTAATATAAGTACATAATAGTTAAGTATATAATATTCAGGATTTGTTTAGGTTTGGCGAGCGAAACGAGCATGCCCCCCCCCCCCCGGACTAGGGTTGGTTTGTGGTTCTTATTGAGACCAAACTTAGCATGCCCCCCCCGGACTGGGTAAGGTGAGCTAGTAAGGTGAGCAAGTAAGGTGAGCTAAAATTGAAAATAAAATATCAGATACACTCATAAAATCTAAGAATGATATTTTCGTGAACCATAATTGATAAGGATATCTACCACTAGTAAATACAATGCAGCAAAATATCTTGCTTTTGTAATTAGCATGTGGCCATACATAATCAATTAAATTAACGGACGTCCATCTTTAGCCCTGAAACATTTCAACCGCAGAATTTTCCGATAATTGTTAATTGACAATGGCTAAATTCTACGTATGATTCTTGTAGAAATGTCTACACAGTATTTAGTGGCCAACTTCCACTTTCCATGTGGGAAAAGTCCACTGTGCCCTCTATACACTGTGCGCAGTTTCCACTTGTAACGATATCTTATGTGGGCAATGTCCAATGTGCGCTGTTTCCAATGTGGGCAATGTCCAATGTGCGCAGTTTCCAATGTGGGCAATGTCCAATGTGCGCAGTTTCCAATGTGGGCAATGTGCAACGTGCGCTGTTTCCATGTGCGCAAGTTCCAAAAAAGGCCCGTGTCCAAAGTGGAACGTGCGCAAAGGAGACTCACTCCAAGCGACTACATTTTTACTTCCCCGGCCTATCCAGAGATTCTCAAACAGCTTCTCCAACATTTTTGGTCCTTCGAGCCGGATGCCGGGGACGCTATGTAGTCGCGTCCTCCATTTTGTTTTCCTCGCGTCTCTCCGATCTTTGTTCCTCATTCAATTCCATCCTACACAGATCTACGCAACTCAGCTAAATCGGCCTCACCATACCGAAAGGCGACGATCCTCACCCGCCGCCTGAGTCGCAAGACAAGGCGACTCAAAAGGATTCGGTCTCACCCCCGGTCTCAGTTCCTCGGCTAAAGGTCTCGGAGCTCTCAGAGGAGAAGGACTCGGCCTCAACCTCATCAAAGAAGCGGACGAACTCGCCCTCACGGTCTCAAACAACCCCGTCCCTCAAGCTCAAGATGAGGCTCGAGCTTCAAGAGACTCACCTCGAGATCTTCAGTGAGGTGCAGGAGGCCGTCAACCAGCTCTCACTGGGATCCTTCACCCGGGGAGACATTGAGGCGAAGCGGTAAAGTCTCGAGGATGTGTGGACGGCCTTCACGGACGCACATGAACTCATCGAAACTCTTGCCGCCAAGGAGAAGATTTCTGGTCTCACATACCTCACCGCATCGACTCTCAAAGCGCCGATGCGGCAGGTACTCAAAATCAAGGAGGCGTTAAAGCGCATGGAGGTAAGCTTTGCCTCTCCCTCAACCTCAGCTCCTCGTTCCTCATCCTCTACCTCCACCTCATCCGGTTCGCACCACCTTCCAGACCTGAAACTCCCCACCTTCAGTGGGGATTATGAGAGCTGGCCCGGCTGCAGGGACCTCTTCACTTCAATGGTGGTATCATGCACATCCCTTTCGGATGTGCAGAGGTTCCACTATTTGAAGTCGTCCCTCACCGGTCCAGCTGCTCAACTCATAGTGAACATGCCGGTCTCATCAGGGGCATTCAAAAATGCCTGGAACGTGGTGTGCGACCGGTATGAGAATACCCGGCTCCTCATCACAGCTCACATCAACAAGCTCCTCAACCTCACTAAAGTTCCTCCCCGGTCTCCGGAACTCCTATACCAGCTCCTCACGGACTCAACCACTGCCATCACCGCCCTCGATCGTCTCAATGTGCCCGCGGACTCATGGGACCACATAGTGGTCCACCTCATCACTCTCAAACTCGACGAAGCGTCGAGGGAGGCCTGGGAGCACAAACTCGGTTCAACCACCGAGTTTCCCTCCCTGCCAGACCTCTTCGAGTTCGTCGGAGGGAGAGCGCGGGCCATGGAGAGATTGATCGCACAAAGTGGCCCTGCCCCCTCAACATCCTCATCCTCATCCTCGTACTCCGCTGCCAGCAAACGGAAGCCGCGACAAAAGGCGCAAGCCCACGTTGCTACTTCTGTTCCTTAAGCCTCAGCTTCTTCCTCCACCTCAGTCACTCAACCTCCGGCTCATCATCCTCAGAGCCCCAACACCTCAACATCATCCACTACCTCAGTTCCTCGCCGTTCTCCTCCTTGTGCCCTCCGCAATCAACCTCATTTTGTAATCGCCTGTCCTCAGTTCCTCAGCCTCTCCAATGAGAAGAGGGCCGCCGTGGCAGTAGAGAAGCGCCTCTGTCTCAACTGCCTGGGTTATCATGGTCTCGGGTGGTACAGGTCTCCCAAATCCTGCAAGGAGTGCGGGCAGCGGTACCACTCCATGATACACACGGCGGCTCCTCCTCAATCCTCATCCTCTTCCTCAGTCCCATCAAAACATTGATGGGACTCACTTCCATGTTTCTCACCTTCTCCATCTCACTCCTCATACTGGTCTCATCAACCAGTCTCAAGCTCCTCCACGTCTCCACCTCACTCTTCACACTGGTCTCATCAACTAGTTTCAAGTTCCTCACACTCCGCTGATTCTCATAAGACTTCCTCATATTCTTTCCACAACCTCACCTGTCTCCCTTGGTCAACGGAGACTGTTCCTAGTGAGCTAGACACCGGGACGACCCTGGCACGTGATGTTTTGGCATCTCGAGGGTTGGGGGTTTCACCGTCGAATTCACTGGGGCAGTTTCCACCTCACAACATTGCGCTTCAACCTCATACACTGGTCTCACGACCAATAGTCCTATTAGCCACTAGCCTAGCTAAGGTGGTAACAAGTCTCAGCACGCACCAGGTACGACTGTTGATTGATCCTGGTTCTGAGCTCACTTTCATCTCTGAGCAACTTGTCAACAGTCTGAAGTTACCACGAAGACAATCTGCCATTGCCATGTGTGGCGTTGGAAACTCAAGTGCTGGGACAACACGAGGCGTAGTGACAGTTAACCTACAATCCATCCACTCACAGGACGCAATATACGTGGACCCACATATTCTGAAGGAACTCACCTCCACAATTCCAACCTCAAATGTGCCTCAAGAGTCGTGTGATCATCTACAGCATCGCCAACTAGCTGATACGCACTTCATGATGCCCAGGGCAATTGATCTCATCCTTGGAGCGGACCACTATGGACTGATTCTCAAGCCTGAGATATACAAGCACTCACCCAATTTGCCCATCGCCCAACGCACCATGTTCGGTTGGATTGTTATTGGTCCAGCAACAGATGTCAACCAGCTGGTAAGCTACTCACACCACCTCACCATAGACCAGTCGACTCAAGAACTTCAGGATATTCTCACCAAGTTCTGGATACAAGAGGAAGTGCCAGTGTCCACCTCACACCAAGATCTCACCCCGGACGAGCAAGCCTGTGAAGAACACTTTGTTGCCACGCACTCCAGAACCTCAGACGGCAAGTACGTTGTCAGATTGCCACTCAAGCCCTCACCCTCTCAACTAGGTGACTCATACCAAACTGCACATCACTGTCTGCAACACCTGCTTCGACGCCTGGCACACAGTATAATACAGTAAGGACACTCTCTGTCGGCACCTTTGATGTCGGTGTCCCCACCAAAATGGCGGCTTAAGCGGCAACTTACGCTGTCGGCACGAGATGACGCTAGCCTGGATTTGGCTTGGATCGGCAAGCGGCCGGCTGGTTCGGGAGAATCGGGAGTCGGTGGGGATATCGAGCCTCTTTTTCTATACCGCGTGCCCACATGTCGATATATATCTCCGTCGCGCTCCCTCTCGCGCTGAGGAGGCCGTAAGGGGAAGCGACTTTCACTTCCCCTTACGGCCTCCTAAGCCCCTACCCGCAGCTCGGCCGCGACTGAGTGTGACTGCGAGGGAACGTATCTCCCTCTCGCTCCCTCGCAGCGACTGTGTCGGCGCCTGGTGGATTTACAGGTGACATGCCGCTTTTCCACCGAGGGAGCGTACATCGGCCCTGGCCAGTCACGTGGTACAAGTGTCCCTACTGTAATATACTGTGGTCTGGCAAAGGATACTCAATACCAGCAGATGTATTCCTCGTTTCTCACTGAGTACGAACAGCTGTCACATATGGCGAAGGCCCCAGGAGTCACAGCAACCTCACCAGGTTATTATCTCCCTCACCATGGAGTATTCAAGGCGGACAGTACAACCACCAAGTTGAGAGTGGTATTCAATGGGTCCCGTGCAACTCACACTGGAGTGTCATTTAACGATATACTGCACACAGGAGCAAAACTTCAGATTGACATCACAGATGTGTTATTGTGGATTCGGCGCCATCGTTTCATCTTCGCTACTGACATCACGAAGATGTACAGACAGATCCTCGTAGACCAACGCGACTGGCACCTCCAATGAATCCTGTGGTTGGATAAACAAGGTACCATAACCCCATTCAACCTCACCACTGTGACGTATGATACTCCGTTCCTCGCTGTGAGAGTGTTATTGCAACTCATGGCTGATGACGGACACAAGTATCCTCTTGCGATCGCGCCTCTCACATTTGGCCGATATGTGGATGACATATTCGGTGGGGCTGATAACCTCGCCGAGCTTCAAGAGATTGCCACTCAACTGACTGGACTCTGCAAGGCGGGCGGATTCCCCCTTGCTAAATGGAGTAGTAATACTCATAGTCTTCAGCAGATCTTTCGCATGGAAGTGAGTAATATTATGTCTCTCAATGATGCTGAGGGCAGCACCAAGCTCCTCGGTCTCCATTGGACTCCGAACTCGGACTCGCTGCATTTTAAGGCGAAACCACCATCCTCAACCAAGCATCTCAGTAAAAGGAGAATACTGTCAGAGATCGCACAAATATTTGATCCTCTTGGACTGATCTCACCGGTGACTATCCGTGCTAAAGTATTGTTGCAGGAACTTTGGCTGGAGAAAATAGGCTGGGACGACCAGTTGCCTCAACAAGTTGAGAGCAAATGGGCTTCATTCACCAATGATCTCACTGAAATCTCAAAGATTTCAATACCAAGATGGATAAATCTCACCACCAATGCATCAGTGGAATTCCACGGATTCTCAGATGCCTCACAGCTTGCAATGGCAGCATCTGTGTATATTAAAGTCCACTCTGAACGCACAGGAACGTGTGTGGCCCTGATGTATTCGAAGACGAAGGTAGCACCATTGAAACGTCTGACCATACCGAGACTTGAACTCAGTGCCGCAGTCATCATTGCCAAGTTGCTGCAGTACTGCCAGAAAACATCCAACCTCGTTGATTCTCCAAGTTACCTCTGGACTGACTCGTCGGTGGCTTTAACTTGGATCCAATCTCACCCATCAAGATGGAAGGACTTTGTCAGGAATCGAGTGTCAACTGTACATGAGATCTATCCAACCGGCCGGTGGAGATTTGTTCCCGGCAAAGAAAATCCAGCTGATTGCGCTTCTCGAGGACTCACCACAATGCAACTCAAGGCTCATCACCTTTGGTGGACTGGCCCACCTTGGTTGCGCAAATCCTCGCAGTCCTGGCCTCAACAAAACTTCACACTTGATCCAGCTTCTCAACTTGAAGAACGACCGGGAGTAGCTTTCTCAATCTCAGCCAGCCCAGCTGAGTATTGGGAACTTGTCTATCGCTACTCATCGTTGAATCGCCTACTCCGAATCACTGCAATCTGCACTCGAGTCACGCAAGTGTTCAAAAAAGTACATAATGCTTCTCACAGTAATCAGATTGATTCTTCAGATCTCGCCCAGGCGTTCGAATACTGGATTAAGGTGACTCAAGCACTCCATTTCCCACCGGAGTTGAAGACACTCTCCTCGATGTCTCCGTGGCCACGTAGACACCCATTCAGCAGATTGACTGCCTTTCTTGACACCAAGGGCATAATTCGAGTTGGAGGGAGGCTCAAACATTCCAACCTTGTGAGCCAGCTAATAAGCATCCTGCAATTTTGCCTCAGACATCGCCTCTCACGTCACTCATCATCTCTGAGGCACACACACGAACTCTGCATGGTGGCACGCAAGTAACTCTGGCATCTATTAGACAACAAGTCTGAATTTTGGGAGGAAGGCAGCCTGTTCGCTCCTTCATCCTCAAATGTGTTAGATGTGCTCGTCATCGAGGTCTCAGGGCGCAGCAACTGATGGGGCAATTGCCTCCATCCAGGGTGACTCCATCTCCGGCTTTCACTCATGCTAGAGTAGATTATGCTGGTCCAATCACCCTCAAAACTTGGAAGGGCAGAGGAGCTAAAACTATTAAAGGATGGATCTGCGTGTTTGTCTGCTTCTCCACCTCAGCAGTCCATCTGGAAGCGGTCGCGGATTACTCGACCGATGCCTTTCTTGCTGCGTTTCGCCGATTTGTTGGACGTCGTGGGATATGTCAGTCACTCACAAGTGACTGTGGCACCAACTTTATCGGCGCGGACGCAGCCTTGAAAAACATGTTCCTCGAAGGAACTCAGGAATTTTCACGCATAGCCCAGATTCTCGCCAAAGATCGAATCTCATGGAATTTCAACCCCCCCAGCAGCTCCTCACATGGGAGGCAAGTGGAAGGCCGCCGGCAAGTCGGCTAAGCACCACCTCGCAAGACTCGACCCAACTGCTCTCACCTTTGAAGAATTTACAACTCTTCTGGTTCAAGTGGAGGCAGTGCTCAATTCTCGTCAGTAGATTAAACAAAGCAGTTTCTGGGACACCAAAAATTTCGCGAGGTGACGTCACCGTGTCTACCCGTCGATGTGCACGAGGGCAAATTGCTGCGTCAGCAACCTTGACAATTGCTGACGGAAACTAGACACCTGGTCAACCGACCCTAAGCTCAAATTTACTCGTCGACATGCACGAGGGCGAATTGCTGCGTCAGCAACCTTGACAATAGCTGACGGAAACTAGACACCTGGTCAACTGACCCTAAGCTCAAATTTACCCGCCGATATGCACGAGGTCCAATTATTGCATCAGCAACCTTGACAATTGCTGATGGAAACTAAACACCTGGTCAGCTAACCTTGAGACCCAATCTATCCGTCGATATGCACTAGGCTAAATTGTTGTGTCGGCAACATGACCGAAACTAGACACCTGGTCAGCTAACCTTGAGCTCCAATCTACCCGTTGATATGCACGAGGGTAAATTGTTGCATCAGCAATCTTTTTAAAAATTTGCTAAAGTGGTGGGGCAGGTTGAGGTATAAGCGGAATCGTTGCAACAAACGACCCCAGAATATCCGCAACGATTGAATCGTGTGAGAGTGATAACACAGACTACAATGTCCTACGCTAAGAAAAGGCAGGCCGAGGTGAGGTAAGTAATGAAGCGTAAACATGTTTAGAAACCTAAAGGATTATTATTATTATTATAAGAAAAAACTCTCTATACATATGTGAGAATAATGGGTAGTATACAACTATGATGAGAGCGACGGAGACGATAACGGTAGAACTGCAGTGCAGGTGACGATAACAGTGGGGGCGGAGGCAGACGGTGAAATGAAATCGGAGGCACAGTATAGACATAACCAGTAGGGTCACTCGGCCGATTTCGTGAAGCCACGATCAGATTAGGATGGCCATCGTTTCTCTGGCCAGCCACCAGGGGCATGACGATCTTCTTTCAGTTGGCCACGGCTCGTAGGTAAGCGGCGAGCGGGGCCGAGGGGGTGCTCTGGCCACGGCTCGTCGGCAAGCGGCAAGCGGGGTCGAGGGGCTGCTCTGGCCATGGTTCGTTGGCCAGCGGCGAGCGGTGCCGAGGGGGTGCTCTGGCCACGGCTCGTGGGCAAGCGGCGAGCGGGGCGGAGGGGGTGCTGGCCACGGTTCGTCGGCAAGCGGCGAGCGGGGTCGAGGGGGTGCTCTGGCCACGGCTCGTGGGCAAGCGGCGAGCGGGGCGGAGGGGGTTCTCTGGCCATGGCTCGTTGGCAAGCGGCGAGCGGGGTCGAGGGGGTGGTGGCCGCGGTTCGACGGCAAGTAGCAAGCGGGGCCGAGGGGGAATGGCTTCGCCGGACTTGCGAACTAGTGGTGCCTAGCGGATACTTTGCAAATCATTGGCCATCGCTCTCCGCAGCGCTCGCAGCGCCGCCAATTTCGGCTTCACCGAGATCAAAGGTGCCGACGCCGAGTGACCCTACTGGTTATGTCTATACTGTGATCGGAGGAAAAAAAATTACTCATCAAGCCACGCGCATGACGGTCTCAAACTCTCAATACACACCATTACTTGGACTGCAACTCCACGAGGTACCGACATAGTTCCACAAGAGATCCCTCCACAGCATTATCACGCAGCATCCCAACTTCTCGATCAAAGTGTTGAGCCATGCTCGATCCATTCCTCGTACACGTATGTGCCGCAGCGAGCACAATCACTGTTGTTATGACACTTGTAGTACCAGAAATGTGAGTGTGTAAGCTTGAAATCAACCGGGGAGCCCATAGACTTATAACACTTCAGACACAATTTCCGCCCATCAGTTTTTTTCTGGTACACAGTACCCTGCACACACCATGATTGTAGGACATAATACTCAACATCCTGTCGGTATTCCTTAGCAACCAAAAACCTAAACATTTTCTTCACAAATTCGGATGAGGGATACAAGAGTACGTTCTAATAGCCCTATCAAATTATATATTGACTCAGGTACACACTTCTTCTCGATATACACTGACGACAGAACGATTTTAACATATAATAGTCAGAGACCCCCTCTATATTCACCTCAGGGTGAGGGTTACTCATGTGACAGGAAATTGAATACCTCTCCCGAGCCTCGAGGCTTGGTTGAGTCGCGGCAGGGGGCAGCTCTCCTGGGATGGGTAATGCGGGGGCGCGGTTCCCGCCTCCTTCGCCGCTAGCGAAGGAGTGCGGTGAGCCGTGTCCCCCGCGAGTAGTGGGGGAAGCCTCCCTCTCTCGTGAAAGCGAGAGAGCGGATGGCCGCTCCCCCACCACGAGACGTGCCTCCAATAGGGGGCGGGCGCGGGGCGGCACCGGTAGTGTTCTACCAGAGTTCCCGGTGTCGCCCCAGTCAGCGCCGAGGATGGCCACCGTGGGGTTTTAGCCGGTAAGAGTCCGGCACTACCCCGTCGCCCCCACCAGGGCGGCGGGGTGTCCATGAGGATTTCCCCACGTAAAAAAAAAAAAAAAAAAAAGGGGGCAGCTCTCCTACCGCGCGACGCAGGTGCTTACCGGGCACGGCTGCTTCGGTGAGTACCTGCGTCGCATCGGGAAGGAGGCGACGGCACAGTGCCACCATTGTGATGGGGACCCGGACACGGCGCAACATACCCTCCAGTATTGCAGGGCCTGGAGGGAACAGCGCCGTGTCCTGGTCCGGTATATCGGAAGGGACCTCTCGCTGCCGACGGTCATCCGACAGATCCTCGGCAGCGAGAGGTCGTGGAGAGCCTTCCTCGCCTTTTGCGAGGAAGTGCTCTCCCAGAAGGAGGAGGCGGAGCGGCGGCGGGAGAGAACGGACCCCTTCCGTCTGCAGAGGGCCCGTCCCCGCCGCCGACCCGCGCGGGGGGATCTTGTCCCCCCGCAGTAGAGCGAAGCCCCGGTCCCGTCGACGGATCTCGACCCGTTGACGGGCCGGGTGCTTGCCAAGGGGCCGCGAGGCGGCAGAGCGGTGGCTCTGTCGCCTGCGCAAGCGGCCCCGAGGCGGGGCGGGCGTGTAGTGGTCGCACGACCCGCCCAGGAAAAGGGATGGGTAATGCGGGGGCGCGGTTCCCGCCTCCTTCGCCGCTAGCGAAGGAGTGCGGTGAGCCGTGTCTCCCCGCGAGTAGTGGGGGAAGCCTCCCTCTCTCGTGAAAGCGAGAGAGCGGATGGCCGCTCCCCCACCACGAGACGTGCCTCCAATAGGGGGCGGGCGCGGGGTGGCACCGGTAGTGTTCTACCAGAGTTCCCGGTGTCGCCCCAGTCAGCGCCGAGGATGGCCATCGTGGGGTTTTAGCCGGTAAGAGTCCGGCACTACCCCGTCGCCCCCACCAGGGCGGCGGGGTGTCCATGAGGATTTCCCCACGTAAAAAAAAAAAAAAAAAAAAAAAGGAAATTGAATACCTACAGCGGGCTAATGCAAAACACCTCAAGGCAGCTTGCAATACGCTCTCAAATTCAGTCACATCTACAGAAAATGCTATACGATACCTCCAGAGAGCCTATAGTACTCCCACCTCCCAGATTTATATTTCGCCATGCATATGTGCTCTCAAATTCATACACATCTGCAGAAAAAATGCTAGTTGGTACCTCCGGACAGTCTACAGCACCCCCACCTGTCAGATTTATATTTCCTTAAATATGTGGGTATTCAGTCAGAAATCTCACTGCTTCGGCACCAGTTCACGTCTCGAGCTACCAGTGATCAGACATACTACCGAGCAACTCCAGCTATCACGATTGAAACTACTACTACACATAGCATCGTAAGTCATTAATCTCATACTATAGCTCGTAAGCGATTCCATGACAAGCCCTGAAATCCTCATAATGGTGCAGAGCAATCAGGTGTCTCGCGCTTTTCACAGAGCGATAGGGCACCAGATGGTTCGAGCCAGTGAGGCGCCGTGCAAACGCGCTCGCAGGAGCTCGACATGTTATTAGCTTACGTTCGAAACAGTATCATAGTACATAATATTCGGATGCGCGATCGCGGTTACATTCATCAACCAACGAACTCGCGCTGTGTAAGTGGCGACGTAGGGAGTTTGGCTGAAACATATCTCATACTATAGCTCGTAAGCGATTCCATGACAAGCCCTGAAATCCTCACAATGGTGCAGAGCAATCAGGTGTCTCGCGCTTTTCATAGAGCGATGGGGCACCAGATGGTTCGAGCCAGTGAAGCGCCGTGCAAACGGGCTGATGGAGGAGCGCTGTGTAAACGCGCCCGCAGGGACTTGACATGTTATTAGCTTACGTTCTAAACACTATCATAGTACAGAATATTCGGATGCATGATCGCGGTTACATTCACCAACCAACGAACCCGCGCTGTGTAAGCGGCGACGTGGGGAGTTTGGTTGAACCATTCCTTATTCTAAAAAATTCTCCTATTGATACGGAAGAATCAAATGTCTCGCGCTTTTCACAGAGCGATGGAGCATCATGTGACACATATTAATGGAGGAGCGTCGTGCGAACGCGCTGATGGAGGAGTATCGTATAAACGCGCTTGTAGGAACCCGGCACGCCGAAGGAGACGATCCGGAAAAAGGGTACAAGCCCGCCGTAGCCGACGGGAGGAGCGAAAACCAAAGAGAGAGAGGATCACGGAAATCCTAAGGAATCTCAACCCTCCACCCACGACTCCTATAAGCGACAACAACGATGTGGTGTACCCTCCCGAGGGTAGTATTAACCACGGAAGACTGTCAGGAGCAGCCTGAGATTGAGCCTCCACCCACGACTCCTATAAGCGACAACAACGATGTGGTGTACCCTCCCGAGGGTAATATTAACCACGAAGACTGTCAGGAGCAGCCTGAGATCATCACGATAGACGACTCTGACGATGATGACTCAGCACCACCTGAGATAGCAGCCAACCCGCTTCACGACTCATCCACTAGGGATCAGGGGTTATACTACGTACCTGTAGTAGACCCAGTGACTGGGCAACAGTCACTATACACCTCTGATCCGCTAGTGGGTGAGTTGCTAGACAATTGCCGAGAGGGGGTATTTCAATTCGTACCCCCTCCATCTACAGTTATTATACAAGAGTTTAATGGTTAAGTTACATACACCTAGCGTTTAATTATATTTATATTTTTGTGATAATAAAGCTAATAATTAAGTTAATGGTTCACGATCGAAAAGCGTTGCTGATAAAACGTCTTCGGCTGGAGAGATGTATGTATGTACCAGCACCCATCATAATCAATGATATGAGATCCTGTCAACTATTAAACCTCAACCACTGATAACAATAGGCGCCGGTACAGAACACGTACCGGCATGTCAAAACCCTACAAACATACACACTACTCCTCCCGAGGGAAGTTCATCTGTCTGAGGTAGAGAGCTACCTCAGGAGGGTATTCCACCTCATCACCATTATCACCGCTGTTGGGAGATGTATGTGCCTCCTCGTCCTCCTCCTTCAACACCTCCTCCGCCAGCTGTGATGATGATGATGATGATGATTCCCAGTGGAAACTGACATCACCATCACCATCACCGTTGGAGGATGCAGATGCCTCCTCCTCCTCCTCATCCAACATCTCCTCCAACACCTCCTCCACCAGCTGCGATAATGGTGATCCCCTTGAAGTTGTCGGCAACCCGTCGTAGAAGCCGAAGCTTCTGGCAACGAATGCCACACAATCCTCCACGGGCCTCAGTGCTCTCCACCGCTCCAGAGCCCGCCACAACCCCTCCGAATACTCAACAGCCCACGAGGGTGGTAGAGGTGACACCCATACGTAACCCACACTTGGACTGCCGGGTCTCGGTTGAGTTCATTCACAACATGCAGAGCATGGCGGCGGATCCACTCCGGCGATGTGGCGGCGTAGAGATCCTGCGTATGGTGGTCCATGACATACTGATGAGTTCTTACGATTCCCAGCTCGCCTTTTTACTTTCATCCTAAGGAGGGGGTTTCTACTCATACAACTTTATATTCGCTATCACTACTTTTTTGCTGATTCAAGCTCGAAACGACGGCTCGCAAGGCTATGACTCTTGGAGGGTGCGGTACATGACGCCTCAAGGCGCACTCTCAAATTCTATCACATCTGCAGAAATGCTATTCACTACTTCCCAAGAGGGATCTATAGTACACCTACATCTTTCAGATTATACTTTCCTTAAATATGAATGTGCTCAACTAGAAAATTCTCCCTGCTTCTCTTAGTACATCTAGTTCACATAATATAATATCCAATGAATTCGGTATAATTTTTCAGCTTTTTTCTATAGGTGTTAGGGTTTAGAGATTTTGGAACATTCTGAGCTGAACCACATTTATTATATAACATTGCTAGACCTCGTTGAGTACCAGTATAGTTTCAGAATGTTTAACGATACATATACTCGGGTGTGAGATGCGCTTGATACATAGACTACTGCTCCCAAAGCTATGTGATTCTACGTACAACGTTCGTCAGCGGGCTGTATTCAACAATTCGATCGTGTATAATCATACAATATGTCATAGTGTTTTCTGGAACGTTTTAACGACATTCAAACTCTAATCGCACATCAACGGCCGCACTCTTCAGAGACTCGTTTTGACGAGAACAATCCAAAACAACAAATGGTCCATAATGTAGAAAGTTGGTAACATCAAGCAGCGGCTCTCCAGAGCTGTAGTAGGATTCTTGAAATTTTGCATACATCTCATAGAGCAAAGCATACTTGTTTTTCCCAAAATCAATGTTTAAATCATCGTAGGGATACGTTTCCTAGTTGAGGTGTAAGCGGATGTTGGAAAGAGTACAATGATCGAACAGCGAGATCCTTTTAGTCAAATCATTTTTTCGAGCAGTTTGCAGAGCGAATACGACGTATCGAGGCTTCTCCATCTGCGTTGCAGCCTTTACAGCCCACGTATGCTTAGTTGTCATCTGCAGGAGGGGATATTCATAGAGATCCCACGAACGGAAGCACATGTTAATCGCTCTACCACTCTCCAACACACGTAGCATAGACAATTTTTGTAGCTCTTCTAGAGTGACGTGCGGCATCCGCCACTGTACCTTATGCAGCACAAGACTGTATGTTGCACCGGACGGGCCATGTATAGCATTATCATCCGTGCGAGAACGTATCAGTATAAGCTCATGACGAGCGTTTATCACAACATGCTTATAGTCCTCACAGAAGCCGAAGAGCATGCTCAGCGGCACACAGAAGTTAAAATCAAATGGTGCATGACCTATGTCATCGGAACCTCCCATAGACTTCCAACCAGCATTACCCAATACCTTGCTCTTCCCAGCTGAGAGACTCAAGTAGCTCTTCAAGGTCGATGTTATCCCAGGATTCCTAGCTCGGTCTATTTCAGTACCATCGAGCTCATACCGTATCTCATCGAACAGAAAGGCTATACAGTTATTGTCCAGAGATATTGTGTCTCCCCCCACTGCCCGATTTATATGGGTTAGCTTCCCTTCAACATATAAGAAGCTTCGGCATGGTAGCAGATACAAATCTTGCTGCTGGATAGGTATTTTTATCTCATCACTATTCCCCAAGGATGCATTGACATATGGGTTATATCCATGCAACTCTACCTTCGTTATCCGATTATCAAAGGCTGGGGTACCGCTGATGTTCAAAATGTTATCCGACATCTTTATCGCTGTGCAACTTTAAATCCCATAGACCGTAAAAACTCGATGTTCGATGCACTTAACTGCACCGCTTTTGTAGTATTATACTCTTCAGCAGCCACTCCACGTGTGTTGAGACTCTTTCTGCTAGCTGGTTGTAACCACGTGTTAACGTTCCAACTGTTGTTGTTGTTGTTGTTATAGACCAGCATGCTATGAGGTAGTCTCAGCCGCGTCGTCGTACGTGTAAACGTATAGTTATCTCCTCCCCACGAAAATCTATTAACTGACCAGATTGATCGGTTATCCGAATCGTTAAGTCGTGTATTACTCGAACAGCGATTGGGAGGTAAATGACTCGTGGTGGTGACTCCGATATCTTATATCCTGGGGGGACTCTGGGTGAGAACTCATGTATGACATGCACTGGTCAGCATTGCTATACGAACCGCTAGTAACATTACACTCCACCCTAATCATATTCACACTCATGATGCTTATTGGTGCATCGGACTCGTGCCACACGTTCGGTAAGAGAATACGGTTTGTGGAAAACCCCAACAGCAACCCCACATTATCAAACTTCATGAAGTTAACTCTGAAGGTGCTGCAAATTTCACTCTTCATAGTGTTATTATTGGCTCGTAGTGTGAACGAGTGATCTTCGTCACTAGCTGTCTTGCGCGGATACCGTCCAAGTATTTCACGTTTCAGAAGTCTGGCGATAGCCTCCAACTCATATGATCCATCAGAAATTATGATCTCTTCATCGTGATCGCCAAAGTAGAATTTGTTGTTTCCATTGGCCGAGCTAATGTTTGGTATTGTATGATAAGTTTCAAAGCTCATCAAACCGAGTTCATAACCTCCACCACTCAGATCTATTGACGGAAAATGAGTAGACGACAGCAAGCTACCTCTGCCTGATACAGTGAATGTTAGTGACATTTTCAAATAGAGATCATCCACTATGTGTGCTCAGTATGAAGGTTTGGTGGGAAGTACCAGGGATCGCCGGCGGTTTTTTATAATAGGTTCTCGCGGAGAAATTTCACACACAATTGACCACAGTTGCTTTCATCATACTCTTGTAAACGTCTATGGTTGTATCTGATTCTTGTCACATTACCGAAGTAGCGTACCAATTCGTTCGGAGGACGAAGGTTCCCAAAACTGTCGAAATATTTTACACTTGCGCCATGCTTAACGTATGCCGTCCAGTGCGTCCCAGGACCTCGATCGCTGTCTAGATTAACTATACCACACTCGCGAGCCTTTGCCTCACCTGGTAAATTATCACGCATGAACACCCCTCGGAAGTGTGGTATGTCTTTGCACCAGTCTTCCAGCTGGTAATTTGAGGTACCCATACTAGTAGTTAAACTCCCCCTCCTGCTTAACGTTTTTTTTTTGGTCTTTACCCCTTCTCCCTGCTTGTACGGTGATAGGTACAAGCCTTGCCCCTCCATCACACGGTTGTGTCGCTGCATTTCCTCAAGCTGTTTCTGAGCAGCTCTCTTAGCAGCGACGGATTTGGCTATAGATGAGGCTCCTGTAGCCAATGCTCCTAGGGCGGCCAAAGCAGGAAACAGTAGCGGTAAAAAGCCTTCACGCTTGGCTATTGACAGTATCCTACACCGTTATGTCTTCTTTTTCTTTTTACCGTCTTGTGGTTTTTTCTTCCCTCCTACTCCCATTCCTAGTCCACGTTTCGTCTTTATAGCCATCCAGACAGCTGCGGCTGTTGCTCGTTCATCAAGTGTAGAATCCTTAGCTGCTAGACGTTGCAGTGCGCTTTCACTCAATATCTTGTCAGCTTCGTGGCGACCTTCTATATCCTTCCGCTGAGAATATGCAATGTCGTGTCTTCTACACGCGGCGTCCAAAGGGTTAACTCCCTGCTCTCCACGAGCCAATCGGCGCTCTAAACGCGTACCAGGACCACAAAATTGATACCCAGGCACATGCAGTTCGATTGGTAGGGAATCGATTACTTTATTCAGGAGTCCAGCCATAGAGATGATTCCTCAAGCATAGCTGCCCTTGAACTAACATATCAGCTAGTTCTCAACCGTATTATATATCCAGTCTTCCGCTAATAGATACCCCAACAAGTCTACTGAATTGCTATACCGATCGGTTGAACTGCTAAACCGTTCGGTTGAACTGCTAAACCGATCAGTTGAACTGCTAAACCGATCGGTTGAACTGCTAAAACCGATCGATTGAACTGCTAAACCGATCGGTTGAACTGCTAAAACCGATCGGTTGAACTGCTAACCTGAGACTAACAGGTCTGCCGAACTGCTGAGTCAACCCGCAGAACCGATCGGTTGACTCACCAACCGAGCTAGACAAGTTTGTCAAGCTGCCTACCTGGACTATGCAATATATATATATATATATATATATATATATATATATATATATATATACTGCTCCTCATCACGTATTGCTGTAGTAGAGTACAAGCATCCTCCCACCATGCGCTTTGTGAAACAGTCTATGAGTATTATAATACCTACAAGTCGTGCTTTTAATGAACCTAATGAGCATCGGAGACATGGCACACTTCTACCCAATAGTATACGTTGCGTAATATGTGGTCCATCAAACTGTGGAAAGACTAACACTATGGTAGGACTACTCGAGAGTCCAAACGGGCTGCGATTTGAGAATGTGTATGTATACTCAAAATCGCTGAATCAACCTAAATACAGATATTTGGAAGAGGTGCTATCATCTGTGGAGGACTAGGGGTATTTCCCCTTTGCAGAGAACGCTAGTGTGATATCACCAGCCGATGCGTTACCGACCTCGGTATTTATCTTTGATGACGTTGCTTGTGATGATCAGAATTTAATGCGGGAATACTTCGCTATGGGTAGACACTCAAATGTAGACTGCTTTTACTTGAGTCAGTCATACGCTCGAATACCGAAGCATCTGATCCGTGATATTGCGAATATGATTATACTATTCAAGCAGGATGGCACGAATCTTAGACACGTATATTGTGATCATGTCAATACCGACATGCCGCTCGAAAGGTTCACAGAGTTATGTGTGAAATGCTGGGACAAAAAGTATGGTTTCCTCGTTATAGACAAGGACAGTCCTGTAGATGGTGGTAGGTACCGGTGTGGGTTTAGCGATTTTGTAATCACCAGTCATGAGGATATAACACCATGATATCAGCGTTGCGATCATACGTTCTAAAGGTGTCGTTGGAACCAGTTGTCGTATTTTAACTGCTACGTATAATGGATGAAGAGAAGAAAAATATGGAGCGTGCTAAACAGGAGGCGGTTGCGAAGGAGATAGCTAAGACTAGTGCCGCTATACGCAAGAAGTATCTCGCGCTGAAGGTGGGGAAGAATGATGCTGACGCAGCTTTGGAGACAAACCTGCGCCCGATACTTGAGCCGCTGAAACAGCTGGCTGGTAATAGCAACGTTGTCAAGCAGCAGTCCTTTGATAGTAGTGATGCAATCAAGCGACAGTCGCTATCATTGCAATCATCACCACCTCCACAGGCATCTATACTCGATGATTATGCACCATTAAAACCACATGGTATAAATAAAATGCTTCCGACAGCTGTAGGAGTGAAAAGGTCACGTCCTGACAGTATGACACCGAGACATTCAACTCCATTCAGAAACATTCAAATCAAGAAAGCTCGACTGAGACAATTTGATGAGGCTGTGTGGGATCGAGATGCCGATAGTGTGGAGCATGCTAGTGGTACATCTCCTGAGCCGATGGATTCTGCTCCGTCAACGAGCAGTAATTACACTACTCTCCCAGATAGCTCAATGCGTGAAATTCTGCAGGATAGTTCCGAACAGTCTCTGATCAATGTGATGGGACCTCTGGCTAAACGATATATGCAACTGCTCTACACAGATGTTGCTGACAATGTGTATGGCATCTTCTATGATAATGGTGCAATGCGTATTGGTAATACAACCTTCGACGTGAACGCTGATGACAGTATTGTAGTTGGTACAACAAGATACGTAGGGACTGAGGGTCTCTATGAGCTGATATTCATGAAGATGCCTGATCCGAAGAAGTATACTGAGCGGGATCTCATAGCATACAAGGACGTTTTACTGAAATCCAGTGCACACAAGTGTAAACACTCTCCATCAAAGCAAAAGAAGGGTAATAAGGGGTATAAGTATAAACATATCATAAGAAAGCTATTTCCCACCATTGATGGATCAGCTGTGGGAAGCGGACTTGAGACATATACTCAATACCCGATGGTTGTATCGAATAACGCTATCGATTATGTCGATTATGATCCGCTATCGATTATGATCCGAATGAGCTGGTGGATCGTATGAGGCTGTTGGTTTCCTCGCAGCGTGCTGGTCATACGGGTCACAGTAATGAATTAACATCCATAATTGAAGAGCTTCGTGAGGTGTGGTTGATTATAAATTGGATGTTTTACGAGATTGCGGTTCAGTATGGTGGGAGATGCCAATCGACAAGTTTGGAGAGCTGCTGTGAGCGGGTGTGGAAGTTACTCAACAGCCAGTGAATCACATTCGTAATATTGCGTTGTGTCTTGAGGGGACAACCTTCAATGCGCGAGATGCCAGGATTGTGCGTGTAGCAGACCCTGAGGCTGCAAGTGATGTTGTAAACTTACGATACATGTATGACCTCCTGAGTAAACTTCGCTCTGAAATTGATGAAAAAATTCGTCTAATGAAAGGTATGGCCGATACGAGTGAGTCTCAAATTAGCAATAATGCGCTGTGTCTGGAGGGGACAACTTTCAATGCGCGAGATGCCAGGATTGTGCGTGTAGCAGACCCCGAGGCTTCATGTGATGTTGTAAACTTACGATATATGTATGACCTCCTGAGTAAACTTCGCTCTGAAATTGACGAAACGTTTCGTCTAATGAAGGGTATGACCGATACGAGTGAGTCTCGCATTAGTAATATTGCGCTGTGTCTAGAGGGGACAACTTTCAATGCGCGAGATGCCAGGATTGTGCGTGCAGCAGACCCCGAGGCTTCATGTGATGTTGTAAACTTACGATACATGTATAACCACATGAGTAAACTTCGCTCTGAAGTTGGTGAAAGATTTGATCGAATGAAGGAAGTGCTTAATATGCGTGAGTTTCAAACTAAGCGTGATCTGACAGCTTCCCTTCGTGCGTTTGTGTCAGCTGAAGTGCGGAAGCAACTTGCCGGCTGAGGTGTAGCGGTATAAACATGAGCAAAATAAAAACTAAACTGGTTGAGGAGTTGCCTGCGCCGGCCAGACGTAACTTTCCACGCAGACGTGTCATCGTTCATGGGATTGACGATCTATGGCAGGCCGACCTCGTAGATGTTCGAGCATTCGCAAAGGATAATCGAAGGCACCAGTATATTCTAACGGTAATAGATGTGTTTAGTAAGTGTGCTTGGGCTCTCCCTCTCAAGAGCAAAGGTGCAACCGATGTATCTATGGTTTTTGCAAACATATTACGCAGTGATGCGGGAGTACCTAGAAACCTGCAGACGGATATGGGTAAGGAGTTTTATAATACGAGCTTTCAAGGTTGTATGAAAAAACATTCCATTAACCACTACTCCACATTTAGCATCATGAAAGCTTCTGTAGTGGAGCGTTTCAACCGCACACTTAAGAATGCGATGTGGAAGTCCTTCTCGTTGAACGGGTCTTACCGCTGGATTAACACCCTTGCCTCGCTAGTGTCCGACTACAATAGCCGCGAGCATAGAACTATCAAGATGCGTTCCATGGATGTTAATTGTAGCAATGAGAAGCACCTTCTGACAAGTGTGTATAGCAACATGAAGATACTTGGACCTGCGAAGTTCAGTGTTGCTGATAAGGTGCGTGTCCGCAAGTTCAAAACAGTCTTCGATAAGGGATATACACCGAATTGGTCGACAGAGGTGTTTGAGATTTGTGGAGTTAAGCGGACAAATCCAGCGACATACTCTCTCAAAGATTCTGGGGACGATCCGGCTGCAGGTGGATTCTACGAGCAAGAGCTACTCAGGACAGCGCATCCAGATGTACATTTAGTTGAGAAGGTGTTGCGGAGGAGAGGTGATAAGTAGGGGTGTGCAGGTACCCGAATATACCGGGTACCCGTATAAAAAACTCGGCTTGGTTCGATTGTGCGAGCCGAGCCGAACGCCCGAATGTATCGGGTACCCTGAATAATTCAGGCTACCCCAAAAAGTTCGGGCTACCCGGAAAAATTCGGGCTATCCGAAGAAATTGGGTTACCCGGAAAAATTCGGGCTACCCGAAGAAATTGCGTTACCCGAATAAATCGGGCTACCCGGAAAAATTCGAGCTACCTGGAAAAATTCGGGCTACCCGGAAAAATTCGGGCTACCCGATACGTTCGGGCTGCTCAAATGGTCAGGTATCCCGACAGGATACGACACGAGAAAAATAAACGGAGAAATTCGTATCTCGTGAACGACTGAATGGATTCGCTTGATTCTTGGCTCATTGGATGCAGAGAAATAATCGACAAAATACAAAATTCGTAAATAAATCTTTGGAACCGCAATTTTTGTGTAAATGACGGTGCAAGTTTAGTAACTATGGATAGTAGTTACACTTCGGGTCAAGTATTCTCGGCAGTCGCGCGGCGTACTACAGGGTGTTTCAAAACTAGGCGTTTCGGAGATGGCCATCTTGTGGGGTGGGCCTTTCTAAGGACTACAGCACTTTCCGAATTTGAAACCGCCATCGAACTTTGGGAGGTATTTGCGAAAAGGTGTAGCCAATTCGCGCTCGAGCCTGAGAGCGGTCGCTGTGACACGGCGCGAAGCGGTGGGATGGGGCGAGCCGCCGAAGACTCTCGCCGCCTCACTGGCCGCGTCATCCGCGCACGTCGCACGCTACCGAACCCTACGAGCGAATAAGTATTGGCGCGGATCAGGCTCGCAAGTGACTCTAACGCTAGGGGGGCTATCCAAGGTGCCCTTTTGCGCCAAAGATGAGCGGGCGTATTTCGCCGGCACGCCTTGCCGATCTTGGGGGCGACGACCGTACTGCTGCTGGCAGGTAAACCAAACTCGGAGAATCTTTCGAAAAGGCTTCAATGCATCTACTAATTTAATTTCAGCAAGATAATGCCAAGCGAATCGGATTTATTCCCGATTTCGTCAGATAAATTAGTGTAGCGAGAATTTAACTCTGATTTGATTATTAGAATTTTTGTATGAAAACCTAATCCTTTGCCAAAAATACGTCGCTTCTCGTTTGCCGATATCTCGCGGGATTACCGAGTTATGATTTTTGAAAGGAGGGTCGGTGTCGCGCGAGCGACCACGCTGCCGGCGCGGCGGTCGTGACCGGTCGGGCAGTTGCACGCGCGACACCGGCCCTCCTTTAAAAAATCATAACTCGGAACCTGCGTAAGATATCGACAAACGGGAAGCGGTGTATTGTTCGCCAAGGATGAGGTTTTCATTAAAATAATACTCTAGCAATCAGATCGCCATTAATTTCTCGCGACACTGATTTATCTGACGAAATCGGGAATATCTCTGGATCGCTTGGCATTAACTTGCTGAAATTATATTGGTAGATGCATTGAAGCCGTTTCGAAAGATTCTCCGAGTTTGATTTACGTGCAACCAGCAGTACGGTTGTCGCCCCCAAGATCGGCGAGGCGTGCCGCCGAAATACGCCCGCTCATCTTTGGCGCAAAAGGGCACTTTGGATAGCCCCCCTAGCGCTAGAGCCACTTGCGAGCCTGCTCCGCGGCAATACTTATTCGCGCGTAGGGTTCGGTAGCGTGCGACGTGCGCGGATGACGCGGCCAGCGAGGCGGCGAGAGTCTTCGGCGGCTCGCCCCATCCCACCGCTTGACGCCGTGTCACAGCGACCGCTCGCAGGCTCGAGCGCGGATTGGCTACACCTTTTCGCAAATACCTCCCAAAGTTCGATGGCGCTTTCAAATTCGGAAAGTGCTATAGTCCTTAGAAAGGCCCAGCCCACAAGATGGCCATCTCCGAAACGCCTAGTTTTGGAACACCCTGTATATGCTTGGCGCGAGACTCTACCAACCTTCCTGATCCGTATGAATTAACTCACGGCACGATGCATTTAATGATGATATCTAATATCTACTATGCTTTATGATCGAGAACAAGTAAAGCCATTCTTGGCTTAATTGAACAAGCGATGGAAGCGCGATTAACAAAGTCGACGGACACAACCTTAAAGTTGATTGTGGCAACGAGGTATGAGACGACGCCTTCACGTATGAGATATTTAGACCCTTGAGGAGGGCTGATTTTTTGTTGTCGCGGCTAACGTGCTGTTTTTGCATTTCTTTAATTCTTACTCCTTATCCGGCTAAGGCTTGGTAGCGCGCCGAATATTAACTTTCCGTTGCTATCTCGCTGCTTTTACTATGGGTGCTTTCCATTTAGGCAACACAGAGAGACACAGAGAGACACTGTGTCGCTCTGTGCTAGATCAAATGGAACACCGTGTACCCAGTGTGCACGGCTGGGTCTCTCTGTGTCGTACACAGTCGAACACAGTGTCTCTCTGTGTCTCTCTGTGTCTAAATGGAAAGCACCCTATGACAGAAGACAGCCATTGGTGATTGGCAGCAGGCTGCTGGTGGTCAACTGGTATTGTGAATACTTTACTTACACGTAGTGGATATAAACCTTACCCAGTCATGCCTTAAACTCTCAGCTGCTCAAGAACTCATTATCAGTTTTCTTTTAGTACTCGGCCCGAGCCTACACCTTCTTCTCCCTCATATTTCATATCAGCATCGGCTGCTTAATTCTGTTCCTGTACGAATTGCCCCTAGAATACAGGTAATGATGCCACACATTAAATGCTTCACCAAGCATCTCACATACATGACAAAATCTAACTACCCACTTACCGAGTATTGCTTTTGTATCCACATAACACGTATAATGCAATTTGAATTGAGGAGGAATTTGCAATATTCTTATCTGCACTTGTGTTTGCAGGATCATGGGCCTGGTACAAAGCAGTAGAAGCCCAGCTCGCACTTTTGGTGTCCCTGTAGGAAAAGTAATCTATCACTGTCGGAGCACTTTCATTTTTGGCATGCTTCTTATATACTTTTGGACCAAGAATCTCACCACTTTCCTTAGTGCAATTTCAACCGTTTTATATCCTCCTTTCTGCCATAATATGTATTTCTAATTTCTCGAACTCTGATGGAAATAAGTATCGCTTCTCCACACTTTTCCGATTCGTATCCAAGAACTTCCAGTCAGCAGTTCTACCTTCACCTACGAACATATTTGGAGCCTGAAAAAGGGTACTTGGATTGTTAGCTCTGAAAAGAGCAGTTTTCATATTATATTTATCCCTTCATGAAGGATGTTCCCACGTATGAAATTTTGGTAGCCCTGAAAACGACTGATTTCTTTCGCCGCTCTCTTAAGTTTTATTATAATTGCTGTGAAGGAATGCAATTTCCTCCACATGTTCCGCGAGCAGCCTCGTCCGGCGTACAGTGACGATGTTTCCAGCCGCCGAGAACAAACGCTCGCTACTGACTTGGGTGTGACTTTGGCGAGTGAGGGGAATGTATCCCGATTGTTTCCCCACCACTCGAGGATGTCTGCCTCCCCCGCGATTAGCTTTTCTTCGAAGTAGCGAGAACACTCTTCCGTTTTGGTGCCTGACTCCTTGGCACTTATTCCGTGCAGGAGCTGAAAGAGTGTAGAAGTCGGAACTGGTTGTGGTGTAACAGAATGAAACGAATATTGATAACGTGGTGCACTAGCAGAATTATTATACAATTATTACCTGAAGTGCTTGTGCTTGCTACCTCCGCGGTAACGCTGGCGGCCGGAGCCGCTTCTCCTTCAACAAAAAAGTGCGCCTTGCTCCTGAGGAGACTCATGGCACTCTGTCTGTCCGGGTATAGCCTGTCTTTGACACGCGGATCCAAGAACATTGCGAGCTGTATCGGCTCGCATTCGTCCATAAATTTGAAACGAGCACGCAGCTCGCCGTTGAGACGCTGAATGAACTCCTGGTGCGTCGTCTCCCGGTGCTGTTGCAGCAAGCCCTCCAGAGCTTGCTCCAACATTGATACTACCGGCCAGTACCTCGGTAGTGTCGGCACTTTGTCGCTGCTCATCAAAACCGTCGCGTCTTTAAACGGTCCAAGGATACTCCGATAAAGTTCAATGAGTTCCCATTCGCGGCTGGTAATGTGATCTGGCATCTTTGGCAATGACAGTACCATCGTCAACGGGAGTTTTAGGCGGAGGAGCCTCTCAAACATGTCGAATTGGCAATTCCAACGCGTTTCGACGTCTTGAATTAATTTGAGAGGCGTAGTGTCGCTTTGTGCTTCTTCCAGCTTTGCCTGTGCCGAAGATGAACGCTGGAGGAATGCAACAATTCGCCGGCATTTCACGCACAATTCCAGCAGCGAACCTGTCTGCTGTATTGCAGCGTCGACGACCAGCTAAAACAATCAACAAAACATTTTCGCTATTAATTATTTGCTCAATTATCCGGCTGATTCCACGTAAGAAAGGGTAGTAATGATTACCTGCAGGGTATGCGCAAAACATGGTATTCTAGTCCGTTCCGGGGACAATCGGATCGCCTTGCAAATATTGGCGGCGTTGTCCGTGACAAAATGGCAACGAATTTTCGGATTGGACAGGCCCCAATCATTCAACGCGTCCACGAGGAACGCATTCAAATTCTCCCCGGTGTGACTGCCGCTGTACTCTTTGATTGTAAGAGTATAGCTGCGTAATGCCCGAAACTCCCTGTCACAAAAGTGGACTGTGAGGGACATGAACGCTTCAATGTTGCGCGATGTTCAACCGTCCGTGGTAAAAGCTAATAGCCTCGTGTCATCCTGTGGTAAAAAACAAACATGATCATTCGAAGAGCATCGAATGCGGCTACATTTGCCAGTAATATTACACAGACTGTTGTGTCTATCTAATATTTGGGACTCCGAAAAGAGCTACTTATTATTAATACCTACCGAATCAAGGTTTGTTCGTACAATTCCTTTGACACGTTCTTTTTCCGCTTTGTGCATCTGCGGTATAATGTTCCGTGAAAATTTCGTTCGCGACGGTATCTCATACAACGGCGCCGCAAGATGCACAAAGTTCCTGAAGCCGACGTCATTGACAATATCAAACGGCTGAAAATCTGCGACCATCATTTGTGCGATTGCTTTCGTCAACTCTTGATGTCGCGCCGAATTGACATCCAGCATTGTTTTGTGCCGTGGTTCGCGTAAAACTTTGGATGCTTCCTTATCGGAAGTGTCCTTCGACTTGGTTAGTACCGCCGGATGCTTCTGGTGTAAGTGTCTCGAGAGAGACGAGGTCTCACTCCACTTATTCCGGAACGTAGCACCGCACAATTGGCATTTGCTCACCTCTTTCGATATTTGGGTTAAGTGTTGCCAAACCTCGCTTTGATTGCGCCGTGCTCGCTTGGGGTCACTCGGTCCTGCCTCGGCTTCATCTGAAGCCCCGTCGTCCAAACCAATAACTTCATCTTCTGCTTCTGCAGCAGAAATGGTCGCTACACAAAGACTGGGTGTCTCGTACACGTTCTCGGCACTTTCCTTGGTTATTTCCTGAGTTTCTGCCATTGTCGCTTAACTTACCAACAATGAAGGAATGAGCTCAAAGGAATGATCGATAATCTTTCATTCGAAAAGTGTCTCTTTCCGCGAAACCAATAAAGAACGCAGACAGACTGGAGCTAGCCAATCAGAGGCAACTATTCACTCATTACTCTTGCTACATGCAATAGCTATTAGGCAGTCAGCTATTGGCTAGCGCCAGTCTGTCTGCGTTCTTTATTTGTTTCGCGGAAAGAGACACTTTTTGAATGAAAGATTTTCGATTATTCCTTCGATTCCTCGGCGCTTTTCTTGGTTGTTACTTGAGTCTCTGCCATTGTTGCTTGAGTCGCCAACAATGAACGAATGAGCTCAAAGGAATGATCAACAATCTTTCATTCAAAAAGTGTCTCTTTCTGCGAAACCAATAAAGAACGCAGACAGACTGGAGCTAGCCAATAGCTGACTGCCTAATAGCTATTGCATGTAGCAAGAGTACTGAGTGAATAGTTGCCTCTGATTGGCTAGCTCCAGTCTGTCTGCGTTCTTTATTGGTTTCGCGGAAAGAGACACTTTTCGAATGAAAGATTATCGATCATTCCTTTTAGCTCATTCCTTCATTGTTGATAAGTTAAGCGACAATGGCAGAAACTCAGGAAACAACCAAGGAAAGTGCCGAGAACGTATACGAGACACCCAGTCTTTGTGTAGCGACCACTTCTGCTGCAGAAGCAGAAGATGAAGTTATTGGTTTGGACGACGGGGCTTCAGATGGAGCCGAAGCAGGACCGAGTGACCCCAAGCGAGCACGGCGCAATCAAAGCGAGGTTTGGCAACACTTAACCCGAATATCGAAAGAGGTGAGCAAATGCCAATTGTGCGGTGCTACGTTCCGGAATAAGTGGAGTGAGACCTCGTCTCTCTCGAGACACTTACACCAGAAGCATCCGGCGGTACTAACCAAGTCGAAGGACACTTCCGATAAGGAAGCATCCAAAGTTTTACGCGAACCACGGCAAAAAACAATGCTGGATGTCAATTCGGCGCGACATCAAGAGTTGACGAAAGCAATCCCTCAAATGATGGTCGCAAATTTTCAGCCGTTTGATATTGTCAATGACGTCGGCTTCAGGAACTTTGTGCATATTGCGGCGCCGTTGTATGAGATACCGTCGCGAACGAAATTTTCACGGAACATTATACCGCAGATGCACAAAGCGGAAAAAGAACGTGTCAAAGAAATTGTAAGAACAAACCTTGATTCGGTAGGTATTAATAATAAGTAGTTCTTTTCGGAGTCCCAAATATTAGATAGACACAATAGTCTGTGTAATAGTACTGGCAAAGTATATAGTACAATCAATAGTACAATCAAAGAGTACAGCGGCAGTCACACCGGGGAAAATTTGAATGCGTTCCTCGTGGACGCGTTGAATGATTGGGGCCTGTCCAATCCTAAAATTCGTTGCCATTTTGTCACGGACAACGCCGCCAATATTTGCAAGGCGATCCGATTGTCCCCGGAATGGTCTAGAATACCATGTTTTGCGCATACCCTGCAGGTAATCATTACTACCCTTTCTTACGTGGAATCAGCCGGATAATTGAGCAAATAATTAATAGCGAAAATGTTTTGTTGATTGTTTTAGCTGGTCGTCGACGCTGCAATACAGCAGACAGGTTCGCTGCTGGAATTGTGCGTGAAATGCCGGCGAATTGTTGCATTCCTCCAGCGTTCATCTTCGGCACAGGCAAAGCTGGAAGAAGCACAAAGCGACACTACGCCTCTCAAATTAATTCAAGACGTCGAAACGCGTTGGAATTGCCAATTCGACATGTTTGAGAGGCTCCTCCGCCTAAAACTCCCGTTGACGATGGTACTGTCATTGCCAAAGATGCCAGATCACATTACCAGCCGCGAATGGGAACTCATTGAACTTTATCGGAGTATCCTTGGACCGTTTAAAGACGCGACGGTTTTGATGAGCAGCGACAAAGTGCCGACACTACCGAGGTACTGGCCGGTAGTATCAATGTTGGAGCAAGCTCTGGAGGGCTTGCTGCAACAGCACCGGGAGACGACGCACCAGGAGTTCATTCAGCGTCTCAACGGCGAGCTGCGTGCTCGTTTCAAATTTATGGACGAATGCGAGCCGATACAGCTCGCAATGTTCTTGGATCCGCGTGTCAAAGACAGGCTATACCCGGACAGACAGAGTGCCATGAGTCTCCTCAGGAGCAAGGCGCACTTTTTTGTTGAAGGAGAAGCGGCTCCGGCCGCCAGCGTTACCGCGGAGGTAGCAAGCACAAGCACTTCAGGTAATAATTGTATAATAATTCTGCTAGTGCACCACGTTATCAATATTCGTTTCATTCTGTTACACCACAACCAGTTCCGACTTCTACACTCTTTCAGCTCCTGCACGGAATAAGTGCCAAGGAGTCAGGCACCAAAACGGAAGAGTGTTCTCGCTACTTCGAAGAAAAGCTAATCGCGGGGGAGGCAGACATCCTCGAGTGGTGGGGAAACAATCGGGATACATTCCCCTCACTCGCCAAAGTCACACCCAAGTCAGTAGCGAGCGTTTGTTCTCGGCGGCTGGAAACATCGTCACTGTACGCCGGACGAGGCTGCTCGCGGAACATGTGGAGGAAATTGCATTCCTTCACAGCAATTATAATAAAACTTAAGAGAGCGGCGAAAGAAATCAGTCGTTTTCAGGGCTACCAAAATTTCATACGTGGGAACATCCTTCATGAAGGGATAAATATAATATGAAAACTGCTCTTTTCAGAGCTAACAATCCAAGTACCCTTTTTCAGGCTCCAAATATGTTCGTAGGTGAAGGTAGAACTGCTGACTGGAAGTTCTTGGATACGAATCGGAAAAGTGTGGAGAAGCGATACTTATTTCCATCAGAGTTCGAGAAATTAGAAATACATATTATGGCAGAAAGGAGGATATAAAACGGTTGAAATTGCACTAAGGAAAGTGTGAGATTCTTGGTCCAAAAGTATATAAGAAGCATGCCAAAAATGAAAGTGCTCCGACAGTGATAGATTACTTTTCCTACAGGGACACCAAAAGTGCGAGCTGGGCTTCTACTGCTTTGTACCAGGCCCATGATCCTGCAAACACAAGTGCAGATAAGAATATTGCAAATTCCTCCTCAATTCAAATTGCATTATACGTGTTATGTGGATACAAAAGCAATACTCGGTAAGTGGGTAGTTAGATTTTGTCATGTATGTGAGATGCTTGGTGAAGCATTTAATGTGTGGCATCATTACCTGTATTCTAGGGGCAATTCGTACAGGAACAGAATTAAGCAGCCGATGCTGATATGAAATATGAGGGAGAAGAAGGTGTAGGCTCGGGCCGAGTACTAAAAGAAAACTGATAATGAGTTCTTGAGCAGCTGGGAGTTTAAGACATGACTGGGTAAGGTTTATATCCACTACGTGCAACTAAAGTATTCACAATACCAGTTGACCACCAGCAGCCCGCTGCCAATCACCAATGGCTGTCTTCTGTCATAGTAAAAGCAGCGAGATAGCAACGGAAAGATAATATTCGGCGCGCTACCAAGCCTTAGCCGGATAAGGAGTAAGAATTAAAGAAATGCGAAAACAGCACGTTAGCTGTGACAACAAAAAATCAGCCCTCCTCAAGGGTCCAAATATCTCATACGTGAAGGCGTCGTCTCATACCTCGTTGCCACAATCAACTTTAAGGTTGTGTCCGTCGACTTTGTTAATCGCGCTTCCATCGCGTGTTCAATTAAGCCGAGAATGGCTTTACTTGTTCTCGATCATAAAGCATAGCAGATATTAGATATCATCATTAAATGCATCGTGCCGTGAGCTAATAGCAAGCATCAATAGCCGTGACGCGTACGATCACTTTGGATCTATTTCGAATACATGAACTATTTAATAACATCGGATAGTTCCAGTACATTCATACGGATCAGGAAGCTTGGTAGGGTCTCGCGCCAAGCATATAGTACGCCGCGCGACTGCCGAGAATACTTGACCCGAATTGTAACTACTATCCATAGTTACTAAACTTGCACCGTCATTTACACAAAAATTGCAACTCCAAAGATTTATTTATGAATTTTGTATTTTGTCGATTATTTTCCTGCGTCCAATGAGCCAAGAATCAAGCGAATCGATTCAGTCGTTCAGGAGATACGAATTTCTGCGTTTATTTTTCTCGTGTCGTATCCTCTGGGGATACCTGACCATTCGAGTAGCCCGAACGTACCGGGTAGCCCGAATTTTTCCGGGTAGCCCGATTTATTCGGGTAACCCAATTTCTTCGGGTAGCCCGAACTTTTTGGGGTACCCTGAATTATTCGGGCTACCCAATACATTCGAGCGTTCGGCTCGGCCCGAACAATCGAACCGAGTTCAACCCGATGCGCGAATTCAGGGTACCTGCACACCCCTAGTGATAAGTTGTATGTGAAGTGGTTGGGGTTCAATAATACACATAACTCATGGATTGATAAAAGTGCTATTGTATAGACTCTAAGAAAAAAACATTGAACGATCTTTGTTATCTCTCAATAAACAGCTCCTTAGTCAACTAGTCTCTACAAAGTGTTGTCTCATACATCCTGAAACATATGGTTAATTCATTCTTCAGTGCTACATATCCTAAAGTGTCCCCAAGGGAGTGTGCATATCGAATTTTGGAGAATATATCGTTTATCATCGTGGGGGCTGAGAGCGAGTTTCTTCTCGCGTATTGTGAAAACGTTATGACGTATGGATCTGATACAGTTTTGTTCTACAGTTTTCTCAACATTATTCCTTAGACACCTAACATAATCATCGAACTGTATGCACTTGGCTGTAACACTTTTCTTAATACCCTTTATCTTCTTTTCGCATCTCTCTTTACCATGTACCCGTATGGCATACATTTTAGATCTCAGCCCAACGAATTCTGTCATGATCAAACCACAATTCTCATCCTTCATTAATCCTGGAACCTTTTTGTTTGCACGCGGTATACCGTAGGGGTTATTATCATCGTAGTCACTAGTATCGAATTGTGTCAAATCTTGTTTCATGATCTCATAGATATCGTCGCAGCTAATCTCATAGATGAGGCTATCAGTATCTGTATACATAACCTTACAACTTTTGCCAAATTTGGGGAGCATGTACTCGTAGTGGAATTTGTATAAACATATTTTGGATATTTCTAGAATACACATTCCAACATATATAGGCTTAGAGATGTTAATGCTAAGCTTCCGCATTTGAACAGCTATGAGATCCTCTGAGAATACTGTACGGCTATGGAAGTTAGGCTTTGCGATCGCTGTCTCTGCACCATACCACCGCACCATTGCGTGAAAAGTTTCACATCAGCATGGTTACGCACATTCTCCATCGTCTTACCAAACACAGCATTATTCATTAGTTTATAGAGGTTCTTGCTGAAATCGTTGGTGGATTGCGTTCGTAAGTGTGTATTTAATTGTATATAATCATGTTTCATACACAATTGTAGATGTCGATAGTGTATTATGTACCGTGTCTTGTTGTTCAGTGTAGCAAGCAGTTTTTTCTGTCTGCTCCCCCTCCGCTGCAGCGGGCTGAGCTCGTGGTTTGCGCAGAAGGGGAGATCAGCATGCATATCATGTATATTTTGTGGGTATTCTAGATCGACTTCTAATACGTATCCCACTTGACTGTTCTCCGGAATAGCTTTTATGTCAAAGGTTGCTACTGCATCTTCATCATTCTGCTCGATCCATCGGAAACCTCCATACGGCAGAGGTTGGGACATTGCCCAGCCGTAGAGATTGTTAACATCGAAATACATTAGGTATGTAGAGCTCTTTGCAGGGTCATATGTTGGTAGGTGCTTGTTGTTGGCACTTGCATACCTATGTGAACACTGGCTCAGTCCACCGTGTATTCCACGCTCCATGAATAGAAGCATATCGATATCTGTTAATAGTTCGAACTCTATACCGGTGTGCTTTAGCATTGCATCCCATGTGAAACCCGGGAGGGTGAAGTAGTGCGCCGGATCAAGCTTATAACTTGCTATACAGTTCTCTCTGAAACTCTCGAACACATCGGTTAGCAACAACGTGTCAATCTTCATGTAGAGGCTACAATATTCTCCCAACGTTCGAACCTTGAAGCGTTTCCACACTTCTTTAGCATGTTGATAATCATTATCGCTAACGTGGCAATCGTTCAGACGGCTGTAGAATGCCTCTTGTGGTGGTAGCTCCGTGTCGTTAAGCTTGCTGTAGGATGTTATGTATTCATAGGGAAAGACACCCTTCCTTGTCAAGAGTTTCAAGTCCGTCTCAGACAGGTGTTTAAATTCCCGTTGCACGGTACGTAGTTGGTTCGGTCCGCTCAAGTATGATGATAGTTTATCGAGACTTGAGCTGAGGAATTTGAATGAGTCAATGAAGCGGAACTTTACGCATTTTTTACTGCGCCAACCCCCCTCGCCAGTGTCTGCCACATGTTTGGTGAAGGATATGTACTTCTCCTTCGTTATTGGTAGAAGGTCAATTTTACCATCAAACGCCTTCGCTAAGGCCATTATGACGAAGTGTGCGTCATAACCTGATAGGTTGTGGAATACAACTGGTACTGTATGTGGTATCCTGTATCCTAGATTGCAGCTTGCATGAGCTGCGCCGCGGTAGGCGTCTGTGAGGTGACAGTGGTCACGCACTTTCCCGTCCCCCGCATCAGTGAACGGTTTCACACATATGTGACAGTGTTCAGCTCGCTGGTGTTGTAGCACTTCAGCACCTGTTAGAGCGTTCATTGGAACCACGCGGCTGAACATCTGCTTAATCCGTGTGCCTAACATATGCAGTTCTCTGGCGAACTACACCATGCATCCAGGTTCACTGCTGTAACAGCTGTAGTGGCAGAGCGACTCGTCATATGCGCAGTGGACGTAGTAGCCGATGCTGAATGGACGGTGACGTTGGTATGGCAGTGAACTCCCTTGTTGACGACCTTGCTTCTCGCTCCCAACGGTCTCCAGCCAGCACTCTATGTCAGCATAGATTACGAAAGGCATGCGCTCCTTGTGGCTGTAGTTCTTAAATTTCAACCACCTGTCATCCCCGGAATGAGCGTAGCACATTCATCCATCCATGAGCAGTCGATTAGATGCATCGACAGCTTTTCCTGTGTGTTGAAGTAGTGTAGGCACCTAGAATGTAATATTGAGATTTTGTAGTGTATGCTCTTGGAGACAATTGATTGATATATATTATAGCTTTATGATTATGAACAGAATCGTACTTACCGCTCGCATATATGCTTTGAGCGTCGGCTTTTACTGATTTCCGTGGACAGTAGTCGTGACAGGCTTCTGATGCATGCATAATGGTATTTGTGTGAGGTCTTTCTGCTTTCAATCATTAGCAGGTTGGCATGTTGCTGGCGCTTGTTTTTTGTTATGCGGAGTGGTACACATCTGTTCCGCTCCCACCCAAACACGTTCACGGAGATGTTATTGCGTTTTTCAAATGCTGAAATCTGTTTTAACCTCATTGGAACTTCTGCCTCACTGGTATTCAATGTATCTGTATAGTGTGGGTATGATGATGTTCTAGAAACATTTTGTATGCTGGAGTTCTCGACGGGGTGAAGGCTTGCGGTGACTGCCCAGAAAAAGCATGTGTCGTCCACACAATTGATATTTATGACGGCTTTCTTCAATTGTATGGCTCTTGGTAGAGGTGTGCTCCCGCCTCGACAGATGGGCTGGTACCCGGTTATATTTATCATTAGATGTAGAACCCTCCGCATAGCCCAACCGCTATCACGTTCTTGAAATTCCGACATTTGTGTTAATATTGGATGTTCCACATCGCGTGTGTACCAGCGACGTAAGTTGCTAGATGGATCAAGCTCGCTGTTCCGCGTATTGAACCCCTTCACGCTGACTGTTCCGTCCAGCACATATTCGGCCCCCATGGTTACATTCACCTTCACATTACGGTGTTGGTTGATCCCCTCAGTTACACGTCTGGTTACCATTCTTCGTGCATCACGAAGGAAGTGTTTGGGATCGATGTGCTGTGAATTGATAACAGCGCTTGTGGAAATCCGATCCATGAATGCTGATTCGATCTCTACAAGAGTGAGGCTGGATGCTCTTGCTGATTGTGTGTCACCATGTAACCCTCTACCAACACGTACAAACCGTTCCTGCACTGCCACTTTCAAGCACTTTATACGCGTTAGAACACATACTATATGACGTTTTGTACCAATTGATAACATGTCTCTATTCTTTTCAGTGTGCTCGGCTATGAGAGCTAAACACTCGTCGCACTGATTCAACGACTCGCGGTATTCGTTCACGTTCCGTAATAATATCGATGAAGCTTTCAGCTTCTTCAACATGTCGCCTGTGATGTCCATGATTACGTGTATGCTTATAAAATCTGAATGAGGTATCGCAGTTCGTTTTATATGCATGCGGGGAGGGTGGGGAGTCTTCATGGTAAGCGTGCTCGCTACCAATATGTTTCTGCTGTTACGACATTTTGGGTCGCTGTCGGGGACCTTGATTTTCTATCGATACTGCATTTTTTAGAGTATGGCAGTAGCTGTTAAGGTCACAGGGAACAGTTGCTGATGTAGCAATTTGATGGCTACGTGAGCGCAAGGTTACTGTGTCGTATGCGCTTCGTTGGTAGCCACGTGAGATCAGGGTTGTCGTGTGTGTGTGTATGTGTGTGTGTGTGGGTTGTCGACGCAGCAATTTAACGTCGTGCATATCGACGGATAGATTGGGTCTCAAGGTTAGCTGACCAGGTGTCTAGTTTCCATCAGCAATAGTCAAGGTTGCTGATGCAACAATTCAACCTCGTGGATATCGACCGGAAAATTTGAGCTTAGGGTCAGTTGACCAGGTGTCTGGTTTCCATCAGCAATAGTCAAGGTTGCTGATGCAACAATTCGCCCTCGTGCATATCGACGGGTAGATTGGGTCTCAAGGTTAGCTGACCAGGTGTCTAGTTTCCGTCAGCAATTTTCAAGGTTGCTGACGCAGCAATTCGCCCTCGTGCATATCGACGGGTAGACGCGGTGACGTCACCGCGCGAAATTGTTGTTGTCCCAGAAACCGCTTTGTTTAATCTACTAATGTAACATACGTATGCCTGTACATATATTCATCATGCATTTATCGTATTATAATGAGCATAGCTTTCGAGGGTCTTAGGAATAATGCGAACGGCTCAAAAAGTTACAATGACGAAGCATCGGATAAACGCGTCGAACGATTACTGCACTTACATCCTTATGTTTTAAAACAACACTATTTCCTAGGCAAAATCACAATCCCATAGAACGACGACAAGCCCGGTTTATTGAACATTCTTCTTTCCATTTATATATTTCATAGCTAAAATCCGTGATTCAGAATAGAGGATTTCTCCAAAATCATATTGTTATGAACTGTCATCCCTGCATAAGTATGCCTAACCCCACAACACGCCGCGCTGCCAAGCTTCGGTCTGACGTTGGGCGCGCATAGTTTGTGGGCACGTGATAAGCGTGACCTGGGAAGGGATATAATTCGGATGCGGTCGCTACGAAATATATAACATTCTTTATTCGTTTTTTAAGCACACGTTGTCGTAGTAAGTCGTAGAAACATAGGACCGTTGAATACTTAAATCTAGTCGCGGTAACTGCCTCGCTGGCGAGGCGATCGGACGGTGGCTCCCTTCACCGCGATCTCTGCCGATAATGTTGGGGGCTTCTCCTCGGCATACGCCACACCACTCACCCTCAAGCGCTTTGCGCGAAACGTACTTTTTTTCCAGGATACGTTTTTAGAGTGTGCGTAGGTATGGGATCGGTGCCTTCTTGTCTTGCGTCTTTGGTGTTGCTGGTAGATGAAGGTCCTACGCCGATGTCTGCCGCGGTTTCAAGGTGCGCTGGCTTCAGTCTTTCGACAGAGATAGTTTTCTGTAGTCCCTTTATGTTAATTAGAAAAACTCGGTCGCTGGGTCTGTTTATGACCTCGTATGGGCCTTCGTAGACTGGATCCAGTGGTCTTCTTACTGTGTCTATTCTGGAGTGAGTCTCCTTTGTGCACGTTCCACTTTGGACACGGGCCTTTTTTGGAACTTGCGCACATGGAAACAGCGCACGTTGCACATTGCCCACATTGGAAACTGCGCACATTGGACATTGCCCACATTGGAAACTGCGCACATTGGACATTGCCCACATTGGAAACAGCGCACATTGGACATTGCCCACATAAGATATCGTTACAAGTGGAAACTGCGCACAGTGTATAGAGGACACAGTGGACTTTTCCCACATGGAAAGTGGAAGTTGGCCACTAAATACTGTGTAGACATTTCTACAAGAATCATACGTAGAATTTAGCCATTGTCAATTAACAATTATCGGAAAATTCTGCGGTTGAAATGTTTCAGGGCTAAAGATGGACGTCCGTTAATTTAATTGATTATGTATTGCCACATGCTAATTACAACAGCAAGATATTTTGCTGCATTGTATTTACTAGTGGTAGATATCCTTATCAATTATGGTTCACGAAAATATCATTCTTAGATTTTATGAGTGTATCTGATATTTTATTTTCAATTTTAGCTCACCTTACTTGCTCACCTTACTAGCTCACCTTTGGTCTCAATAAGAACCACAAACCAACCCTAGTCCGGGGGGGGGGGCATGCTCGTTTCGCTCGCCAAACCTAAAAAAATCCTGAATATTATATACTTAACTATTATGTACTTATATTAAATAAAAATGGTCGTTAATAAATTAAAACTCGTAACCACCCGTTGTTTATATTTATTTAATCATAGTCATATAAGCAATCACTTTTTTCACGAATAAACAACTTTGGTGTTTCTTACAAATCATTAATTATTTCACTGTTATTTATTGCTTTTCAATTAAATGTGTTCTGAGAATACATACTGTCGCAATGTACACTTTTTTTTCATCTAGTGTGTCCAAATTCCATTATTCGCGTTATCCTGTGTGTCCTGTTTCTTCTGGGATGTGTGCAACTTCCACCGTCGATGTGTCCTGCTTCCACTGGAGTAAATTTCCAACGTGCGCAAATTCCAATGTGTCCAATATCCAATGTGTCCTGATTCTACTGGAGTCAACTTCCAACGTGCGCAAATTCCACCGTGTCCAATAATCCACGTGTGCGCAATATGGAACGTGCGCAATGTGGACACTCCCCTATTCTGACGAAAACATGGATGCACGAATACAGATCTGCGTGCGCGAATGCTTTACGCCTCCAGTGGTGTGCTGTGGGTGATGGCCTGACTTTTCGTAGCTGCTCTCTCAGTTTCTTTTTGAATATCTGCGGGTCGACTGCTGGCTCTTCATCCCAAAAGAATTCCCCAGGGAGACGTAGTATTGTGCCGTAGAGCAACTCTGCTGCTGACGTCTTTATATCTTCCTTGTAGGCGGTGCGGAGCCCAAGAAGTACCGACGGTAATACTGCAGTCCAATTGTCCGTTGCGTGGCACTTGATTGTCGCTTTCAAAGAACGGTGCCATCTCTCCAAAATTCCGTTGGATTCGGGATGGTATGCAGTGGTGTGTATTTTTCTGCTACCTACAAGATTCGAAAAAGCCTGGAATAACATTGACTCGAACTGTGTACCTCTGTCGGTGGTGATCATTGTTGCTGCTCCGAAGCGAGATATCCAGGTGGAGTTAAATGCTGTTATGACAGTGTCGGCCGTCTTGTGTGTACACACGTCATCGTGTGTACCTGTCGATCATTGTCAGGCAGTGGGTGTATCCATTTGAAGGTGGAAGGGGTCCCACGATGTCCAAGTGTACGTGACGGAATCTCTCGTCTGGGATGGCTATGTGCTCAGGTTGTAGTTTCACGTGGCGTTGTACTTTGGCTCTTTGGCAGGGTATGCAGGTTTTTACCCAACTGCTGATGTCTTGTCTCATGTTTGGCCATACGAATTTTTGTGAAATCTGCTTGAAGTTACTGCGTCGACCGGAATGAGCGAATTTGTGTGTGCTGTCGAAGGTTTGCCTTCTCAGGGAGTTTGTCACATATATGCGTATTTCCGAGCCCCAGGTGTCGCAGTATAGGACTTTGCTCCTTTCTTCGACGAATATCTTTGTTAGTTGCAGACTCGTGTGATTTGTCCTCCGCAAGCAGCGAAGTTCGTCATCTTTCTCCTGTTCCCATACGAGTTCCTCTGTGTTAATGCTTTGCGGCATTTGTATTGCCTGCTGTCTTGACAAAGCATCTGCGACGACGTTGTCGTCTCCAGCTACGTGGATAATGCTTGCTGAAATTTGTCCGATGAGGTCGAGCTGTCATTGTTGTCGCGGTGACATTTTCTCAGCTGTTTGTTTGAAGGCGAAGGTCAATGGTTTGTGGTCGGTCTCTATGGTGAGTTGCCTTCCTTCTACTAGATGTCGGAAGAATTTGGTTGAGGCGAAGATACCTAGTAGTTCCCTGTCGAAGGTGCTATACCTTTTCTCTGTTTCGGACAGTTTTCTCAAGAAAAATCCTAGCAGTTGTCTCGTTCCTTTTATGTCTTGCTCAAGGCCAGCGCCGATGGCGAAATCCGATGCGTCGGTCCTTAAGAACAGAGCTGCTTCCTCGTTAGGGTTGGCCAAGATTGTGGCTTTTGCGAGTTGCTGCTTGCATTTCTCGAACGCTTCTTCTGATGCTGGTGTCCACGCCACCAGGCGTTTGTCCTTCTTTTTGGCTCCCACTAGTTATGCGTTTAATGATACCTGTGTGTGGGCGGCGTTTTTAACGAAACGGCGATGATAATTCAGTAAGCCAAGGAACGTGCGTAGGTCGCACGTGCGATAGTCGACTTCTCTTGCGCTGAATGTGCACTTGTTGATGTTGATGCTGAGTCCGTACTTCTGTAAACGGTCGAGGACTGACTTTAGGTGTTTCTCGTGTTCCTCTTCGTTTGGCGATGCGATTATGATGTCGTCAATGTAGCAGTGACAGAACTCGAGACCTCGTAACACCTGGTCCATAAACCTCTGAAAGGTTTGGGCTGCGTTGCATAGTCCGAAGGTCATTACCTTGAATTCCAATAATCCGAAAGGTATAATGACTGCTGTCTTTGGGATATCGGATTCTGTGACGGGGATCTGGTGATAAGCTCGAGTGAGGTCCATTGTTGAGAAGATTTTAGATCTTTCAAAACGGTAGGCGACGTCGTGGACTTGAGGAATGGGTTACTTGTCAGGTACTGTAGCTGCGTTTAGTCTCCTATAGACCCCGCAGGGTCTCCACTCGCCTGTCTTTTTCTTTGGTACTGTAACAGGGCGAACCGGCCCCGTTCCCAAAGAGTACTCGTCACTCGCTCCTACACGCGCCGCTGCGGAGCGCGCTCGCTCAATCGAACAGCCGTCGCTCCAAGGAGAACCCACTAGACTGATTTAGCGTATTCTAACTCGCCTTCGGGCACCGAGTCTTCTACAGGGAAAGGGGAGACACAGGAGCCTCGAGGAGTAAGGAGCCAAGCTCATTCGGACGTAGGTCGCGTCGGGCCGATGAGCACTGTGGAGCGTGAGGCTGGCGCCCGAGGAAAGCGACATTCCACGGAAAAGCAGGCGAGCGGGCCGAAGCACAGTCCGAATAGTTGCCGAGGATGCAAGGAAACGGATCGGCAACCTTACCGGCGACTCCTGTCTTACCGACGTGGCTAAGACGCACGACCGAGAAGCCTAGGCGCGGTAGGCGACTCGGTCGCTCCTCGAGACGGCGCACAGTGGCCGATTCGGGTCTAAAACGCGCGCATCGGACTTTATGACCGACAAAATTCAAAGCCACGGGAATGAAAATTGAACATTATATCCTTGTTCGGGATAGTATGAAGCACAGAAAATGTTAGTAAATTAATTTTTTGTCTCAAATAGTTTTGAATTTAACGACAGATTAGTAGAGTATGTTCTTATGTATTCAAATGGGGAACTTTAACTTTTGTATATTGATTCGGGAACCTAATGGAACCTCATGGTGGATTTTTTTCCTGAAACTAGATTTTTTTCGCGACTTTTGGCATATGTTTCATCTGCATAAAGTTGCATAAACCTGTGTTATGAATTAATACAATTACAAAATTGTGTTTTAGTGAAGAAAATATCGAAAGAAACGATATATTGATTGGGGAACCTAATGGAACCTCATAGTGAATTTTTTTCCTGAAACTAGATTTTTTTCCGCGTCTTTTGGCATATGTTTCATCTGCATGAAGTTGCATAAACCTGTGTTATGAATAGATCACAAGAAATTTTGTTCTAAGGGTATTAATTAAAATATAAATATTTCTAATTACGGATGGACACTTAGAACAAAATTTCTTGTGATCTATTCATGCTATCTTGTTCATCTTGATGTTGGAAGGAGGGAAACAAAAAATAAGAAATGCCTCTGCGCTAAAAATTAGTAGAAGTATACTCTCAATTTACATAAATTGTTTTATAAAGCTTAAATCGTCCTTTTGGTATGGTTTATATCTTAAGGATAAGATAAAGCGAGGAAGATCTATCCTTATTTTCTACCGTTTTCTCTTTTCTATCAGTCCTATATTCCTCGGTCGCACCGATTTCATTTATCCTTCATCTTTCACCCCATTCTACTGTCCACACCTCATTTTGACTTTCATTCTCGCTGTTCTCCACATTTTCCAACCTGCCTTTCCTCCTCCTACCCCACTTCTCCTGCTCATGCTACCTCTCCGCCAAATGCTTCGTTTCTTTCGATATTTTCTTCACTAAAACGCAATTTTATAATTGTATTAATTCATAACACAGGTTTATGCAACTTTATGCAGATGAAACATATGCCAAAACACGCGGAAAAAATCTAGTTTCAGGAAAAAAATACACCATGAGGTTCTATTAGGGTCCTGAATCAATATACAAAAGTTAAAGTTCTCCATTTGAATTCATAAGAACATACTATACTAAACTGTCGTTAACTTCAAACCTATTTGAGATAAAAAATTAATTTACTAATATTTTCTGTACTCCATACTATCCAGAACAAGGATATCATGTTCAATTTTCATTCTCGTGCCTCTGAATTTTCATAAAATCCGATGCGCGCGTCTTATACCCAAAGCGGCCACTGTGGCACTGTAACAATTTATTAAAAAGCTAATTATGGGCTATTATTAGTCCTTATGTCACAAGGATGAAAACAAACCAAAAAAGTTGAGAATCGGTTCAGTGGAACCTGAGTTATTGGCCATGCGCGCATATTAGACCCAAATCGGCCACTGTGCGGCGTGGCACCAAGGGACGAAGGGGCGAGGGGCGGCGAAATTAGGGGACGCGTGCGGATTCGGCACTCTTGCTGCGACAACCGAAGTGCGAGTGTGCCTTTGTAGTCTCCAGCGATTTAGAAGCGAGTACTCTGTGATTCACGACCCGAGAGCGAGTGACGAGTGTGCGAGGAAGCGATTCCCGGATACCCGATCGCGAGGACAAGCGGTCGAGAGAGCGATCGAGCGACGATCCCGAGCGGAAACCAATTGCCCGAGCCAACTCACCGGTAAGCTCTGCGTCCCGTTGTGCATGCCTTCCATTGTTAACGTCTCGGTGCCAGTCGCGAAGAGCTCTTGTTGCCCGAGAGTAAGTGGTCAGCGCGAGCTGACCAGGGTTCCCTTGGGGCGACTCTTCAAGTCGCCAAGAGTCACCTAGTTAAGTCGTAATTGTAAGGCATCGGACGAGCCAAGAGCGGCGTGGCCGCCATTGTCGGCCACTTGTAGTACACCGGTCTCGACGAATCGAGCGATCGGTTCCCTGCTCGGAGGTTTTTCCGAAGGGTAGCATAAGGTAATCCTAGTCTCATCAGCGCGCGAATCATTCACTAGGCTAAGTCAGTTAGATTAATTGCGAGCGGTTAGATCGTAAGCGGCGACGGGAACGCCCAGGCGCCGAGCCACTCGACGGCTCGGCTCTACCTTTGTTTCGGCCAAGGCTCGGCCCACTACCGAACGAGCCATAGCATCCGTTGCCGGGTGATCCTTCCGATCGCCCCCAGTAGAATAAAAACGCCTTTGATTAACTACCCAACCGTGTGGGTCATTCGGTCCCTTCCTCCTACTTCTCCGACAGGAACCCTCCGACCACCTACCGCCTGCTAGCCGGAAGAGCCAGCAGAGAGGAGACTCGGCCGAGGAGACGGCCGCCCTGGACAACAACTGATCTGCCTCGGGAGCATAGAAATTCGGTCCCGTCCGCGGGACCTGGCGCCCGTTCGCGAGTTACAAATTACCAGGGAGCCGACGAGCCGCAAAGCCGAGGGTTTATGCAGCGAGGATTTCCACGGGCCGAAATCACGGCCGGCCGCCGGGGATTCCCCTCATAGTACTAAGTGTAATGGTCTGGCCCACTGGCTTGATGATGGGTGGCAAAGTCCCTGAGCTATCATGGCTTCAAATTGTGCCTTCGCGACCTTCAGTTTGTCGGGCGGTAGCCTCCGTGCCCTTTCAGCTACCGGGGGCCCTTTGGTCTGGATGTGGTGGACAACGCCATGTTTTGCCGTGGGAGGCTGCAGCGGATAGGTTACATTAATAAATTGTTTGAGTATTATAGCGTACCTGCCACTCGTGTTGATGGTGTAGACTCGTGCATGAGCTATTTGTCTTATTCGTCCGGGTACTTTGCATCCTGTAGTACCATCAACGAGTCTCTTATTTCTTAGATTCGGTAACAGGTTATGTTTGTATAAAAAATCGGCTCCTAGGATGGGGTGAGTAACATCTGCGACTAGGAATGTCCATCCGTAGATTCGGCGGAGCCCAACGTCAAGGGAACGGTATTCAGTACCATAGGTACTAATAGCTGCACCGTTCGCTGCATAAAGCTTATAGCCTGTTGCTTCCAGTGTTTTGCACAGTCGTTTGGGTAATACTGAAACGTCTGCGCCTGTGTCAACCAGGTATCTGACACCTGTTCTTCTTTCCGGAATGAGGAAGCGGTTTCGTGGGTCTAGGGCGTCATTTACCGCTTGTATTTGTGACGGCAAACAGTTTTCCTGGGTCATGGTACTATTCCAGGAACAAGGCAAGTTGCACTTACGTGCTTTGTCCTTGAAACGACTGTGATAATAGCAAAGGCCTGAACTATTGTCGCTATCTCTAGATGATGATCTCTGTCTGTCGTTGCGTAGTCTAGATTTTGACCTGCCTCGTTGCTGATTGTCATATCTTGAGCCGTCACATTTCATTAAGGCCTCTATCATGCCCCTGAGTTCCCTGATCTCGTCTGCTACGTCAGGTGTAGGTGCTGTGGGATTCGTGACGGTTGCCACCGCTGGCCTATTAATTTCCATCATCTTGTCAGCTTGTATGGCTAGTTTGTCCAGCTTATCGTCGGCGAATACTGCAAGGACGTTCCTGGCGGTGTCTGGTAGCTGCTTGAGGAAGAGTGTCTTGATGACAGCTTCGCCGCACTGGTCTCCTCCAAGGTTTCTGAGACGCTGCAGGAAGCTTGAGGGTTTCTCGCCGCCTAGTTACTGTCCCCTCAGACGTTGTCTTAGTCTGCTTTCCGCTGTCTCGCCGTAAAAGCTGAGAATTCGTGCTTTGAGGGCCTGGTACTTATTTTCTGCTGGCGGATTCTCCATGAGATCTGATATCAACGGTGGTACACTGTGGTCTAACCCGACGACGACGTAATTAAATTTGGCTTCGTCGCTGCTGAGACGCGCGAGTCTCAACGCAATCTCTACTTGTGCGAACCAGAGTCCCGGCTTTGCTTTCCAGAATGGTGGAATTCTGACGGTACTTGCGTTAATCATTTCAGTCGGGTGGGCCTCGGTGAACAATTGCATAGGGGCCAGGCGAGGTGTGTCGTTGACCGGTGGGTTTGGTCTGGGTTCGTTCGGTGTGCCATCAGGCTCGCCGCTCGGCTCCCCGCCACGTGGTGGTGTATGTTCCAAAGACATGCTTTGTTCGGATCCGCATTTCTTTTTAGAATCTTGCTTCCCGAGATCACGTCGGGGTCACCAAATTGTGGGCACGTGATAAGCGTGACCTGGGAAGGGATATAATTCGGATGCGGTCGCTACGAAATATATAACACTCTTTATTCGCTTTTTAAGCACACGTTGTCGTAGTAAGTCGTAGGAACATAGAACCGTTGAATACTTAAATCTAGTCGCGGCAACTGCCTCGCTGGCGAGGCGATCGGACGGTGGCTCCCTTCATCGCGATCTCTGCCGGTAAGGTTGAGGGCTTCTCCTCGGCGTACGCCACAAGCCCTCTAAATTAGGCGCCATCTCGGTCCCCATGGGCGACCTAAAGTACTCAGAAATCCATATAGCCTAGCCCCTTAAGGGGCTAGGCTTCGGGTTGCGCGGTAATGCAGAGTCGCTGTTTGACCGGCGAAATTGGCCCAAAATATGAGTTTGCGGGGGAACTTCCTGCTCGCTTATGTGGACCGATCTTGGGTTAGGAAAGATTTCAATCGAAAGATAAGAGTCCAATAGAGGTCGGGCTGGTATTGGTTTCATGGGATTATGTCATTTTTGTAGGAAATTAGTCGTCTAAAGTCTACACGTTTTCCAAGATGGTCGTGAAATACTCCGGCTTTTTGCTGAGGTATATTTGTACCATTTCCGTGTTTTGCTTCCAAAACAAACACCAGCCCGGCCTCCCTTATGAACTAAAGAACACGCTCAGCTGTATTTTGTCTAGAAACTGTAAGAAATGGAGCCGTAAGACGTTCCCCCGACTAATCCTGTCTTTTGCCGGATTTCGCCGTAGTGTCCATCACATAGCTCAATATTTCTGAGTACTTTAGGTCGCCCATAGGGACCGAGATGACACCTAATTTAGAGGGCTATTCGTGCCAAATGTCAGACCGAAGCTTGGCAGCGCGGCGTGTTGTGGGGTTAGGAATACTTTGACGAGATGCAGGGATGACAGTTCATAAGAATATGATTTTGGAGAAACCCTCTATTCTGAATCACGGATTTTAGCTATGAAATATATAAATGGAAAGAAGGATGTTCAATAAACCGAGCCTGACGTCGTTTTATGGGATTGTGATCTTGCCTAGGAAATAGTGTTGTTTCAAAACATAAGGATGTAGGTGCAGTAATCGTTCGACGCGTTTATCCGATGCTTCGTCATTGTAACTTTTTAAGCCGTTCGCATTATTCCTAAGAGCCTCGAAAGCTACGCTCATTATAATAAGATAAATGAATAATGAATATATGAGTATATGTTACATTCATATTAGACCGGGGTCTTTCGGTTTCATTTCAGATAAGCAAAATGAAGTAGACTGCCTCCCTTTGATTACTACCAAACCTACATATATTACAAATAATTTGATGAGTTCATTCATTCATATATTACCAAAAGTAAAGTGATTCATTGAATTTGATCGTGTATCGACGTTATACAAGCGTAAAGTAAAAGAAAAAAAACAACAATATGTATATAAAAAAATCTACGTACTATGCAGAATCGAACCCGTTCTTTTCAAATGCAAATCCATCGCTTTACTCATTACACTATTTGCATAACTAGAAGTAAAAAAGGGTCCGTAGTGGCAGAGTGGTTAGAGTACTCGACTCGCAATGTGCGGGTCGTGGGTTTGAGCCCAGCCGTCACCAATGAGAATTTTATTCTTAAATGATAATCACAAGATTGCTACGCTGGCCCTCGGTGCTTCGGAACCACAACTTGGTGTTGGGTAGTATAAGTTAGTGTAAGGCTGGGCGTCCAGGCGCTAAAGCCAGGACGACGGCCCCCGTCCAATTGGTCTCTGAGGGAAGACGGAAGCGGACGTTAAATAAAAAAATAAATAAATAAAAAACTAGAAGTAAAATCTACCCATTCCACTACAAGAAGAGTGACTCTCCTTTGTGCTTCTAATTTTGTCCTTCTTTCGGACAAACAAGTATTTATAGTATGTCAACTTTCCTGTTTCACTATATACATTGATATCCAAAATGTAACATAATTATTATTCGAGCCCTTTTTGCTATGGCATGGATACATCATTTGGATTTGAATGACTGCTATGACGTACATAATTATTTGACTATTCAAATACTTTTTTGATAAAATATCCCCCGATGTGTATTGACAGAAACTGTAGACGATTTGTCATAGATGTTCCAATCGAATTAGTAACATAGTGAGGTACCTTTGCTAAGACACTATCTGTTCTCATGGTGTATTTTCTCTCTAAATTCGAGACTACAAACTCAATTATTATGAAAATATCGAAACAGCTATGGCTAATGGTCTAGTTTTTTCTCTACACATCAAGTAGTATTTCGTCAAAAAATTATTGTATTTTGAGGCAATTGTATACGGCATACGAGTCACTCAAATCAAAGCTATAAGGTTTTTGTCATACCATATTTCATTTCCCATAAAATTCCTGTCATAGTAAACAAAATGATGAGAAGAATCACAAATCTTTTATTGAAATGGAGACATTTGACGACAGTCTTGCAAGTGGTGCTGTGGGTAAAGCAATGGTTTCACATTTGGAAGCACCGAGTTCGATTCCACCCAATGAGGCGTGAGCTTATTGATACTCTTTACTTTTTCTTTTGCTTTGCATTATTAGTACTTGATTCATGATACATCAGGAGACTCGGTAGAGTCTCGCGCCAAGTAGTAGTCCCCTACCCAAGGCGCGCGACAGCCGAGACTATATTATCCCGAAATAACGCGAATTCGATCGATGCTAAACGATCTTCTCGATTTATGGAAACGTTACGGTATTAAGGATTTATTTCTGAATTTTGTATTTTAGCTATAGTTTTTCTGAATCTAATGAGCATTGAATCAAACGAATCGGTCCTGCCGTTTGGGAGATATTATATGATTTCCTCATGGCGAGTGCGTTTCGTTTTAAGATTAAGGTTTGACAAGGTCGGTATATATATGTGTAAAGCGTAGGTCTGGCATTTCTGCCACCGGCGCGGCGCTGCTGTCGCTTGGCTGCAGACAGAGCAGCGCAGCACATCTCAGTGCATTGCAGAGTTCCAGCATGGAAGGGTCTCTGCAGACGAGTGTCGGATAGATACATTTACAAAATTTCGCGACGCTTCTACGCGTGCTCTACGATATGCACTATGGGTATTTTACAAGTGTTTATGGTAATACACGCGCAATAACTACTTACGTTAGAACTGATTAACAATCAGTTGTTGCAAACCCAACAGATCGGTTATTTATTGACGGATTGGGATCGGATCTTCGCAAGTATTATCTATGTACGGTTTATAATATTTGAGATGGGGTTTGGTGATTGCAATTAAATTGTTTATAACAAACGTTACTAAAAATAGGTTCTAACACCGCGGATGGCTTCGGAAAGCCTTCCGGACATGTCTCTGTGGATTTCAATAATTTGTTTATAAATTTGATTAAACAATTTAAGTTGCGAACTTCTGATTTGGATTCTGCCTATGCGGTTTAATCAAACAAATTTAAAACGCTCTTCTAAAAACGTTAGAAATGCAAGTTAATTAATTAATTACTGCATGGTATCATTGATTGAAAACTTGGCTTTAACGTAGTTCAAGAAGATATTTTTATCTCATTTAAATATGTCAAAACTGACGATAAACGCAGTTCCCTGTGCACGTCCCGCTTGGTTATGCATGAGTCCAGGTTGCGTGCGAAGCTGAATGCAACATCGTGACGTCAGACCAATAGCAGAGAGTTTCGGTGCTACGTCACAGATTCAAATATACGAGGTATTTTAATCGCAAATAACTTTGTATATGAATAAAAAAGTATGGTTTTTTTGTATTGGCATAATATATGGAGGCTATTCTATCCATATAACCTATTCTTGGCATGATTTTTTAAAAACGCAACAACCCTATTATATGTAGTTTAGGGGTGTACTAGCTATTGGTAATCTTAAAAATATGCTTGACCAAAAAGGCGTGAAATCACCCCCAAAAAACATTAAAATGTAAAAAATAGCGCCAAGTAGTTTAGTCCCTCACAAAAATATATTATCCCTAAAACCTACCACCTCTACTTCTACTTGACCAAAAATGTAATTGATATCATTGGAAATAGAAAGCCAAGTTTTTATTCAAATACTAATCCAAAAAAGATCTTGCCTCACAAAAAAACGTGTGCCGCATTTCGCAAATGCCGCACAAAAATTATAATTATCAAAGAAACCGCAATACTTGGCCCGCCCGGTTCTTCACAAATCCATTTGTGTGTTGACTTGGAACTCGATTTGTCAAGAACCGGGCGGGCCAAGTATTGCGGTTTCTTTGATAATTATATAAATGATAAATGATAAAATAAATATAATAAGACCCTTCCATGCTGGAACTCTGCAATACACTGAGATGTGCTGCGCTGCTCTGTCTGCAGCCAAGCGACAGCAGCGCCGGGCCGGTGGCAGGAATGCCAGACCTACGCTTTACACATATATATACCGACCTTGTCAAACCTTAATCTTAAAACGAAACGCACTCGCCCACGAGGAAATCATATAATATCTCCCAAACGGCAGGACCGATTCGTTTGATTCAATGCTCATTAGATTCAGAAAAACTATAGCTAAAATACAACATTCAGAAATAAATCCTTAATACCGTAATGTTTTCATAAATGGAGAAGAAAGTTTGGCATCGATCGAATCCGCGTTACTTCGGGATAATATAGTCTCGGCTGTCGCGCGCCGTGGGTAGGGGACTACTACTTGGCGCGAGACTCTACCGAGTCTCCTGATTAGCGAACCTACCGAAAACTAGCGACTAGCGATTAGCGCCTAGAAGGAAGGAAGGAAGGAAGGGATTCCGTACCAGGATTATTCTCGATTAGGGAGATTTATTAGCGCCTCGGCTAAGAACCAAATATTATCGGTAAGCGAATCTTCTACCGGCGGGCTTTTGCTTGAGACTTCCCTTTTGTAAGAAGTCTCAGCCCGATACTCGCTTCCTTTCCGCCCTTCTGGCGATTCTGTTCTTTATGCTGACTGCAAGCGAATCTTTGGCTTTCTCGCGACTTCTACTTTTGTTAGTGCATGAAAAGGTGACCTTCCTGCAGGCTTATGCGCCGTCTACAACGGCCCCCCCTCTCATTATCGTTATTATTGTCGAGCCCATTTGTTTCACTTCATCTATCGGGGCATATTCGTGCAAAATACTTTTCTGTTTAATTATCGCGATTTAGGCTCGTGCCGATCAACTGCGTATTGTAACTTTGCGACTTCTGCGACCAAATATCTGTTGCGTCATCACCTAACGGACGCGTGCCATGCACGAGCCGCAGTACACCGGCCTCGTGCGTCGCCTCTAATTTTTTCTGTCCAAGTATTCGAATATTCGAATAAAGAAACTATTGTCGCCTTTAATCGTTCTGCTTAGCTCTCTCGCCGAATCCACTTGCTCTTGTGATGAAGGATGGTTTTGCACTTTGTGAACTTTATTACTAGCGTTACAGTGAGGGAGAGATATTGCTTGGTTTTCGGTCGGTCCGCGACTGGCGACGGTCCCTTGGGCCAGCGCCCTGGTTGTCGCTAGCCGCTGGAGTGGGGGCGCGATAAGGGTCCTAGGCGTCAGGCTTCCTAGAACCCTTACGGTGCGTTACACTCCCCCCCTTACAAAAATTTTGGCACTCCGGGCCAATATTGGGGAGTGTATAATATGGGTGGTTTGTGGGTGGGACCGATGGTTGGGCTAATGTGTGGATGTTGTCCTGATGGTATGGTGGTCGTGGTGAGGTTGATGGTCCTGGTTGGTTTAATCTTGGTTGTGGTTGGTTTGGTGGTCCTCGTTGTGGTCCATATTTGCTTGTATGGCTCAGTGGGATTTGGCTAATCGATGGTTATGTTTTTTTTTTAGAAGAATGTAAATCACCTGTTCTGATTATAAAATATATTTTGATAAAGCGAAGCAATATATATATATATATATATATATATATATATATATATGAAAAAAAGGTACAAAAGATAGGTGTATGTTTGTGTGTGTATATGTATCCCACGGGGCAGTTTCCAGGTCCCGAACACACGCCGCTGGGCAGGTTCCAGGTCTTCTGGCAGTTTCCAGGTCCGTCCCGGAAAGCACATTATATGTAAAAGCAGTTTCAAGGACAGTCCTGGAAACCACCATATAAATATAATACGGGATGGTGTATATGTAAAGGCAGTTTCAAGAACAGTCCTGGAAACCACCAAATAATATGCTTCCGAAATTTAGAGTAGCCGCTCGATATTTGAACGTAAATAATTTATGATGCGTTGCGAAACATTCCGACGTGCTTGGTTAAGTGGTTAAACATACAATTCCAACAAAAATTGACTAATATTTAATTCTGAACATTGTTAGTATATCTTGTTTCATAAAACTTATTTAGGTAGGTAATTAAGTTTTTAATATTTTGTCTCTATCAGAGGCTCTTCTGTAAAGTGAATATTTACCAAGTTACAACACTTTACTTTGCCGTACAATCTAATTCAAAAAAATATCCCATCTGGGATTTGAACCGCTTTACTTCGCGATAGGGGTTCCATCGCTTTACCGCGACGCCACTTTCATACTTTCGTAAGCAAGACTCTCGGCCACCTGATAAATTTGTTTCATTGATCAGGATGGGGCTCGATTTTGTTTCCCGGGAATCGTGTGATTAAGCACTAAAGTGCCCGCAATCGCGATTTTCGAATCCGGCCGTCAAGACGGCTTTTGTCACCTCCCCTTTTGGAGAAGTCGCCTGAGATTCGCCAAGTGCCACGGGGCGTAGCCTAACTTAATTATTAATTAGCGCAAAATTGAGGGCCAATCGAGGAATTTGAGACCTGCCATTTTTCTCCCCGCCCCATTCCCGACAAGATGGCTATGCTCGAATCCAACATTTTTGGAACACCCTGTATATTTTATGCAGGATACTTTCATATAATACCATATCATGTAATAATCCACTTTCATACATGTAATACCATATTCAGCGCTAGACATTTTACTTGCGAGGTAAAATGTATGTAACGTAAGTAAAACGTTTAGCATACAATAGCAGCTAAAGTAATAGCATTACATAAAAGTGTCCTAGATAAAATACATAGAAAATTGTATGACAAAGAAATTTGTTTATGTGAATTTTTATCTTGCAATTTATCGTTGAGGAAATGTTTGCGACAGTTGAATTTATTCAATAAGCTGTAAAATGTCATAACTCGGTAAATATTCGTCTTGCGAAAAAATCTATTAGGCAAATTATAAGCAAACCTAATTACCTACAAAATAGGTTATTTCATTCCTATGGTAAAATATACCATTAACAACAGGTTTGCAACAATAACAACGCATGTTATTCTTTCTAAATACATAATTACTTTCTTCAATCTTGTTGTAAATTTCTCTCTTATGGAAATCCGTGTAATCGCGAGTGTAGCTATTCAAAAGTTAATGTACAGGGTACAGGGTGATTCGGGTAAGAGCTATCGGCTTTTTACCATAGTATTTTGAGTTATTGATTTTACCGGTAATTGACTCGCCTGCCCCGTGATGTCACCGGTGTCGCGTGGCTGCTCGGGGCCAACTGGCCGAATCGCGCCAGATACCGACAGTCTCCCCATTAACCGGCAAGGGCAGAATGTGCCGGGACAATATTTCTGCAGGACACTGGAAGGGAGAGTGCGAATGATGACATAATAAAATGTTTCACGCATGATAAATACTGTCATTGTTATATTCTGTCATTCGTAATAGTTTTAGTCTTTATTTTTACTATAAAGCGTAATATTGAAAGAGCCAGCAGTTCTCCAATTAGTTCGGGGATCATCATCATCGGGCCTTTGCACTTTTGCGACGGGCTGGCATTAGACGCACTCGTCGTCAATCGCCGTGAAATCACACGCCGCATGCTGCTGCACCTGCACGCCCGTCTGCAGCAGCAATGCGATCAAGCGGTGCGATTCAATTGCGGACTGCTTCGCACTCGGTGTGCGTGCTGCCTTACGCTTATAGAAAATCAATAAGGCTGATGTCTGAAAGTGTCGATCGTCCTCCGCCAATTTCGCGATGGATCGGTATTTGTTTAACCGGCTCATTTCCATCACGAACGCCGCCAGCTACGGTAAGTGATACAGGTTATCATAGGTTAAATTAATATATATTAATTAAGATATTATTATTCTCTCTTCGTAGATATGGACGAAGCTAAACCAACCACCAGCGGCACCAGCGGAGGCGAGCAGGCGGCCACTTCGTGTAAGTTTCCAATCTCGCTCTCTCAACCTCTCTCAGTCCCTCCAAGTCTCTCTCAGTCTCTCCAAGTCTCGCTCAATCTCTCTCAGTCTCGTTCAGTCTCTCTCTCTCTCTCTCTCTCTCTCTCTCTCTCTCTCTCTCTCTCTCTCTGTGAGTACCCGCGCACCAGTTTTATTGCTCTTACTTTTGAGCTCTGTTCTGCCACTGTTCTGCCCTGTGGGGCCTGTTTCAGGTGTTCAGCCTGTTCTCGATCGGCCTGCGCTCATTTTGGCCTAATAATTATATCGGCACGTCACCTAGCCGACGAGAACTCGCCTACTTATTTTCTGTGGCTCACTTGACAGAATTTCTAACCTGCCATTATTTTTGGCAGTTAGTTTCTGTACTTCCTACAATTTTTCAAATTGTTGGGTCGCACTGTGCGCCCTCGTCGCGGACACCTACCCACGCTTGCCACCTGTCAGCGCCTACTATGGAGCGGGAACTCCCTTGCGCTAAATGTCACAAGGACATTGCGAAGGAGTCGGCCCGCTGCCCATCCTGCAAGGCCAAGCTGCATCCAGGATGCCTGAAAACACATGCACAGGCGTGCAAGGGTGCCTTACGCTCGACCGTCATTGCGGTTGCATCTCCCCCGGACCACGTCGCCGCCTTCACCTCGGCCGCTGCCTCTCCGCTGTATCGGCAGACCTCACGGCCTAGTGGCACTCCTGGCTTGCCGTCGCCCCTCCTTGGACCACCTGTTCCAGCCCCGGTCGTCTCCGTTGCACCAGCACCCGGGTCGACTACTACCACGCCGCCTGACATTGGCCCGCTTCAAGCAGTTGTCGATGTAGTGACGGCTAGTATTACTTCGAAGCTCGACAGCTATTTGGAGGCACAGAAGGTCCAATTTGACAACTTTGTTGCCAAACAAGAGGCGCAAATGGACGAGATGAGGTCCTGCCTCCAGTTTCTCTCCACCGCCTCCGCTCGCCACACCGACCAGCTGGCTTCGCTGGACACCCGGACCACTTCGCTGGAGTCTAGTGCCGAGTCCTCCAGCAAGCAGCTAAGTGGCCTTGCCTCTTCTGTTAGATCTGTGGAGACGTCGGTGGCCTCCAGCAAGATTGCTGTCGACACCCAGGCTTCGGAGCTCGCTATCCTAAAGACGCGCCTTGCTCGTATGGAGCTCGCCGCTCGATCGTGCGAGCTCTCCATTTCTGGAGTCCCGGAGTCCGTCGGCGAGGACCTTAAGTCCCTCGTGTCCCGGCTTGCGCAGGCGCTGGGAACTTCACTGGCGCCTACTGACCTGGTGTCGGTTTCGCGCATGCGCGGAACCCCCACCCCCGATCGCCCGCGGACAATCCACGCGACGCTCGCCTCGCCTGCGCTTCGTAATTCGATTATCGCCGCCAAACGCGCTAAGCGCGATCTACCTGCGTCTTGCATCGACGCGTCTTTCCCCTCGGGACCTGTCCAGGTAAATGAGTATCTGCCCGGCGAGATCGCGTCTCTCCTCCGCCGGTGTCGCCAGCTTGCTCGCGAGCGCGGTTTTGCTCGTGTATGGCACCGGGACGGGACCATATTTATCAAAAAGTCGGCCTCCGACGCGCCGGTCAAAATCGACTCCTCTCAGTACGTCGATCGGAAGCTGGCGTAAAGTCCTGCTCCCCGTACGTCGCGCGCCCCCGCTCCTGCCGCTTGCTCCGTCTTACGTTTCGGACACGTAAACGCCGAATCTCTTTGCCGCCACTTCAGCACCTTTCATTCTTTTTTCGCGTCGTCAAACTATGACGTTATTGCGGTTTCTGAGACTTGGCTCTCGTGCTCGATTCCCGACTCGCAGTGTGCCCTTCCTGGGTACTCGCTTCTCAGGTGTGACAGATATGGTAGAAAAGGTGGAGGCGTCTGCCTATATATTCGCGATACTTTTTCGACCTCTATAATCGCGTCCTCCCCTCGCTCTCAACTCTCCGGCCCGGAATATCTTTTTGCGGAGGTGGTCATCCCCTCTGCCGGCACTCTTCTAGTGGGGGTCGTTTATCGCCCCCCGCATGTTCCTCTTGCTAACTTTGAACCGGTGTTCGCCGACATCGTCTCGGACTTCCCGAACAAGGTTGTTCTGGGCGACTGGAACGCGAACATGGGCTCACAGTCCTACGATGCGATCTACCTTGGAGGGCTTTTCTCCCGCCTCAACCTCTACTCTATCCCCTATTCTCCTACTTTTCACACTTCTTTCTCCTCCACTTGGCTTGACCTTGGGCTTGTGGATGACTCTAGCAGGGTAGCTTCTTTCTCTCAAAGTAAAGAGCCTCACTGCTCTAATCATGACTCAATTTCGCTAGAGTACGTCCTAACTTCTCGGGTTATTCCAACCACTGATCTTCGTCGTAGATATGGTTCCATCAATCGTGACGCGCTACTCGATGACATCTCGCAGCTCAGCTGTGTTCGTCGTGTTTCGAACTCCTGTGAGAGCAGCGTGGATCAGTTGGTGGACGACTTCAATGCGGGACTGCTCCGAGTCCTCGACGAGCATGCCCCGCTTAGACCTCTGCGTATTCGACGGCCTCCTGCTCCTTGGATTACTCCTGAGATCCGAGCCGAGATGCGTTCTCGTGACTCACTCAGGAGATCTTTCCGTCGTACTGCTAACCCGGAAACTTGGGCTCTTTACAGGGCCTCTCGTAACCGGGTGCAGTCCCTTCTGGTGCGAGCCAGATCCTCCTTTCTTTTCTCCCACTTCTCTACTCCTAGGCACCCGAATGATGTTTGGCGAGAGCTGAAGTCATTCGGTGTCCTCCCGCCCTCTCACTCTCCTCTTCCCTCTCACTTGTCTCCGGATGATCTTAACTCGTTCTTCCTCTCTGCGCACTCTTCCTCCCCTCCGGCCGTCCCCGCATGTCTATTGCTGTCTAACTGTGTCTCCGACGATTCGCGTTTCTATTTTTCCCCCGTTACGGAGGAATTGCTTGCTCGCGCTGTGCGCCTTACTAACTCATCCATCTCGCCCTCGGACGACCTGAGTGCGAGATTTCTTTTACTCTCTCTTCCTGTGTTATTCCCAGCCATTCTGCAGGTCTTCAACTCCTCTCTTGCTTTCTCTACTTTCCCCGCTGCCTGGCGAAAGCTATCATCTCTCCGATCCCCAAGAAACCGAATGCTTCTGCTCCTGCCGATTTCCGCCCTATCTCTCTTCTTCCTGAGCTGTCTAAGATCCTCGAGAGGGTTGTCCTCCAAGATATCCAGAGTTTTCTCAATAGCTCTGGACAGCTGGACCCCTCCCAACATGGTTTTGTAAAAAACCGATCTACACAGACGGCTCTCCTGACGTTCCTGGACGACGTCCGTCTTGCTGCTGACCAGCGGATGGTCACAGTCCTGGTGTGTCTTGACTTTTCCAAGGCCTTTGACACTGTAGACCACTCACTTCTACTTACTAAACTCCACTCTTTCAATTTCTCTCTTCCGGTCTTACAGTGGATCTGGTCCTACTTCTCCAATAGGGCACAGGCAGTCAGAATCGGACGGTGCCTCTCCCGCTGGTCCCCGGTCCACTCGGGCGTGCCGCAAGGCTCCGTCCTTGGACCGTTCCTCTTTTCTCTCTATATCCAGGATCTCGACTCTGTCATTAAGCACTGCAAGGTGATTAAGTACGCGGATGATGTACAATTATACATCTCCGCACCTTATAGTGAGCTGGACGACGCGATTAGGAGGATCAACTCTGACCTTGCCAGCGTCTCTGGCTGGTCCACAATGAACTCTCTTTCTCTTAACGTTTCTAAAACGCAGTGTATGATGCTCGGCTCTGCTCGTGCCCTGGGCCTGCAGCTTGTTTCCGGTGCTCCCCTGGTTCAGATGGGTGGTACGCCCATCCCGTACGCCTCTAAGGTTGTCTCGCTGGGCCTGCACATCTCGCCCACTCTTGACTGGGGTAATCACACTGGGCACATCTGCAGAAGGGTCTATGGTGCGCTTGCGGGGCTTCGACGTCACAGCACTGCGTTGCCGCGGAGCCTTAAAATCAAGCTCATATCTTCCCTCATTCTGCCACATCTCGATTACTGCTGCCTAACTCTACTGGGCATTGGTATAACTAGCGAGTTGCGCCTCCAGCGTGCGCTGAACGCCTGCGTGCGCTTCATTTATGGCGTTCCTCGTGACGCGCATATCACGCCCTACTATGTGCGACTAGGCTGGCTGAAAGTTCGGGAGCGAAGGCTCCTCTTTCTCGGAGTCAGCATTTTCCGGGCTCTGAAGTCGAGTCAGCCGCACTACCATCGGGGCTGGCTCACGCCTAGGGTTGCTGGGTCGTCCGTGCCCCTTCGGGGATGGGGTTGCTGGACCCCGACACGGCGCGTCCCCGGGTGGCGGATAGGGGAATGCCCTCACCAGGCTTGCCTGGCGGGTACCGGCGAAATAAAATAGCCGGCGCGGACCAAAACCAGCTAGGGGAAGGAACCCCGAATAAGAAACCAAACATGGACGGTACGGTAAAGGAGAAAACGTTTACGGTGCAGGGGTGCGATTCCCCAGTACCGGCGTCCGAGGGCGAGCAAGCGGGCCCTCTGGCGTCGTCATCCGACAACCGCAGTGTCGCGTCGGTTGGCCACTTGGTCGGCGCGGCATTAAAAGCCACAAGTGAGCGCTCCGGAGAGGAGCGAGAGGCGGCTTCCCAGCATGGGGAGACGCCAGGGTGCGCGAAGGGGACCCCCTCCGCTAGGAGGAAGAAGAAGGGCCGTGTGGTCATCCGGCCCACGGAGGACAGCGCGGGCAAGTCCGATGACTCGGACACGTCCGTCGCCTCCGTGGTGTCGGTGACCGAGAGGGCCGTGCCGAGATGTTCGGTGGTGTTGAGCCGCCTGCCCGACACGGTCCTCTCCCGACGCGGCTCGGGGACGACGGAGGCTTCTGGCGGCGAGGGATCCGATGCCTCGATGGCATCGGGCTCCTCGCGGCCGGGAGGTTCCCGGCGAAAGAGGGGGCCCCCATCCACGGGGGAGGGCGCCGGGTCGGCACTGGCGAAGAAACGCCAGGTCGACTCGGCGCGCGCTGGGACCGAGTCCCAAATGGGGCAGCCCACCGGCGGCTCAGAGCCTGAGCCGTCGGCAACACCGGGCGACCCACCGCCCACCGGGGAGGAGAGCGCCGCCCAGGCTCTCAGCCGAGAGGCTGAGTTGGCGCGGAGGCTGAGCGTCAGCTCGTCCGCGGATGTAGGTGCCCATATAATTGAGGCGATGGACGTGGTGCGTCATCTGGCGACCACCTCGTCCAACCTCAAGGGCACCTACAAACGCAGGTTCCGGGAGGCGGCCCAAGAGGCCACGGTGGCGGCGACGGAGTTGGCAGCCAGAGCCAACTCCGACGGGGAAGGGGCCCTCATTAGGGCCGAGAATAGGCGTCTGAGGGCCAGGATCGCCGACCTCGAGGGGGAGATTTTCTCCCTCTCGAGGAAGGTCGAACTCCTGGACTGCCTGGGGGCTGGACCCTTGGGCGCCACGGCGAGGACACCCTGCGCCCCCAACGATGGCCCCGTCGGCCTCACTCTTGATGAGAGAGTGATGGCGCGGATCGGGGCTCTCGTGGAGGCCAAGCTGACCCGCTTCAGGGAGGAGCTCTTCCCTGGGCGGGCGGTGAGGCCTCCATTGGGGGTGAAGGCGGCGACTCGGGCGGGTGGGTGTGAGCCCGTCCGAGCCGCCGCTTCTTCCGCGGAGGCTCCGGCGGTGGACGGTACAGTCCGCCGCCGGAAGAAGCAGCGGAAGAAGGGGAAGGGAAAGAAGGGTGGGGCAGCAGTCGAGGCTGCTGCCCAAACACTCAAAAACTCCCCGACCGCCGGTGGCCCACAGATACCACCGCCGCCCGCACCTCCCACGCAGGGAGAGACGTGGGCGACGGTGGTGGGTCGCAAGCAGAAGGGCGGGCAGGGCCGCAAAGCCCCACCACCTCCTGCTGCCACGGCCAAGGCAGCGAAGTGGGCCGAAGGTGCCGGTGGGACCAAGGTGGTGCCTGGACGCCCTCCGAAGACCGCAGCAGTCACGCTGACGGTCCCGGAGGGGTCCAGGCTCACCTACGCGGAGGCGATGTCCAGGGCGCGCGAGCAGATTAAGCTCGCCGACCTGGGCATCGCCTCAGTGAGGCCCAAGCGCGCCGTCACCGGGGGTCTCATTCTCGAGATCCCCGGTGCCGACGGCGCGCAGAAGGCCGATAGGTTGGCGGAGGCGATGGCCGGGATTTTCGAGGGGTCGGAGGCGCGTATCGCCCGCCCCTCGAAAAAGGCCGAGCTGAGGGTGACGGGACTTATCGAGTCCGTCACCGTCGGCGAGGTCATCTCGGCCATCGCCAAGGCGGGCGGGTGTAAGGAGGGGGAAGTGACGACCGGTGAGATCCGGTCGTCCGCCCCCTCCAAACTGGGCTCCCTCTGGCTGCGGTGCCCACTTACCGCGGCCGGGAGGATCACGGAGGTCGGCCGACTTACCATCGGCTGGACCTCCGTGAGGGTAGAGGCGCTAGCTGCACGGCCGCTGCAGTGCTTCCGCTGCCTAGAGGCGGGGCACGTGCAGCGGCAGTGCAAGTCCGCCGTGGACCGCAGCCGCCGCTGCTACGCTTGCGGGGCGGAGGGCCACAGGGCCGGACAATGCAAGGCCGGGCGGCTGAAATGCCCGCTTTGCAGCGACCTCGGCCGCCCGGCCGAGCACCGACTCGGCGGCGAGGCCTGCCGCGCCTTGCGGCAAAAGGCCTCCAAGAAGCCTGCGGCGGCGAAGCCAAACCCGAAATCGGGGAAGGCTCCGCCGCCAAAGGCGAAGGGCGGCAAGGGCGGACCACCGGCGCTGGCTGTTGTCTCCAGCGTCCCGGTGGTACCGCCCTTGAAGGTCGTGGTGGCGAAGACGGCACCCAAGCCGAAACCGCCACCACGACCGAAAGTGGCCGCCCCCGCCGAGCCGGCGGAGAAGGCGGCCAAGGGGCCAGAAGCGGCCCAAAGTGGGGGAGGCTTGGAGGAGGCCATGGACACGGCGTAATAATGTCCCAGCGCCTCCTCCAAGCCAACCTCAACCACTCGCGCAGGGCCCAGGACCTCCTTGTCCACACCCTGCGCGAGTGGCGAGTGAGTTTAGCGATCGCGGCGGAGCCGTACGCCGTACCTCCCAGCGACCCTAATTGGGTCGGGGATGCGTGCGGCTCCGTCGCGATCATTCGCACCCACTGGCCCGACTCCCCCCTCTGCTCATCCCTGGAGCAGGGGCGGGGATTCGTGGCGGTGCAGTGGGGGAACCTCGCGGTGGTGGGTTGTTACATCTCGCCCAACTGCAGCCTCGATGCGTTCGAGGCGTACCTGGGTGCGGTCGGTGGGTGCATCTCCCGCACACGGCCGCGCCCGGTACTCGTCCTGGGGGACTTCAACGCCCACGCTGTGGCGTGGGGCAACCCCCGGGACGACGCAAGGGGCGGGATGCTGCTGGACTGGGCGGCGCAGCACGACCTCCGGTTAATCAACCGGGGGTCGGCTAGCACGTGCGTGCAGTGGAATGGGGAGTCGGTCGTCGATTTGACCTTCGGCTCCCCGGCCACCGTGCGCCGTGTGTCCGGGTGGCGGGTTGTGGAAGAGCAGGAGACGCTCTCCGACCACCTCTATCTGACGATGGAGGTGGTCGCCACACCCGTCGCCCCGACGCGCCGCCCGCCAGCAGCGGGCAACCCTCGTGGTGGAGGAGACAACCCACCACCGCGATGGGCGCTGAGGCGCCTAGACCGGGACGCCCTCATGGCGGCAGCGATCGCCGTGGCCTGGCAGGACGGGTCGGGGGACGAGCACGAGTCTCCCGACCCGGACGAGGGGGCCGAGTCGCTTCGGGGCGCGATGACGTCGATTTGCGACGTCGCAATGCCCCGCGCACGGCCCCCCCGCGTCGGCGGGGTGTACTGGTGGTCGCAGGACATCGCTGTCCTGCGCTCCGCCTGCGTTCACCGCAGGCGCTAGTACACCCGCGCCAGGAGACGGCGCGGTCAGGTCGCGGCGGAGGTGGCCCAGCTGTATGCGGCGTACCGCGAGGCAGCGGTCGCCCTGCAGTGGGCCATCAAAGCCGCCAAGGCCAAAGCCTGGGGCGAGCTCGTCGCCACATTGGACGGGGATCCGTGGGGGCGCCCATACAAAATCGTCATGGGACGATTACGTTCATGGGCGCCCCCAACAACGGAGCTGCTTGACCCCCAGTTTCTCGACCGGGTGGTGGCTACTCTGTTCCCTGCGGGAGCAGAGGACCCCACCCCCGGTCGGCCTCGTCCCCGTTTTGAGTGGGACGAGGCCACCATGGGGGTCACTGGCGGCGAGCTCGACGCCGCGATTAGGCGTCTCCGGGCCCGCGCGAACAGGGCGCCGGGCCCGGACGGCATCCCAGGCAGGGCCTTGGCCATGGCCATGGGCGTCCTGGTCCCGCGCCTCGGGCAGCTTTTTAACAGCTGTCTGAGGCGCGGTAGGTTCCCCCGCTCCTGGAAGCGGGCGCGGATGGTCCTCATCCGGAAGGATGGGCGGCCCGCGGACTCTCCCTCCGCGTACCGGCCCATTTGCTTGCTGGACGAGGCGGGCAAACTCTTCGAGAGAGTTATTGCCAACCGCCTCGTCCGGCACCTGTCGGCGACAGGTCCGGACCTCGACGACGGGCAGTTCGGCTTCCGTCAGGGACGATCGACGATAGACGCGATCAAGCGCCTAAGGTCCCTGACGGAGTCGGCTGCAAGCCGGGGCAGGGTGTGTATCGCTATATCCTTGGATATAGTGAATGCTTTTAACACCCTGCCCTGGTGGGTCATCAGGGAGGCGCTCGAGTACCATCGAGTGCCCCCTGAGTTACGGGCCGTCGTCGGGGACTACCTCGCCGACAGGGGCATTAAGTTCATGGGCCGGACGCAGGAGTATGAGAGGGAGACGTACGCCGGGGTCCCGCAGGGGTCCGTGTTGGGCCCCCTGCTATGGGACCTCGGCTACGATTACGTCCTGCGGGCTGCACTCCCCGCTGACTCCACGGTGATCTGCTATGCAGACGACACACTCGTGGTAGTCAGCGGGGAGGATGGGAGGAGGACCACCCGCGTTGCGGAGACGGCGGTGGCCTGTGTCGTCGCCTGAATCCACCGACTGGGCCTTCGGGTGGCCCCGCAAAAGACCGAGGCGATCTGGTTTTACGATCGCCAACGGTATGCGGGGCCGCCTCCCCAGCGGTGGATTGCGGTAGGAGAGACCCGCGTCCAGGTGAGAGATACGATGAAGTATCTCGGACTCACCCTGGACGGCCTCTGGCGCTTTAACGAGCACTTCGGCCGGCTTATCCCCCGAGTTGAGAAGGCGGCAGGCGCTCTAGGACGCCTGCTGCCCAACATCGGGGGACCGTGGGAGGGTGTCCGACGCCTTTATGCGGGAGTCGTCCGTTCCATGGTGCTCTACGGGGCACCAGTCTGGGCGGACGACCTGGCGGCCAGCCGGCGCAATTGTGCCCTGCTATTCAGGGTACAGCGTCGGATGGCCGCCAGGGTCGTGCGAGGATATCGCACGATCTCCCTGGCGTCGGCCACCCTACTGGCGAGGTTTCCGCCCCTGGACATCCTGGCGGTGGGGGACGCGAGGACCTATTTGGGTCTTCGCGCCCTCCGCAACAGGGGCGGAACAGCCACGGAACGGTCGGTCGAGGAGCTCAAGCGCCAGACCCGACGGCTCGTTGTCGAGATGTGGCGGGAAAGGCTGGAAGATCCAGCCAACTCCCGCCACAGAGCCGTCGGGGCGATTCTCCCGAGCCTCGAGGCTTGGTTGAGTCGCGGCAGGGGGCAGCTCTCCTACCGCGCGACGCAGGTGCTTACCGGGCACGGCTGCTTCGGTGAGTACCTGCGTCGCATCGGGAAGGAGGCGACGGCACAGTGCCACCATTGTGATGGGGACCCGGACACGGCGCAACATACCCTCCAGTATTGCAGGGCCTGGAGGGAACAGCGCCGTGTCCTGGTCCGGTATATCGGAAGGGACCTCTCGCTGCCGACGGTCATCCGACAGATCCTCGGCAGCGAGAGGTCGTGGAGAGCCTTCCTCGCCTTTTGCGAGGAAGTGCTCTCCCAGAAGGAGGAGGCGGAGCGGCGGCGGGAGAGGACGGGCCCCTTCCGTCTGCAGAGGGCCCGTCCCCGCCGCCGACCCGCGCGGGGGGATCTTGTCCCCCCGCAGTAGAGCGAAGCCCCGGTCCCGTCGACGGATCTCGACCCGTTGACGGGCCGGGTGCTTGCCAAGGGGCCGCGAGGCGGCAGAGTGGTGGCTCTGTCGCCTGCGCAAGCGGCCCGGAGGCGGGGCGGGCGTGTAGTGGTCGCACGACCCGCCCAGGAGGGATGGGTAATGCGGGGGCGCGGTTCCCGCCTCCTTCGCCGGTAGCGAAGGAGTGCGGTGAGCCGTGTCTCCCCGCGAGTAGTGGGGGAAGCCTCCCTCTCTCGTGAAAGCGAGAGAGCGGATGGCCGCTCCCCCACCACGAGACGTGCCTCCAATAGGGGGCGGGCGCGGGGCGGCACCGGTAGTGTTCTACCAGAGTTCCCGGTGTCGCCCCAGTCAGCGCCGAGAATGGCCACCGTGGGGTTTTAGCCGGTAAGAGTCCGGCACTACCCCGTCGCCCCCACCAGGGCGGCGGGGTGTCCATGAGGATTTCCCCACGTAAAAAAAAAAAAAAAAAAGGGTTGCTGGGTCGTCTGGGCGGCCCTCTCGTCAGAGGGGCCCCCTCTTTGTGGTGCCAACTCACCGAACCTCCTTTTTCGGGGCCTCGTACTCCGTACTTGGTCCCCAATTTTGGAATGGCCTCCCACCTGCCATTCGGGAGTGCGACAGTGAGACGGCGTTCAAAACTGCCCTGGCTGCTTTGCTCATGGAGCGGTATATGTAGGGTTTCTTTTTCTTTTTCCCTTTAATTTCTCTTTTTGCTTTATCTACTTTACGACGTGCGGGGCTTATTCTTATTCTTATTCCTAGTACTTGTTTGCGTGCGCTTATTATTATTATTATTGTTATTGTTATTATTTATTATCTGTGTATTTTATTTCTTGTATTTACTACTGTCAATAACGTTCTGAGAGGGCTACTTATCTGTCCTAGAACGAAATACATACATTCATTCATTCATTCATTCTCTCTCTCTCTCTGTGAGTACCTGCACACGCATTCTATCGCTCTTACTTTAAGACCATCTCCTGCCGCATCTCTGCCCCGTGGGGCCTGTTCCAGGTTTTGAGCGTATTCTCGATCGGCCCGCCTACACTTTGGCCTATTTACTTCATCGGCCTCTCACCTAGCCGACGAGAATACGATCTATCTTTCTGTGCCTCATTAGACAGAAATTCTAACCCCCAATTACTGGGTCGGTTAATTTTTGTCGCCTGGGAAATTTTCGAATTTTCGTCGACCTACACCCACGCCCTCTTGCTGATCGCCGCTGCCACGGTTGCCTCCTGTCACCACCTACGGCGCATAATCAACAATGGAACGGCTCACGGCATGCGCTAAATGTCGTAAAGACATTGCGAAAGAGGCGGTCTCGTGCCCCTCTTGTAAAGGCAAGATGCACCCTGGATGCCTCAAATCGCATCTATCGGCGTGCAAGGGCGCCCTAACATCGGCGACCACCCCGACTGCTGCCTCCGCCGTCGCTCCAGCCTCTGCCCAGCTTGCTGCCTCTGCTGCAGCCTACGCGGCAGCCTCTACAGTGGCCCCTACTGGACCACCTGATCATGGGACGAAAGGACCTCCTGCCGACAACGCCGCCCTCGCTGCTGCCATACAGGCCCTCACTGCCACACTCACCGCCGTCATGCATGAGCAGCGTGCTCAAGTGGAGTCCACAAATGCCTGTCTCGCCCAGTTATCTGCCACCACGGCGCAGCTTGCTGACAGGTTTTCTAACCTGGACAGCCAAACCAGTGCCCTGGAAGCCAGTGTATCTACCAGTGACTCCAGTGTGGCCTCCCTCACCTCTGCCGTACACGGCCTCCAAGCAGAGGTACTCGCTCTGAAAATCTCGGAAACATCCCGGCCCTCTCCAACAATTTCCACCTCGTTGGATGATTCGGCTGCGATGCGGCTAGCCCGTCTGGAGCTCGCCAACAGATCCGGAGAGCTCACCATCTCCGGCCTTCCGGAGTCCCCTAGCGAGAACCTGTCGAACTGCATCATTAAGGTTGCGCAGGCGCTCGAGACGCCTATGACGGCCGCGGACGTTGTCTCGGTCTCGCGCATGCGTGGGACCCCCTCTGCTGACCGTCCCCGTCTGCTTCACCTGAAGCTATCCTCCGCCGCTCTCCGCAACGCGATCCTTGCCGCCAAGCGCAAGAAGCGGGACCTACCTGCCTCCGTGGTTGACCCTGCCTTTTCTACGTCACTCATTAACGTAAATGAGTATCTTCCACGCGAGATTTTCTCGCTCCTTAGGCGCTGTCGGTCTCTAGCCCGCGAGAGTGGATTCCTGCGTGTCTGGCACCGCGACGGGTGCGTATTTATTAGACAGACTGCAGACAGCCCAGCTGTCAAAATCGAATCCGCACGTGATCTAGAGACAAAGCTATCATGAAGGCCCAGCCCCCGTGCGTGGTTCCCTAGTGGTGTTCAGGCCTCTCCTCTGCCGTTGCGAATCACTCATATTAATGCGGAGTCCCTCCCCAGGCACTTTGATTGTTTCCTGGCCTATTTTTCACAATCACCATCGGACATCATTGCTGTGTCGGAGTCATGGCTAAGACCATCCACGCCTGACTCACTTTACGCGCTACCGGGATTCGCATTGCACAGGTGTGACAGGGACGGCAGAATGGGTGGTGGCGTCTGTCTATACATTCGTAGCTCTCTCTCTCTTCCTCTGTGGTTGCATCCTCCTGCTCCTCTTCACATGCTGGCCCGGAATACCTCTTCGTTGAGGTGGCTGTTCCTTCCACTGGCTCTCTTCTTGTAGGAGTCGTCTATCGTCCCCCGCATGCTCCTCTCTCTCTCTTCGAGCCTGTGTTTGCCGACGTCGCACAGTGGCCGATTTGGGTCTAATATGCGCGCATGGCCAATAACTCAGGTTCCACTGAACCGATTCTCAATTTTTTTGGTTTGTTTTCATCCTTGTGACATAACGATTAATAATAGCCCATAATTAGCTTTTTAATAAATTGTTACAGTGTCACAGTGGCCGCTTTGGGTATAAAACGCGCGCATCGGATTTTATGAAAATTCAGAGGCACGAGAATGAAAATTGAACATTATATCCTTGTTCTGAATAGTATGGAGCACAGAAAATATTAGTAAATTAATTTTTTATCTCAAATAGTTTTGAAGTTAACGACAGTTTAGTATAGTATGTTCTTATGAATTCAATTGGAGAACTTTAACTTTTGTATATTGATTCGGGACCCTAATGGAACCTCACGGTGTATTTTTTTCCTGAAACTAGATTTTTTTCCACGTCCTTTGGCATATGTTTTTTTTAGACTACACACGAGGCAAACTTTGCACACGAAACACGTGTAGTCTCCGACTTCCCCAATCGCTGTTTTGTTTAAATCGTTCGTAAGGGACCAAGAGGGACAATAGTAATAAGATATAATTCTTCCCAAGAAGATTCATTCAATTAGCCTGAAACCAAGTTCCTGCAGCGATTAGTACCGTTTGCATCACGAGTATTGTGTGTCGTACAATATATTTTTCTCATTAGTTTGCATAGTTTCGCAATATCTGGCGTAGAAACATGTCAGGCAGCTCGATAAATATGTCCAAGCGGTTCCTTGCGACATTAATAAAAGACAAATCTGGAAAAAGGCGGCAACGGAAGCCATTGTTTCCTATGTCGAGAACCTTGGTAAAAATATTGACAGAGGAATAGTTCGAGCTTTTGTTACTCTGTATTTGAAGCGATGGAAATCGTGTCACCGTTCTAAATAAAGCATGGAGAATAGGCATCAGAACTGGCTATTTTCATAATCGTCCTTTTTGTATGGTTTATATCTTAAGGATAAGATAAAGCGAGGAAGATCTATCCTTATTTTCTACCGTTTTCTCCTTTCTATCAGTACTATAGTCCTCGGTCGCACCGATTTCATTTATCCTTCATCTTTCACCCCATTCTAGTGTCCACACCTCATTTTTACTTCCATTCTCGCTGTTCTCCTCATTTTCCAACCTGTCTTTCCTCCTCCTCCCCCACTTCTCCTCCTCATGCTACCTCTCTGCCAAATGCTTCGTTTCTTTCGATATTTTCTTCACTAAAACGCAATTTTATAATTGTATTAATTCATAACACAGGTTTATGCAACTTTATGCAGATGAAACATATGCCAAAAGACGCGGAAAAAAATCTAGTTTCAGGAAAAAAATACACCATAAGATTCCATTAGGTTCCCGAATCAATATATCGTTTCTTTCGATATTTTCTTCACTAAATCACAATTTTGTAATTGTATTAATTCATAACACGCGTTAATGCAACTTTATGCAGATGAAACATATGTCAAAAGACGCGGAAAAAAATCTAGTTTCAGGAAAAAAATACACCCTGAGGTTCCACGAGGTTCCCGAAACAATACACAAAAGTTAAAGTCCCCCATTTGAATACATGGGAACATACTATACTAATCTGTCGTTAACTTCAAAAATATTTGAGATAAAAAATTAATTTACTAACATTTTTTGTGCTTCATACTATCCAGAACAAGGATATAATGTTCAATTTTCATTCCCGTGCCTTTGAATTTTGTCGGTCAGAAAGTGCGATGCGCGCGTATTAGACCCAAATCGGCCACTGTGCGTCGTCTCGGATTATCCGAATAGGGTGATTCTTGGTGATTGGAACGCGGATATGGGTTCATCATCTTCTGACTCCCTCTACCTTGGTGAACTTTTCTCCCGCCGTAATCTCTATTCCATTCCCTACGCGCCCACGTTTCACACCTCTTCTTCCTCCACTCGACTCGATCTCGGGCTTGTGGACGATTCCGGCAGGGTAGCTTCCTTTTCCCAGAGCAAAGAGTCTCACTGCTCTAACCATGATCACATCTCGCTAGACTATATCCTAACTTCTCGGGTTGTACCAACCAACGATCTTCGTCGTAGGTATGGTTCTGTCAGCCGTGACGCGCTACTCGATGACATCTCGCAGCTTAGCTGTGTTCGCCTTGCATCGAACTCCTGTGAGAGTAGTGTGGATCGGTTAGTTGACAATTTCAACGCGGAAATGCTCGGAGTTCTCGACGAGCATGCCCCGCTTCGACCTCTGCGTATTCGACGGCCCCCTGCTCCCTGGATCACCCCTGAGATTAGAGCAGAAATGCGCTCTCGGGATTCTCTCCGACGCTCCTTCCGTAAGTCTGGTCACCCGAACACTTGGGCCCTTTACAAGGCCTCTCGTAACCGGGTCCAGGCCCTCCTGGTACAAGCCAGAACCACCTTCCTGTTCGACCGCTTTTCCTCTCATCATCACCCGAATGTTCTTTGGCGCGAGCTAAAGTCTTTCGGGATCCACCCACCCTCTCGCATCTCCACTCCTACCCACTTGTCTCCGGACATACTTAACTCTCTCTTTCTCTCAGCTCATGCTTCCTCCCCTTCGGCCGCCCCCGCATGTCTCACGTCATCTGACCATCCCTCCGATTATTCGCGTTTTTACTTCTCTCCCGTTACGGAAGAAAGTCTTGCTCGCGCCGTGCACCTTGCCAACTCGTCCATCTCACCCTCTGATGAATTAAGTGCGAGGTTCCTACTCCTCTCTCTCCCCGCTATCTTTCGCGCTATTCAACAGATCTTTAACTCTTCTCTTGCTTTCTCTATCTTCCCTGCCGCCTGGCGCAAAGCCATTATTGCTCCTATCCCCAAAAAACCGAACGCAACTGCTCCTGCCGATTTTCGCCCTATCTCTCTCCTTCCTGAACTATCTAAAATCCTTGAGAGGGTTGTCCTCAATGACATACTGGGCTTCCTCAGTCGCTCTGGAAAGTTGGACCTCACAACATGGTTTTGTCAAAACCCGGTCCACCCAGACTGCTTTCCTGACACTTCTGGATGACGTCCGTCTCGCTGCTGATCAGCGGATGGTCACAATTCTGGTGTGTCTAGACTTCTCCAAGGCCTTTGACACTGTAGACCACGCACTTCTTCTCTCTAAACTTCACTCTCTCAACCTCTCCTCTCCGGTCTTACAGTGGATCTGGTCCTACCTCACGAATAGGACGCAGGCAGTCAAAATCGGTCGGTCAATCTCTCAATGGTCCCCGGTCCACTCGGGCGTGCCGCAAGGCTCTGTCCTTGGACCGTTCCTTTTCTCTCTTTATATCCATGATCTAAACTCCGTCATAACACACTCCAAGGTAGTCAAATATGCGGATGATGTGCAATTGTACATCTCCGCTCCTTACCATGAGCTGGACGATGCCATTACAAAGATCAACTCTGACCTCGCTGGCGTCTCTGGCTGGTCCCAAATGCACTCTCTCTCTGTTTGAACGTCTCGAAAACGCAGTGCATGATGCTTGGCTCTGCTCGCGCCCTGGGCCTGCAGTTTGTTTCCGGTGCTCCCCTGGTTCAGATGGGCGGTACGCCCATCCCGTACGCCTCTAAGGTCGTCTCGCTGGGCTTGCACATCTCGCCTGCTCTTGACTGGGGCGATCACGCTGGACGCATCTGTAGTAAAATCTATGGTGTGCTTGCGAGTCTCCGGCGCCAACGCACTGCGTTACCGCGGAGCTTAAGGGTTAAGCTCGTATCCTCCCTCATTCTGCCACACCTGGACTATTGCTGTCTTGCACTGCTAGGGATTACCACTACTGACGAGATCAGAGTCCAACGTGCGCTAAACGCCTGCGTGCGTTTCATTTTTGACGCGCCGCGCGATGTACATATTACGCCCTTCTTCCGCCGCCTTGGCTGGTTGAAGGTTCGCGAGAGAAGGCTACTTTTCCTGGGTGTCTGCCTCTACCGCGCCGTCGTCTGTGACTCTCCGAGTCCCCTGCGGGATCTGCTCACGCCTAGGTTCGAAGGCTCTACTGGATACCCGTCTCGTCAAAGGGGTACCCTGCTCCGGGTCCCTATACATCGCACCTCCTCCTTCGCGGCCTCTTTCTCCGTGCGCGGCTCGCAATTCTGGAATGGCCTTCCAACTGTCATTCGGGAGTGCGACTCTGAGGTGTCTTTTAAGAGAGCCCTATGTGCACACCTGGCGGAGGGATATGCGTGAGATCCTTCTTAGTTCGTGGACCTGCGTCCTAATGTCTTACTTTTATTTTCTATACTTTATATTTTATTTTAACGCTTTTTGCTTCCATTTATGTACCTCGTTTTTATGCTCTCTGAACTGTTGACTCTGCGACTGGTTTATAATCAGTTTGTGCGACTGTGGGGGTGCCTAGCTGCTGAGGTTGCTTTACTCACTATTCACCTATAACTCTTTTAGTTTTAAGTTCTTTTATTTTATATTAATGCATATTTTGTAACACTAATTGTAATGTTCTGAGAGGGCAAAACGCCCTAGGACAAATATACGTCTAATCTAATCTAATCTCTCTCTCTCAATATGCCGCAAATAATCCTATCTTAATCGTGTTTTCCCATATCTTTTGTTGCAGCGGAAAACCAGTATGAGCAACGGCGCCTGGAGCTGCGGCTGCAGCAGCTCAAATTGGAAGCTAAGCCAAAGCCGCAGCCGCAGCCAAAACCGCAGTCGAAAGAGCAACAGATCAAAGATCTTCAGCGGCAGTTGGCGTCCCTTCAAAGGGAAGTCGCTGCCGCTGAAGAAGGCGCAGCGCCGACCGTCCGCAGTAAGTAATAAATTCACACAGCTTTTATGTTAAGTTTTAACACAACTTTTTCATGTTTCAGATCGCCGGGGAACCAACGCGGGGCGGTCCCGCCGGAAGCGTGGTAGGCGCAGCGGGGGCGGCGGGGGTGGCGGAAAGTCGAAAACTATTATCATTAATATGTAGGTTTGAATAAAAAACACAATTGAAAATATCTGTTTCTCATTCATTCCTCTCGCTCAGTTTCTCCCAGTCTCTCTCCTCTCGCTCAGTTCCTCCCAATCTCTCTCAATTTCTCCCAATCTCTCTCCTCTCGCTCAGTTTCTCTCAGTCTCTCACATCTCTCCCAATCTCTCTCCTCTCGCTCAGTTTCTCTCAGTCTCTCACATCTCTCCCAATCTCTCTCCTCTCGCTCAGTTTCTCCCAATCTCTCTCAATTTCTCCCAGTCTCTCTCAGTCTCTCACATCTTTTTCAGTCTCGCTCAGTTTCTCTCTTAGCTTTTTAATTCAATAAGGACACATATTTAAATCAAAAATCATATCATTTTATTAATTTGAGATATTTTCATTATAAATTTGAAATAGAATAATTTATACCTGTCGCTGAAAGCAGACAATTGCTTTCTATGTCATAATGCGACAAATTAACCTTTTCCGGTCGACTATCGCGTAATTTAGGTTCGATTCACTGTCCGACCAAGTGTGGAATCATTTGCAAAGAAAGTGGACCGGAAAAGAATTATTTATCGCAAATTCTGGTATGACATAGAAAGCTGTCGCTGAGTGATAGATAGATACATAGATAGAGATTAGACGGGGATCTGATAGATTCAGTCCCCTGATAGATTCATCTCCCCTGATAGATTCACCGAGTCCCCTGATAGAATCATTTACCGCTGAGGGCGAACAGATCGGATTAATTATCTTGTCTTACGGGGTAAACTTCGTCGCGAATAAATGCGAATCTAAAAGTCTTTTCTCGTATCATAATCAAAAGGAGAACATGGCTAACCTGATTGTGCGAGAACATCAGCTCGACATGCTGCTGATTTACGGTGAGTGCAATCGAAATCAGCGGCAGGCCGCCCTCGTGTATCAGGAGCGATACCCCGATAGGATACATCCTGCGCCAGCCAGTTTTTACCAGCTGGAGAGACGCCTCCGGCGGAATGGCATCGGGGACAACAGAAGACGTCTTCTTCAATGGGATCCCGCCCACAGTATAGACATAACCAGTAGGGTCACTCGGCCGATTTCGTGAAGCCACGATCAGATTAGGATGGCCATCGTTTCTCTGGCCAGCCACCAGGGGCATGACGATCTTCTTTCAGTTGGCCACGGCTCGTAGGTAAGCGGCGAGCGGGGCCGAGGGGGTGCTCTGGCCACGGCTCGTCAGCAAGCGGCAAGCGGGGTCGAGGGGCTGCTCTGGCCATGGTTCGTTGGCCAGCGGCGAGCGGTGCCGAGGGGGTGCTCTGGCCACGGCTCGTGGGCAAGCGGCGAGCGGGGCGGAGGGGGTGCTGGCCACGGTTCGACGGCAAGCGGCGAGCGGGGTCGAGAGGGTGCTCTGGCCACGGCTCGTGGGCAAGCGGCGAGCGGGGCGGAGGGGGTTCTCTGGCCATGGCTCGTTGGCAAGCGGCGAGCGGGGTCGAGGGGGTGGTGGCCGCGGTTCGTCGGCAAGTAGCAAGCGGGGCCGAGGGGGAACGGCTTCGCCGGACTTGCGAACTAGTGGTGCCTAGCGGATACTTTGCAAATCATTGGCCATCGCTCTCCGCAGCGCTCGCAGCGCCGCCAATTTCGGCTTCACCGAGATCAAAGGTGCCGACGCCGAGTGACCCTACTGGTTATGTCTATACTGTGATCCCGCCACTATCCAGGCGGTGCTGGATTTGGTGCGTGAGGATCCTCACACCAGCACCCGATGCATCGCCAGACGTTTGAACCTGAGTCAAACGACGGTGCATCGGATCATCAAGCATGATCTCGGGATGCGGCCGTTTAAGCGGCATCCAGCCCAGAGGCTGCATCCCGGAGATTATGAGAGGCGACTAGCCTTCTGCCGGTGGATGGTGGACGAGGTTAATAAGAAAATATTACAATCCTATAATTATTTAATAGTTTTTCAATTGTATAACAGATCAGAATTTTTTAAACATGCAGTTTGTATTTCAGGTCCATCCACTACATGCTGCAGAGGATCCGTTGCTGAGGAGAATTTTATGGACGGATGAGGCCTGCTTTAACACCGCCGGGCTGTTCAACAGGCACAATTCGCACCACTACGCAGTCGAAAATCCACACTGCCGAGTGTCAGCGAATGTCCAGGGCTGGGTGACAGTAAAGGTCTGGGCCGGCATCCTTGGTGAGCGAATAATCGGTCCTTATATAATTCCGGGTAGAGTGAATGCGCGCACCTATTCGGAATTTTTGCGCGACACATTACCAGTTCTTCTGGAAGATGTGCCGCTCGCCGAGCGCGCTAATGTAATTTTTCAGCAGGATGGCCATCCAGCGCACACCTCTGCATTGGTCCGAAGGATCCTTCGGACCACCTTCGGCAATAGGATTATTTCCCTGCACGAGCCGATCGAATGGCCGCCACGAAGTCCGGACCTCACCCCCTTGGATTTCTTCCTGTGGGGCCACATAAAGGACTACGTCTACGGTCGGATGCCGAGGACTCGAGGACAGTTACTGGAACTGATCCTCGAAGCATTCCGGACCGTGACGCCGGAAATGCTGCGTAGGGTATGAGTTAATTTTCGAAGACGCGTTGCCCGATGCATAGAAGCGGACGGCGGCCTCTTCGAAAATTAGAGGAATCTGTCTGCTTTCAGCGACAGCATCTGTCTGCTTTCAGCGACAGCATCCGTCTGCTTTCAGCGACAGCATCCGTCTGCTTTCAGCGACAGAATCCGTCTGCTTTCAGCGACAGAATCCGTCTGCTTTCAGCGACGGAATCCGTCTGCTTTCAGCGACAGAATCCGCCTGCTTTCAGCGACAGGCATAAATTAATCTATTTCAAATTTATAATGAAAATATCTCAAATTAATAAAATGATATGATTTTTGATTTAAATATGTGTCCTTATTGAATTAAAAAGCTAAGAGAGAAACTGAGCGAGACTGAAAGAGATGTGAGAGATTGAGAGAGATTGGGAGAGAGGAGAGAGACATGTGAGAGACTGAGAGAGATGTGAGAGACTGAGAGAGACTGGGAGAAATTGAGAGAGATTGGGAGAAACTGAGCGAGAGGAGAGAGATTGGGAGAGATGTGAGAGATTGAGAGAGATTGGGAGAGATTGGTAGAGAGGAGAGAGACATGTGAGAGACTGAGAGAGATGTGAGAAATTGAGAGAGATTGGGAGGAACTGAGCGAGAGGAGAGAGACTGGGAGAAACTGAGCGAGAGGAATGAATGAGAAACAGATATTTTCAATTGTGTTTTTTATTCAAACCTACATATTAATGATAATAGTTTTCGACTTTCCGCCACCCCCGCCGCCCCCGCTGCGCCTACCACGCTTCCGGCGGGACCGCCCCGCGTTGGTTCCCCGGCGATCTGAAACATGAAAAAGTTGTGTTAAAACTTAACATAAAAGCGCGTGTGAATTTATTACTTACTGCGGACGGTCGGCGCTGCGCCTTCTTCAGCGGCAGCGACTTCCCTTTGACGGGACGCCAACTGCCGCTGAAGATCTTTGATCTGTTGCTCTTTCGACTGCGGTTTTGGCTGCGGCTGCGGCTTTGGCTGCGCTTCCAATTTGAGCTGCTGCAGCCGCAGCTCCAGGCGCCGTTGCTCATTCTGGTTTTCCGCTGCAACAAAAGATATGGGAAAACACGATTAAGATAGGATTAATTGCGGCATATTGAATATGAATATATATATTTCGTTCTAGGGCAACAAAGTAGCCCTCTCCGAACGTATTAACAAATACAAGTATTATACAGAAAGAAATAAATAATAAATAGAAAAATAGAAAAATAGAAAAATAAGCGCACGCATAATAGTACATGAAAGGCAATCAGCCCCGCACGTCGTAGGACAAAAGCGAAAGAAGAAAACTAGGTGAACCCTACGTATACTGCTCCATGAGGAAGGCCCACAGAGCAGTTTTAAATGCTGCCTCGCTGTCACACTCCCGGATGGCAGGTGGAAGGCCGTTCCAGAACTGGGGCCCACAAACGCGGTACGAGGCCCCGAAAAAGGAGGTTCGGTGAGTTGGCACCACAAAGAGGGGGCCCCTCTGACGAGAGGGCCGCCCAGACGACCCCGCAACCCTAGGCGTGAGCCAGCCTCGGTGGTAATGCGGCTGACTCGACTTGAGAGCCCGGAAAATGCTGACTCCGAGAAAGAGGAGCCTTCGCTCCCGAACTTTCAGCCAGCCTAGTCGCACATAGTAAGGTGTGATATGCGCGTCACGAGGAACGCCATAAATGAAGCGCACGCAGGCGTTCAGCGCACGCTGGAGGCGCAACTCGCTAGTTATACCAATGCCCAGTAGAGTTAGGCAGCAGTAATCGAGATGTGGCAGAATGAGGGAAGATATGAGCTTGATTTTAAGGCTCCGCGGCAACGCAGTGCTGTGACGTCGAAGCCCCGCAAGCGCACCATAGACCCTTCTGCAGATGTGCCCAGTGTGATTACCCCAGTCAAGAGTGGGCGAGATGTGCAGGCCCAGCGAGACAACCTTAGAGGCGTACGGGATGGGCGTACCACCCATCTGAACCAGGGGAGCACCGGAAACAAGCTGCAGGCCCAGGGCACGAGCAGAGCCAAGCATCATACACTGCGTTTTAGAAACGTTATAGAGAAAGAGAGTTCATTGTGGACCAGCCAGAGACGCTGGCAAGGTCAGAGTTGATCCTCCTAATCGCGTCGTCCAGCTCACTATAAGGTGCGGAGATGTATAATTGTACATCATCCGCGTACTTAATCACCTTGGAGTGCTTAATGACAGAGTCGAGATCCTGGATATAGAGAGAAAAGAGGAACGGTCCAAGGACGGAGCCTTGCGGCACGCCCGAGTGGACCGGGGACCAGCGGGAGAGACACCGTCCGATTCTGACTGCCTGTGCCCTATTGGAGAAGTAGGACCAGATCCACTGTAAGACCGGAAGAGAGAAATTGAAAGAGTGGAGTTTAGTAAGTAGAAGTGAGTGGTCTACAGTGTCAAAGGCCTTGGAAAAGTCAAGACACACCAGGACTGTGACCATCCGCTGGTCAGCAGCAAGACGGACGTCGTCCAGGAACGTCAGGAGAGCCGTCTGTGTAGATCGGTTTTTTACAAAACCATGTTGGGAGGGACAGGGGTCCAGCTGTCCAGAGCTATTGAGAAAACTCTGGATATCATGGAGGACAACCCTCTCGAGGATCTTAGACAGCTCAGGAAGAAGAGAGATAGGGCGGAAATCGGCAGGAGCAGAAGCATTCGGTTTCTTGGGGACCGGAGAGATGATGGCTTTTCGCCAGGCAGCGGGGAAAGTAGAGAAAGCAAGAGAGGAGTTGAAGACCTGCAGAACACAGTTAGACAGCAATAGACATGCGGGGACGGCTGGTGGGGAGGAAGAGTGCGCAGAGAGGAAGAACGAGTTAAGATCGTCCGGAGACAAGTGAGAGGGAAGAGGAGAGTGAGAGGGAGGGAGGACACCGAATGACTTCAGCTCTCGCCAAACATCATTCGGGTGCCTAGGAGTAGAGAAGTGGGAGAAAAGAAAGGAGGATCTGGCTCGCACCAGAAGGGACTGCACCCGGTTACGAGAGGCCCTGTAAAGAGCCCCAGTTTCCGGGTTAGCAGTTCATCGGAAGGATCTCCTGAGTGAGTCGCGAGAACGCATCTCGGCTCGGATCTCAGGAGTAATCCAAGGAGCAGGAGGCCGTCGAATTCGCAGAGGTCTAAGCGGGGCATGCTCGTCGAAGACTCGGAGCAGTCCCGCATTGAAGTTGTCCACCAACTGATCCACGCTGCTCTCACAGGAGTTCGAAACAAGATGAACACAGCTAAGCTGCGAGATGTCATCGAGTAGCGCGTCACGATTGATGGAACCATATCTACGACGAAGATCAGTGGTTGGGATAACCCGAGAAGTTAGGACGTACTCTAGCGAAATTAAGTCATGATTAGAGCAGTGAGGCTCTTTACCCTGCTAGAGTCATCCACAAGCCCAAGGTCAAGCCAAGTGGAGGAGAAAGAAGTGTGGAAAGTAGGAGAATAGGGGATAGAGTAGAGGTTGAGACGGGAGAAAAGCCCTCCAAGGTAGATCGCGTCGAAAGACTGTGAGCCCATGTTCGCGTTCCAGTCGCCCAGAACTACCTTATTCGGGAAGTCCGAGACGATGTCGGCGAACAGGGGCTCGAAGGAAGAGAGAGGAACATGTGGGGGGCGGTAGACGACCCCCACCAGAAGAGAACCCATAGAGGGAATAGACACCTCAATAAAGAGGTATTCTGGACCGGCAGGTTGAGTGGAGGAGGACGACGCAACTACAGAGGAAGGAAAGGAATCGCGAATATATAGACAAACGCCCCCACCCATTCTACCATCCCTATCGCACCTAGTGAGGGAGTACCCCGGAAGTACGCAGAGTGTATCCGGAGTAGAGGAAGTGAGCCATGACTCCGAAACCGCAATGACATCGTAGTTGGAAGATTCAAAGAAGGAAGAGAAGCGGTCGAAATGGGAGGCAAGAGACTGGGCATTAATATGTCCGAGTCGCAGAAAGGGCGGAGAAAAGGCCGGGGCGCTAACGGGCGACGCACGGGGATCACAGTTTCATGCAAGTTTAGACTCGACGTCGCGTGCCGAGTCTATCCTAACTGGGGAGTCGGTGGGGGTCTTCTTCACAAAGATACTCCCGTCGCGGTGCCATACACGAGAATATCCTCGGTCCCGAGCGAGCGATCGGCATCGCTTTAGGAGGGATGAAATTTCGCGCGGCAAGAACTCGTTCACGTTTATCGGCCGCGAGGAGAACGCGGGGTCAAGGGTCGAAGCAGGAAGGACCCGCTTCGCGCGTTTGGCGGAAAGGATGCCGTTACGCAGCACGGCCGACGAGAGCTTCACTCGGATCATGCGCGGGCGCTCTACGGTGGGGGTCCCGCGCATGCGCGAAACTGACACAATGTCAGCGTCAGCAAGCGGAGCTTCCAGCGCCTGCGCGACACGGAGAACGTGGGTCCGCAGGTTCTCACCAGGGGACTCAGGGAAGCCGGAGATAGTGAGCTCCGCCGATCGCGCTAGCAGCTCTAACCGAGCGAGACGTGACGCGGTAGCGGAGTCAACCTCGGAGGTTAGGTTGGACTGCCCGGTACGAACCTCCGTAAGATCGGCTCGGAGGCTATCGACGGTGGCCGATAGGCTGGCAAGCTGCGCCGAGCTGGTGGAGGCCTTGGACTCAAGGGCCTTCGCGCGGGAGTCCAGCTTGTTCAGCCTGTCAGTATGCTGGGCAGAGGCGACAGTAAGTTTGTCCAAACTGGACCTCCTCTGTCTGCGACTGCTGCTCTACCATGAAGCTGGCCAGGGTGGTGGAGAGGCCCTGAATTGCTGCGGTGAGTGCAGCGATATCCGCAGATGTCGCGGGGACGATAGGCAGCGGAAGCGAAGGGGCGACAGCAGACGACGTGGCCGGCGAAGATTAGCTGCCGGGCCGGATGACAGTTTGTCGCTGGAGACTCTGTCCGGTTGGTAGAGAGGCGGCCGGGACTGCAGGAGTAGAGGCCGGAGCAGTAGAAGAGCGGGCGGCGGCAGACTTGCAGGCCACCAGGTGCGTCGGCATGCATCCCGGATGCGTAAATCCCATGCAGGATGGGCAGGAGCTGATGTCCCTCTTTATCTCCTTTCCACATTTGACGCATTTAACAGGCACAGGCACTGTCACGGTGTCCATGGAAGCCTGGTGGGTTGGCATCCCTGTAGGTGGCGAAGGAGGCGGGCTAGGCACTGGTGGTAGACCTGGCGACGTGGGTGCCGGTGTGAGGGCGCACAGAGAGTTGGAGAAATTCAAAATTTCTGGACGTTAACAGAAAATTAACCGCACCGCAAAGGGGGGTTAGGATTTCTGTCAGTAGTGGCCACAGAAAATTGACGAGTTCTCATCGGCTGAATGTGATGCCGATATGATTTTTAGGCCAAAAGGAGCACAGGCTGATTGAGAACAAGTTCAATACCTAGAACAGGCCCCACGGGGCAGAAAAGCGGCAGCAGAGTGTCGAAAAGTAGGAGCGATAAGAATCGTGTGCAGGTACTCACAGAGAGAGAGAGACTGAACGAGACTGAGAGAGATTGAGCGAGACTTGGAGAGACTGAGAGAGACTTGGAGGGACTGAGAGAGGTTGAGAGAGCGAGATTGGAAACTTACACGAAGTGGCCGCCTGCCCGCCTCCGCTGGTGCCGCTGGTGGTTGGTTTAGCTTCGTCCATATCTACGAAGAGAGAATAATAATATCTTAATTAATATATATTAATTTAACCTATGATAACCTGTATCACTTACCGTAGCTGGCGGCGTTCGTGATGGAAATGAGCCGGTTAAACAAATACCGATCCATCGCGAAATTGGCGGAGGACGATCGACACTTTCAGACATCAGCCTTATTGATTTTCTATAGGCGTAAGGCAGCACGCACACCGAGTGCGAAGCAGTCCGCAATTGAATCGCACCGCTTGATCGCATTGCTGCTGCAGACGGGCGTGCAGGTGCAGCAGCATGCGGCGTGTGATTTCACGGCGATTGACGACGAGCGCGTCTAATGCCAGCCCGTCGCAAAAGTGCAAAGGCCCGATGATGATGATCCCCGAACTAATTGGAGAACTGCTGGCTCTTTCAATATTACGCTTTATAGTAAAAAGAAAGACTAAAACTATTACGAATGACAGAATATAACAATGACAGTATTTATCATGCGTGAAACATTTTATTATGTCATCATTCGCACTCTCCCTTCCAGTGTGCTGCAGAAATATTGTCCCGGCACATTCTGCCCTTGCCGGTTAATGGGGAGACTGTCGGTATCTGGCGCGATTCGGCCAGTTGGCCCCGAGCAGTCACGCGACACCGGTGACATCACGGGGCAGGCGAGTCAATTACCGGTAAAATCAATAACTCAAAATACTATGGTAAAAAGCCGATAGCTCTTACCCGAATCACCCTGTACATAAATTCGTGGCTATCATATTGCGGTTATTATAACTTTGAAAGAAATTAATGATAAAAGTGCCACCGGTGGCCGGGCCACCGAAATACCAAGCGTGCTCGGTCTATGCCGTATGTACTTGATCTGTGATAGCGGATTAACTATCTACGTTCTGCCGATAGTCGGTAATATAATTCTCTCTGACTAGCTGGCGTTAACGTCGAGTTCGAGGTGAAGGGGGACAGGATAGCTACTTCAGGCAATGGAGACGGCGGTACATTTTTATGACATTGGAATAGTAAATATAACATAGTATAAATATATAATATGTAAGTATATAATAAATACATAAAAAGTACATAAATATAACTTTATGAATTTACCACAAATGATCATGATAAAATGGTGAGAGAATCTAAAAAACAATCCTAAGGATTATGAAAGATTACGGTGGCATTCCTACATTTAAAGTTGATCAGAACATTCTAACATAATAATAAAAACTACGATTATTTCTAGTGATACACAGATATTACTATTATTTCCACTAATGCATTGTATACGAGCTTCCGCTTCATAAAGTCCTTCAGGTGGTTCAATTAGGGCTCCGCGCATTCCAGATATATTTTTCCTGTTGTCTCTGCCTATTTTCTGCTCATTTTATTCCATCTAAAAACAATCAGTGATCTATTAATAAAATATTTTGCATAAATAGGATGCTTGTCATTATAGTGTATGTCTAATTACCTGTTGAGTGAGTCTCAGTACCTTTTGTCCACTACACCAGCAAACAACCTGGAATAGAAGAATATTGCCCGTACAATAAACTACGACCATCAAAAGCAAAATACAGTAATGTTACTTATCTTAGCATTCAGCGAAGCCAGTAAGTCCAAACCGCATGCAAGATATCCATAGATGCTACCTGAAAAACGTTATAACTACTTATTAGGAAGTATAGTTTACATTAAAAAAACTGTTACCAAATGATAGTATGAAACCTATAAAAAGAGGTAATGAATTGTATAAACAATTCCTCAGATAAAATTGTAAATGAAAATTGTACGTAACAGAACTCTGTAGAGGATATTCTTTGTACGCCTAGTTCAGCCAATATCTACTTTTCTCCAATTTTCTTTTGATACTATGCATTAACCACAGATTCCTCAAAATAACATATATAAGTAGGTTTAACTAACTTCCACATTACCTATGAGCCAGATTCTAATTCTTGGCACAGACAACAATTTGAAAAGTGAGTTTGCAAGAGCAGATTTTAATTGAACTAGTCTTACCAAAGATGTCCTCCGCAGAGTACTGTCACCAAGAACTTATATTTTAATGCTTGACAATTTCCAACCTGCGTTTGAGCTATAAATATTTAGAATTAAGAAGCCATAAAGGACTTGCAAATTCGTAAAACCTTAAGGTATAAATTCTTGGCGACAGTACCTTGCGAAAGGTATAAAATTGTAGTAATTAAAGATAGAATGGCTATGCTCACCAAGTAATTGCCCTTTTTACTCGAATTTTGTTAATAGTGCAAATGCAAGAAATGTACTGCCCAATATCCTATCAATGCTTTCTGTACATCTACATTGTCATGAAAACTATTGCAACCTGCACCCTCCACGCTGTCCAGACATATTTTTTCTTGCATCTCTGTCTGTTTTCCGCTCACTCTATTAAATCTGAGAACCATGAGCAATGTATTAATAAAATATTTTGTATATAGAGAATGATTATCGTTATAGTGTATGTCTAATTACCTATTAAGTGAATCTCAGTACCTATTGTCCACAATAAATCAGCAAACAATCTGGAAATACAAGAGCATTGCCCATAGAACAAAATACAATGGTCGTCCAAATCCAAATACAGCAATCTTACTCATCTTAACATTCAGCAACGCCGATAGGTTTAAACCGCATGCAAGATATCCATAGATAACACCTGAAAAGCATAATAATGAATTATTAGGAAGCATAGTTTACATTAAACAACTGTTACCAAATAATAGTATGAACATATAGGAAGGGGTGATTCATTGTATAAACAATTCGTAAGATAAAATTGTGAATAGAAATTGTACGTAACAGTACTCTGCAGAGGATATTCTTTGTACGCCTAGTTCAGCCAATATCTACTTTTCTCCAATTTTCTTTTGATACTATGCATCAGCGATAGCAAAAAGTATTACAGTCAATATATTCATTCATTTACCATTCTTTCAAGGCCTTCTTAAAAATAATATATATAAGTAAGTTTCACTAACTTCCATGTTAATTACCAGCCAGATTCTAATTCTTCGCAAAGACAACACTTTCTAAAGTGAGTGTGCAAGAGCAGATTTTAACTGGACCAGTCACGCCAAAGATATTCTCCGCAAATTACTGTCACCAAGAACTTATCTTGATGCTTGACAATTTCCAACCTGCGTTTGAGCTATAAATATTTAGAATTAAGAAGCCATAAGGGAGTTGGAAATTGTCAAATGTTAAGATATAAACTCTTGGTCACAGTACCTTGCGGAGAATATAAAATTGTGTTAATTAAAGATAAAATAGCTGTGCTCACAAAGTAATTGCCCTTGTTACTCCAATGTTTAAAATATTGCAAAGGCAGGAAATGCACTGCCCAATATCTTCTCAATACTTTCTGTGCATCTACATTCCATCAAGACTATTGTGTCCTGCTGCAGCCTCCATGCTGTCGAGGTATATTTTTCCCTCCGTCTCTATCTATGTTCCGCGCAATTCAATAGATCTAAGAAAAATCAATAATCTATTAATAAAATATTCTGCACATAGGGATTATCATTATAGTGTATGTCCAATTACCTGTTTAGTGAGTCTCCGTACCACTTGTCCACTAAATCGGGAAATAATCTGGAAATACAAGAGCCGATGGAACAAAATACCATGGTCACCAAATCCAAATACAGCAAAATCCCTCATCTTGACATTCAGCAAAGCTAGTAAGTCCAAACCGCATGAAGGATATCCATAGGTGCTAACTGAAAAGCACAATAATTAATTATTAGAAAGTAAGGTTTATATTAAACAACTGTTATCAAATGATAGTATAAAACCTATAACACGATGTGGCTTGTTATATAAACAGTATTTCTAAAGAAAAGTTGAATGATTAATTATACCGTGTATGATTTCTGGTGTCGGCTGACTTTGCGAAGGCAAGCCCATGAAGTTTCATTGAAGTGGTGCAACCAGGCCCTACTCATGTCTAAGAATCTAATCTAAAAGTACAATTGGACCATTAATATATAACATTAATAAGAATCATTTGGTCGAATAATATTTTTCATATTTAACCAATACCTTATTTTCATTTATGCAGCTATCCGTACAGAAACATTTTTCCAATCAATAGAATATAAAATGAACCAGGATGACATCGCATGAAGACTCCCATAGATAATCACATCTATATACTACTGAACTAGAAAATTAATAAATATTCAAAGTAATTTTGTTCCTCTTATAAATCAGGTGCAAAAACGTACCTTTCTTCATAATGCATACACTTTGTTTCTTCCCAGTCTTGGCTAGTAGCTTAATGAAACTCGGCATAGTAGCAGAGTGCTCGATCAGCCACGAAAATCAAGACATGTCTGAGTAAAATCGGTTCGGTACTTTCTGAGATATGAAATGTCAAACTTTTTGTTATGACATGTTACCTGTCAAAACTTTGAAATGTTTATATCTTGGTTATTAGAGCATACAGAATATCGGTTTGTGGCTCATCTTTTTGATTTCTAAGAGTACTTCGACTCCCAAAAGCTGTCAATCCTCGAGATTCTTACAAACGATGTTATTAGCGTAAACGTGCTATTGCGTAATAGGTTAGAAAAGTGTACACAACATTTGGAGGCTTTCGCGAGAACGAACCAGATATGCTGCACAATTGTAAAAGGCCTCACTAGAAAGCTTGTTTCCTATTCGTAATAGGTTAGAAAAGTGTACACAACATTTGGAGGCTTTCGCGAGAACGAACCAGATATGCTGCACAATTGTAAAAGGCCTCACTAGAAACCTTGTTTCCTATTCTAGTCAGGTAGCCTAGTCCCGACAATGTATCTTCAATATTAACGGAGATTCGCGCGTTCAAAGTGAAGCATACGTAAAAATGTGTGTCGCCTATGCGTCGCGGAACTTTGACATTTAATATCTCAGATAGTACCGAACCGATTTTTCTCAGATAAGACTCGATTTTCATGGATTATCGAGCAGTAGAACTATACCGAGTTTTATCGAGCTAGCTCTAATATCTAGTTGAGAAGTACGAGTCGGCGAGGCTGAATCATTGACTAAGCGCAACGCGCGCTTGCGACCGGCCGTCGGCAGCGAAATATTTACATATCCCCAAAAATCCATCTCCCACACTACTGCACGTACAAGAATGAAACTTGGTATAGTTATTAAGTCTGAAAAATGAGACAGATCAAGACTTCTTTTATAAAAATCGGATCGGTACTTTCTGAAATATTAATGGTCAAAGTTTCATGTCGATACGCCGACACACATTTTTACGTACGCTGAACTTGGGACACTCGTATCTCCGTTAATATTACAGTTAATATTACAATAATAATAATAATAATAATAATAATAATAATAATAATAATAATTTTTTTAAGGAGGGGGGAATGCATTACGCACCATTGCATTAGCGCATCCAGCTTGCGAAGGACTATCCTATAGCCCAGTCCCCAAGGGTCGTTGTTCAGGTCCTCTACCAGCAACTTCCAGCATTGGTGCTTACTCGCTTCGATGGCCCGACGGAGCTCCTTCTTGGCCGCCGTGTGCTCGGCGGCCTTTCGGGCTACGTCGCGATCGCGTATTCGGGCCCTTGTGGCGAGCCGTCTGAGCCTGAGGCACTTACGCCTCAGCTCCGCGATCTGGTTCGTCCACCAGTACTTCGCAGGACGGTGGCAGCGACTGCTCGTCGTCTTCCTCGGCATGGCTGCCTCGCAGGCCCCATGAAGGAGACTCATAATGGCCTCCACCATGATCCGAGCCTGCTTGGCTGGCGATACGCCCTCTGGGATCTCCCAGGGTTGCTGGCCGCGTGTTAGGGCCAGAGACAGCTTCTCGGGGTCGAGCTTCGCGACGTTCCACCTGGGTGGGCCCAGATGGTGTCGGGCCCTGGCAACTGGCGCGACATCACGCACGCGAAACGTGATGTACTGGTGATCGCTAGCCGTGTAGCTCTCGATCACCTGCCAGTCCTGCACGCGTGCAGCCAGGCGTTCCGTCGCGAGGGAGACGTCGATGATGGTCTCCCTATACCCCGGCCTCCGGAAAGTGGACGTGGAACCGGCGTTGAGGATTAAGAGTCCTAGCCTCGCTGCCATGTCCATGACTCGTCCACCCCTGGAGTCCGGGGTAGGCTCACCCCACTCCCGAGCTTTAGCGTTAAAGTCTCCGGCCACTACCAGCTCCCCTCCCATGCTCCGAGCCGCGTCCTCCAGGCCATCGAGCTTGGCCTGGAAGTCCGCGATGCGTTCGTTCGGGGTGAGGTAGACGCTCATGTACGTGACGTCCTTGCTCCTCACCCAAACGTAACCGCTTCCGGAACCATGGGCCGCGACGACAAACCGTCGTGGGTTCGATACCCATATCGCCGCCGTGCCGAGGGCGTCGCTGTACCACCCGGGGCCATCCCTGTCTCGATACTGCTCACTGACCAGGACCACGTCGGCGTGCAGTTCGATACAGATCTGGTCCAACAGGTGGTCCGCCGTCCTGCTCCTATTCAGGTTGCCCTGAAGGACTACCGCCATTTCTGGGCCTGCTTCTTCGCCTGGGCGAGGGCCTCGCGGAAGACTCCGCATGCACCCGACCCCGCTGCATGTTTGCGGACATCGGTCTGGCCCTCCACCTCCGGGCAGAGGTAGCATAGCGAGCTGGCCGTACATCCAGCCGCCTTATGGCCCTCCGCCCCGCAGCGGAAACAGGTCTTGCTACGGTCCTCCCCCTTGCAGGCCAGGGTCAGGTGGCCGTATCCCAGACACCTGAAGCACCTGGGCACGGTCGCCCTCCGCCTGACCTTGCAAGCGAGCCACCCGATTGTGATGTGGGTGGCCTGGAGGAGCCTCGGGGCTGCGGCTTCGTCGACGGTGACGATGGCCGTGCGCTGCTCGCGCCCGTTCGGCTTCGTCATCCAAACCCGCATGTGCCCCGAGTAGTCTTTCAGGGTGCCCATCAGCGCCTCCTCGACCTCTTGGGCGGTCGTGCACCCGTCAAGGTCCTTGATCTCCAGTTCTGTCCTGGGGATCAGCTCTTTGACGGTGCACGCGCCGTCGGCCGCCTTTGTCAGAGCCTCCGAGAAGCTCTTCCGGGACTCCGTAGTCGACGTCCGCAGCTGGACAAGGACGTCGCCCGCTCTTGTCCGGCGAATGTCGCCTACTTCAACCCCGCAGGCGGCGGGGTTTACTGCCCCGCGGATCGTGCCTAGAACGTCCGCGTAGGTCTTACCTTGTGCGGGCTTCAGGACAATAGCGTCCGGTCGTCCCTTCTTTTTTGAGGGCGGCCTCGGCTTTGCCGCTCCCTTCTTCGCCCCAGTCTTAGCCTTGCCCTTCTCTGTGGCCCTGGCTTTCTGGGCGGTCGCCACTGCTGCAGGCTCGCCCTGATCATTTCGGGCCGCCTTCCCTCTTGCCGCTCTGGCAGCCTTGCGACTTACAACCGTCGCAAAACTCTCCTCAGGCTGCTCCTCTGCCCTCTGTTTCTTGTTAGAAACAGGAGTCACCGGGAGAGGGGGGCTCGAAGCCTCCCTTTTCTTCCCTGCTGCCGCCGGGGTCGCTACCTTGGCGCGCTCTGCCTCTGCCAGCCTTGCCATGCTGGTACGGGCTGTCGAGCACGCCTGGTTATTTTCCTCCAGGGCCTCTAGCATTTCAGCTAGCTTTGGCAAACCCTTTTTTATTTTATTATTAATGTTGGGCTGCTTGAGTAGCACGCCCATCATTTCTTTAATAAGGTCCAGCATTTCTGCATGACCTGCCCTCGTCCTTTCCTCCGATTCGGCGAGTTGCCGACGGAGGACAGACATCTCATCTGTTGCGTCTTTGCCCGACGCACTGGGCTGGTTCTTGTTCATTATATTTTCCATGGTCTTCGTTCTGTTACTCCAGGGTACCGGGCCGTCTCCGAACGCGGTGCCTCCAGGTGTGGGGGGGGTGATCACGGCTGTGGCTACCCCCATTGCCACAGCCGCTTTTGGCAATTGGGGCAGGAATGTTACATCTGCCCCTGCCGTGCACCTTCACCCTTCATCGGCTTCCCAGTACCCCCGTGGGAGCGGCGCGTTGACGCCGGGAGCCTCCAAGGAGCGTGCGCTGCATGGATCATCCGGCACATCCCTTTCGGGCAGCGTCACCATGTCCGCTGCGCTCCTTGACCCAATGTATGTGTATGTGTGTGTGTGCTCCCTCGCAATGGACTGCCCCGTGAGGCAGGGTGCGCGGGGGAGAATGTAAGTGTGAGTGTGTGTGAGTGTGTATGCTGGTTTTGGTCCGCGCCGGCTATTTTATTTCACCGGTACCCGCCAGGCAAGCTTGGTGAGGGCGTTCCCCTATCCGCCACCCGGGGACGCGCCGTGTCGGGGTCCAGCAACCCCACCCCCCGAAGGGGCACGGAATAACAATAATAATAATAATAATAATAATAATAATAATAATTTTTTTTTAGGAGGGGGGAATGCATTACGCACCGTAGGGAGGGCTTGCGCTCCTCCCCGTGTGTGGGACTCTCCCGGGCCGTAAAACAGACCCGGGCCTACCCACTAAACCCCCCTCCTTGGGCTCCTAGCAGCCACCCCGGAACCGCCGTATGGCATTACTTCGGGGTGGCGCCGTTGTTTCTCTGGGGCTAAGCCCCGCCGGCGTCTAAATCAGCCTTGTTTCGGAGAAGGACAGACTTGGTGAAGGCTGACACCTTCAACCAGGCCTCGGGGCTCTTCAACATAACCCCAGCTATAGTGTCAGGAGTTATGTCTCTGAATCCCTCCGCCAGCCTGTCCCTCTCCGAACTCCATCTCCCACACTCGAAGAGAGTGTGGAGGACACTGTCCGACCGGGAGTCGCAGTAGACACAGCCAGGGTCCGCTACCTTCCCCATCTTGTGGAGATAGGCGCAGAAATAGCCGTGCCCCGTCAGCATTTGGGTGAGGTAATAGTCAACCTCGCCATGCTGACGGTTAAACCAGGCTTCCAGACGAGGGATTAGCCTCGCTGTCCACCGGCCCCGCGACTCCCGATCCCACCTCTCCTGCCACGCTTCGAGGGAGCGCGACCTGGCCTGTTCGGCCGCTCCCGCCCTACCCAGAGCAGCCTGCTCCTGGTGGACGAACCTCCGCTCCTGGGCGAGGAGGTCAATGGGAATGACCCCCGCGACCACTAGGACTGCTGGCTCCGAGACCGTGCGGTACGAGCTCGCAACGCGCAAAGCGCCTCTCTTCTGTACGGAGGCCATGCGCTTGCGATACTTCTCGTACCGCAGTGCGTCGGCCCAGATCTCCGCGCCGTAGAGCATCACCGACTCGGCAACGCGCAGCAGCAGCCGCCTCTTGCAGGGCCTGGGACCACCTACGTTGGCCATGACCCTGCTCAGCGACGTCACCACTGCGGCCGCTTTGTCGGCTCTGCCCCTGATAGCCTCCCAGAAGTTGAGCCGACAATCCAGCTCAACCCCCAGGTGCTTCACGGCAGCCTTCGTCTGGACCGAGACTTCTCCCACCCGCATCTCCACGCTGAGGGGGATGCGTTTCTGGGTGAGAAGAACGATCTCGGTTTTCGCCAAGGCCAGCTCCAGTCCGTGGTCGCTCATCCAGGAGCGGACGCGACGCATCACCTGGTTGAGTCGCATCTGTGCCGCATCCATATCTCTCGCGATAATGGTGGCGGCTACGTCATCTGCGTACCCAACCAGGGAGCAGCCTTCGGGCATCTCCAAACGTAGGATCCCGTCATATGTAATGTTCCATATGTCCGGGCCCAGTATGGAGCCCTGAGCTGCGCCCGAGGAAAGCTCCTTCTTCGTCGGACCATCGTCGGTGGTGTACGCGATGAAGCGGTCCTTCAGATAATCTCCGATTATGCGGAGAAGGTACTCGGGTACCTTGAAGTCCCGCTCCATCGCGCACAGGGCGTCTGCCCACCTCACCGAGTTGAACGCGTTCTTGACATCCAGGGTTACCAACAGGCACACGGGACGGGAGAAGTGATTCCCCCGCTCCGTGGCCCTGGCAGCCTCGACAACCTCCTGGATAGCGTGCACCGTCGACCTCCCTTTCCTGAATCCGAATTGCTTCGGGGAAAGGTCTCCGGCGGCTTGGACGGCCGCCTGGAGGCGAGGTCGGAGCAGCTTTTCCAGGAGCTTGCCGGATGTATCCAGCATGCACAGTGGCCTGAAAGATGACGGCGTGCCTGCTGGTCCCTTGCCTTTGGGGATGAGTACAAGGCGCGCAGTCTTCCAGCGGGAGGGAAAAATTCCCGCCTTCAGACAGGCGTTGTACACGTCCAGCAAGGGCCCTGGATTGCGTTCAACTGCGATTTTCAGCACCTCTGCTGGAATCCCGTCCGGTCCTGGGGCTTTCCCGCTCTTCATGGTGCGGGCGGCGCTTTGCAGCTCCGCCAGCGTGAAGAGGGGTATTTCCAGGGCTCGTGACGGTGCTGGGAGGAATGACCGCTTGGGGTGGGTGGGGAAGAGGGTGTTAACTATCCCTTCGATAGTCCCCGCGTCGCTTGGAGCGCTGTGTCTTAGCGCATCCAGCTTGCGAAGGACTATCCTATAGCCCAGTCTCCAAGGGTCGTTGTTCAGGTCCTCTACCAGCAACTTCCAGCATTGGCGCTTACTCGCTTCGATGGCCCGACGGAGCTCCTTCTTGGCCGCCGTGTGCTCGGCGGCCTTTCGGGCTACGTCGCGATCGCGTATTCGGGCCCTTGTGGCGAGCCGTCTGAGCCTGAGGCACTTACGCCTCAGCTCCGCGATCTTGTTCGTCCACCAGTACTTCGCAGGACGGTGGCCGCGACTGCTCGTCGTCTTCCTCGGCATGGCTGCCTCGCAGGCCCCATGAAGGAGACTCATAATGGCCTCCACCATGATCCGAGCCTGCTTGGCTGGCGATACGCCCTCTGGGATCTCCCAGGGTTGCTGGCCGCGTGTTAGGGCCAGAGACAGCTTCTCGGGGTCGAGCTTCGCGACGTTCCACCTGGGTGGGCCCAGATGGTGTCGGGCCCTGGCAACTGGCGCGACATCACGCACGCGAAACGTGATGTACTGGTGATCGCTAGCCGTGTAGCTCTCGATCACCTGCCAGTCCTGCACGCGTGCAGCCAGGCGTTCCGTCGCGAGGGAGACGTCGATGATGGTCTCCCTATACCCCGGCCTCCGGAAAGTGGACGTGGAACCGGCGTTGAGGATTAAGAGTCCTAGCCTCGCTGCCATGTCCATGACTCGTCCACCCCTGGAGTCCGGGGTAGGCTCACCCCACTCCCGAGCTTTAGCGTTAAAGTCTCCGGCCACTACCAGCTCCCCTCCCATGCTCCGAGCCGCGTCCTCCAGGCCATCGAGCTTGGCCTGTAAGTCCGCGATGCGTTCGTTCGGGGTGAGGTAGACGCTCCTGTACGTGACGTCCTTGCTCCTCACCCAAACGTAACCGCTTCCGGAACCATGGGCCGCGACGACAAACCGTCGCGGGTTCGATACCCATATCGCCGCCGTGCCGAGGGCGTCGCTGTACCACCCGGGGCCATCCCTGTCTCGATACTGCTCACTGACCAGGACCACGTCGGCGTGCAGTTCGGTACAGATCTGGTCCAACAGGTGGTCCGCCGTCCTGCTCCTATTCAGGTTGCCCTGAAGGACTACCGCCATTTCTGGGCCTGCTTCTTCGCCTGGGCGAGGGCCTCGCGGAAGACTCCGCATGCACCCGACCCCGCTGCATGTTTGCGGACATCGGGCTGGCCCTCCACCTCCGGGCAGAGGTAGCATAGCGAGCTGGCCGTACATCCAGCCGCCTTATGGCCCTCCGCCCCGCAGCGGAAACAGGCCTTGCTACGGTCCTCCCCCTTGCAGGCCAGAGTCAGGTGGCCGTATCCCAGACACCTGAAGCACCTGGTCACGGTCGCCCTCCGCCTGACCTTGCAAGCGAGCCACCCGATTGTGATGTGGGTGGCCTGGAGGAGCCTCGGGGCTGCGGCTTCGTCGACGGTGACGATGGCCGTGCGCTGCTCGCGCCCGTTCGGCTTCGTCATCCAAACCCGCATGTGCCCCGAGTAGTCTTTCAGGGTGCCCATCAGCGCCTCCTCGACCTCTTGGGCGGTCGTGCACCCGTCAAGGTCCTTGATCTCCAGTTCTGTCCTGGGGATCAGCTCTTTGACGGTGCACGCGCCGTCGGCCGCCTTTGTCAGAGCCTCCGAGAAGCTCTTCCGGGACTCCGTAGTCGACGTCCGCAGCTGGACAAGGACGTCGCCCGCTCTTGTCCGGCGAATGTCGCCTACTTCAACCCCGCAGGCGGCGGGGTTTACTGCCCCGCGGATCGTGCCTAGAACGTCCGCGTAGGTCTTACCTTGTGCGGGCTTCAGGACAATAGCGTCCGGTCGCCCCTTCTTTTTTGAGGGCGGCCTCGGCTTTGCCGCTCCCTTCTTCGCCCCAGTCTTAGCCGTGCCCTTCTCTGTGGCCCTGGCTTTCTGGGCGGTCGCCACTGCTGCAGGCTCGCCCTGATCATTTCGGGCCGCCTTCCCTCTTGCCGCTCTGGCAGCCTTGCGACTCACAACCGTCGCAAAACTCTCCTCAGGCTGCTCCTCTGCCCTCTGTTTCTTGTTAGAAACAGGAGTCACCGGGAGAGGGGGGCTCGAAGCCTCCCTTTTCTTCCCTGCTGCCGCCGGGGTCGCTACCTTGGCGCGCTCTGCCTCTGCCAGCCTTGCCATGCTGGTACGGGCTGTCGAGCACGCCTGGTTATTTTCCTCCAGGGCCTCTAGCATTTCAGCTAGCTTTGGCAAACCCTTTTTTATTTTATTATTAATGTTGGGCTGCTTGAGTAGCACGCCCATCATTTCTTTAATAAGGTCCAGCATTTCTGCATGACCTGCCCTCGTCCTTTCCTCCGATTCGGCGAGTTGCCGACGGAGGACAGACATCTCATCTGTTGCGTCTTTGCCCGACGCACTGGGCTGGTTCTTGTTCATTATATTTTCCATGGTCTTCGTTCTGTTACTCCAGGGTACCGGGCCGTCTCCGAACGCGGTGCCTCCAGGTGTGGGGGGGTGATCACGGCTGTGGCTACCCCCATTGCCACAGCCGCTTTTGGCAATTGGGGCAGGAATGTTACATCTGCCCCTGCCGTGCACCTTCACCCTTCATCGGCTTCCCAGTACCCCCGTGGGAGCGGCGCGTTGACGCCGGGAGCCTCCAAGGAGCGTGCGCTGCATGGATCATCCGGCACATCCCTTTCGGGCAGCGTCACCATCTCCGCTGCGCTCCTTGACCCAATGTATGTGTATGTGTGTGTGTGCTCCCTCGCAATGGACTGCCCCGTGAGGCAGGGTGCGCGGGGGAGAATGTAAGTGTGAGTGTGTGTGAGTGTGTATGCTGGTTTTGGTCCGCGCCGGCTATTTTATTTCACCGGTACCCGCCAGGCAAGCCTGGTGAGGGCGTTCCCCTATCCGCCACCCGGGGACGCGCCGTGTCGGGGTCCAGCAACCCCACCCCCCAAAGGGGCACGGAATAATAATAATAATAATAATAATAATAATAATAATAATAATAATAATAATAATAATAATAATAATTTTTTTTTTTTTTTTTTTTTTAAGGAGGGGGGAATGCATTACGCACCGTAGGGAGGGCTTGCGCTCCTCCCCGTGTGTGGGACTCTCCCGGGCCGTAAAACAGACCCGGGCCTACCCACTAAACCCCCCTCCTTGAGCTCCTAGCAGCCACCCCGGAACCGCCGTATGGCATTACTTCGGGGTGGCGCCGTTGTTTCTCTGGGGCTAAGCCCCGCCGGCGTCTAAATCAGCCTTTTTTCGGAGAAGGACAGACTTGGTGAAGGCTGACACCTTCAACCAGGCCTCGGGGCTCTTCAGCATAATCCCAACTATAGTGTCGGGAGTTATGTCTCCGAGCCCCTCCGCCAGCCTGTCCCTCTCCGAACTCCATCTCCCACACTCGAAGAGAGTGTGGAGGACACTGTCCGACCGGGAGTCGCAGTAGACACAGCCAGGGTCCGCTACCTTCCCCATCTTGTGGAGATAGGCGCGGAAATAGCCGTGCCCCGTCAGCATTTGGGTGAGGTAATAGTCAACCTCGCCATGCTGACGGTTAAACCAGGCTTCCAGACGAGGGATTAGCCTCGCTGTCCACCGGCCCCGCGACTCCCGATCCCACCTCTCCTGCCACGCTTCGTGGGAGCGCGACCTGGCCTGTTCGGCCGCTCCCGCCCTACCCAGAGCAGCCTGCTCCTGGTGGACGAACCTCCGCTCCTGGGCGAGGAGGTCAATGGGAATGACCCCCGCGACCACTAGGACTGCTGGCTCCGAGACCGTGCGGTACGAGCTCGCAACGCGCAGAGCGCCTCTCCTCTGTACGGAGGCCATGCGCTTGCGATACTTCTCGTACCGCAGTGCGTCGGCCCAGATCTCCGCGCCGTAGAGCATCACCGACTCGGCAACGCGCAGCAGCAGCCGCCTCTTGCAGGGCCTGGGACCACCTACGTTGGCCATGACCCTGCTCAGCGACGTCACCACTGCGGCCGCTTTGTCGGCTCTGCCCCTGATAGCCTCCCAGAAGTTGAGCCGACAATCCAGCTCAACCCCCAGGTGCTTCACGGCAGCCTTCGTCTGGACCGAGACTTCTCCCACCCGCATCTCCACGCTGAGGGGGATGCGTTTCTGGGTGAGAAGAACGATCTCGGTTTTCGCCAAGGCCAGCTCCAGTCCGTGGTCGCTCATCCAGGAGCGGACGCGACGCATCACCTGGTTGAGTCGCATCTGTGCCGCATCCATATCTCTCGCGATAATGGTGGCGGCTACGTCATCTGCGTACCCAACCAGGGAGCAGCCTTCGGGCATCTCCAAACGTAGGATCCCGTCATATGTAATGTTCCATATGTCCGGGCCCAGTATGGAGCCCTGAGCTGCGCCCGAGGAAAGCTCCTTCTTCGTCGGACCATCGTCGGTGGTGTACGCGATGAAGCGGTCCTTCAGATAATCTCCGATTATGCGGAGAAGGTACTCGGGTACCTTGAAGTCCCGCTCCATCGCGCACAGGGCGTCTGCCCACCTCACCGAGTTGAACGCGTTCTTGACATCCAGGGTTACCAACAGGCACACGGGACGGGAGAAGTGATTCCCCCGCTCCGTGGCCCTGGCAGCCTCGACAACCTCCTGGATAGCGTGCACCGTCGACCTCCCTTTCCTGAATCCGAATTGCTTCGGGGAAAGGTCTCCGGCGGCTTGGACGGCCGCCTGGAGGCGAGGTCGGAGCAGCTTTTCCAGGAGCTTGCCGGATGTATCCAGCATGCACAGTGGCCTGAAAGATGACGGCGTGCCTGCTGGTCCCTTGCCTTTGGGGATGAGTACAAGGCGCGCAGTCTTCCAGCGGGAGGGAAAAATTCCCGCCTTCAGACAGGCGTTGTACACGTCCAGCAAGGGCCCTGGATTGCGTTCAACTGCGATTTTCAGCACCTCTGCTGGAATCCCGTCCGGTCCTGGGGCTTTCCCGCTCTTCATGGTGCGGGCGGCGCTTTGCAGCTCCGCCAGCGTGAAGAGGGGTATTTCCAGGGCTCGTGACGGTGCTGGGAGGAATGACCGCTTGGGGTGGGTGGGGAAGAGGGTGTTAACTATCCCTTCGATAGTCCCCGCGTCGCTTGGAGCGCTGTGTCTTAGCGCATCCAGCTTGCGAAGGACTATCCTATAGCCCAGTCCCCAAGGGTCGTTGTTCAGGTCCTCTACCAGCAACTTCCAGCATTGGCGCTTACTCGCTTCGATGGCCCGACGGAGCTCCTTCTTGGCCGCCGTGTGCTCGGCGGCCTTTCGGGCTACGTCGCGATCGCGTATTCGGGCTCTTGTGGCGAGCCGTCTGAGCCTGAGGCACTTACGCCTCAGCTCCGCGATCTTGTTCGTCCACCAGTACTTCGCAGGACGGTGGCCGCGACTGCTCGTCGTCTTCCTCGGCATGGCTGCCTCGCAGGCCCCATGAAGGAGACTCATAATGGCCTCCACCATGATCCGAGCCTGCTTGGCTGGCGATACGCCCTCTGGGATCTCCCAGGGTTGCTGGCCGCGTGTTAGGGCCAGAGACAGCTTCTCGGGGTCGAGCTTCGCGACGTTCCACCTGGGTGGGCCCAGATGGTGTCGGGCCCTGGCAACTGGCGCGACATCACGCACGCGAAACGTGATGTACTGGTGATCGCTAGCCGTGTAGCTCTCGATCACCTGCCAGTCCTGCACGCGTGCAGCCAGGCGTTCCGTCGCGAGGGAGACGTCGATGATGGTCTCCCTATACCCCGGCCTCCGGAAAGTGGACGTGGAACCGGCGTTGAGGATTAAGAGTCCTAGCCTCGCTGCCATGTCCATGACTCGTCCACCCCTGGAGTCCGGGGTAGGCTCACCCCACTCCCGAGCTTTAGCGTTAAAGTCTCCGGCCACTACCAGCTCCCCTCCCATGCTCCGAGCCGCGTCCTCCAGGCCATCGAGCTTGGCCTGTAAGTCCGCGATGCGTTCGTTCGGGGTGAGGTAGACGCTCCTGTACGTGACGTCCTTGCTCCTCACCCAAACGTAACCGCTTCCGGAACCATGGGCCGCGACGACAAACCGTCGCGGGTTCGATACCCATATCGCCGCCGTGCCGAGGGCGTCGCTGTACCACCCGGGGCCATCCCTGTCTCGATACTGCTCACTGACCAGGACCACGTCGGCGTGCAGTTCGGTACAGATCTGGTCCAACAGGTGGTCCGCCGTCCTGCTCCTATTCAGGTTGCCCTGAAGGACTACCGCCATTTCTGGGCCTGCTTCTTCGCCTGGGCGAGGGCCTCGCGGAAGACTCCGCATGCACCCGACCCCGCTGCATGTTTGCGGACATCGGGCTGGCCCTCCACCTCCGGGCAGAGGTAGCATAGCGAGCTGGCCGTACATCCAGCCGCCTTATGGCCCTCCGCCCCGCAGCGGAAACAGGCCTTGCTACGGTCCTCCCCCTTGCAGGCCAGAGTCAGGTGGCCGTATCCCAGACACCTGAAGCACCTGGTCACGGTCGCCCTCCGCCTGACCTTGCAAGCGAGCCACCCGATTGTGATGTGGGTGGCCTGGAGGAGCCTCGGGGCTGCGGCTTCGTCGACGGTGACGATGGCCGTGCGCTGCTCGCGCCCGTTCGGCTTCGTCATCCAAACCCGCATGTGCCCCGAGTAGTCTTTCAGGGTGCCCATCAGCGCCTCCTCGACCTCTTGGGCGGTCGTGCACCCGTCAAGGTCCTTGATCTCCAGTTCTGTCCTGGGGATCAGCTCTTTGACGGTGCACGCGCCGTCGGCCGCCTTTGTCAGAGCCTCCGAGAAGCTCTTCCGGGACTCCGTAGTCGACGTCCGCAGCTGGACAAGGACGTCGCCCGCTCTTGTCCGGCGAATGTCGCCTACTTCAACCCCGCAGGCGGCGGGGTTTACTGCCCCGCGGATCGTGCCTAGAACGTCCGCGTAGGTCTTACCTTGTGCGGGCTTCAGGACAATAGCGTCCGGTCGCCCCTTCTTTTTTGAGGGCGGCCTCGGCTTTGCCGCTCCCTTCTTCGCCCCAGTCTTAGCCGTGCCCTTCTCTGTGGCCCTGGCTTTCTGGGCGGTCGCCACTGCTGCAGGCTCGCCCTGATCATTTCGGGCCGCCTTCCCTCTTGCCGCTCTGGCAGCCTTGCGACTCACAACCGTCGCAAAACTCTCCTCAGGCTGCTCCTCTGCCCTCTGTTTCTTGTTAGAAACAGGAGTCACCGGGAGAGGGGGGCTCGAAGCCTCCCTTTTCTTCCCTGCTGCCGCCGGGGTCGCTACCTTGGCGCGCTCTGCCTCTGCCAGCCTTGCCATGCTGGTACGGGCTGTCGAGCACGCCTGGTTATTTTCCTCCAGGGCCTCTAGCATTTCAGCTAGCTTTGGCAAACCCTTTTTTATTTTATTATTAATGTTGGGCTGCTTGAGTAGCACGCCCATCATTTCTTTAATAAGGTCCAGCATTTCTGCATGACCTGCCCTCGTCCTTTCCTCCGATTCGGCGAGTTGCCGACGGAGGACAGACATCTCATCTGTTGCGTCTTTGCCCGACGCACTGGGCCGGTTCTTGTTCATTATATTTTCCATGGTCTTCGTTCTGTTACTCCAGGGTACCGGGCCGTCTCCGAACGCGGTGCCTCCAGGTGTGGGGGGGTGATCACGGCTGTGGCTACCCCCATTGCCACAGCCGCTTTTGGCAATTGGGGCAGGAATGTTACATCTGCCCCTGCCGTGCACCTTCACCCTTCATCGGCTTCCCAGTACCCCCGTGGGAGCGGCGCGTTGACGCCGGGAGCCTCCAAGGAGCGTGCGCTGCATGGATCATCCGGCACATCCCTTTCGGGCAGCGTCACCATCTCCGCTGCGCTCCTTGACCCAATGTATGTGTATGTGTGTGTGTGCTCCCTCGCAATGGACTGCCCCGTGAGGCAGGTTGCGCGGGGGAGAATGGAAGTGTGAGTGTGTGTGAGTGTGTATGCTGGTTTTGGTCCGCGCCGGCTATTTTATTTCACCGGTACCCGCCAGGCAAGCCTGGTGAGGGCGTTCCCCTATCCGCCACCCGGGGACGCGCCGTGTCGGGGTCCAGCAACCCCACCCCCCGAAGGGGCACGGAATAATAATAATAATAATAATAATAATAATAATAATAATAATAATAATAATGTTGTTTTGTTCTTTCCTTTTTGTTCAGTCTATGTTTAGTCGTTGTTTGTTTAGAGTGTCTGTGAGTGTGTCTATGTGTCTATTTTGTAGCTCCTGTATCATCTGTCGTATTTATGTTTGTAGCTCTTGTTCCGTCATTGTCTTTAATTGTATCTTGTCTGTCTGTGTCGCGTTGTCCCTGTATCTTATGTGTGTCTGGGTCTCTTTGTTAATATGTAGTGTGCGTTTGAGTGTGTCTTTTAATTCCTTTTGTCGCATGTATGTATCGTTTGTGTATAGTCTACTGCGTCTTGTCCGTGTTGTGTATGTCCTGTCTATGATGTTTCTTTGTCTGTCCCGTCGTGTTTGTGGTGTTGTTTTTAGTTTCCTGTGGTTTGGTGTAATTTTTATTATTGGTTGTGTTCCGGTGTGTGTGTGTGTATGTATGACGGTGCTGTATATATTCCTCCGGGTCCGTGCCAATGGAGGTGCCGTAATTTTCCAGGAGTCTGGAGGAGGGGAGTTCCCCAATTCCTCAGTGGGATTCCGGGTTGTCTGTTATTCATTGTTGTGTCCTTGTTCGTCTCTTGTTCTCTGTCCTTATTTGTGTTGTCGTCCTGGGGTGTCTGTTGCGGTGTGTCCTGGTTGTTGTGTCCTCTTCTTTTGTATTTATGTCTGCATGAAGAGGGTTGTTCGGAATAGTTATATTTGTCTGTGTTCGAGTGTGCGCTTGGGTGATGTGGGGGGTTTGTACGGTTTGGTCTCGTGTATCTTGTGTAGAGTCTGTTTGTGTGGCAGTGGTCTTTGTTAGTGTTGTCGTTATGTTTTGTGTTTGTTCTGTAATTCGTTGTGTGTATCTGTTTTTTATAATAGTGGCTTTTCTTGTGCAAAAGCCTATGTGTTCTATAAGGGCTAACCCCTTATTTTCGATCCTGCACACTGGGCACAGGAATGGTTTCATTGGTTGTTCCATAATTATGGAACAATAGTTCCTGGCACATGGTCCCGTGTGTATCTGGAGGTACTCCTTTGGGATTTCGCAGCCGCACAGGTTGCATTGTGCGAGTTCTGTGTCCATTGTTGCTTATGTTAGGTGTGTTCTTCTGCTGTTGGTCTGTGTGTGTTTGTGATTGTGTTTTGTGTTTGCATTTGTGTTTTTTTGCCTTGGTACCTGTCTGTGTCTGGCTGCTTGTCTTTTACTGTTGGCTATAAAAGAAAGAACTATATTATTATTCTGTATTTTGTCGGAGAAGAAGAAGAAGACATGCGTATATAGATTCGGGTTAGTGGGTATTGTATGATATGAAGGGGTACTTGGGAGGATGTAAGGATGTATTTGATTGTGTGTTTATTGTTGTGTAGTGGATGTTTTACCCGTTGTTGTGTCGTATTATGTCGTCATGCATACTTGTGTGTGTATGGCAAAATATCTTCCTTGTACCCATCGGTTGCAGAAAGGGCAGATGAAATTTAGGTAGGGGTACCTCGGAATCATTTCAAAGGTAGCGTCCACACAAATATCTATGTGTTGTCGTAAGTCGCGTGCTACTACTTGGTTTCCACAGAGGCGGCATCGTACGATTGCGTATCTGTTGTTTCCTTGCATGTTTGTATGTGTGAGTATATGTGTGTGTGGTTTTTGTTTATCTATTTATGTGTATAAAAAGAAAATGTTTGTGAGTGAATGAATGTAGTGTAATGCAGGTGGTAGATAAAAGGGGTGTGAAGGTTGTGGATTTGTGTTTTTATGGTATAATGATCTGTCTATTGCATTGCAGCATTTGCATTGGTATCATTTCGATTCGATTGTCGTTTATTTGTGGGATTGGGTTAGTTATTATATGTACTTGGGTGGGTTGTGGTAGTTCTGCTGTTCTGTTTTCTGGTTGTGTGTTACGTGCGCGTGTGAAAGATCTTAAGATGTTAGTTATCAGTGTTGCTTTGTTGAATAGAGAGAATTTCCAACAGATCCCAAATATTAATATGAGTGGACCAATTTAAAGTCCAGTGTATTTGATGAGCGTTTCTAGGAAGGATAATCTATTCCGTAGATGGAACATCTTTCCAATTTCTTTAGCTTTTGTGATTATTGTTTTTAGCTTTGTTTCGTTTTCTGAAAGCTCATCATTTGTGTGGTATGATTCTAATGTTTGTGTGAATTGTTCAGTTTCTTTTAGGATCTCTGTTAAATTGATTGTGTTTTCCATGTTGATGGAGTTCTGTATCATTTGGGTGATGTTTAATGTTATGTCGTGTGAGAAGTTTGTGGACAAGTGTGTTCTTATGTTCGTTATAGGTGTGAGTTTTGTTGTTTGTGTTTTTGCAGTACATGATTCATCAATATAAAGTATTCCAGTGTGTTCGATACTTTCTATTATTGACTTGTCGTTTTTGCAAATAATGTATAGTGTTTCTCGTTTTGGTGAGGCGAATAGCCAGCTGTTTGTGTTTTCTATTCTTGACCAATGTGTTCGTTTTAGTGTTTTGATTCGTATGTCACATGTGTCTAGGTCATGGAAATTCGGGTTAAGTAATAACTGAACTTCGCATTCGGCGTCGTTGTCTACGTGTTGTATTGGGTTCGTTTGTTTGCATATGTATTTTGAATTTGTGTATTTGCATTTGTCTAAATTGTTTATGTTGTGGTAATAATCGAAGTTTGTGGAAATTGCGGTGTATCTGATAAAAGGTTTTATGTATGCGAATCCTCGCGTAATGTTTTGTGTTCCAGCTTGTGGTATGAGGACTGGTAGGTGTTCGTATAATTTGCAGAGATCGTGATCAAGGAGTGGAATTTTTAGGATGTAGATTAGATTTGCTCCGTTATGAAATATAGTTAAGTCAGTGATTTGGAGTAATTGTGGTATGAATCGGCTGTCCAATGGTATTGGGAATTCTATATTTCTTAGGTATTTGTGTATACTTTCCGCGCTGTCTAGTATTTGTTGGGCGGTTAGTAGTTTTGGGTGTATTTGGCCTGTTTTTGCAAATAGTATTGCTGTAGTAAGTGTGTTGATATTTGTTTCGAGCTGTGTTATCATTTCGTCGACTTCGGATGCGTATTCTATTACTTTCTGTGTAAGCTTAAATGTTCGTATATTGTTATTTGTTAATTGTGCCGCTAATGTAACATTCCCTATTTGTTTGGATAGTTGATCGGCTATTTTCAGTATCTTTTGGTCAACGAGTTTGAATTGAGACTTTATTATGTGTGTTTGATTTGCAAATATTTCTGCCATTTCTTGTGTATTGTTTGCTAGTGTGTTAATTTGTGTGTTTATTCTAGTGGCATCTTCTGCGTCTAAGGTTCCAAAGAGAGCTTTGTTAATTTTACCTATGAATTCTAGTGGTGCTCGTTTTTGTTTCTTGGGTGACTCTGTATCTGGGATTAGTTCTCGCAAGATTGTTTCTGATGTCGCGGTGTTTCGTAATCGGGTTACTAATACCTTGAGGTGTCCTTGAATTAGACAGGCTGGTCCTAGCGTTTTGTAGAATTCTATTGTGGTTCCGAGATTTTCCCATATTCGTTCGCGTTCTTGTTCTAGGGCTTGTGTGTCTGCATGAGTGATTAGTGTCCACTCTGTGTGATATGATCGTAGTGTACCCAATACTTCAGATCGTATTCCTGGGTTGTGTGAGAGTGATGTTATTTGGTACGGAGGTGTGTTTTCGCTTACACATGATGCGAGGCATCTGCAGCATGTGCCAATTTGATTTTGTCTATGTGTACTATTTTCGTTTTATCGTCTTTGATTTTTAGTCGTACGTTATTTTTATCTAACACGTCTAGTATTTCATAGGGGCCTATATAATTACTTTGGAGTTTATGTTTTCTATGATGTCTAATTAGAAATACTAATTGTCCTGGTTCAAAGTTTGGTATAGTTGTTCGTCTGTCGTAGTATCTTTTGTTTCGTTCTTTAGCTTGGATTTGCTTTTCTGTTGCTTTTTCTTGTACCCATTTTAATTGTTCCGTTAGCGTGCGTAGGTATGCGTCGTATGTAAGTATTGTTTCCGGAAGTGGGAATTCTGAGGGTGTTCGCGCTGTTTTCCCAAAGATTAATTCGTATGGGGTGAATCCTGTGCTATTGTGAGTGCTGGTGTTGTAGGAAAAAGTTGCGTATGGGAGCCATTGGTCCCAATCACGGTGTTCAGAGATGTAATGTTTTAGATATTCGATTAGGGTATGATGACCTCGTTCTGCGATGCCATTCGATTGTGGATGATATGTGGAAGTGTTATAGTGTTTAATTTGGAAAAGGTTTTTGAATTCTTTGAATATTTTAGACATGAAGCATCGACCTTAATCTGATAATATAGCTCTTGGAGCTCCGAAAGTGCAAATTAGGTTTTCTGCTAATGCTTTGGCTACTTCTACAGAAGTTTGATGTTTCAAAGGGATTGCTAGTGAAAATCGACTAAAAAGGTCTGTGATTGTAAGTATGTATCTGTATCCGGTTTCTGTTTCTTGTAATGGGCCACAAATGTCAATGGCTATTTTGTCAAACGGTTCGGCTGGTGTGTCTGTAATTATCATTGGGGCTTTTGGTTTTACTCGAACTAGTTTGTTTCTTTGGCAGTCAAAACAATTTTTTATGAATGTTTTAATGTCATTTTTCATGTTCTTCCAATAATATTGGGCTGCTATTCTTTTATATGTTTTCTCGATTCCTCTATGGCCTCCAATTGCGGAGTTGTGTAATTCCGTCATTATTATATTTCTTATTGACGCATGTGGGACGGATAATAGACCTTCGCAAAGTGTGATTGTTAAATCTGGTTGGGAAACATGTGTGTATAAGTATGTTTTTAGATCTGCCCATAGGAGTTGATCGATAATTTGGGGGTCTTTTGCAATAGTGCACGAATTTATTTTAAGTTGTTTTAATTTTTCCAAAAGTGTTTTAATGCATTCCTTTATAATATGTGGGTTTACTGTGTCTGTGTTTTTGTTTTTGCATATCATACCGAAATAATATCTGGTTTTCCGACGTGTGATTAGAATTTCGCCTATGTGTGGTTTTTGTTCTAAGAGACTGTCTGTGTTAATAATTCCTTTTTCTTTTAATACTTGTGTGGTTAAAGATTCCATTGCACAATCCGCTGGGAGAAAGTATGCGATATTGTCCTTCTTTATCAGGAAACGATTTCGGGTGATTGCAATGGTGTTACGAACTTGAGGGTTTGAAGTGTGTATGGGTTTATTTGTATCCGCGTTAGTGTTCGGTACGGTCAGCTGTTCGGGACGGTGAGGCGGTAATCGGCGCACTGGGTCATCGGCTTCGTCATCTGAGGAGGCACTTGAGTCGGCCTTGCGCGTGTCGGTGTGTCGGTGTCTCTCCGGTGTGTGACTTTTGCTCGGTCCTGCTACGGCTTGAGGACTCGCGCGATTTATTGGCTCGGTCTTTTTACGCGTTGATTCTAGGCGTCTCTGGTCGGCATCTGGAGTGTCTATGTTCTCGGGACTTTGCTCTTGGTGTGGCGGTGAGCGGAATGTTGGCTCAATGGGTTCAAGATGTGTTCCTATTGTGTCTTCGGTGCGCTTTTGGACACTCGCTGTTGGTGGGTGACTGTTAGTTTTAATGGTTTCCTGTGGTACTTGTAAGGGATTTCCGTCGTTTTGTATTTTGTGGAGAATCGTTTCTATTTCTGAGTCGGTACTTGACTCCAAATATTTCCTAGTGGTGCTTGACAATTTTTCACGCTGTGATGATTTCTCCGGTTTTTGGTTTTTCTGGTCGGTGGAGTTTCTTGTGTTTGTTGAAGGAGATCGGAATTGTGGAACGATTTCTATAGGTTGCGGGCTCGGTTGATTTTCCGGTTCGGGTTTATCATCTTCGTTTGGTGGTGATTCACCGCTTTGATTCGAGTTTAGAGGATTTTTGTCATTTACATTGTCAGGATTTTGCCTTATGGGTGCATATTCTTTGCTACCCATGTCTTCGTCTGACGATATGGATGACGATGAGTCCCTATTATCGTTATCTATATTTTTGTCGTATTCTTTCGTTACATCTTCACTTTGTGGCTTTGGTTTAATACCAGAACTTGATGGCGTATGTACGTCCATTATTTCGTTCCTTGTTTCTTGGGCCTTTTGTGGCTTTTTCTTGGGTGCTGGGTTTCCCGATGTTGAGTCCGATGTTGAGAGTGGTCTTGTACGCGGTTGGTGAAATTGTTTAGATTTTTTAGTTTCGCGTGGATTATCCGATTCCGAGTTCGTTGTGGAAAGCGGTCTAGTATGCGGTTGGTGAGATGATTTAGTTATCTTAGTTTCACGTGGATTATTCGATTCTGTGTCGCTGTCCGTAATGTCGCGTCTTGATCTAATTGGCATTATTGATACTGGGTTTCGTTATAACGCGTCTGCTATTACGTTAAGTTTTCCGGGTTGATGTATTATTTCGAATTCGTATTCGTTTAAGATTGTCTGCCAGCGTTGCAGTTGTTGTGGAGGTTTATCTTTATGTGTTAGGTATGTCAGCGCTTTGTTATCTGTGACGAGTGTGAATTTCTTACCATAGAGATACGGTCTAAAGTGCTCTACTGCTCTTATAATTGCTAGCGCCTCTTTTTGCATGGGATCGTAAGATTGTTCGGTTTTTCTGAGGATTTTCGAATAGAATGCTACGGGATGGTTAAAGTTATTATGTTCTTGGCTAAGTACTGCTCCTATCGCGTAATCTGATGCATCTGTGGTGAGTGTAAACGGTTTCTCGAAATCGGGATATCGAAGGATTGGTTGTTCCGTGAGTTTATCTTTAAGTGTATTGAATGCTGTTTCGCAATCTGTATCCCATTTGAATTCTACGTTTTTCTTGAGTAACAATATTAGTGGTGCGATAATTTTCCCGTAATTTTTTATAAATCGTCTATAATATCCGGTGAGGCTAGAGAATTGTTTAATATTCTTTTTATCTTTTGGTCGTGGGAAATGTTGAACTGCTTCTATTATGCTTTTGTTTGGTTTCACACCGTTTTCGGTTATTATGTGTCCAAGGTAAGTTACTTCTCGCCGTAAAAATTCGCATCTTTCTGTCTGTAGTGTGAGTCCTGCGTCTGTTAGTCTGTTTGCTAGTCTCTGGAATTTCGTTGCGTGTTCTTCTAGACTGTTCGCGTAAACTACTATGTCATCTAAATATACAAATAAGTCAGTGCCCTGAAGACCAGATAAAATGATATCCATAACGCGTTGGAATGTGGCTGGCGCGTTTTTAAGTCCAAATGGCATGCGGTTGAATTCATAATGTCCATTTGGTGTGGAGAATGCTGTTTTCTGTTTATCAAGAGGGTGCATTTCGATTTGATGGAAACCTGATGCAAGGTCGAATATCGAGAAATATTGTGCGTTGCCTAATTGGTCTAGTATGTCTGTAATGTTCGGTAATGGGTATGCGTCGTTTATTGTTTTTTCATTAAGTTTTCTAAAGTCTATTACCATTCTCCATCTTTTGTTGCCTTTACTGTCGGCTTTTTAGGAACAATCCATACTGGTGAGTTATAGGGTGAAATAGAAGGTTGTATAATTTCCTTTTCTAAGAGATCTTGGATTTGTTGTTGGATTTCTGTTTTGTGTACTGGGGGATACCTATATTGTTTTGTATTGATTGGCTGATCGTCTGTTGTGTGGATTTGGTGTTGAGCTACTGACGTGTGGCCTAATTTGTCTCCTTTTATGTGAAATAGATTTGGATACTCCGAAATTAGCTTCAAAACGTGTTTCTTCTCTTCGTCGTTTAGATGTTCTAAACGTAAGAGTGTTTCGAGTTTTCTGAGTCGTTCGTTTACTGTCATTGTGTAAATTGCTGCACTGTATTCTGTCTGAATACATTGAGAATCCACTTCATCTGTAGGTATGTCTGGTTTGTCCGCTGTTTTCTCGATGGGTTGTAGTTCGACTTCTCTTATTTGCAGTGTTACCGGGTTTGAATTAGTGTTAATGACTTGTAAGTACGCGGTATTTTTATGATTCTGCACTAGCGCGTTTCCAAGTTATACTCCTGCATATTGTGTTATCTGTGGTATATATCCTTCTTTGAGATCTGTATTTTTTAATCGGATCAGCATTTGGGCTTTAGTTCTGGCTGGCACGTTAAAGGCTTCGGGTGTCGCGAAGTGTAGTCTTTGGTTTCTAAGTACTATACAGTCTTCGGAGTATAATATGTCTGCTGAGGTCTGATTAAAGAAGGCATCGCCTAGCAGACCGTCTTGTGGGAACGAAAAGGTATCGGGGACTACTTGAAACTCTACTGGGATATCGTGAATTAAGATAAGGCACGATCCTATGGTGGATGCTTTAGAGTCTGTTATTCCTATCAACTCAAATTTTATGCTTCGGTTTATGTTAACGTGGCGTGCTACATTGCTGATTTTTATAAGGTTTACTTGGGCTCCGGTGTCTATAAAAAATTTTGTCCTTCGTTTAACGGTATCGGGTGTGTGTAGTTCGATTGTTGGAGGTTCGTAATGTTTTGAAGTACTGTATGAGATTTTTGCCTTTTTTACAGCTGGGGTTTCTAGTTTACTGGGCACCGTGGGGGTGAGTCCCGTGCCGTGCCCTGCTGCGAGACTTCCTCTGAGTTTTTTAGCAGAAGGTTCTTTAGTGCCTTTTCGATTTCGGTAGTACTGTCGGATTTATAATGCCCTTCGCGTGAGCGGTTTCTGTATCTATCGCGTGATTCGTTTCTGTATCTGTCTCTTGAATGGTCGTACCTGTGGCTGTACCTGTCGCGTGAATAGTCATTTCTGTATCTGTCGCGTGAATAGTCATTTCTGTATCTGTCGCGTGAATATCTGTCGCTTGAATACCTGTCACCTGATCGATCGTTCCTATTTCTGTCGTGTGATCGGTCATCCCTGTTTCTGTCGCGTGTATTGTGTGAATATCTATCGCTTGATCGGTCATCCCTGTTTCTGTCGCGTGAATATCTGTCGTTCGATCGGTCGTTCCTGTTTCTGTCGCGTGAATATCTGTCGTTCGATCGGTCGTTCCTGTTTCTGTCGCGGGAATATCTGTCGTTCGATCGGTCGTTCCTGTTTTTCCTATTGTCTTTGTGTCTCTGTAGGGTGCGGCATTCCTTTGTATTGTGGGTGGGTTTGTCGCAGAAATCGCAGTATTTTGTATTTTGTGTGTCGCGTGAGTCGTATCTGTCGGATGATCGGTCTCTATTTTTCCTATTGTCTTTGAGTCTCTGTAAGGAACGGCACTCTTTCGTATCATGGGTGGGTTTTTCACAATATTCCCAAAATTTCCTACCTGAAGTATCGTCTAATTCTGCGAATCGAACATGAGCTGTGGGTGTATTATGGTTCTCGTTTGCTATGCTGTGTAACTTCTGCCGTCGGAGGAGTTCGTTTTCTATATCGATGGCTCCGTCTATTACGGTTTGTAAGTTTATGGGGTTTCTGGACATTCTGCTATTAATGCTCTCTACTAGGCCTCTCACGAATACTCTCGCGGTTATGTTCCGTACTTCTAGCTTTCGATATCTTGTTTAAAATCTTGCGCAGTCGAGTGGCGTAGTTGAATACTGATTCATTATAGTGTTGTGTTAGTGTGCGTAGTTCTAATTCTAAGTCTGGGAGTTCCGTGGGTTTGCTAAAAGCGGTCTTAAAATCGTTGAGGAGTTCGTCTAATTTATCGTAAGGTTTCGCGTCCATGATTTCGATAGCCGTACCCGTTAGTTTCGACGGAAGGATCTCTAAGAATTTTACTTTGTCTGGTTCATTTAATAACGTAGTCGCTCTTTTGCATGCTTTAATAAAATGCTCTACTGGGATGTTGGTTCCGTCAAAGGTCGGGATAATGTTATATATGTCACGGAAAGTTAGTGTATTTGTCATGTTTGTCTCTGTCGTGGGTGGTATTTCTGTGGCTTGAGGTGGTTCGTAAAAAATTTGGTTGTGAGTTCTGTGGCGTTCGGGTCGTTGAGGCGGAATTTTGGTGGATTAGAGGTAGCACTTTTAACGTTGATATAATTTGTTTCCACTTACCGTATGAGTGCAGTCAAGAAAATATAGATGTGCATGTGTCGGTCCTTTTCTCCGTGTGCTTGTGTACTTCCTTTTGTTTTCTGTGTGTGTGGGTGGGTTCTTCAGTAAATCCCACTTTCTGACACCACTTGTGATGAAGGATGGTTTTGCACTTTGTGAACTTTATTACTAGCGTTACAGTGAGAGAGAGATATTGCTTGGTTTTCGGTCGGTCCGCGACTGGCGACCACAGTATAGACATAACCAGTAGGGTCACTCGGCGTCGGCGCCTTTGATCTCGGTGAAGCCGAGTTGGCTGCGCTCCGTGAGCTGCCAGCTTGGTTCAGATGGCTCCGCTAGGTGCCGGTGGTGCGGTTAGTCTGTCATGTCGGTAGCCGGTCCCCTTGCCGCCACTCTGATGGCTCGCCCCGCATCACCCCGCTCGGCCCCTTGCCCTCACTCTGATGGCTCGCCCCGCATCACCCCGCTCGGCCCCTTGCCCTCACTCTGATGGCTCGCCCCGCATCACCCCGCTCGGCCCCTTGCCCTCACTCTGATGGATCGCCCCGCATCACCCCGCTCGGCCCCTTGCCCTCACTCTGATGGCTCGCCCCGCATTACCCCGCTCCGCCCCTTGCCTTCACTTTGATGGCTCGCCCCGCATCACCCCGCTTCGTCACCTCGTCCGAATTAGAGTGGCGCGCCCCTGGTGGCAGACCGGCAACCAGAGCCATCAGCCTACTGAAACCGGCTTCACTTATTTCGCCGAGTGACCCTACTGGTTATGTCTATACTGTGCTGGCGACGGTCCCTAGGGCCAGCGCCCTGGTTGTCGCTAGCCGCTGGAGTGGGGGTGCGATAAGGGTCCTAGGCGTCAGGCTTCCTAGAACCCTTACGGTGCGTTACACTCTCCTCGCGTTCCTGACTAGCCTGGGAATCCGCCCGGGGATTTGCTTGCAGATTGAATTTAGTTTCGCGTTGACTAAAACTTTCAGTAGTTTATCAATATCGTTGGCACTCTGCTGCCTGGCGCCCAATTTCGCGGTTTCGTTTGGATTTTGGCTCAAGTACGAGTTCATTATTATCGGAAGGACTTCCCGGCCGAAGTGTAGAGGAATTGGGAAATTAAGTAAAGAAAGTAACTTCGAGTCGAGTCTCCATAAAAGTAAAGTAGAGAGACTGATTGGTCTTTCTTCTTTCCCGAATTTCTTTCGGCGAACCAGATTTCGCGGCCGGAAGAAATTCCTTTACAACACACACATGCATATGAGTCTGCAATTCTAGCCCCGGTCTCGGAATCTCGGGAATCGGCCGTATCCCAGTCCGAGTTCGATAAAGCGACAAGCGAGCATCGCAAGGCTTACCACAAAGTTGTCGCCAGACGAACACATACATACATTCACTCCAACACAACTGCGTTTGTGGCCGAGTCAATCGACAGACATCGCGTGCAGCTCCATCTCGCTCTTATGTTACCGTCAAAATTTGTAGGTAACACGGCCAGCGACCAATTCGCGAAAAGTCACGTGGGTAGCCTAGCCCCTTAAAACCGACCACTCCAATTTTCCTGACCTGGGTTATCGCGTTAACCCTTGTCTTCCTGGGAAAACAGCCGCCTGCACCCACGTGCACTTAAAATTCCGATACCCATACAGAGACACTCTTATACACCTACACGCCCCACCGCTACCCTTCGCTTCCGATTTTTGGGGTATATAAACCCTGATTTTCTTAAGCAAGGGTGGATTCATTTTTGGATCCTCAGGCACAACGGAGCTCTGCCAGCTGTCCTCCTGATAAACTACGTGAACGTTGTAGTAGATCGAGCACTAGTCTCCTTCGAAGCAGTTTATATTAACCGTACAGTGACAGCAACATACCGCGACTGTTAGGCAAGATGACAATTAACGCCGAGACAATTAACAATTCCAAAAATCGATAAAATTCGATGGTAAAAAGCTGATTCCAATTATCCGCATCACCCTGTACATATATTATATTATATTATATAAATTATATAAATGCGCTTAGTGTATTTATGGAAACAGAGTGCAAACATGCCTCCTATACTATATGCAGATTCTAACTTGACTCACCTTCTACGATTTATAAACTTTGACATTGATAACAATGTTCAACAACATTGTTATCACAACAAATCAACAAAACAAAGAAACAAATTTTTTGTTTTGTTTATCACAAACAAGAAAACAAGTGTTCTTCACATATCCATTTGTGTGTTGACTTGGAACTCGATCAGTCAAGAACCGGGCGGGCCAAGTATTGCGGTTTCTTTGATAATTTTAATTTTTGCGGGGCATTTGTGTAATACGGCACACGTTTTTTTGTGAGGCAAGATCTTTTTTGGATTAGTATTTGAATAAAGACTTGGCTTTCTATTTCCAATGATATCAATTACATTTTTGGTGAAGTAGAAGTGGAGGTGGTAGGTTTTAGGGATAATATATTTTTGTGAGGGACTAAACTACTTGGCGCTATTTTTTAAATTTTAATGTTTTTTGTAAATATTTGATATCCTACTAATTAATTATTCGCTTCAAATTATTTCTGAAATGCGCCAACTTTGCAGTTTGCAAACGGAGAAACCCCTATGTATCAATTTGAAGTTTTACTGCGTTCGCGTCAGGAGACTCGGTAGAGTCTCGCGCCAAGCAGTAGTCCCCAACGGCGCGCGGCAGTAGGGACTCTATTATCTCGAAATATAGCGGATTTCGATCGATACGAAACTTTCACTTTGATTTGTGAAGCAGGTATAGCTCGGAGAATTTATTTGTGAATTTTTTACTCCTTTCGCGGCCATATGTCTGGCACTATGCGCGCTGGTATCAGCGCCGGTGTTTAAACTACTTCCGGTTGAAACTAGTTGAAAACGAAATAAACATGGCGAACTTGGACCAACACTGTGACTACTGACCAGACCCTTTTGCGACCATTTTGTATTTATCTGCAGTGTAGACTGGTGTAGATTAGTAAGACCATGTAAGTCATTAGAAAGATAGTACGATTGCAACGAATTTCTGTCAGATTGTACAATTAATTGACTCATACGGCTTTAAACAGTGTAATTCGCTGGCGCGTTTCGAGCCGACTTTGTGCATCCTTATACATTACAAAAAATCCGGATCCTTACAAAAATATATAGTAAGTAACCTTTTTAATACGAAGACGCAACAGTAAACAATAATTACCTTTTGGCAGCAATGCAAATTTTTGAACATCCTGTTCATTTTGATGGACAAGTTCTAAGTGACGAACTAATTTACTGTGCAGCTTATGGCAATAGTAACAACAATTCTTCTTGTTTGCAGTTACTGAAGATTAAAGGAAATTAGCAAACATAAGAAAGTTATGAAACGCAAGAAGATGTTACTAAGGGTAATGTGATAGACTTACAATTGTGTTCAATTAGAACCGTTTGCGGCTCATCGATACGGTCTTCAGCACAGCCTGCATTTTTAATAGAAGCAACTGACGCGATTTCAGTTGTGGCTTCATTATTATTTATAGTTGCCGAATCTATGGATGATACTTTGTGTCACAAAAAACACACTACTACAGGTAAAGTGGCGGACTCACCATCAAATTGAGATGCGATTATATCTGGTGTCTGGCGATCGATACAATCAGTGTCTACATGCGAATTATCTGTTGGGACATCTGTTGATAGTGCGTTGTAAGTACTATTTTCATTTAAATCATTCAGACTTAACTGCATGCTATCAGCATTATCGGGGATTGTATCTAACATAACATGTCCATACAGTTTTAGGAATATACACATTCAAGAGGAAATTACTCCAGATACCAGCCAATTACCAAAGAATGAAGCAAGTTAACAAATATAAGGCATAGCTACAGGAAGAAAAAGATGTTACTAAAGGGACTAAGATAGACTTACAACTACATTCGATTGGAATGGATTACGGTTTATGGAATCCGGCACAATCTGCATCTTTAGTAGTAGCAACTGACGGGGCATCAACATAGGCAGTTTCCAACTGTCTATCCTTTACAGTTGCAGAATCTATGATAATATTTTAGCTTTGGATTAGATTAAATCAAAAATATGTAAGTAGATAAAAATATACAGGGTGTTCCAAAACTAGGCGTTTCGGAGATGGCCATCTTGTGGGGTGGGCCTTTCTAAGGACTATAGCACTTTCCGAATTTGAAAGCGCCAACGAACTTTGGGAGGTATTTGCGAAAAGGTGTAGCCAATCTGCGCTCGAGCCTGAGAGCGGTCGCTGTGACACGCCGCGAAGCGGTGGGATGGGGCGAGCCGCCGAAGACTCTCGCCGCCTCGCTGGCCGCGTCATCCGCGCACGTCGCACGCTACCGAACCCTACGCGCGAATAAGTATTGGCGCGGAACAGGTTTGCAAGTGGCTCTAGGGCTAGGGGGGGCTATCCAAGGTGCCCTTTTGCGCCAAAGATGAGCGGGCGTATTTCGGCGGCACGCCTCGCCGATCTTGGGGGCGACAACCGTACTGCTGGTTGCAGGTAAACCAAACTCGGAGAATCTTTCAAAAAGGCTTCAATGCATCTACCAATTTAATTTCAGCAGGATAATGCCAAGCGAATCGGATTTATTCCCGATTTCGCCAGATAAATTAGTGTAGCGAGAATTTAGCTTTGATTCGATTATTAGAATTTTGTTATGAAAACCTAATCCTTTGCCAACAATACGTCGCTTCCCGATTGCCGATATCTGACGCAGGTTCCGCGTTATGATTTTTTAAAGGAGGGTCGGTGTCGCGCGAGGGACCACGCTGCCGGCGCGGCGGTCGTGACTGGTCGGGCAGTATCACGCGCGACACCGGCCCTTTTTTTTTTTTCGTGGGGAAAATCCATCATGGAGCCCCCGCCGACCTGAGGAGTGGGCGGGGGTATGTCCGACTCCTACCGACTAAAAACCCCACGGTCACCATCCATGAAACCCTCCAGGGCTGGGAACCGGGGACACCGGCCCTCCTTTAAAAAATCATAACTCGGAACCTGCGTAAGATATCGACAAACGGGAAGCGGTGTATTGTTCGCAAAGGATGAGGTTTTCATTAAAATAATACTCTAGCAATCAGATCGCCATTAATTTCTCGCGACACTGATTTATCCGACGAAATCGGGAATGTCTCCGGATCGCTTGGTATTATCTTGCTTAAATTAAATTGGTAGATGCATTGAAGCCTTTTCAAACGATTCCGCAAGTTTGGTTTACCTGCACCCCCCTACCGCGAGTTAACGCCGTCGAACCCACGCCGGTTACGATAGCCGCACTGGCTGCTAAGCCGCTCGCGTGACACCGGCCCTCCTTTAAAAAATCATAACTCGGTAATCCCGCGAGATATCGGCAAACGAGAAGCGACGCATTGTTCATAACAGATGAGCTTTTCATGTAAAAAATACTCTAGCAATCAGATCGCCATTAATTTCTCGCAACACTAATTTATCCGACGAAATCGGGAATATCTCCGGTTCGCGTGAAAGTATCGCGCTGAAATTAAATTGGTAGATGCATTTAAGCCTTTTCGAAAGATTCCCCGAGTTTGGTTTAACTGCGCCCCCCGTACCCCGAGTTAGCCCCTTCGAACCCAGGCCGGTCACGATCGCCGGCTGCGTGGCCGCGCGCGCGACACCAGCCCGCCTTTAAAAAATCATAACTCGGAATCTGCGTTAGATATCGGCAATCGGGAAGCGACGTATTGTTGGCAAAGGATTAGGTTTTTATACAAAAAATATTCTAATAATGAAATCTGTGCTAAATTCTCGCTACACTAATTTATCTGGCGAAATCGGGAATAAATCCAATTCGCTTGGCATTATCTTGTTGAAATGAAATTGGTAGATGCATTGAAGCCTTTTCGAAAGATTCTCCGAGTTTGATTTACCTGCAACCAGCAGTACGGTTGTCGCCCCCAAGATCGGCGAGGCGTGCCGCCGAAATACGCCCGCTCATCTTTGCCGCAAAAGGGCACCTTGGATAGCCCCCCTAGCGCTAGAGCCACTTGCGAGCCTGCTCCGCGCCAATACTCATTCGCGGGTAGGGTTCGGTAGCGTGCGACGTGCGCGGATGACGCGGCCACCGAGGCGGCGAGAGTCTTCGGCGGCTCGCCCCATTCCACCGCTTCGCGCCGTGTCACAGCGACCGCTCTCAGGCTCCAGCGCGGATTGGCTACACCTTTTCGCAAATACCTCCCAAAGTTCGATGGCTCTTTCAAATTCGGAAAGTGCTATAGTCCTTAGAAAACCCACCCCACAAGATGGCCATCTCTGAAACGCCTAGTTTTGGAACACCCTGTATGTGGCTTTAGACTAACTTAGTTCCATTTCAATGGATTTATTAATTTTTGATGAAAAAAAATTTATTTCCAATGGGTCCAGATTGCTGCATTCTAAACTGCTTATGCTGTTATTGCATTTGTCAAGCACTCCCATAGTTTCTAAAAGAAATAAAAACAACAAAGTTATCGAGACATGCATTAGGATTTTTGTATGAATCTAATCGCATAAAATTCACCTGATCTCAGATACTCCAGTTTTACTCTGAGGAGTTTCATATTCAAATTCTGTGATATACTCTCCAGAAGAGTTTTGTTTCCTGTCAATAATGAATAATACAAATAAATTTACAGTATAGAAATGATATTATAAAATTAATATTTTTACCTATGAAATATTTACGAAATATAGAAAGTAGATGAAAATGGATACAAATCAGGTATGTATCAATACAATATGTATTCAAATTAAAATACGGGAACTAGAATTGCAATGCGATTATTAAAACGGAACAATGGAAATATTTTCACAATAATAGATATAACTGTGCAAAGCAGAATAGTTAAGAATTGTAGTATAAAAAGTGAATATCACCACGTGTATGTTAAAGTAGGGTATGATAATTTTAAAATGATACACATACTGTGAGAAGCAATGACGCTTGTTCTCCTTCTGACTTTGTTCTTGTATTTAACTGAGTATTTTCCATTTTCTAATAATATTAGATACATGATGATATTGAAATTTTCGAATGAAGATTTGACGCGGGGGCAGTATGGTGGTCGGTAGACACTATCGAAGAAGACGGAAACTACATTGTCAATTGTTTTAAAGCTTGGCGTGAATGAGATTTAAGGATATAAGTATCAAATCAATATCTTTGTTATATTTTAAGAGTCATAATATGTATTATGACTAGTGCAGTTAAAGTATCATTTTGTGGCGTACGATACGATATAAGTGTACGGGTTTTTACAATGTTCAAACTGCATAAACAAATTAAAAATTGAAATTTTTGCAAACATTGTTTGAAAGGCTATGTCAGGGCGACAAATTTCCATATTTGTTATTAACAATTGGTTCAGCCATTGTGGAGATATAGGACCTTAAAAATAACTGCACCAAACAGTTAAAGTATCATACGTAAGCATTGACCACCAACCCAATATCCTTTAGCTACATACTTGTTCCTGGTAAGCCGTACCTGTTCAGCAAATTTCAGCCCCTTAGATTCTACGATCCTTGAGTTACGTACTTGGCAGTCCAGACGCATAAGAATTAGACTGCGTATGGAGCTGTAACTTTTAGCTTATAAATTCTTGAACTGCATCATGTACATTTAACCAAGCTCTGTGCTCCTACGCAGTCTAATGTTGGTGTATCTTGACTGTGGAATACGTGCAACAAGCAGAGTGTTTGAATAATAACTGATTGAGGAAATAAGCGAATACTCGAAGAATAGATAAGTCTCATAATATCAATAATAATGGAACGAATCAAGAAATATATTGTAACGCTAATGGCATAAAAAACCTCCACTCAGCGAGTGGAGGAAAAAGCCGTTTACACAAGAATGACAAAGCTTAGAATAGTAACTCTTATAATAATCATGCATGAAGCTCACAGTGAACAGATGAATATGACAGATCATAAAACCAGTGGATCAGTGACCACGGTTAGGTTAGGTTAGGTTGGTTAGGTTAGGTAACACCACGCCCGGTTCTTTGTGTTTTGACTCCGAAAATCCATTTGCGTGTTGACTCCGAACTCGATTTGTTAAGGGGCTAGGCTACCCAGGTGACTTTTCGCGAATTGGTCGCTGGCCATGTTACCTACAGATTTTTACGGTAACATAAGAGCGAGATTTAGCTGCACGCGATGTCTGTCGATTGACTCGATCCACAAACACATATGGCTTGGAATGAATATATGTATCCGTGCGCCTGGCGACACTTTGTTGCCACCGTGGCGATGTCGCTTGTCGATTTTCCGCTCTCGGACTGGGATCCTCCTAATTCCCGAGGTTCCGCGACCGGGGCTTGAGTGTAGGCATATATATATGCACTATACATATATGTATAATGGGAGTCGCTCTTCCTTTTTCGCTTTGGATAAACAAAGTGAGCTAGAATATCTGACTCTTACTAGTGGCAAGCCTATCGTATCCTGAATGGCACTCTAAAATCATGTGCTAAATGTATGTTGAACCATGTGCTAACAATATAATGCAAAAGAAAAAGCAAAGAGTATACAAAATTATGAGCAAACTGGGTGGAACCGAACTCGGTCCTCTCAAATGCAAACCCATCGCTTTACTCTGTAAAGGAATTTCTTCCGGCCGCGAAATCTGGTTCGCCGGAAGAAATTCGGGAAGCAGAAAGAGAAGAAGTAGAAACAAAGACACAAGTCTCTAGGCGAGACAGAAGCAAGAACGCGACACAAACTAAAGACCGTCTCTATTTTACTTTTGAGGGAGACTCGACTCGAAAGTATTTTCTCTCTTAATTTCCCAAGTCCTCTACACTTCGGCCGGGAAGTCCTTCCGATAATACTGAACTCGTGCTTAACCAAATCCGAACACAAACGCGAAATTGGGCGCCAGGCACCAAAGTGCCAACAACGTTAATAAACTACTGAAAGTTTTAGTCAACGCGAAAATCGAGTTCAATCGGCAAGAAAATTCCCGGGCGGATTCCCAGGCTAGTCAGGAACGCGAGGAGAGCAGGTGGATTCGGCGAGAGAGCTAGGCAGAACGATTAAATGCGACAATAGTTTCTTTATTCGAAGGTTCGAATACTTGGACAAAGGCTTAGAGGCGACGCACGAGGCCGGTGTACTGCGGCTCGTGCGTGGCACGCGTCCGTTAGGTGATGACGCAACAGATTTTTGGTCCCAGAAGTCGCAAAGTACAATACGCAGGTGGTCGGCACGAGCCTAAATCGCGATAATTAACAGAAAATAGGTTAAACGAGTATGCCGCGATAGATGGAGTGAAACAAATGGGCTCGACAATGGTAACGATACGGATAGTGGCCCGTTGTAGACGGCGCCTAAGCCTGCAGCAAGGTCACCTCTTCATGCACAAATCGAAGTAGAGATCGCGAGAAAATCCAAAATTCGCTTGCAGTCAACGTGAAGAACAGAGATCGCCAGAAGGGCGGAAAGGAAGCGAGTATCGGGCTGAGACTTCTTACAAAGGGGAAGTCTCACGCAAAAGCCCGCCGGTACAAGATTCGCTCACCGAAAATATCTGAATATTAGCCGGGCGCTAATATAACTCTCGAACGGAGACAGTCCTGGTACGCTCGTCCGTCCTTCCTTCCTTCTATACGGCGCAAGTTCGGTAGTCGCTAATGGGCGCTAGTACGGTAATTCGGCTACGACTAGGGGTGTTTGATTCTCTTAAGAAAATCGATTCTCGAATCGATTCTGAATCGAATCACGAGAACCGATTCCCTAAATGAATCGATATCACGGAGTCGATTTTCCAAGAATCGGTCTACGAAATTTGGCAAGGATCATATATTGCATTCGCTTATGCTAAAATCGTGAATGTTATTCTATATAAATTTAAAACTTTCAGCAAGGTTAGAAAGGTAACCTAGTCTCATGTCTATAGAAGTAATATTAACAGATATATAAGTCTCGAAAGTGAACCCTGCGTCAAGAAGCCTGACAAAACGGTCCGGACGAAACTTTGCCATTTGAGATCTCAGCAATCAGCGAAAAATTGGAATGCTACATCGATTCTTAACTTAGGATAACGAGAATAACATGTATATGATTGAATAATCAAGACATAGAATTATTATAAAATTGATAATAAATATTTATTTTGATGATACAAACATTCAAACACAGTAGTGAAAAAGTATTCGATGCACTATCGGAGTTGCCAATCAGAATGTGACAGTGAATTTAAAAATAGTAACTGGTTCAAATGACTGGATGACAGTCTACTCCTATTATCAATCAGAATGTTACCAGCCCGGGAGAATAAACGTTCAGAAGGTACCGACGTTGCTACTATGGCTAAATATTTTTTTGCAACAATGCTAAGGGTCGGATATATTCCTTTGTGTTGCGACCAATAGACCATTGGACTCTCGCACCGATTTAACATGGGTTGATTCAAATAATGTTTCAAATTTGTGGGCATTTCATCCTGATGCCGTCCTTCCGTATATGCCGTGTTCACTTTAATTAAATTGTCATGGAATGACCATAAGATATCCTCATCATTATTACACATATTTTTTTTGGTAACTCAATTCCATCAGGTGTGCTGTTACAAGTTTGGTCCAGTTCCCTCATCCATTTGGCAATTCGATTAATTGCGGATGAGCATGCTAACGGCTGGTTAAAGTGCAATTTTTTGAATCTGGGATCCAGAATCGTTGCAACTGCTATTATTGTATTATTTTCGATTTGCCCAAATCTTGTTGTGATCGACTGTTGAAGTCTATCGAGCAAAGATATAGCAATTTCTGTTTTTGCATTCTTAGACATCGACAATATTTTATTTTTCAAGCAATTTATCAAGGACCGTACAAGACCGACCGGGACCGACAAGAACCGTAGTCACTCTTTCGAGTGGACGCAAGACTTCCATGAACTCAGTTGCCAATTGTAGTTCTGTTGCGGTTAGCATCGGTGGAGAGTCAGGCATACTCAATAATATTGCTCCTACTTCTTTGGAGAGTAGAACGAATCGTTCCAACATTGTAAAAGTGGAATTCCATCTGGTATCAACACTTTGTATCAATTTTAATTCGCTTGCTCTCCGTAATTCATCGGCAGCAATCACAGAATGCTTAAAAAAGGCAACTATTTTCTTTACTTTCGTACGTAAAGTTTTTGCCTCTTCAAAGTTCATTGTATCTTGTGCGACGCAGTTAATTACGTGGGCAAAGCATGAGATATGCCTATCATGTCCAAAACTATCTCGTATGGCTTTCTTTATATTAGCCCCGTTATCCGTCACAAAAGCAACAATTTTTTCGTCTCTAATATGCCACTCCTGCATGACAGATTTTAACCATTTTCCGATAACGTCGGCGGTATGCCGTTCTGTCAGTTGAGACACACCAATCGTTGTTGACCTCAATTGTCCAAATATCCGTGGTGATTGAGAAATAGTCAATACTTTCCAGTTTTTGTTTTTCACATGTGGATAAATATTCGTATTTCTCTTCGATTTTCCTCGTGATTGTAGTTCGCCCAGGTATCGTGTAGAGTGGTGCAACGGTTTTCATCAAGTACATGAAACCGTCGTTTTCCACTGTTTTAAACGGCATATTGTCCTTGGCTATCATATACAGTATAGCATTTGTGACTTCACCTGCTCGTACTCCTCCTTCTGAAAAAATAAACCTTTATGTGAACAAGTTTTGCAAAACTAAGTCTTTGTCATTCTTGAAAGGCCGAATTTAACTATCATTCTTTACATATGGTTAATTTGTATTCATTACCTTCAAATGATTTCATTTGTTGAAAAGTAGAGTCTATTCTTGGTTGAAAAGTAAATGACTTGGTTGCGCTTAAAGATCTAGTTTCTATTTCCGAAACTGATTGTGTAGAGGAACAGGCAGATGTCATCGTATCTGATTCCCACACATCTATGTCTATTGGTCTTGATGTGGATTGGGTAATTTCAGATGTCGATGGCATTTCTAACATCGTGGGCGTGAATGTAGACATGGATGTAGACATTCCTGACATCGGCAATGGCTTCTAAAAATGAATAAGAGTTATCAAATGAAAAGATAAAATAATTAAGGACTGTGAGTATAGTACGCCGTTGGAAGAGGCCAGTTATAAAACATTAGCTTACCAAGATACTTGTTTCTTTGTTGCTCGTAGCTTTGTCATCATGGACATCTGCATTGTTAATAATGCAGCAACAACGTCTTTGTTTGCTGCATGGTGACGCTTCAAGTGGTTTTTGAAGTTCGTGGTACCAGAACCTTTTCCAGCAGATTTGACATGTCTATTACATATCTTGCATATAGCATGGTCTTCTGATTTGATAAAAAAGTTCCATACAAAGGAATGCTTTACTTTTGGAACTAAAACAATTATTTAGATTCTTAAATGTCAAAAAAAAGAATTATTAATGAAACATTAATTAATGATTACAAGCGCCCACAATATGGATGATTTTAAAAAATTGGATTAGGAAATGTTAAAAGAAATGATACTTCCCCATTCCAGAAATCAGTTTAGCCATTAGTATTTTAGCATACGTACTTTTAATGCTGGTTTCCTAAGCCCTCCACCAGTAAGAAATGAAAATGCAGTTACGGAAAACCAAACGTTCAACATGCTAGGTGAAAAAAATTATGCATTCATACGAAAATTGTTTTAAAAACAAAGTGATGAAATGTCAAAAGGCTGCACACAGATCAAAAAACAATTCCATACGTACCAATTTCTTGTCCTTCTATATAAGTGGGGAGGTTATGACTGCCGGTGTTCTGAAAAGCACAACATTTTCTAGATTAATAAGAAATCCACGTGGAAAGTGGACAAGACATACTTTCCATTCAGGAATATTAAAAAAGTAAAGGTTTCATTTGAGACAATCGTGTGACCGCCATGTGTCCTCATTATTTTGATCCAATTCAATCCACAATCATACAAGAAATAATATTGGACTCATTAACTTCCGAAACTTGTTTTACATGCACACGCAATGTTTATTCAAATATATTTTTTATATAAGGCATTCCAGTGCAATTCTACTTACTTTTCTTTGTTTCACGTGGCACGAATGTTGTACGACACACGAACTGACACGCACTGACCGAACATCGAATTAATTGAACATCGAGGAACAAAGAGCATTGCGAAAAATGTCACACATTCCACTGCACTGCACTGTGCGGTGGTCTCCGACAAAAAAATCGGCTATCGATTCTCAGTGCAAGGAATCGATTCACACCAAAATCGAACAGCTGAGAATCGATTCAAAAAACCAATCTTTTAGCTATAAAAATCGATCTTTCAGAGAATCGAATCGGAACCGGTCATCCCTAGCTACGACTGTTCGCACGCACGCTTCTACAACGAGTGCCGGTCCTAACGCGCTTCGCTAGCCGTTCGCTTACGACCCCCTTTGTCCCCGAAAACCGGCCTGTCTATTGGTCCCTAAGTCCCCGCCAATCCTAGTGGTCCTCGCTGTGCCCTGAGCTGAGCAGGCGCCAGGGCCGTCGCCCTGCGGCAAATTTTCCTCGCCGAAGTCCGATCATCGAGGATGCTGGTTCTTCGGCTGGAACCCACATGAGCGCCTGCGATCGTCCAGTCGTCCAGGAAGATGACCAATCCCTCGCTGGAGTTCCTTCGGATGCTGCTGCTCCTCATGCTCAGCTCTCCAGGCCGGGTCCACGGGATGCGAAGTTGAATCGGTTGTTCGAAGGTACCAGGAGCCCTCGCTCCTGACGGGCGCTAATAGGCTCGCGGAAATACAAGAAGCGTTAGGATTGGCTACTAATTCTTAGCGAGAACCTGGTTGGAGACGTCCGCATACGATAGATGGCTCTTAGAGCCCCAATTCTAATTTCGCGAGAGATATTTCTTTACGGGAAGGCGAGGAGTTGTCTCGCCCCGCGAGTTACATTACAGACTCCCCCCTTCCTTCAACAAGGACCGAAGGTCCGCCTAGCGTATCCCCCAAGTACCTCTACTCGCTGCGTCTCCAGTTAGGTATTTCTCAATGAAACGAGCACAACAAAACATAATTGAAAAGGGATGACCTACCGGTGTTAATGCAAGCATTAAATAAAAGGTGCGACAATAAACCAAGCTCCAATTAGCAATAGCTGTGACTGCAAGCGTATTCTCAACTTCGTGATCCTTCCCGCAGACTTTCCTAAGTTTGAGATATTCCTTAATTAATGTTTGGCTCGATAATGGGTCCTTCCTTGAATCGCTCCTCCTTTTAGTCGTTAATGTGAGCCTCCTGGCTCCCTATGGTAGTACAAACTAGGACTGGGAGGTGAGGGATAATTAGCTGGCCATGATATACAAAAAAAAAAACAACGCTATTTATTCGGACTTCTTGTCCGGTCCTAATCATTCGCCAGAGGCGATAATGATAGCACTAACTGTGCTGGTCGAAACAAACGTTAAGAATGCAGTGCGCGAATCGAAGGAGTACAACCAAAGTTTGGTGACCTGAACATAACATAGGCGTTCGCCGGATAATACGAGCGCGTGGGCGCTAACAAAAAAAATATTTGGACTTAATCTAGGAACGGATACTGGCTCGTAGTCGCTACGAAAGGAGTAAGTGATAAAGTGACGGATATAATAATGCGCAACGGCGCTAATAAAGAGGGACGGGCAGAATATAATAAGAAGAATGTTTAATGGCGGAATCTGAGGCGATTGGGCGTTAATGACGAGCGGGTTGATGGCGCTCCAGTTCGTATGCGGCCCTCTTCTCCTTCCAGGCCTCCCGGCAGTTGGGGCAAATCCTCATCGTAACCCCTCGTTCGCCACAGTGGCGGCAAAATAGTTGGCGTGGCTTTGGGCATTGCCCGAAGCTGTGGCCACGCAGGCCGCAGTTCCAGCATCCTTCGCTATTTGCGGGCTCGGACTCCCTGGAAGTCGTGGTCGGCGCAGGTGGTCGGGGTCGGCGAAGCGACTGGACAGTGGTCGGCGCGATACTGGGGGTCTCGGGTGCCCTGCCGGGCAAGTAGGTTCCAGGTGAGACCAGGGGGACACTGCTCTCAGGAGCGCTGCGGGTGACCGGGCGCCGGATGGGATTCGCTACGGAGATTAACTCATTTACGGGCCAACTGACAGTGCCGTCGGGCCAGCGATAAACCACCTCCGTTGCGCTAATGTAGGGCTCCGCCCAGTGAATCGGGTGCGTTAATGTGCCGAGGGGAGCCGGCCAGGGGTCCACTTCCAAGCGGGGAGTGGGTGGTGCGGGAGCCGATGGGTAGAGTACCCGGTCCTCGCCCGTCTGTGTGCCTTGGTCCAATAACACAGGTCTCGGCGCGGGGGGAGGAAGGCGATCCGCCATCACTCCGATAGATCGGGTCTTCTTCGGGAATTGCGCCAGAGTATCCATCCAGGAAGGCGACAAATCTACCCTCGACCCCGTGGTGTGGGTACTAGCGTCTCGGCGACAAGGCTTGGGCGCGGGTGGCTCCGTTTGTGTGCTCGCGCTAGTCCAAGATACGGGGGCCAGTCCTCGAAAGCAGCGGTGGCAACAGTGCTGCAAGCTCCATTTAGGGGTGTCCAACCGCCCTCTATACTCCCGGATCTCTCCTTCAGAGAGTAGGGGACGTGGCTGGCTCGTCTTCTTCGGGGCCTCCTTCCGGGACTTCGGAGGGCCATACCGGCGGTCGTCGAAGATCGGTACGGTAGCGGCCGAGGAGGTGGTGGGTGGTAGGGTCGCCGGCGTTAATGGAGGCGGCAGCGGCGTTGGTGTTGGCGTTAATACTAGCGGGCTAATACTCTCGCTAATCTTGCGTGAGGGCAGGATGATGGCCCCGCTGCGAGTGTACGTGGTGTCCAGGTATATCCGCAGTCCAGTAGCCAGCTGGCGCCAGAAACTGGCGGGCAGGTGGCGGGCCCATACTGCCTCCCGGCAGTAGGGTACCAAGTCCCGACGCTGATCCATGGCGATAATTTATGGAGGAGGATGCTGTGCGGAAGGTCGGAATCGGAATTATAGTACAGGAACATAAGGTTTCAGATTCTGCACATGCATTTTGCCAACTAATTTACCCTCTGGCGTGGAAAGTTCGAAAACAATAGGCGATAGTTGTTTAGACAGAAAGAAAGGCCCATGAAACTTAGGTACTAATTTAGCAGCGCGATTCTGAGCTGCATTCGATAATACATGCTGTCTTTTTTCTACAAGATCGCCCACTTTGAAGGTTGATACCTGGCGGTTCTTGTTGTAGTATTTACTCTGCGTTTCGTGCGCTAATTCTAAATTCTCATTGACCCATTCGCGTATCAACTCCATATCGTGCATTCTTTTGCGCCATTCTTTAATGTCGGCGCTACTGGTTGGCTTAGTGCTGGTTTCGATCTTATTACGACAATTTAAGGGAACTGGGTCCCGTCCGAAATTCAGAAATGCTGGTGAGGTTTGGAGAGAAGAATGATGCGCCGTATTATACGCGAAACGAACATGCGCTAATCTCAAATCCCAGTGAGTGTGATCAGTCCCTATGAAGGCGACTATCATTGTCTTCAAAACGCGATTAACCCGTTCCACCGGATTGGCTTGCGGGTGGTACGGGGGTGTCGTAATATGTTGGAAGCCGTATTGTCTCGATAAATCTTTAAGTGTGTTATTGACAAATTCAGTTCCGTTATCCGTTAATAGGGCCTTTGGAGCTCCCCAACGTGAGAATACTATATCCTCGAAAGCCTCGGAAATTTTCTTGCCTGTAGCAACACTTAGTGGACAGCATTCTATCCATTTGGAAAAAAGATCCTGAACGACAAGCAGGTATTGGTGGCCACTTCGACTACGCGGAAACGGTCCCATTATATCGGCAGCTACAGTGGACCAGGGTTGATTGACCCTTCGGTGGCCCATGAGTCCGGCGGGAGCCTTTTGGTCAACCTTGGTGAATTGACAAGTTTGACATTTCTTAACGAATTTAGCTACGCTAACGAACATGTCCGGCCAATAGTATCTAAGACGAAGGCGATGATACGTCTTCTGAACACCTAAATGTCCGGCTTGAGTGTCCTCGTGGACCTCCCTCAAAATCGCTAGTCGTTCAGATTGCGGTAATGCTAACTTCCATTGCGTCAAATCATTTCCGAGAGTTTCCTCAATAATGGGGTTTATGCGGCGATAATATAACTTCGAGCCCTCAATTTTCCAATCGCGATATATATTCGGCTCTTTCGTGACCTCCATCATCTTTTCCTCGTACCAATCAGGTGCGCTAATAATTGTGGCGACCACCGGTGACTCGAATGCTCTCGACAGAGCGTCTGGTACGTGATGAAGAGCACCTTTCCTATGTACGATATCGAAGTCATATTCCGCGAGTTCCAAAGCCCATCTCGCGAAGGCCATCCAAAGCCCATCTCGCGCTTTTACGGCGGCGATCGCGGCGCATACGGGGTCGGTACGACGGCTGTTTTTCTGGCCGGGCGTCGTAGTCGCACCATAAGCGGTATATGGGAGCTGATAAGCGGACGGTGTTTTTGGCGCGGGCACACAATTTGCCTCTGCGCGAACCGCGGCCTGTACGAGCTCGAGAGTCGTGGAAATCGAGCTTAATTGAACACCCTGGCGTATTTGCGGGTGCATATTATGATAAATGTGAGCGATCTGATCGGGTTCGCTAACCACGGGAGTTATTCGTAGGCAAATCCTCTGCATGCAGGTGATAAATTCGCGTACACTCTCGTTTGTCTCCTGATGGCGATAATAGGCAGCTTTCCGGAGCGTGAATTGATCATCCGGATTCGCGAAGTATGACAACATGTGAGTTTCAAAGGCGTCAGCTGTATTCCATTTGTCTCGATTCGCCTCGAACCAATCGGCGGCGTGTCCTTCCAGAAAACTCGGAATACATAGTAAGACCGACCGATCGGGTAATAAATAATCTTGTCGCAATCGTTGTAATTTAGTGACAAATGTTCGAACGTCCTCCTGCGGCGTTCCTTTGAATTTCATTCCCAATCGCCGTAATACGTTGAAGACGTAATCAACTGCGGCACTAGATCGGCTGATCCGACCGGGCTGGAAAATTGGTGAATCATGCCCAAGGTCGGACAGATTCGGTAACGGGAAATAAGGTGACGTCCTTCGCTGGGGCGTTGCTCGAGTCGGATTCAACGGCGGCGGTAAATTTTGGCTGGTCCCGGATAAACCCGAGGCGCTATTGGGCCCGAAAATCGGTGCTAACGGCGGCGGGTCCAGGGGCGCTACTGGAGGAGGACTACCGCGGAACAAGCCGGACGGAGAGTCCGGGGATGTATAATTCGGGGCTGCGAGAAACTGCGGATTTATGTTGTTCTGACTGGGCGTTCCTTGGCTAGAGGGCTCATTGACGTGGAACCTAAATCCCGGGGATTCGCCACCCCGGGAAAATTCTCGACGCTCTATTTCCCCGCGAATTACTTCGATCGGCAGATTCCTCAGCCACTCGTGCACCGCGTTAGGCTCATCCATGATTTACCGTAGGCGTCTCTATTCACGTGAATGTTTACGTTTCTTGCGCGAGTTCCGACGATGCGGTCGACACCGAGCTTATTGTTCTTGAACGCTAATGTGATCGAGTAACGTATTTACACGCGACCACAGACTGTACTCAATAACTCTTCTTCCAAATCTCACCAACCGACAAGCAACGATAATATCACGAAATCCAACTTTAAATTTCATTTACTATGAGAATTACTCAAACCTTATACCCTGGATTCTCGACTTCTGGGCTGTGAACAGAACATACACGAAATATGGTTTCGCGAGAGAGCTAGGCAAATTGAATATACGACAAATTCGCTAATGGTTCGGATTTCAATTTCAAATCGAACCCACCAAATGAGACTTACTTTCATCCCTTAGGGACACACAACAACGGTATTATACTAGATGAATAATTTTTGACAACTTTGAATAAATATGAATAAATAATAACAATCACAATTATTTGTACAATTGACACAAACTTCAAGTATTTACAATATGGTACTGTGTCACAGGTAATCGCCTGTGTGAGAGTACTGATTTCAATTATTTACAATTTTACTAAACAGTTTAGGTGAAAGTCCAATTGGTTATAATAGCCTCAACAATAATTAATTGGGTCTCGTTAATGTAATAGTCGTATATTCGCTCAATTCAATCGTTCACAGTTCATACGATAATATACCATAAATAACAATAATCGACAATCCAGTTCACATAATAAATATCATCAATTCTCCGATTTAGTAATTCATGCATAAAATTCTAAAATCATCAATATATCGTGGCCGGGGAAAATAGTCCCCAACCAACACTAGCCAACCGTAAATTTCCGCGAAAAGATAACCGACCCGAGGACTACGAATCTTGGGTCTAAAAATAGCCACGCGGGTACTCGAGGCTCGGGGTTTCCGTCCCGTCCTCACCCTTGAAACGTGACCGCTCTGTTTATGATGATGCCTGCCTGCGCGTAACCGTTCTGACTACGCTCGACTCGTCTCAAGGCCCGTACGTTGGGCGCCAATTTGTAAAGGAATTTCTTCCGGCCGCGAAATCTGGTTCGCCGGAAGAAATTCGGGAAAGAGAAAGAGAGTCTCAAGGCCCCACGTTGGGCGCCAATTTGTAAAGGAACTTCTTCCGGCCGCGAAATCTGGTTCGCCGGAAGAAATTCGGGAAAGAAGAAAGAAAGACACAAGTCTCTAGGCGAGACAGAAGCAAGAACGCGACACAAACTAAAGGCCGTCTCTATTTTACTTTTGAGGGAGACTCGAGTCGAAAGTATTTTCTCTCTTAATTTCCCAAGTCCTCTACACTTCGGCCGGGAAGTCCTTCCGATAATACTGAACTTGTGCTTAACCAAATCCGAACACAAACGCGAAATTGGGCGCCAGGCACCAAAGTGCCAGCAACGTGAATAAACTACTGAAAGTTTTAGTCAACGCGAAAATCGAGTTCAATCGGCAAGAAAATTCCCGGGCGGATTCCCAGGCTAGTCAGGAACGCGAGGAGAGCAGGTGGATTCGGCGAGAGAGCTAGGCAGAACGATTAAATGCGACAATAGTTTCTTTATTCGAAGGTTCGAATACTTGGGCAAAAGCTTAGAGGCGACGCACGAGGCCGGTGTACTGCGGCTCGTGCGTGGCACGCATCCGTTAGGTGATGACGCAACAGATTTTTGGTCGCAGAAGTCGCAAAGGACAATACGCAGGTGGTCGGCACGAGCCTAAATCGCGATAATTAACAGAAAATAGATTGCACGAGTATGCCGCGATAGATGGAGTGAAACAAATGGGCTCGACAATGGTAACGATACGGATAGTGGCCCGTTGTAGACGACGCCTAAGCCTGCAGGAAGGTCACCTCTTCATGCACAAATCGAAGTAGAGATCGCGAGAAAATCCAAAATTCGCTTGCAGTCAACGTGAAGAACAGAGATCGCCAGAAGGGCGGAAAGGAAGCGAGTATCGGGCTGAGACTTCTTACAAAAGGGAAGTCTCACGCAAAAGCCCGCCGGTACAAGATTCGCTTACCGAAAATATCTGAATATTAGCCGGGCGCTAATATAACTCTCGAACGGAAACAGTCCTGGTACGCTCGTCCGTCCTTCCTTCCTTCTATACGGCGCAAGTTCGGTAGTCGCTAATGGGCGCTAGTACGGTAATTCGGCTACGACTGTTCGCACGCACGCTTCTACAACGAGTGCCGGTCCTAACGCGCTTCGCTAGCCGTTCGCTTACGACCCCTTTGTCCCCGAAAACCGGCCTGTCTATTGGTCCCTAAGTCCCCGCCAATCCTAGTGGTCCTCGCTGTGCCCTGAGCTGAGCAGGCGCCAGGGCCGTCGCCCTGCGCCAAATTTTCCTCGCCGAAGTCCGATCATCGTGGATGCTGGTTCTTCGGCTGGAACCCACATGAGCGCCTGTGGTCGTCCAGTCGTCCAGGAAGATGACCAATTCCTCGCTGGAGTTCCTTCGGATGCTGCTGCTCCTCATGCTCAGCTCTCCAGGCCGGGTCCACGGGATGCGAAGTTGAATCGGTTGTTCGAAGGTACCAGGAGCCCTCGCTCCTGACGGGCGCTAATAGGCTCGCGGAAATATAAGAAGCGTTAGGATTGGCTACTAATTCTTAGCGAGAACCTGGCTGGAGACGTCCGCATACGATAGATGGCTCTTAGAGCCCCAATTCTAATTTCGCGAGATATATTTCTTTACGGGAAGGCGAGGAGTTGTCTCGCCCCGCGAGTTACATTACAACTCATAGCACCACTAGCAAACTTGCAAGACTACCGTCAAACTTCTTCATTTTACTAAAAGAATTCTGATTCTTCTCAGAATTTTGTTTACTATGACATAGGCACATGAATTTGCTGGGAAATGAAATATGATCTGACAAGAACTTATAGAATTTATTTGATGAAATACTGCTCGATGTGCAAGGAAAAAATTAGACGATTTGCCATAGCTGCTTCGATATGTTCATAAAAATTGAGTTTGTAGTTTCGAATTCAGAGAGAAAATATACAATGAGAACAGATGGAGCCATAGTAAAGGTGCCTTCCTGCATTACTAACTAAATGCGTATGAAAAGAATGGAACATCTATGGCAAATCGCCTACAGTTTTGGTCAATACACATCGAGGTGTATTTCATGGAAATAGTAGTTTGTGATACATGTGCGGAAAATGGCCAGTTTCCAGATGCGTGAATTTGCAGCTTGAGCCGAAGCGTAGCGGCATTGACAGGAAGACGAGTGTGCAAGTTGTTGCACGAGCCGAAGGCGACTGCGATAATCGCACTAGTCCTCCTGTGAATGCCGCGTATGCTAAGGCGAATGATGTAAATTCACGCGACTGGAGGTTGGCCACTTGCCGCACCAGTATCACACACTACTTTATGTAACGCATGCTCCGAAAGTTTACTTAGAGAGAATCGACTGGTTAGGTCGACAGATTGACAAACATCTATGAATTTGGCAGAATATGTAACACACCCTTATCTTCTGTTTCTCATTCTCGCACTAGTACGGTAATGCGATCGATATAATGAAATAAAATGCTACTTTCTGCACTTGGGCAGTAACAGAGTGAATACATATAGATCAGGGTGCTGACATCAGATGCTTTCCGCACAATACCCATGCCTCGAAAAGTGAACTTTCGCACCATGCGTTGCATAAATACTTGTTTGTCCGAAACATTATTAGAAACACAAAGGCGAACGACGATTCTTGTAGTGGAATGGGGAGATGGTACAGTTAGTTATGAAAATAGTGCAATGAGTAAAGCGATGAATTTGCATTTGAAAAGAACGAGTTCGAGTCCGCGTAGTACGTAGATTTTTTTGATATTCATATTCCTGTTTTTTCTTTTATTTTACATTTGGATAAAGTCGATATGTGATCAAATTCAATGAACTACCATACTTTTGAAAATATAAGAATGAACGAACTTATCAAATTATGTATAATATAAGTTTGGTAGTAATGAAAGTGAGAGAGCCCCCTTCATTCTGCTTATCCGAACCGAAATCGAAAGATACCGGTCCGATATACATATATGTACTACATACAATGCCTGTCCATACAGTATTCATCATTTTTTTAGAGTATTATAAAGAGGAAAGCTGTGCAGGCTCTTAGGGATAATGGGAAAGGCTCAAATTGTTACAATGGCGAGGCATCTGATGCACGCGTTGAACGATAACTGCACGCGTCGAACGATAACTGCACGTATCTTTCCTTTGAAACACTACTATTTACTAGGTAAAAACACAATCCCATAGAACCACGACAAGCCTGGGTTATTGAACATTTTTTCTTCTGTTTATGTATTTCATGGCTAAAATCCGTGAGTCAGAATAGAGGATTCCTCCAAAATCATATTGTTATGAAGTTTCCCTGCATCCTGTCAGTCAGTACATGCCTAACCCCATAACACGCTGTCAAGCTTTGATTTCACGCGAATAGCCCTCTCGATAGGGCGCCATCTCGTTCTCAGCGGCCGACCTAAAGTACTCACGAATATTGACCTGTGTATCGACAATATGGCGAAATCGGACCAGAAGCGATGCTCGCAGAAATCCGGATTTTTTGTCTATATTTCTTATAATATGATGGCAAGCCATAGCTTCCCAAGTTCCTGAATGTATGTGGAAGCGCGCTGTGGTCTTAGTTTCGCCAAGAATACAGTTACAATGTCATACAATCAATCGAAAGACAGGCTAAAAATCTTAAGGTTTTGGGAATGTTCAGGGCGTTAGAATTACTAGAAAACAACATATTCCTATGAAATTAGGACCACAGCGCGCTAGATTGAACCTTTCTCTTTCCATTGAGACTATTCCCGACCGTAAACCGATTCGTATACGGGAGAAAAATACGGCAGCCGAATCCCTATTTCGGCCCAAATTTGCCGGTCAAACAGCGACTCTACATTATCGCGGAAGCCCGAAGCCTAGCCCCTTAAGAACTGGGCGGGCCAAGTATTGCGGTTTCTTTGATAATTATAATTTTTGTGAGGCATTTGCGGAATGCGGCACACGTTTTTTTGTGAGGTAAGATCTTTTTTGAGTGCGTGTTTGAATAAAGATTTGGCTTTCTATTTCCAATGATATTAATTACATTTTTGGTCCAATAGGGGTATAGGTGTTAGGTTTAATAGTTCGAAATATATTTTTGTGAGGGACTAAACTATTTGGCGCTATTTTTTACATTTTAATGTTTTTTGGGGGGGGGGGTTAGATATTTAGAACATGATTTTAGAGTACGGCCCAGGATACGACAGGTTTGACACTAGTGAAAATCAACTGGTCTACCTCACTTTTTGTATCCAAAGCGAAACAAAAACATCGATTCCCATATACATATGTATCCACACATAAATATATGCCTACAATTCTAGCCCCGGTCTCGGAATCTCGGGAGTCGGGAGTATCCCAGTCCGAGATCGGCAAAGCGACAAGCGAGCATCGCAAGGCTTACCACAAAGTTGTCGCCAGACGAACACATAGATATATTCACTCCAACACAAATGCGTTTGTGGTCGAGTCAATCGACAGACATCGCGTGCAGATCCATTTCGCTCTTATGTTACCGTCAAAATTTGTAGGTAACACGGCCAGCGACCAATTCGCGAAAAGTCACGTGGGTAGCCTAGCCCCTTAAAGGCGACAATGATTTCTTTATTCGAATATTCGAAAATTTGGACAGAAAGAATAGAGGCGACGCACGAGGCCGATGTACTGCGGCTCGTGCATGCACGCGTCCGTTAGCTGATGACGCAACAGATACTGGGTCGCAGAAGTCGCAAAGTTAACAATACGCAGGTGGTCGGCACAAGCATAAATCGCGATAATTGTACAGAAAAGTCGTAGTTTCCACACGAATGTGCCGCGATAGATGGAGTGAAGCAATAGGCTCGACAATGATAACGATAATGAGAATGCCCGTTGTAGACGGCGCAGAAGCCTGCAGGAAGATCCTGGTACGTGAATCCCTTCCTTCCTTCCTTCCTTACAGGCGCTAATTCGCTAGTCGCTAGTTTCGGTATTCGCTAATACAGTTTCGCCCGCTCGGACGCACGTTTCTACAACGAGTGCCGGTCCTAACGCGCTTCGCTAGCCGTTCGCTTACGACCCCTTTGTGACCGAAAACCGACATGCCTATTGGTCCGTAAGTCCCCGCCAATCCGAGTGGTCCTCGCTGTGCCCTGAGCCGAGCAGGCCACAGGGCCGTCGCCCCGCGCCAAATTTTTCCCGCCGAAGTCGATCATCGTAGATACTTGTTCTTCGGATGGAACCCATAAGAGCGCCTGCGGTCGTTCGGTTGTCCACGAAGATGACCAATCCCTCGCTGGAGTCCGTTCTGATGCTGCTGCTCCTTATGTTCAGCTCTCCAGGCCGAGTCCACGGGATGCGAAGTTGAATTGGCTGTTCGAAGATCCCAGAAGCCCTCGCTCCTGACGGGTGCTAATAGGCTCGCGCAAATACAAGAAGCGTTAGGATTGGCTAATAGTTCTTAGCGAGAACCTGGCTGGAGACGTTCCTATCCGGTAGATGGCTCCTATGGCCTCAATTCTTATTCCGCGAAAGATTTTACTTTATGGGAAGGCAAGGAGTTGTCTCGCCCCACGAGTTACATTACAAGACATAACCAGTAGGGTCACTCGGCGTCGGCACCTTTATTCTCGGTGAAGCCGAAATTGGCGGCGCTGCAAGAGCTGCGGAGAGCCATGGCCAATGGTTGGCAAGGTATACGCCAGGCACCACTAGTTGGCAAGTCCGGCGAAGCCGTTCCCCTCGGCCCCGCTCGCTACTTGCCTACGAATCGTGGCCACCACCCCATCGACCCCGCTCGCCGCTTGCCTACGAGCCATGGCCAGAGCATCCCCTCCGCCCCGCACTGCCGACGAGCCGTGGCCAACTGAAACAAGATCGTCATGCCCCTGGTGGCTGGCCGGAGAACTAATGGCAATCCTAATCTGATCGTGGCTTCACGAAATTGGCCCAGTGACCCTACTGGTTATATCTATATTGTGGCTATGAGTCTATCCGTTTACTCATGCACATTGTTTAGAAAGAAAGAAAGGCCCATGAAACTTAGGTACTAGTTTGGCAGCGCGATTCTGAGCTGCATTCGATAATACATGTTGTCTTTTTACTACAAGATCGCCAACTTTGAAAATCGATACCTGGCGGTTTTTGTTGTAATATTTACTCTGGGTTTCGTACGCTAATTCTAAATTCTCATTAACCCATTCGCGTATCAAATCCATATCGTGCATTCTTTTGCGCCATTCTTTAATGTCGGCGCTACTGGTTGGCTCAGTGTTGGTTTCGATCTTATAGCGACAATTTAAAGGAACTGGGTCCCGTCCGAAATTCAGAAATGCTTGTGAGGTTTGGAGAGAAGAATGATGCGCCATATTTTCGCGAAACGAAAATGCACTAATCTCAAATCCCAGTGAGTGTGATCAGTCCCTATGAAGGCGACTATCATTGTTTTCAAAACGCGATTAACCCGTTCCACCGGATTGGCTTGCGGGTGGTACGGGGGTGTCCTAATACGTCGGAAGCCGTATTGTTTCGATAGATCTTTAAGTGTCTTGTTAATAAATTCAGTTCCGTTATCCGTTAATAGGGCCTTTGGAGCTCCCCAACGCGAGAATACTATATCCTCGAAAGCCTCGGAAATTTTCTTGCCCGCAGCGGCACTTAGTGGACTGCATTCTATTCATTTGGAAAAGAGATCCTGAACGACAAGCACGTATTGGTGGCCACTCCGGCTACGCGGGAACGGTCCTATTATGTCGGCAGCTACAGTGGACCAGGTTTGATTGACCCTTCGGTGGCCCATGAGTCCGGCGGGAGCCTTTTGGTCAACCTTGGTGAATTGACAAGTTTGACATTTCTTGACGAATTTAGCTACGCTAACGAACATGTTCGGCCAATAGTATTTAAGACGAAGGCGATGATACGTCTTCTGAACACCTAAATGTCCGGCTTGAGTGTCCTCGTGGATCTCCTTCAAAATCGCGAGTCATTCAGATTTGTGTAATGCCAATTTCCATTGCGTTAAATCATTTCCGAGAGTTTCCGCAATAACGTGGTTTACGCGGCGATAATATAACTTCGAGCCCTCAAGTTTCCAATCGCGATATTTATTTGGCTCTTTCGTGACCTCCATCATCTGTTCCTCGTACCAATCAGGTGCGCTAATAATTGTGGCTACCACCGGTGACTCGAATGCTCTCGACAGAGCGTCTGGTACGTGATGAAGAGCATCTTTCCTATGTACGATATCGAAGTCATATTCCGCGAGTTCCAAAGCCCATCTCGCGACCCTTCCTTTCGGATCCTTGATGTCGCGAAGCCACCGAAGGCTACTGTGATCAGTAATTACGGTAAAGCGATAGCCTTCGAGGTAATGACGGAACTTCCCTATTGCCCAAACAATAGCCAAACATTCCCGCTCAGTCGTATGATAATTTCGTTCGGCAGGGATCAACGATCGACTCCCAAAAGCGATAACCCGTTCGACACCCTCTATAGTTTGCGTCAAAACCGCACCCAACCCTGTCCCACTCGCATCCGTCTGCAACACGAACGGCAACGCGAAATCGGGACAGGCTATAGTAGGGGCCGTCGCAACGGCATCGCGAAGTAGCTCAAACGCTAATTGTTTCTCGTTAGTCCAAGTCCACGGTTGCTCCTTCTTCAGGAGTTCATGTAGGGGAGCTGCCACGGTAAAATACTGGGGAATAAAACGGCGATACCAAGAGGTCATTCCCAAGAATGAGCGTAATTACGACACGTTAATGGGGGCGGGATACTCTAAGATCGGAGCTATCTTATCCGGATCTACTTTAAGCCCCTCCCGACATACGCGAAAACCTAAATAACGAGTTTCCGTTTTACAAAACTCACATTTCTCGGGATTAATTGCTAGTCCTGCGTCGCGAATGCGCGTTAATATTTTCTCGATCCATTTTAGATGTTCCTCGAAATCGGTGTTTACGATAATACTGTCGTCGAGGTAAGCGAACGCGTGTGGTTCCATTTCCGGCCCGATTAATTTGTCCAACAGACGCTGAAAAGTAGCGGGGGCTCCCGTGAGTCCGTAAGGCATTCGTTTGAAATGAAATAAGCCGCGACCCGGTACCGTAAAGGCGGTAATTTCTTTGCTCTTTGTTTCCATAGGCATTTGGAAATATGATTGGCTCAGATCGATAGTCCAGATATATTTAGCACCGAGTAACTTGTCTAAGATTCCTGTCATAATCGGCAACGGATACGCATCGCGTTTCGACGCGCTATTAACCTTGCGAAAATCTAAGCAAAAACGATATTTACCATTCGACTTTTTGACCATCATGATTGGACTTGACCATTCGCTAGAGGACGGCTCGATAATATCCTCCGCTAGCAGACGATCAACTTCTGCATCGATCGCTTCCTGTACCGGAGGTGAGACGCGATAATATCTTTGTTTGATGGGGCGATTATTTCCCACATCAATTTTGTGTTCCGCCAACGAAGTCAAACCCTTGGCCTTGGTAGCAGGAGGCAAAACCTCTTGCAAGAAATTCGTGAGTCGAATTCGTTCATCGGGAAGCAGATCTTCCAACCCGCAGCTACTAATTAGATTTTACGGCCTTGCCGTAATCTACGCAGGATTCAGATTTCATCCGCGTCAAGGATCTGAATTTAGACAAGACGGTACGCACGAGAATGCGAGGATTTTGGTAGTGCTTGGAGAGAATGTCCCAAGCTCGATCAAAGTTTTCGGAGGTAGTAGGAAGGTCCTTCACCATTACTTCAGCTTCTCCCTTCAGATTGGTCTTTAAGTAATAAAGCTTTTCTACCTGCGTTAGCTGGGGATGACGATGTAGAATGGACTTGAACAAGTCCTCGAAAGCGGGCCAATCCTCGTACTTCCCGGAAAACTGAGGAAGTTGAAGACGAGGAAGCACACTGGAGATTTGCGAAGTCCTCTTCTCGCATTCGGAGGAGTCGCAGTCGTACAGGATGTCCAAGAGGTAGCCCATCTGTGTCATATAATATTCTTCAACTTGATCTATGCAGACCTTCCAGTAGTCCGTTTCCCTAATTTCTTTGGGAAATTTAAGCACCAGCTTCTCGTGCGCTCGGTCGAACCTGTCCTTATACTTCTCCAGCCCCTTGATTCGAATTTCCAAGTTTCCCTTGGTTAAATTGTCTTTCCCCACTTTCTTCTTTAAATTAGCGACTGAATTAGCGATCCAGGCATGCAATTTTAATTGACCTTGAACGGCGTCTTCCATTTTAGGGACGAGTTCCACGTGGCACACAAGGAACGTGGAGAACAATCCGGCTCGAAGGACCAATGTTCGGAAGACCCAATAAAGGAACGTTGGTTAGACACGGGCAAAGGCTAGCGGAAGGGAAAACCTGGGAGCTTGGACAGTCGTAATTGTAGCTTAGGCAAGACAGCTCGGTTGGATGCACATGCGTAGCAGAAACAATCACTCGTGTATTGCGATAATGTCAATAAAGTCTTACAATCCTGGAGTTACGTAGTTTTACGACACTCACGATTTGCGGTAATTTACTTCGTCAAAAGCAGGCACAATTTAAGCAAGCGAAATATTATAGGCGTTTAAAGTGGTTAGGCGGTGCTCAGTTCACGTGTTCGATAGGAAAAAGGAAAAGAGGTCGAGGCCATTGCTATTGCTCTATTTATAGCTTGCTCCCTTCCTGGAATGACCTAATTAGAGCGCAGTCTCATTCTCTCAGCTCATTCCAAGAAGGAAGTGATGTTAAAGACATTAGCGTCTGGTTTAATCGCGGCTAAGTCAGGTATCTCTACAAACGCGTCATCGAAGCGCGATCGATAACAAAAATCCTTATCGATCGCTAGCAGCGCGAAGTTCGTCGCGTCGTAGACAGTTGCAGTATTGGAATAATACACAATTTTAAGTAAAAGGTGAAATTAAGTATATTGCAATCAAAGCTGAATAGAACAGAATTAAACGATATCAAATCGAATTTGCGGGTGTCAATAGTGACAAATAATGCCAATGGCTACAACGGTAAAGGTGCCGGGTAAGTCGCAGTCGGGACAGCGTCGCATAGTCTAATATTCACTCTCGCTCGCGTACATATATAATGAGATGGAGACTGTCGTGGACAATCGCCATTTGAGGATTTACCGGAAGCAAACGGGGAAGATACGATTATAGATCGGACAAATCTGATAGTCCGACTTCCTTCAAGGATTTTGAATCTTTAGCAGAGCGGACGAACGCACGACACACAAAAGGATTGGTTGAGAGCTGGAAAAGCAACACACTTAACCCACTGGCACACTGACTGACACTAGATGATATAATAGATATATAAGACGATTCCGGTTCTACTATAAGTGAGAAAATAACAAATCTTCCGTATTAACAAGAGAACTAGAACTAACTCGATCAGAAATGGTCGAGTGCTTGAACAAGAAACTACAATAATTTAACGTGGTGTCTGAGTTTTTGCGCGGTACCACTTATTACAGATCTGACCGACGCAACTCTGTCTCAATTGAATAATATAAAAAGTCGACCACGGACTCGACGACGCGTACCTCACGACTTGAAGACAAAGAGTGTCTCAGCCTCCGCTCCGTCGGACGCGGTTCGGCTCGTTCGCGCTGCCGACGAGTTGGGCCGCGCTTTTCGGTTTTAACGAATCAGAGCACGGCGTTAGCCGTCGGGGCCTTAAGGGCGTCATGCAATTTGTCAGCCAGCGTGGGAGTAGGGCAAGGCGCTCTCCCCGTTCCAGAACCAAAGCTTCCAAGACGTTGGGGTTTCTCGGAATCAAGAGCGAGAAATTGAAGTAGCGCCTAAGCATTCCCGCTAATCTAAGTTGTGGTTAACGTGAGCGGGAATTGTATATCGCAACGCTTCCCACAAGGGATTATCAGCTAGACTAACGGAGTATGCTTTCAACAAAGTATGAGAACGGAAAAGGCATCTCGGATGCCAGCGATTCGAGGACTTGTATGAATATTCAATAACATCAGGAGGCTTATGAAACTGGATTAATTGGATTCCTCCTGAGCGAGAGACTACGCTCGAGAGAGCGTAAAATATCCTTAATGTATCATAAGGGACACCAGATCGCCGAAGGCAACTTGTCCCAAGCGCATAGCTGTGCATCCCCGAAGATGCTTAAAAAATATATATTGGGTACATAGGCTAGACAATCGGGGTGGCTACGCAACGAACTGACTGGCGGTGTTCGGCAACGGATGTAACGTGATAATGAGGCGAACGCGTAGCACGGTGGCATTCGAGCAAGGGGCACGAACGTGCTCTATCTCTAGCCTTCTTCAAAACTCAAACAGCGGGGTTCCCTCCGCCGAGCGCTCGAGAGCGGCGTCTAGGGTTTCGTGAAACAATTCGCGAACACTGAAGGCGCGTTAACGCAATGAAAGAGAAATGGTACGGGACGTACACCTGCTTCCTTAACCACGGTTCCTCTAATAAAACTGTATGTCGCGCCTGAATCCACAAGCGCTAACTCAGGTAGTTTTCCGGCGATATGCACTTCCAGATTTAGTAAGTTAGGCTGTGATAATTTTGAGTGCATGGCGAAAATCTGTCCTTCCACGCGGACCGCTATTTCAGAGAAAGGGATCGTATTGGCCGGATTTATCAACCCCGTTTCGCGTTTCCCGCTTTCTTTCGACAACGCGGGCATTTCTTAACAGTGACCGCTGGGTAACCGCAGCGATAGCAATGCAAGGTCGCGGGAGCCGGACAGGTCTTAGATTGATGCCCTTTCTCGCGCCAATTCCAACAAAGTCCGCTCGCGGGTAAATCCACCGCGGCTAGACTTCCTACTTCCTCGACTTCGGCGGATGGGTTCGTTTCCTCTTTCGTTTCCGCTTCCTTGGCCGCTGGAAGACTTGGCCCTTTTACGGCGGCGATCGCGGCGCATACTGGGTCGGTACGACGGCTGGTTTTCTGGCCGGGCGTCGTAGCCGCACTATAGGCGGTGTAGGGGAGTTGGTAAGCGGACGGTGTGTTCGGCGCGGGCACACAATTTGTCTCCGCGCGAACCGCGGCCTGCACGAGCTCGAGAGTCGTGGAAATAGAGTTTAACTGCACACCCTGACGTATCTGCGGGTGCATATTATGGTAGATATGCGCGACTTGATCAGGTTCGCTAACCACGGGAGTTATTCGTAGGAATATCCTCTGCATGCATGTGATAAATTCGCGAACACTCTCGTTCATTTCTTGGTGGCGGTAATAAGTAGCTTTCCGGAGCGTGAATTGATCATCCGGATTCGCGAAGTAAAACAACATATGCGCTTCAAAGGCGTCAGCCGTATCCCATGTGAGGGAATTTCCTGGGGGAAGAATCCCCGGGGCTTGGCCGCTCACAAATGTCTCCTAACCGTCTCGAGTCTCGTCTCCATCGTTGCCCTGAAAATCGCGAAGCGGGCGCCAGGCCCGAGAGGGCCGAATTTATGTGCTTCGCGCACGGGGACGGCTGTCCCGAAGGAGACGATCGGCTCGTCCGCCTGGCCTCCTGGCTGGTGTCCTCCTGGCTAGCAGAAGAGAGCGGGCGTGGAGTTCCTGCTGGTGGGGAATGGGGAAAATAGGTGGTCTAAGACGAACCGCGGAGTCTCTAGTATATCGCTGTTTATTCCAAAAATCCGGCTCGATATTCCCAGGGTGGTCGACAGCGAACGATGTCGGCGGATAGCCCGTCAGTGGACGCGGGCCGCTGGTCGGCCGGAACATCGCAAGAGTCGAGCCTACGAGCGGCTCGACGCCTCGGCTTTCCCGTATCCGCTTACAATTTAACGTTAACCTAAATGGATGATGCGCGCGCGGTGGATGACTTAGTCTGCGATATTATACGCTATCACCTCGAGCAATTCCGGTCGACAGAAGGTCGGTCGTTCAAATGTCGAGTACCCCGCTCGCTGCGTGGCACACGTCCGACCAATGGCGGCCGGATGCGTCGCCGGTGGACGCGCCGCTCCTGGCTGCCCAAAGCCTTACAGTTAATCTTAGTCTACGCTGACTCCTGGCGACTAGACGAGTCGCCCCAAGGGAACCCGGGATAACAGAAGGCTATCCATCGATGCCTTCGAACTAGGCGGAAACACGACCGGCTCCGAGACACAAACGGAAAGAGGATCGGTGGGCACAAAGGACGCGCAGGGCTTACCGGTGTCGACGTTGCTTTCGCCTCGAAGTCTCCTCGCCTTGGACTTCCTAGTCTCCGGGGCTCGTCCGGCTCTACGTCGATGTGATTGCGTCGTCGGGGCTCGTCACTCGTCACTCTCGCTCGTCCTGGCTCGATGTTGTCTCGCAGTGAAATCGGTTCGCACAAAGTAATTGTTCGGAATTATGAGCGAGTGGACTGTAATTTTTGGATGCTTGAAAAGACTGGCTGTACACTTGATTGTATTAAATAAACGTGTATTATGTTTTGCTCAATCCTACAAGTTCGTGGTGTGACGGGGCAGAGTCGCCCCGCCACAAGAACCGCTCGTCGCTCGCACGTAAACACGCTCGCTACGTACGTCCGCCAACTCGAACAGCCGTCACTCCAAGGGGCACCTCCTAGATCGAAGCGCGTAGACTAACTCGCCTTCGGGCAACGAGTCCTCGACAGCTAGAACGAGACGAGGTGGCACCAAAGGGTCAAGGAGTATGTTCCGTTGCCATAAGGAGCGACAGGGCCGATGGAAGCTGCGGAGGGAAAGGTCGAAGTCCAGCGGAGGCGCTCATCCCCTGTGACAACGAGACGACAAAAGCCACGATGCAGCCTGGGAGAAGGCCGGCTTCGGCGAACGAAGATCGGCAAGCGTACCAGCGACTCGTGCCCTACCGACAGCGGTAGAGGCCCAGGCCGAGGGACTTAGGCGCGCTAAGTTACCCGGCAACCCCTTGACACGGCGCGGCGCTGATGGACTGGCGGGAGGGACGCGGGGCGCGCGCGGGGCTAGAAATTAGGGAACGCGTAGGAACTCGTCACTCTTGTGGTGACGCGACTTTCGAGCGGACTTGCGACTTCCAGGCAACTAGCGTGACTGAAATTCCCACCGAACGAGCGAGCGAGCAGAGCCCAACAAAGCTGCGACGAGCGATTTCCCGGACGAGTTTCCGAATATCCCGGAGGCTTCGAGGATCTCGGAGAAAGGCGAGAAAGGCGAAGCAGCGAACGACCGGTAAGCCCCGCGCGTCCCTTTGTTCTTTGTACTTCCCGTTCGAGTCTCGGTGCCGCCCGCCATTCTGGCGGAATCCCGTTCGAACGTGGATCACACCCACGTGCGAGGCATCGGGCCCTTCTTTGTAACCGAACGAAGAGCTGGTTAACGTGCGAGTTCGTAACCTTTGCCGGAGCACGGTAGCTCTTAGAATCATCCGCGTACGCCAATCATCTCACGTAGGATTAAGGTTTAGATTGTAAGCGGCGGCGGGAACGCTGAGGTTCCGGGCCACTCGTAGGTCCGGCTATTTTGTGATCGGCCGAGCGACGGCCTGCCCAAGCGAGGGCCCTGACATTGCCATAACGTCCGAGCAATAAATTGTTATTGTTACCCAACCGTGTGGGTTGTCGATTCGCCTCTCCTTCTTCCCCGACAGGAACCCCTCTCTCAGCTAGCCGGGAGGAACCACCACGAGGAGTACCGGCGGACGAGCCAGCTGCCCTCGATACCAGCTTTCCCCACGCGCGAATATAGAAATTCGGTTCCGTCCGCGGAACCTGGCGCCCGATTCGCGGTTTCAGGAAGTCGAGGACCAGCGGCCGATAGCCAGGCCGGCTATTATGCAGGCAGGATTTCCGAGCGGCTAATTCACGGACAGCCGAAGGGAAACCCCCTCATAGTGGTTAACTTTTCCCTCAGGTAGGGATATCCCGGCGCAAGGTCCTGAGCACGCGACGGGAGCGTGTCGGTACGCACGTGATTAAGAATCACTTCGGTCGACAGGAAAGAGGAAGTGCTCCTTGTGAGCCCTACTTTTATAGCCCACTCCCACTTGAGGGGTAATGAGTGCGTCACTACCGGGGTGGCAGTAATTGGCCCTCTCAAGTGGAAGTGGGAGCAGGTGTTTCGGCGCAAGTCGCTGTACGCGGCGGTGATACGCATTGCGTGCGAAAGGTGATGCCCAAAGGCGCGAAGTTAGCATTGCCTTCAAACATCCCGCCCGCCTCGCCATCTTGGTGAATGACGTAGTACTCCCGGCGTGCCTTGCATCTAACAAAGCAGTGTGTGAGCTAGCGTCTCGGCGACGTTTACAATGGTTCCGCGTTTTGTGTCGACAGCGTACTTCCGAGGTGTGGAAACAACGAAATTAATAACTAAGGTACGTTACATGATAATATACAATGTGCCTTAACCTACGCATGTGATGTAATTTACAATGAATCATGATACTAGGCTGGTTCTGAAAGTGTGAAGAATGTGGGTACTGAGTCTTCGGCAGAGGGTTCGAACATGCAACAGGTAGGAGCACGAGCTTCGTAATTGGTCTGACAAAGGTTGACTTCGCAGTTTTAATAGTCACGACTCCAGTTTTTCCGTCAGGGCCGGGGTGAACGGATATAACACGTGCAAGTGGCCACGCCGTGGGGGGGGGGGGGGGGGGGGGGGCTCGACCCCTCGACCACGAGGCATAACCGACCGACCTCGACATTCTCGGAAGGGAGAAGCCATTTCGAGCGCGGCAGAAGACTGTGTAAATACTCCCTGGACCATCGGGCCCAGAAGTGATCCCGTATTTGGGTGAGTAACTGCCATCGTGATAGGTGCGAGACCTGCGTGTCTAACAGAGTTGGCTCTGGCAGCGCCGTGAGTGCAGTGCCGACGAGGAAGTGTCCTGGTGTGACTGCGGTGGTATCGTCTGGGTCGTCAGTGAGAGCTGTCAGTGGCCGAGAGTTCAGACAAGCCTCAACCTGTGCCAACAAGGTGGACAGTTCTTTAAATGTGAGCCACGCCGTGCCCATCACACGCTTCAGATGGTGCTTCATCGACTTCACTGCTGCTTCCCAGATGCCTCCAAAGTGTGGTGCTGAGGGAGGGTTGAATCGCCAGTGCACTCGTGCATCTGCCAGGCGCGACGCAATAACGCAGTGCTCCTTGGAATGAGCCTTGAATAACCTACGCATAATAAATAATATAGGGAAGCCTATAATTCTTGCACTCTGGCGAGAAATAATTCTTGTTTCTCTCTTTATTATAACTATAAAACGAAATATTGAAAGACTCGGCCGCAATCCTTGATCACGCTGCTGCTGCAGGCGTGTTGCCTCCGCCTTCCAAAAAAGGGTGAAAGCCTGGCTGTTGACTTGAGGTAAGGAGAGAACTACTGGCTCTTTCAATATTTAGCTCTATAGTTATAATAAAAAGAAAAACAAGAATGATTTCTCGCCAGAGTGCACCGATGACACGCTCTTTACTATGTTTATTATGCCACGCATCGCGTGGCGCATGGCGACTGCAGGAATGTTTTATTACCGATCGGTTCGGCTGAACCGATTCGCTTGATTCTTGGCTCATCAGATTCAGAAAAATTACAGCTAAAATACAACATTCAGAAATAAATCCTTAATACCGTAACCTTTTCATAAATCGAGAAGAAATTTTGGCATCGATCGAATCCGCTACACTTCGGGATAATAGAGTCTCGACTACTACTTTGCGCGAGACTCTACCGAGTCTCATGATTACCGACTCATTCGGCCCTTGCCGGTTAATCGGAAGACTGTCGGTATTTGGCGTGATTCGGCCAGTTGGCCCTAAGCATCCACGCGACACCGGTGACATTAGACGGCTGCCGAGACAATTACCAATTTCAAAAATCGATAAATTTCGATGGTAAAAAGCTGATAGCACTTATCCGAATCACCCTGTACAAGTCACGCATTGACGTATGCACTGTTTCACCAGGATTCTCCCCCTTGGGACCCAGAAGCGCTGTCGGACTGCATTAAGCGTCAATTGCGTCCCGCTGTGAAGATGTCGTCTGTGAATAGATTCAATGAGTAGTTGTGTGAACCGAGACTTGGATGGAAGGGGAATGGGGTATTTTGCATCTGAATTAATCAGTGCATTGGACAATCGCCCTCGCATCCTCATCAGTCCGTCTTGGTCTAGGAAGGGGGTGATGGTTGTCAAGGAGCTTTGTCGGGATACGCAGTGACTCAAGAGGAGAGTGCGAAGTTCGGTGGCAAAGTGGATGGATTGGACACTCCTAACCCAGAAGCGTTCAGCCTCAGTCAGCTCTGAAACTGAGAGTGGAGGGCACGCTGGGAAAGTGGTGTAGCTTTCAACGTGGGACGACACCACCGTTTGCACCAAGCTGTGAGACGCAGTAATGTGGTCATTGTTGAAGCACGTGTGAGCAAGTCGGACTCTTCGGCTATGGCACTAGCAACAGCGAGTCCCACGTGACGTTGCTCAGGCAGCTCCACTTGCTCCAGCTCCTCCGAAGGCGATTGGAAATCCATGTCGCTCTCAAGGAAGGATGGTCCACGCCACCAGAGTGGGTGGTGCACTAGCTCCAGCGGTGAAATTCCCCTTGAGGCACAATCCGCTGGGTTGTCTGTGCCCTTCACATGATGCCACCGCGCATCAGGAGTCAGTCTTTGGATTTCTGCAATTCTATTAGCTACGTAGTGGCCCATCGGGTGGAGTGGCCCTGGATCCAACCCAAGGTTACTGTTGAGTCCGACCACAGGTGAGTGGGGGCGTGGCTCAGTGTGAGGACATCCTGGACATGGCGCACCAGTTTTGCAAGGAGATGAGCAGCGCAGAGTTCCAAACGTGGTAGTGAAACTTGCTTCAAGGGGGCCACCTTGCTTCGCGCCAGCACAAGCGAGATCATGGGACACTGACCTTCGTTAACCTCCCTGATGTATACCACAGCAGCAAAGGCTCGCTCTGAGGCGTCAGCAAAGCCGTGGATCTCTTTGCCCACACACGTTGGTCCCCTTGACATGGGGCGAGGCACAACGATGGACTCCAACTCATGCCACTGCGCCCTGAAGTCTTGCCACCTTTGCATCTCATCAGCTGGAAGGTTGCTGTCCCAGTCCAGGCTCAGCAGCCACGTAGTCTGGATGGTCAACTTGGTTCGAGCAGTAACTCGATTCCTTAGCCAGCCTAAGGAATCGAAGATTTGTGCTGCTTGGGACAACACAATTCTCTTCGTCACTGGACCCTCACTCACAGGTGGCACACTAAAGGAGAAACTGTCAGACGCTGGATGCCACCGCAGCCCCAAGGTGGCATGGGTGTAAGATGGAGCACTCCATGCGTGGTAGTCTACAGGCACAAGTTCAGGAGGAAGAATCCTTGCCAGTGTTTGGGGAGCGTTTGAGGCCCACTTCTTCAGTGGGAAACCGCCCGCTGTGCACAACTCAATCAAGTCACGTATTTGTGCTTCCAGCTCCTCCAGACTGTCGGCACCGGAGAGGATGTCATCCACGTAGACATCACTGCGGAGGATGTCAGCCGCACGTGGATGAGCAAGGCGCCCATCTTCGGCCAGCTGGTGGATCGTGCGGATAGCGAGAAAGGGGGCACATGCCATGCCGTACGTCACGGTGTTCAGCTGGAATTCCTTCATCTCCTCATCAGGTTTGTCTCTCCACAGTATGCGCTGACAGTCGCGGTCATCTGGGTGTACCCATATTTGCCTATACATTTTTTCAATGTCAGTGACAATGACATACAGGTGCATTCGCCAACGGAGTAGGATGTCTGGCAACGCGGGCAACAGGTTCTTCCCGACGTGAACGGCCTCGTTGAGGGTAGCTCCTGAGTGAGTTCTCCAGGAGCCATTGAAGACCACTCTCAGTTTTGAGTCTTTGAGGACTCCATGGTGAGGTAAATAGCAGTTGAGAGCAGTGTTGGGTGCGGAGTTGACTTGCGTCATATGTTGCAGTGACTCGTAGCATGCCAGGAAGTCAGCGTAGGCGTTCGCGAATTCCTTATCTGATTGGAACCGTTTTTCAGCGCGCACTACAGCGTGGAAGGCTGCTTGGCGGGTCCCGTGCAGATGCGGTCGTCCTGATCGAAAGGGGAGGCGCACGATGTACTGGCCATCAGCGGCGCGGGAATGACTTCGCGTGTAAAAGTCTTCGCACTGCTGCTCAGTTGAAGTCAGATTGGGCTAGCCCGCGATCGCCTCTTCCTGCTCCCAGAACTGACGGACGAGTGTGGACAACGATTCTTCCACGGTGCATTGGTGAGTAAGCACATGTCTGGACCCACTGGCTTGCCCCGCTGGTCCGGCCACAACCCAGCCGAATACTGTTTCCTGAGCTAGTGGTTGGCCCACTTCACCCCTTTTCACGCCGGAACGCACGATTTGAGCGTAAATGTCTGCCCCCAGTAGAATGTCAATCGGGTCAGCTCGAGTGAACATCGGGTCAGCTAACTCCAGTTCGGCGAGGTGGGTCCACTGGTCGGTCGTCACACTGGGACTCGCGGTGTATGAGGAGATTCGCGGAAGTACGAGCGCGGAGCCGGTTGTGCTGAACGATTGTGTACGCGACTTCAGTTCCAAATTCACTCGTTTTCTCGCGGTACCGGTGTGAGCACCCCCAATGCCCAATATTGCTACCGTCGTACGGAACCGTGGAGGCCTCAACCATTTGACAAGGTTTTCCGTTACCATTGAAACTTCCGAACCTTGGTCGATAAGGGCGCGTGCTTCATGGTAAGTCCCGAATTTATCGGCTATCAAGACCCGCGCGGTGGCAAGCAGTACCGGCGCGGTGCTTGTGCTGTGTTCGCGCGCGGGGTGCACATTTTTTGCTCCGGAATCACTACCACTAGCTCTCACGAAGGCGTCATGCACAGAGCTGTGATGTCGACCGTCGCACGCGAGGCATGTCTTCGTGGAAGGGCACTCAGCCGTGTCATGCTGTCTAAGGCAATTGAGACAGCACCGATTCTGCTCGAGGAAGTTTTTCCTCTCACCCGGCGTCTTGGCCTTGTACTCTTGACAAGCCATAATGTAATGAGCCTCCTTACACAATGGGCACGGGCGCCCTGGTGTTGCGCGTTTTTCTGCGTGGTGTGACCGAGCAGAGGTCGCACCAGACTTCGAGGTCAGACTAACCGTCGAATTGGCAGACGAAACCGACGGTTGGATTGCCTCAAGGGAATGAATCCTATTCTCGAGGAATGACTGCAACTCACTGAACGGCGGAGGGTCCCTAGAGTTTTCATGAGACAATTCCCACTCGCGACGCGTCGTATTGTCCAGTAGATCCGAAACCGCGCACACGAAGAAATCTTCGGAACTCGCGATGGGCCTTTTAATGCTCTCCAGAGTGTTCACTGTGTCTGAGGCACAATTCAAAATTCGGCGGAGTTCACTTACTGATTCGGATTTCATTTTTCGCAGGGCAGCAAACTGGGCGTAGGTGGACCGTACCAAGATTCTGGTGTTTTCGTATCGGTCTCGCAGTATTGTGGCGGCACGATTGTAATTCGGTCCTACTGTGGGGAGGTTTTTGATGAGGGTGTCGGCTTCGCCCCTCACACTCATCTTTAAATACTAGAGCCTCTCCACGTTGGTCAGGCTTACGTTCGCGTCGACAAGCGACTCAAACAGGTCCTTGAAGGCGGGCCAATCCGCATAGTCGCCCGAAAAGACTGGCAGAGGAATCTTGGGCAACGCAGGCTTGTGGTTGCTCTCTGCTCGCGCCAGAGAAGCAGCAATGGAGCACAACCCAGCCTGTCTAAGGGCGTAGTCATGGAAGAGGCCCTGCTGGGTCAGGAACAGCTCCTCCGTGGTCGACGGCACGTCTTTGCTGAAGTATTCAGTCATCTTCAGCTGGGCACGGAATTTCAGTTTCAGCGTCTCATGCTGCTGCTGAAACTTGGACCAGTAGTCTCCTAGGAGACTGAGGAGGGCCTGGACAGCGCCGCTGGTTATCTTAGCCTTTCCTAGTTTCTTCAGGTTTTCCTCGATGCGACTGATTTTCCCCTGAAGCTCGAGCTGGTCCTCGATTAGATCCTCCATGGTGAGTTCTGCTGGTTCCGCCTGTTTCGCCATGGTCTGGCTACTGTTAATATGGCACTTTTCACTTTCAGAAGCACTGGTCACCACGTGGCGACGTATATCCGGCTCGAAGGACCAAAATGTTCGGAATTATAAGCGAGTGGACTGTAATTTTTGGATGCTTGAAAAGACTGGCTGTACAGTTGATTGTATTAAATAAACGTGTATTATGTTTTGTTCAATCCTACAAGTTCGTGGTTAACTTTTCCCTCAGGTAGGGATATCCCGGCGCAAGGTCCTGAGCACGCGACGGGAGCGTGTCGGTACGCACGTGATTAAGAATCACTTCGGTCGACAGGAAAGAGGAAGTGCTCCTTGTGAGCCCTACTTTTATAGCCCACTCCCACTTGTGGTGTAATGAGTGCGTCACTATCGGGATGGCAGTAATTGGCCCTCTCAAGTGGAAGTGGGAGCAGGTGTTTCGGCGCAAGTCGCTGTACGCGGCGGTGATACGCATTGCGTGCGAAAGGTGATGCCCAAAGGCGCGAAGTTAGCATTGCCTTCAAACAGTAATGTCGCTGAACTTCCGCAGCACGCTCGCGTGGCTACAGTTGCACCAAGAGTGACGAGCCGACACGCGATCCCTAATTACATGCCCCGCGCGCCGCACGCCCTCCCACGTCCTGCCGGTCTTTTCGGTACCGCGCCGTCTCGAGGGTTGACCGGGTGTCTTAGCGCGCCTAAGACACCCGATCCTGGGCCTTGACCCGCGCCGGTAAGGCAGGGACCGCTGTACGTCGCCGTCCCTCCTTCTATGCTCGGCAACTCCGAGGCTGTGCTTCGGCCCGCTCGCCCGATTGTACTTGGAAGAGCGCCTTCCTCGGGCGCCAGCCTCACGCTCCACGGCTCTCGTCGGCCTTAGGTGCTCCTTTGCCCTGACGAGACATGTCCCTTTTTCCCTCGAGGTCGCCTCAATTAATAGATTCCCTGTTGAGGACTCGGTGCCCGAAGGCAAGTTAATACACGCAAAATTGGCCTAGGGGTTTCACTTTGAGCAACGGCTGTTCGGACAGCGAGCGTGCGGGCTGAGTTGCGCCTTGGCGCGAGCGACGAGTGGGACGGCTAGTGACGGGGCAGACGGCCCCGTTACATCCTCCCCTCCCTGGCGCGAGCCTCCGGCTCGCCACCCTGCGCTCCCTGTGTGCCCGTGGTCTCGATGCCGTGGCTCCAACTTTCACCAAAATAAATAAACGAAACAGGTACACAAGTTCGACGGCGTCCTGGGCCCCTGGCCCACGTGGACGAGGGTTCCCTGTCGCCAGGGTCTACCTACGCACTCGGACGGACAATACAACGGTAGGATGTACAGGGTGATGCGGATAATTGGAATCAGCTTTTTACCATCGAATTTTATCGATTTTTGTGATTGGCAATTGTCTCGGCGGGCGTGTGATGTCACCGATGTCGCGTGACTGCTCAGGGCCAACTGGCCGAATCACGCCAAATACCGACAGTCTTCCGATTAACCGGCAAGGGCAGAATGAGTCGGTAATCATGAGACTCGGTAGAGTCTCGCGCAAAGTAGTAGTCCCCTACGGCGCGCGACAGCCGAGACTCTATAATCCCGAAGATTCGATCGATGTCAAAATTTCTTACGGTATTAGGGATTTATATCTGAATTTAGTATTTTAGCTGTAATTTTTCTGAATCCGATGAGCCAAGAATCAAGCGAATCGGTTCAGCCGTTTGGGGGATATTATTATTTTCCTCGTGGGCAAGCACGTTTATTCATTGGTAAAACATTTCTGCACTGCACTCTGGCAGGGGGGGGAGTGCGAGAGATTCGCGTGACATAATAAATGTTTTATGCATAATAAATAATATAGGTAATCCTATCATTCTCGCACTATATGCCGAGAAATAATTCTTGTTTCTCTCATTATTATAACTATAAAACGAAATATTGAAAGACTCGGCCGCAATCCTTGATCACGCCGCTGCTGCAGGCGTGTTGCCTCCGCCTTCCAAAAAAGGGTGAAGGCCTGGCAGTTGACTTGAGGTAAGGAGAGAATTGCTGGCTCTGTCAATATTTCGCTCTATAGTTATAATAAAAGAAAAAACAAGAATGATTTCTTGCCAGAATGCACCGCTGACACGCTCTTTACTATGTTTATTATGCCACGTATCGCCCACACTTTCCCTGCCAGTGTGCAGTGCAGCAATGTTTTATTACCGACTCATTTTGCCCTTGCCGGTTAATCGGAAGACTGTCGGTATTTGGCGTGATTCGGCCTGTTGGCCCTAAGCAGCCACGCGACACCGGTGACATTAGACGGCCGTCGAGACAATTACCAATTTCAAAAATCGATAAAATTCGATGGTAAAAAGCTGATTCCAATTATCCGCATCACCCTGTATATGTTACGTACCAGGACCTCAGGTACGATGACTAGAATGGTGGGTTGACTAGGTGGTTCCCCTATCAGATAGGACGGGATCGGCTGCGTTGACAGGCGGAGGTTAGGTCGGCGCTCTTGCCAGCGCGTCGGTCGTCCGCTTGTCTCGAGCTCTTCGGGTGTCTTCGGCCGTAGCCGCGATGTTTCGGCTGCACCGGCTTCGCTCGCCGGTCGTTGCTTCCTGGTGGGGCGACACGACGCTGCCGCGCGTCGCACAGTGGTCTGAAACACGATTCTAGCCGGAAAAAAATAGGAAAATGGATGGTAAAAAAAACGAATTTTGAGTATTGGAAATCTTCGACAGGACAGTATATGAGGGAGTTCAAGCGTCATTTTAATTATAAATATCCATTCAAGCCCTAAGGTGTATTCATAATATATTTTTATCTTAATATGCAATGCCAAGTAACATGAAATGGATTTTCATTGACACCGTCGGCTTATAGATTATTTTTGTGTTTTTGCATTAATGTTCGATGTTTGTTAGAGGAAAATGTGTCCCCCTTTCTCCATTTGCAATCATCTATCTTTTTAAAAGAAAAAAACACACACAAACACTTCAATATTCGCTGCGAAAAAAGTACCGACTTGTACCGGTCTGGTGGATGTTTCAACTTTTAAAGTGAAGCTTTAAGAACAACATATTACAAGAGCAGCTGCCAGTTCTTGCCTATTTTCAAGTTACAGGGATTCTTATGGATCAGAGAAAACGCCCAATTTACTGGAAGCCTAACTGTTATGTATTTTGCACTTGAATAATCTCTACGAAAAGACTAACACGGTGGAGAGGAGTAATAGTCTTTTTACGATTACTTTATAACTTAATCGCCAATATCTCAAGGTATAAATACCCTTTGCAGATAGGGTTGCCAGGCGCACAGTTCTGGGAAGGATAACCGAGACGATTACCTCCACTGATTTCACTGAAGATAGGCCGATAAAGATAGACGAGGTGTTCAGATAGACAACATAGCGGCGCGCTTTATTTTAAATATAGCAAATTAATATAGTATTGAATATAAGACGTAACTATAGTAATATGAAAATTTTATACTTAAATGTATAAATCTAATAACATTTGTTATGTTAGGTTTTAACTATACGACTTACAATAATTAATATTGTTGGATTATAAGCATTATACATTATATTATTTGTCGTATACTTGTACAATAGTTGATACATTCAAACGCATTTTTCACAAAAACCTCTCTCTTCAATTACTTTCATTAAAGCATGAAAATTAGAAAAACTTGTAAATTGGTCATCTAATTTGTATTTACCGATTTCCATACTTAAATTACAAAGCTTTTTGTTCATTTTACTTCGTTCAGCAAGATTGTGTCTCATTTAATTTTGATTAGATCGTAGAAATTATTTTTTTCCGGCTAGAATCGTGTTTCAGACCACTGTGCGTCGGGCGCGTTCGGTGGGGGTCGGCAGCGCTTGGCTCCCGCGGCCAGCGCGGACTTCTCAGCTGCCGACTTCCCAGCTGACCCTCTTCGGCCTCCCTGCCCCGCGGCTCCCCCGGCCGCGGAGCTGCTCGCATAGACTCCGGGCGCGCTCCGCTGGATTCAGGAACTGTGTGCACTCTTCGGTTACGTGCGTGGGTGGGCGGTAGAGTGTTTAAAGTTCTACCACCTACCCACCTGCGAGGGCTTGGCCCGATGGCAGGTGTTGTGGGCCCTCGCTCCCCTGGAGCCGCGGATGGTCGGCGGTCCTCCCTGGGCCGCTGTCTACTTGCGGCCCCCCCTATCGCGGGCCTCGATGGTGACGGGCCCGCCTCACTCCTCTTCTCTCTGGCGACTTCTTTAGCCGGAGAAGCGTGCCGAGCGCTCGGCCTCCAGCCCATCGGGAGCTACGCTGGCCCTGTCGGCGGGCCACGCGTGCCACGTGGTGTTGCGGTAGGGGCAGACCGGGGTGTCTGCGCCCTGGTGGCCACACCGGTGGCAGTAAGGGCGGCGGGCGGGTCGGCGGCAGAAGGACTGCCGGTGCCCCCCCCCCCCAACTCCAGCACCGCACGTCGCACGCCCCCTCCGCGGCCTCGGTCGAGGATGCCCCCGCGATCAGGTCGGCGGGGTTGGCGCCCAGCTGTTTTAAGGCGTCCCGCGCGAATTGGCGCCGTCGGTCGACCTCTTCCCGCCGGGCGCGGTCAGCCGCGCGCGACTGGTCCTCCAGGTATCGGGCCTCGAGGTCCCGGAGCCGCTGCAGCTCGTTCTTTTCCTCCCGCAATCGCGCCTCCCGGCGGCGGTCTTCTCGGGCCCACTGCTGGGCCCTGTCCTCCATACTCTGTTGCCGGACCCGCCGGCGTAGGGCGATTGTCCGGGCGTCGAGGCCGAGTTGGCCCTTCCTGGCGTCCTCCGCTGCCAGGAACGCGGTATATCCCGCCTTCCATTGGGTTGGGCTCGCGGTCCCGGTCGAGGCTGTCGGCGGTGCGGGCTCCGCGGCGCGTCCCTCGCTGCTTCGGTCGGCCCCCCGGGCGCACTCCCGGTATCGGGCTTCGCCGGCGTTGAGGAGCTGCAGGGCCTCCTCCCTGTTGGCCTCTTCCTGTCGCCGCGCCGCGTAGAAATAGCGGAGGTCCAGCCACACCTCGGCGACTCTCACCCACGAGTCTGCGTCGGCGCCCTTTTTTTTTTTTTTTTTTTTTTTACGTGGGGAAATCCTCATGGACACCCCGCCGCCCTGGTGGGGGCGACGGGGTAGTGCCGGACTCTTACCGGCTAAAACCCCACGGTGGCCATCCTCGGCGCTGACTGGGGCGACACCGGGAACTCTGGTAGAACACTACCGGTGCCGCCCCGCGCCCGCCCCCTATTGGAGGCACGTCTCGTGGTGGGGGAGCGGCCATCCGCTCTCTCGCTTTCACGAGAGAGGGAGGCTTCCCCCACTACTCGCGGGGAGACACGGCTCACCGCACTCCTTCGGTAGCGGCGAAGGAGGCGGGAACCGCGCCCCCGCATTACCCATCCCTCCTGGGCGGGTCGTGCGACCACTACACGCCCGCCCCGCCTCGGGGCCGCTTGCGCAGGCGACAGAGCCACCACTCTGCCGCCTCGCGGCCCCTTGGCAAGCACCCGGCCCGTCAACGGGTCGAGATCCGTCGACGGGACCGGGGCTTCGCTCTACTGCGGGGGGACAAGATCCCCCCGCGCGGGTCGGCGGCGGGGACGGGCCCTCTGCAGACGGAAGGGGTCCGTCCTCTCCCGCCGCCGCTCCGCCTCCTCCTTCTGGGAGAGCACTTCCTCGCAAAAGGCGAGGAAGGCTCTCCACGACCTCTCGCTGCCGAGGATCTGTCGGATGACCGTCGGCAGCGAGAGGTCCCTTCCGATATACCGGACCAGGACACGGCGCTGTTCCCTCCAGGCCCTGCAATACTGGAGGGTATGTTGCGCCGTGTCCGGGTCCCCATCACAATGGTGGCACTGTGCCGTCGCCTCCTTCCCGATGCGACGCAGGTACTCACCGAAGCAGCCGTGCCCGGTAAGCACCTGCGTCGCGCGGTAGGAGAGCTGCCCCCTGCCGCGACTCAACCAAGCCTCGAGGCTCGGGAGAATCGCCCCGACGGCTCTGTGGCGGGAGTTGGCTGGATCTTCCAGCCTTTCCCGCCACATCTCGACAACGAGCCGTCGGGTCTGGCGCTTGAGCTCCTCGACCGACCGTTCCGTGGCTGTTCCGCCCCTGTTGCGGAGGGCGCGAAGACCCAAATAGGTCCTCGCGTCCCCCACCGCCAGGATGTCCAGGGGCGGAAACCTCGCCAGTAGGGTGGCCGACGCCAGGGAGATCGTGCGATATCCTCGCACGACCCTGGCGGCCATCCGACGCTGTACCCTGAATAGCAGGGCACAATTGCGCCGGCTGGCCGCCAGGTCGTCCGCCCAGACTGGTGCCCCGTAGAGCACCATGGAACGGACGACTCCCGCATAAAGGCGTCGGACACCCTCCCACGGTCCCCCGATGTTGGGCAGCAGGCGTCCTAGAGCGCCTGCCGCCTTCTCAACTCGGGGGATAAGCCGGCCGAAGTGCTCGTTAAAGCGCCAGAGGCCGTCCAGGGTGAGTCCGAGATACTTCATCGTATCTCTCACCTGGACGCGGGTCTCTCCTACCGCAATCCACCGCTGGGGAGGCGGCCCCGCATACCGTTGGCGATCGTAAAACCAGATCGCCTCGGTCTTTTGCGGGGCCACCCGAAGGCCCAGTCGGTGGATTCGGGCGACGACACAGGCCACCGCCGTCTCCGCAACGCGGATGGTCCTCCTCCCATCCTCCCCGCTGACTACCACGAGTGTGTCGTCTGCATAGCAGATCACCGTAGAGTCAGCGGGGAGTGCAGCCCGCAGGACGTAATCGTAGCCGAGGTCCCATAGCAGGGGGTCCAACACGGACCCCTGCGGGACCCCGGCGTACGTCTCCCTCTCATACTCCTGCGTCCGGCCCATGAACTTAATGCCCCTGTCGGCGAGGTAGTCCCCGACGACGGCCCGTAACTCAGGGGGCACTCGATGGTACTCGAGCGCCTCCCTGATGACCCACCAGGGCAGGGTGTTAAAAGCATTCACTATATCCAAGGATAGAGCGATACACACCCTGCCCCGGCTTGCAGCCGACTCCGTCAGGGACCTTAGGCGCTTGATCGCGTCTATCGTCGATCGTCCCTGACGGAAGCCGAACTGCCCGTCGTCGAGGTCCGGACCTGTCGCCGACAGGTGCCGGACGAGGCGGTTGGCAATAACTCTCTCGAAGAGTTTGCCCGCCTCGTCCAGCAAGCAAATGGGCCGGTACGCGGAGGGAGAGTCCGCGGGCCGCCCATCCTTCCGGATGAGGACCATCCGCGCCCGCTTCCAGGAGCGGGGGAACCTACCGCGCCTCAGACAGCTGTTAAAAAGCTGCCCGAGGCGCGGGACCAGGACGCCCATGGCCATGGCCAAGGCCCTGCCTGGGATGCCGTCCGGGCCCGGCGCCCTGTTCGCGCGGGCCCGGAGACGCCTAATCGCGGCGTCGAGCTCGCCGCCAGTGACCCCCATGGTGGCCTCGTCCCACTCAAAACGGGGACGAGGCCGACCGGGGGTGGGGTCCTCTGCTCCCGCAGGGAACAGAGTAGCCACCACCCGGTCGAGAAACTGGGGGTCAAGCAGCTCCGTTGTTGGGGGCGCCCATGGACGTAATCGTCCCATGACGATTTTGTATGGGCGCCCCCACGGATCCCCGTCCAATGTGGCGACGAGCTCGTCCCAGGCTTTGGCCTTGGCGGCTTTGATGGCCCGCTGCAGGGCGACCGCTGCCTCGCGGTACGCCGCATACAGCTGGGCCACCTCCGCCGCGACCTGACCGCGCCGTCTCCTGGCGCGGGTGTACTGGCGCCTGCGGTGAACGCAGGCGGAGCGCAGGACAGCGATGTCCTGCGACCACCAGTACACCCCGCCGACGTGGGGGGGCCGTGCTCGGGGCATTGCGACGTCGCAAATCGACGTCATCGCGCCCCGAAGCGACTCGGCCCCCTCGTCCGGGTCGGGAGACTCGTGCTCGTCCCCCGACCCGTCCTGCCAGGCCACGGCGATCGCTGCCGCCATGAGAGCGTCCCGGTCTAGGCGCCTCAGCGCCCATCGCGGTGGTGGGTTGCCTCCTCCACCACGAGGGTTGCCCGCTGCTTGCGGGCGGCGCGTCGGGGCGACGGGTGTGGCGACCACCTCCATCGTCAGATAGAGGTGGTCGGAGAGCGTCTCCTGCTCTTCCACAACCCGCCACCCGGACACACGGCGCACGGTGGCCGGGGAGCCGAAGGTCAAATCGACGACCGACTCCCCATTCCACCGCACGCACGTGCTAGCCGACCCCCGGTTGATTAACCGGAGGTCGTGCTGCGCCGCCCAGTCCAGCAGCATCCCGCCCCTTGCGTCGTCCCGGGGGGTTGCCCCACGCCACAGCGTGGGCGTTGAAGTCCCCCAGGACGAGTACCGGGCGCGGCCGTGTGCGGGAGATGCACCCACCGACCGCACCCAGGTACGCCTCGAACGCATCGAGGCCGCAGTTGGGCGAGATGTAACAACCCACCACCGCGAGGTTCCCCCACTGCACCGCCACGAATCCCCGCCCCTGCTCCAGGGATGAGCAGAGGGGGGAGTCGGGCCAGTGGGTGCGAATGATCGCGACGGAGCCGCACGCATCCCCGACCCAATTAGGGTCGCTGGGAGGTACGGCGTACGGCTCCGCCGCGATCGCCAAACTCACTCGCCACTCGCGCAGGGTGTGGACAAGGAGGTGCTGGGCCCTGCGCGAGTGGTTGAGGTTGGCTTGGAGGAGGCGCTGGGACATTATTACGCCGTGTCCATGGCCTCCTCCAAGCCTCCCCCACTTTGGGCCGCTTCTGGCCCCTTGGCCGCCTTCTCCGCCGGCTCGGCGGGGGCGGCCACTTTCGGTCGTGGTGGCGGTTTCGGCTTGGGTGCCGTCCTCGCCACCACGACCTTCAAGGGCGGTACCACCGGGACGCTGGAGACAACAGCCAGCGCCGGTGGTCCGCCCTTGCCGCCCTTCGCCTTTGGCGGCGGAGCCTTCCCCGATTTCGGGTTTGGCTTCGCCGCCGCAGGCTTCTTGGAGGCCTTTTGCCGCAAGGCGCGGCAGGCCTCGCCGCCGAGTCGGTGCTCGGCCGGGCGGCCGAGGTCGCTGCAAAGTGGGCATTTCAGCCGCCCGGCCTTGCATTGTCCGGCCCTGTGGCCCTCCGCCCCGCAAGCGTAGCAGCGGCGGCTGCGGTCCACGGCGGACTTGCACTGCCGCTGCACGTGCCCCGCCTCAAGGCAGCGGAAGCACTGCAGCGGCCGTGCAGCTAGCGCCTCTACCCTCACGGAGGTCCAGCCGATGGTAAGTCGGCCGACCTCCGTGATCCTCCCGGCCGCGGTAAGTGGGCACCGCAGCCAGAGGGAGCCCAGTTTGGAGGGGGCGGACGACCGGATCTCACCGGTCGTCACTTCCCCCTCCTTACACCCGCCCGCCTTGGCGATGGCCGAGATGACCTCGCCGACGGTGACGGACTTGATAAGTCCTGTCACCCTCAGCTCGGTCTTTTTCGAGGGGCGGGCGATACGCGCCTCCGACCCCTCGAAAATCCCGGCCATCGCCTCCGCCAACCTATCGGCCTTCTGCGCGCCGTCGGCACCGGGGATCTCGAGAATGAGACCCCCGGTGACGGCGCGCTTGGGCCTCACTGAGGCGATGCCCAGGTCGGCGAGCTTAATCTGCTCGCGCGCCCTGGACATCGCCTCCGCGTAGGTGAGCCTGGACCCCTCCGGGACCGTCAGCGTGACTGCTGCGGTCTTCGGAGGGCGTCCAGGCACCACCTTGGTCCCACCGGCACCTTCGGCCCACTTCGCTGCCTTGGCCGTGGCAGCAGGAGGTGGTGGGGCTTTGCGGCCCTGCCCGCCCTTCTGCTTGCGACCCACCACCGTCGCCCACGTCTCTCCCTGCGTGGGAGGTGCGGGCGGCGGTGGTATCTGTGGGCCACCGGCGGTCGGGGAGTTTTTGGGTGTTTGGGCAGCAGCCTCGACTGCTGCCCCACCCTTCTTTCCCTTCCCCTTCTTCCGCTTCTTCTTCCGGCGGCGGACTGTACCGTCCACCGCCGGAGCCTCCGCGGAAGAAGCGGCGGCTCGGACGGGCTCACACCCACCCGCCCGAGTCGCCGCCTTCACCCCCAATGGAGGCCTCACCGCCCGCCCAGGGAAGAGCTCCTCCCTGAAGCGGGTCAGCTTGGCCTCCACGAGAGCCCCGACCCGCGCCATCACTCTCTCATCAAGAGTGAGGCCGACGGGGCCATCGTTGGGGGCGCAGGGTGTCCTCGCCGTGGCGCCCGAGGGTCCAGCCCCCTGGCAGTCCAGGAGTTCGACCTTCCTCGAGAGGGAGAAAATCTCCCCCTCGAGGTCGGCGATCCTGGCCCTCAGACGCCTATTCTCGGCCCTAATGAGGGCCCCTTCCCCGTCGGAGTTGGCTCTGGCTGCCAACTCCGTCGCCGCCACCGTGGCCTCTTGGGCCGCCTCCCGGAACCTGCGTTTGTAGGTGCCCTTGAGGTTGGACGAGGTGGTCGCCAGATGACGCACCACGTCCATCGCCTCAATTATATGGGCACCTACATCCGCGGACGAGCTGACCCTCAGCCTCCGCGCCAACTCAGCCTCTCGGCTGAGAGCCTGGGCGGCGCTCTCCTCCCCGGTGGGCGGTGGGTCGCCCGGTGTTGCCGACGGCTCAGGCTCTGAGCCGCCGGTGGGCTGCCCCATTTGGGACTCGGTCCCAGCGCGCGCCGAGTCGACCTGGCGTTTCTTCGCCAGTGCCGACCCGGCGCTCTCCCCCGTGGATGGGGGCCCCCTCTTTCGCCGGGAACCTCCCGGCCGCGAGGAGCCCGATGCCATCGAGGCATCGGACCCCTCGCCGCCAGAAGCCTCCGTCGTCGCCGAGCCGCGTCGGGAGAGGACCGTGTCGGGCAGGCGGCTCAACACCACCGAACATCTCGGCACGGCCCTCTCGGTCACCGACACCACGGAGGCGACGGACGTGTCCGAGTCATCGGACTTGCCCGCGCTGTCCTCCGTGGGCCGGATGACCACACGGCCCTTCTTCTTCCTCCTAGCGGAGGGGGTCGCAGGCGGCCTCATTCCGTTGCTGGAATGGGCAGCGCTGCTGTCACCCTCCACTTCTCCCCCCTTGGAGCTGGGAATCTCCACGTCGTCTTTTTGGCACGTTTCAAATCCATTCTTTTTCGTTGTCGTCTCCATTTTTATTTATTTTTTTTCCCTCCACGTCTATATGTAAGTGTGATGTAGTGTGTGTATGTGTATGTGTGTGTGTGCGTAGTTGTGTTGAGAGACGGTCATCGCCCGGAAAATCCGAACCCCCCAGAACGAGGAGGGGCCGGCCGCGCCGTCGCGGCGGCTAAGCTTTTTAAGCTTTTTAAGGCATCCACGGGTGGCCTCGGAAGAGCCCCCCGGGACGGGCTGCAGGGTCCCATCCGGTCACCAACCGGCACTACAACCCGCCCCGAGATTATTCGCCCCTGATAGTGCAGCCTCCCCATTGGTTAGATGGGGTTCGGGCACCTGTACTAGGGAGCGGCCCGGGTGTGCCATCCCCGGTTTATCAACTGTACCCTCCCGTGGTACCACCGCGACAGAACGACCGACCATCCCCCCGAACGGGAAGAACGGCCCCGAGCGAGACCATCTCTCGTGTGTGTGTTGAAGTGTAATGTAGGGTGTGTTTCTGTGTGTGTGTGCTCCCCCGCGGTGGACCACCTCGAAGAGGCGGCACACCGCGGGAGAGTGTGTGTAAGGTGTGTGTAAGTGTGAGTGTGCGCTGGTTTTGGTCCGCGGCGACTGCTTACGCGAGTCGCAACCCTCCAGTTGGAACCGGAGGGGCCCCCTATCCGCCACCTGGGGACGCGCCGTGTCGAAGACCAGCAACTCCCTCCACGATGCCGGTGGTTTGTGGGAAGGTCTTAGAGACCACCCAACTGCACCGGTCACCGCGGCACGGCTGGTGGAGGCCCAACCAAGTTTGGTGGCGACCCAACATCTCTTGTCGGCCTCGGTGGGTTGCGGTGCTGGATCCTAGGATAGAGGGACAAGGGGGAACCACACAGATAATCGCTAATCTACCACCACCCATCCCTGGGTCAAACAAAAGGAAAAACGAAAAGAAAAATTCCGTGCCTCGATCAGTCCGTCATTTGGCGACATACGGCTTAAGATCTTGGACGTGTACCACGCCCGCTGGTTTCCCGTCCGTCGTCTCACACTCATAGACCACAGGGGAGCGGACCTTGGAGATCACGAAAGGCCCATGAAACTTGGTTGTTAACTTGGCGGCGGTGTTATTTGCTGCTGATGACAACACGTGCTGTCGCTTAAGTACACGGTCGCCGATGTCGAAGCGACGCACAGTGGCCGATTTGGGTTCAAAACGAGCGCATCGAACTTTATGCACTAAAAAATTCACAGAGCAGGAACGAAAATTGAACGCTATATTCTTATTCTAGACACTATAGAGCACAGAAAATGTTAGTACACGTTTTGTTTGTCTCGAATAGTTGTGAAGATAACGACAGATTTATAGAGTATTAATAGAGTATTAAATGGAGAACTTTAACTTTATCTACTGGCCCAGCAGCGTGAAGCAGCGTAATTATTTTTGTCCCCTCTGAAAATAGATTTTTTCCCGCAAATATTGATACATAATTCATCTGCGGGAAATTGCGGGAAATTGCGGGAAATTGCGGGAAATTCCCTTAAAAATAAATCAAAGTTTAAAATTTCAATCCCCATACATTTACAATTGCTTTGCAAAATCCAAATATCAAATCGTCATATTTAAGTGAAAAAATAACCATAATTTGGAATGTTTGCAATAATGCAATAAATGTAGATGTTAAATATTTAATTATCCTCGGAACTGGATGAAATGTTAGATCGTTGGAGGGGTTCGGATGTAATGGCTTAACGGCCGAAATACCCGCCCCTCCGAATCACGGCGTAAGGCCACCCCAGGGGTTTTAGGCGGTAGGAGTCCGGCATACCCCCTAGCCTCGGGGCTAGGGGGATCCATGATGGATTTCCCCTGGGTGTTAGGCGTACGAAATGTTAGGCCTGACTCGTACGAGGCACCCGTTGTTAGAGATGACGACGAATCGGATGTGAGAACAATATTTTAGGATAAACAATAAGAATTTGCCTTAACTGTCTGTATATCTAACAACTGGTTCAATTTTTGCAGAGTTCAATTACAAGCGAAAGCGAGGAGGAGCCTGACTCTCCTAACAATTCATCCAGTTCGGAGGATGATTAAATGTTTAACAGCTTTATTTATTGAATTATTGCAAACATTCCAAATTGTTGTCACTGGAGAGGTAGGACTTCCATAACTATTAGTGCATACTCGCTTATTTGAAGCAGTACGAAAAAGTTGTACAGGTATGCCACCAATTTACTCAAATTGTTATGTACGGTTTATATGTTAAGGATAGGGTAAAACAATGAAATTTGATCTATGAAACAATTCTAAAATGAATCATATTACTTGAGAGACGAAGAGAGAAAATTGATTAAAATATTGCAATTTCTAACTACCACTGGGCACCATAATTTTTTGAAAAAAAGCTAATTATGGTCTAATATTAATCTTGATGTCACACAGATGAAAACAAGCCGAAAAAGTTGAGAATTGCTACAATGCAACCTGAAATATTGTTCATGCGCGCATATTAGACCCAAATCGGCCACTGTGCGTCGTCGCGATCGCCTTTTTCAGGGTGTCGAACGCGTCCTGTCCCGCGATCGTCCACTCCCGCGCCTCGCTCTTACTAAGTAGGCGGTGTTGAGGCTCCGCCACGGTTGCGAAGTTCGGGATAAACGAAGTTATACACTCAAAAAAAACATTAAAATGTAAAAAATAGCGCCAAGTAGTTTAGTCCCTCACAAAAATATATTTCTTAATATTAAACCTACCACCTATACCCCTACGGGACCAAAATATAATTGATATCATTGGAAATAGAAAGCCAAGTCTTTATTCAAACACGAACCCAAAAAAGATCTTGCCTCACAAAAAAACGTGTGTCGCATTCCGCAAATGCCCCACAAAAATTATAATTATCAAAGAAACCGCAATACTTGGCCATCCCGGTTCTTCACAAATCCATTTGTGTGTTGACTTGGAACTCGATTTGTCAAGAACCGGGCGGGCCCAGTATTGCGGTTTCTTTCATAATTATAATTTTTGTGGGGCATTTGCTTAATGCGGCACACGTTTTCTTGTGAGGCAAGATCTTTTTTGGGTTCGTGTTTGAATAAAGACTTGGCTTTCTATTTCCAATGATATCAATTATATTTTTGGTCCAGTAGGGGTATAGGTGGTAGGTTTAATAATTAGAAATATATTTTTGTGAGGGAGTAAACTACTTGGCGCTATTTTTTACATTTCAATGTTTTTTTTGGGAGTATAACTTCGCCGACGAGCGAGTCGAGTGTGCGAAATTCGATCGCGCGGCGCACCTGCCCGATGTTTACGTGTGCCCGGGCCGCCGCTGTCGATTGCTCGGTGTGCCCGTTGCCTAAGATGTAGTATTTCGCGTCGGTTTGTGCCACTGTTATTTTCGCTGCCAGCTTCCGCACGAGCGCGGGGCTCAAAAAGTTGTCGCTCGCGCCCCCGTCGACAAACGCTTTAACGCGATGTCCCGCGATCTTCGCGATTATGTACAATAGCGTCGGTGCTATTGGGTCGCCTTCGATTGGGTCGAGATCCCGTGGGTCGGACGAATCCTCGGAATCGGTGTAGGCTGCTTCCCCCCGCTCATCTCCAGCTGCTATTGCCCCCGCTAGCGCTGGCCGCCCTGGTTTCTCGAGCACTTGGGGCAATTCCAGGTCGACGCGCCCGGCGTGTCGCAGCGATAGCAGTGATCTTTCTCGGGGGCTACGCAGCAGGAGCTGCGGTGGCCCGTGGCGCCGCAATTCCAACAGCGGACTTAATCCCATCCCTCGAACCCCCGCTCCTTGCCGCCCCGTCCTCCGCCCGATTTCCCCTTTTCGCCCCGACCGCTCGGCCCCGCCTGCCGCTGTTCTTCAATTTGGGCGACGACCCCTGTCGGAGGTTTCCCCCCGTCGCCGACACGCTCTCTACAGTGCGTGAGTATGGTGGGTCGCCCTCCACTTCTATCGCCCGACCCAACCGCGCTAACTCATGCAGCGTATCGAACGAGGCCCGCCGAATGTTCATCCTTAAGTGTGGATTTAGGTTTCCGTAAACTCATCTCAAGATAACTTCCTCTGATAGTGGAGGGACTAGGTACCGACGCCGCCTGTCGATGTCGGCTCGATATCGCGCGAACGATTCGTTGTCGAATCTCTCCCGTCAACAATAAAGGTGCGCAGCGTATGAGGTCTCGATCCGCGACAGGAGTTATTTCGCGGTGTGCCCCGACTCTATCTATGAACGCGTCTTGGTCGTCGGTGGAGTCGCCCGAGTAGGAAAGTTTCCACTTCCGTATCTCCGTGTGCGCGTTGGTGGAGGGTGTCACCTGCATCGCGTCGTCGTCGATATCGAGAACGTGTCGCGGTGGGCGTAAGTTGGCCTTCGGGGCGTGGTAGTCGGCCGGTCGCTTTGTTTTCGCGGCGTCCAAACGCGACGGTCCCGCGGGCTTTATCTCTCCCATGTGTGCGGTCGTCCTTATCGGCGATGATGTTTTTCGCGGCGCGCTCGGTTGCCGCGTGTCTTCCCCCCGGCCCTGCAGCCCTACTCCCAGCCCCGCCACGAACGCATCGGTCCCGGCCAAGATATCGAGATTCGATGCTCGGAATGGTATAACTCGGCGGCCAGCAGGCCGCTCCTCCACCTCCGACGGTTCATAATTGTCGAGTTCCACGAGTTCCTCGTCCGACGATCGAACTTCCTCCCCCGGTATGGCCGGCCGATCGCTGGCCCCTGGCATTCTCGTCATCGCCTCGATCAGGCGCGTCCGCCTTTGCTCTCTAGAGCCTTGCTCGTCGATGCCTAGTGTCTCGAGGCGTCGATCCACACTTAAGTCCGACAATTTCTCTATGATCGCGCGCACTTTGGCTTTCCGAGGCGGTAGTGCCATTGTCTACCCGAATTCGAAATGACCTTCCCAACCGTTGCCGCTGAGCCTACGCCGTTGCGTGTTTACGCCCGCGCCTACCTGCTACGACCGTGTTTACCCTGCGCCGGTTTTTATGATACCCGCCGCGCAGTTCTCGAACGTTCGAACCAAGTTTCTACCGTTCGTGATCTCCTGAAAGAAATGTTAGGCACATGTACCGAGAAAAATTTTTCGACCGACCCTGTCCCTCGGCCTAAGTCTTCCAGAAATTTTCGGTGTTCGGTACACTATTGGGGAAATTGACGAGGTACGATTAACCCCCCTAATATTCCCCACCACGTGCCGTGGTAGTTGGGTGCCAATTTTTGTGAGGGAATTTCCTGGGGAAAGAATCCCCGGGGCTTGGCCGCTCACAAATGTCTCCTAACCGTCTCGAGTATCGTCTCCGTCGTCGCCCTGAAAATCGCGAAGCGGGCGCCAGGTCCGAGAGGGCCAAATTTATGTGCTTCGCGCACAGGGACGGCTGTCCCGAAGGAAACGATCGGCTCGTCCGCCTGGCATCCTGGCTGGTGTCCTCCCGGCTAGCAGCAGGGAGCGGGCGTGGAGTTCCTGCTGATGGGGAACGGGGAAAATAGGTGGTCTAAGACGAAACACGGAGTTTCTAGTATATCGCTGTTTATTCCAAAGATCCGGCTCGATATTCCCAGGGTGGTCGACAGCCAACGATGTCGGCGGATAGCCCGTCGGTGGACGCGGGCCGCTGGTCGGCCGGAACATCGCAAGAGTCGAGCCTACGAGCGGCTCGACGCCTCGGCTTTCCCGTAGCCGCTTACAATTTAACGTTAACCTAAATGGATGATGCACGCGCGGAGGATGACTTAGTCCACGATATTATACGCTATCGCCTCGAGCAATTCCGGTCGACAGAAGGTCGGCCGTTCAAATGTCGAGTACCCCGCTCGCTGCGTGGCACACATCCGAACAATGGCGGCCGTATGCGTCGCCGGTGGACGCGCCGCTCCTGGCTGCCCGAAGCCTTACAGTTAATCTTAGTCTACGCTGACTCCTGGCGACTAGACGAGTCGCCCCAAGGGAACCCGGGATAACAGAAGGCTATCCCCCGATGCCTTCGAACTAGGCGGAAGCACGACCGGCACCGAGACACAAACGGAAAGAGGATCGGTGGGCACAAAGGACGCGCAAGGCTTACCGGTGTCGACGTCGCTTTCGCCTCGAAGTCTCCTCGCCTTGGACTTCCTAGTCTCCGGAGCTCGTCCGGCTCTACGTCGACGTGATTGCGTCGTCGAGGCTCGTCACTCGTCGCTCTCGCTCGTCCTGGCTCGATGTTGTCTCGCAGTGAAATCGGTTCGCACAAAGTAATGTCGCTGAACTTCCGCAGCACGCTCGCGTGGCTACAGTTGCACCAAGAGTAACGAGTCGACACGCGTTCCCTAATTACATGCCCCGCGCGCCGCGCGCCCTCCCACGCCCTGCCGGTTTTTTCGGTGCCGCGCCGTCTCGAGGGTTGACCGGGTGTCTTAGCGCGCCTAAGACACCCGATCCTGGGTCTTGACCGACGCCGGTAAGGCAGGAACCGCTGTACGTCGCCGGGCCTCCTTCTATGCTCGGCAACTCCCAGGCTGTGCTTCAGCCCGCTCGCCCGATCGTACTTGAAAGAGCACCTTCCTCGGGCGCCAGCCTCACGCTCCACAGCTCTCGTCGGCCTTAGGTGCTCCTTTGCCCTGACGAGACATGTCCCTTTTTACCTCGAAGTCGCCTCAATTAATAGATTCCCTGTTGAGGACTCGGTGCCCGAAGGCAAATTAATACACGCAAAATTGGCCTAGGGGTTCCACTTGGAGCAACGGCTGTTCGGACAGCGAGAGTGCGGGTTGAGTTGCGCCTTGGCGCGAGCGACGAATGGGACGGCTAGTGACGGGGCAGACAACCATCTGTCACGATTCGCTTCGAACCAATCGGCGGCGTGTCCTTCCAGAAAACTCGGAATACATAGCAAAACAGACCGATCCGGTAATAGGTAATCTCGTCGCAATCGTTGTAGTTTCGTGACGAATGTTCGAACGTCTTCCTGCGGCGTTCTTTTGAATTTCATACCCGATCGCCGCAGTACGTTGAAGACGTAATCAACTGCGACACTGGATCGGCTGATCGGACCTGGCTGGAAAGACGGGGAATCATGTCCAAGGTCGGACAGATTCGGTAACGGAAAATAAGGTGACGTCCTTCGCTGGGGCGTCGTTTGAGTCAGATTTAATGGCGGCGGTAAATTTTGATTGGTCCCGGATGGACCCGGGGCGATATTCGGCCCGAAAATCGGTGCCAAAGGCGGCGGGTCGAGGGGCGCTACTGGGGGAGGACTACCGCGGAACAAGCCGGGTGGAGAGTCCGGTGATGCATAATTCGGGGCTGCGAGAAACTGCGGATTTATGATGTGAGAACCGGGCGTTCCTTGGCTAGATGGCTCATTGACGAGGATTCTAAATCCAGGTGATCCACCACCCGCGGAAGATTTCCGACGCTCTATTTCCCCACGAATTACTTCGATCGGCAAATTCCTCAGCCACTCGTTCACCGCGTTAGGCTCATCCATTATTTACCGTAGGCGACTCTATTCGCGCGGATGTTTACGATACTTGCGCGAGTTCCAACGACGCGGTCGACACCGAGTTTATGTACTTGAACGCTAATATGATCGAGTACCGTATTTACACGCGACAACAGACTGTACTCAACAACTCTTTCTTCCAAATCTCACCAACCGACAAGTAACGATAATGTTATGCGACACAATTTCAAATTTCCTGTACTCTAAGAATTACTCAAACCTTATTCTCTGGATTCTCGACTCCTGGGCTGTGAACAGAACATACACGAAATATGGTTCTGCGAGAGAGCTGGGCAAATTGAATATACGACAAATTCATTAATGGCTCGGATTTCAATTCCAAATCGAACCCACCAAATGAGACTCTTAATTTTCACCATGTTCGATTAACGTTTGCGGAACTCTGGATTCAGGCTAGTCGGGAATCAGTAGAAAAGATAAGAGGAGTTCTGGTAACAATGGTTTTATTGAATTACCTTGAGGCGGGTCAGGAATTCGCCGTAAGGAATATTGGCGGCAATTCACAGTCGGGCCGGTGGCAAAAACACCACTCGGTCCAGTCACAGATTAATATCACAGTACAATTGGTTGGCGGCACAAAAGTTCTATTCAGCGGTTCGGATAACAAAAGTTCGAGGTTCAGATCTACACACAATCTAGCCTTTACTCGCAAGGGACGCGTCCGTTTCCTTCAGCAAAAGTAACAGTTATGGCGGAACAAGGAAGCCGGCCGGAGAAGAAGCGCAAGTTCTTCACGCTTCCGCGGGGGAGCGTCCCGAACGCTACGTTCATTGGTGGAATCTATGCGGATCGATAGGCGGATCGATAGGCGGATCGATCATCTAGTAGTCGGCTACGGGGTCGAATGCGCATGACTAGATAACTTAGAATACTAGGTAACATAGCTTAAATCTAGGGGGCCAATAGGGCGATGATTCCTGAACACACCACTTAGGAACAACACAAGAACGGTTAAATATCAAGAAAATAAATAGTTACGAATACGTTGAATAAATAGTAACAATCACAATTGTATGGTGACAAAGGATACAAACTTTAAGTATTTACAATAGGGTACTTCCTCACAGGTAATCGCCTGTGCGAGAGTACGAAAATTCAATTATTTACAATTTTAATAAACAACTTGGGTGAAAGTTCAACTGATTCTAACAATCTGTGCAATAGTTAATTTGGATAATGTACAATCAATGACAATAATCAATAATCCAGTTCATAACATAATAAATATCATCAATTTTCAGATTCAGTAATTCATGCACAAGATTCTCAAATCATCAATATATCGTAGCCGGGGAAAATAGTCCCCAACCAACACTAGCCAACCGTAAATTTCCGCGAACAGATAACCGACCCGAGGCCTACGAATCCTGGGTCTAAAAATAGCCACGCGGGTACTCAAGGCTCGGGGTTTTCGTCCCGCCCTCACCCTTGAAACCTGACCGTTCTGTTTACGATCACAGTATAGACATAACCAGTAGGGTCACTCGGCCGATTTCGTGAAGCCACGATCAGATTAGGATGGCCATCGTTTCTCTGGCCAGCCACCAGGGGCATGACGATCTTGTTTCAGTTGGCCACGGCTCGTCGGCAAGCGGCGAGCGGGGCCGAGGGGGTGCTTTGGCCACGGCTCGTGGGCAAGCGGCAAGCGGGGTCGAGGGGCTGCTCTGGCCACGGTTCGTTGGCAAGCGGCGAGCGGTGCCGAGGGGGTGCTCTGGCCACGGCTCGTGGGCAAGCGGCGAGCGGGGCGGAGGGGGTGCTGGCCACGGTTCGTTGGCAAGTAGCAAGCGGGGCCGAGGGGGAACGGCTTCGTCGGACTTGCGAACTAGTGGTGCCTAGCAGATACTTTGCAAATCATTGGCCATCGCTCTCCGCAGCGCTCGCAGCGCCGCCAATTTCGGCTTCACCGAGATCAAAGGTGCCGACGCCGAGTGACCCTACTGGTTATGTCTATACTGTGTTTACGATAATGCCTGCCTGAGCGTAACCGTTCTGACTACGCTCGACTCGTCTCAGGGCCCGTACGTTGGGCGCCAATTTGTAAAGGAATTTCTTCCGGCCGCGAAATCTTGTTCGCCGGAAGAAATTCGGGAAGATGGGTCTCTCTACTTTTTCTGATGGAGACTCGACTCGAAGTTACTTTCTTTAATTAATTTCCCAATTCCTCTACACTTCGGCCGGGAAGTCCTTCCGATAATAGTGAACTCTCAATTAAACAAAATCCAACGAAACCGCGTAATTGGGCGCCAGGCACCACAGTGCCAACGATATTGATAAACTACTCAAAGGTTTAATCTACGCTAAACCAAGTTCAGTCGATAAAGAAATTCCCGGGCGGATTCCCAGGCTAGTCAGGAACACTAGGAGAGCAAGTGGATTCGGCGAGAGAGCTAGGCAGAACGATTAAAGGCGACAATTGTTTCTTTATTCGAAAATTCGAATATTTGGACAGAGAGAATTGGAGGCGACGCACGAGGCCGCTGTACTGCGGATCGTGCGTGGCACGCGTCCGTTAGCTGATGACGCAACAGATATTCGGTCGCAGAAGTCGCAAAGTTAACAATACGCAAGTGGTCGGCACAAGCCTAAATCGCGATAATTAAACAGAAAAGTATTTTGCACGAATATGCCGCGATAGATGGAGTGAAGCAATAGGCTCGACAATAATAACGATAATGAGAATGCCCGTTGTAGACGGCGCAGAAGCCTGCAGGAAGGTCACCTTTTCATGCGCTTACAATTGTAGGATTCGCGATAAAGCCAAAAGATTGCTTGCAGTCAACGTACAGAATAGACTCGCCAGAAGGGCGGAAAGGAAGCGAGTATCGGGCTGAGACTTCTTACAAAAGGGAAGTCTCACGCAAAAGCCCGCCGGTAGAAGATTCGCTTACCGATAATATCCGGTTATTAGTCGAAGCGCTAATAAGACTCTCGAACTGAGACAATCCTGGTACGCTAGTTCGTCCTTCCTTCTAGGCGCTAATTCGCTATTCGATAATCGCGGTAGATTCGCTAATACAGAGGACTGCTTGCACGCACGTTTCTACAACGAGTGCCGGTCCTAACGCGCTTCGCTAGCCGTTCGCTTACGACCCCTTTGTCCCCGAAAACCGACCTGCCTATTGGTCCCTAAGTCCCCGCCAAACCTAGTGGTCCTCGCTGTGCCCTGAGCCGAGCAGGCGACAGGGCCGTCGCCCCGCGCCAAATTTTCCTCGCCGAAGTCGTTCATCATAGATACTTGTTCTTCGGCTGGAACCCATAAGAGCGCCTGCGGTCGTCCGGTTGGGTATACGACGCCTTTATCGTAAACAGTATATCGTGGGACAATTTATCGTAAACTTTTTATCGTATGGACAATTTCTCGTATGAACAATTTATCGTACAAACAATTTATTGTATGAACATTTTATCGTATGGACTATTTATCGTATGAACAATTTATCGTATAAACAATTTATCGTATGAACATTTGATCGTACGGACTATTTATCGTATGAACAATTCATCGTATGAAAAATTTATCGAATGAGCAATTTATCGTACAACAATTTATCGTATGGACTATTTATCGTATGAATACTTACTCCGAGAGGAGCTCGTGCCGCCACGGCTTACTCCGAGAGGTGAACTCTCGGTATGAAGAAATTTACAAGTACCAGCAGCGTCTCCCTTTCGAGCCGCTATGTAAATTTTACGGTAATTATTCAGAAAGACAGCCCACCACCGATTCCAATTATTTTCACATATGTTATACCGCATGCTTTCCTGATTATTTTCCCACGTATATGTAGACGGGGGAAATGTATACAAACAACGTTACACACATATAAAGACGTATCTTACATGGTTCGTAGACATATACTAATAACACCCCACCCCCACAAATACCCACCGGACCATGCCATACCCACACGGCTTAAGGGGTCATATAGGCCGAAAATGGACAAAAATCGATTTTTCAAATATACGTTTATTTTGAAGTTCTATCTTTTGACTCCATGCTTGTAAAAATGTATGAACACATTTTCAAAGATAACGTACAGGTATCTTAGCCAGGATTTTCTCGAAACATAACATTGTTTGTAGATGTGGCGGTGGTCAGCATCACTTTTGTAGAAATGGACCAAATTGATTGAAATTTATACAATATCTCCGAAATACAATACTCCAGTCCTCAACGGAAGGGATTTTCCATATAATGTTTATTTTCGTTTCGGTTGATTAAAAAGACGCCAATTTCGTAGCAAAAATAGAATTCAATGATACTATTGCTAATAACTTTGTGAAAAAAAATTATATGGAAAATCCCATCCGTTGAGGACTGGAGTATTGTATTTCGAAGATATTGTATAAATTTCAATCAATTTGTTCCATTTCTACTGTAATGTAACTCGCGGGGCGAGACAACTGCTCGCCTACCCGTAAAGCAATATCTCTCGCGAAGTAAGAATTGAGGCCATGAGAGCCATCTATCGAATAGGAACGTCTCCAGCCAGGTTCTCGCTAAGAGCTATTAGCCAATCCTAACGCTTCTTGTATTTGCGCGAGCCTATTAGCGCCCGTCAGGAGCGAGGGCTCTTGGTACCTTCGAACAACCAATTCAACTTCGCATCTCGTGGACTCGGCCTGGAGAGCTGAGCATAAGGAGCAGCAGCATCAGAAGGGACTCCAGCGAGGGATTGGTCATCTTCGTGGACGACTGGACGACCGCAGGCGCTCTTGTGGGTTCCAGCCGGAGAACAAGTATCTATGATGATCGACTTCGGCGAGGAAAATTTGGCGCGGGGCGACGGCCCTGTCGCCTGCTCGGCTCAGGGCACAGCGAGGACCACTAGGATTGGCGGGGACTTAGGAACCAATAGGCAGGCCGGTTTTCGGGGAGAAAGGGGTCGTAAGCGAACGGCTAGCGAAGCGCGTTAGGACCGGCACTCGTTGCAGAAACGTGCGTGCGAGCAGCAGTCCTCTGTATTAGCGAATCTACCGCAATTATCGAATAGCGAATTAGCGCCTAGAAGGAAGGAAGGACGAACTAGCGTACCAGGATTGTCTCAGTTCGAGAGTCTTATTAGCGCTTCGGCTAATAACCGGATATTATCGGTAAGCGAATCTTCTACCGGCGGGCTTTTGCGTCAGGCTTTCATTTTTGTAAGAAGTCTCAGCCCGATACTCGTTTCCTTTCCGCCCTTCTGGTGAGTCTATTCCATATTCTGCCTGCAAGCAATCTTTTGGCTTTCTCGCGGATTCTACGTTTTCTTAGCTCATGAAAAGGTGACCTTCCTGCAGGCATCTGCGCCGTCTACAATGGGCCATTATCATTATCGTTATTATTGTCGAGCCTATTGCTTCACTCCATCTATCGCGGCATATTCGTGCGTTAAAGACTTTTCTGTTTAATTATCGCGACTTAGGCTCGTGCCGACCACCTGCGTAATTGTTAACTTTGCGACTCTCTGCGACCAAATATCAGTTGCGTCATCATCTAACGGACGCGTGCCATGCACGAGCCGCAGTACATAGGCCTCGTGCGTCGCCTCTATTCTTTCTGTCCAAGTATTCGAATTTTCGAATAAAGAAACAATTGTCGCCTTTAATCGTTCTGCCTAGCTCTCTCGCCGAATCCACTTGCTCTCCTAGCGTTCCTGACTAGCCTGGGAAACCGCCCGTGAATTTCCTTGTCGACTGAACTTGGTTTCGCGTAGATTAAAACTTTGAGTAGTTTATCAATATCGTTGGCACTCTGGTGCCTGGCGCCCAATTTCGCGGTTTCGTTGGATTTTGGTTTAATTGAGAGTTCACTATTATCGAAAGGACTTCCCGGCCGAAGTGTAGAGGAATTGGGAAATTAATTAAAGAAAGTAACTTCGAGTCGAGTCTCCATCAAAAAGTAGAGTGACCCCCCCTCCGTCCCGAATTTCTTCCGGCGAACCAGATTTCGCGGCCGGAAGAAATTCCTTTACACTACAAAAGTTATGCTGACCACCGCCACATCTGCAAACAATGTTATGTTTCGAAAAAATCCTAGCTACGATACCTATACGTTATCTTTCAAAATGTGTTAATACATCTTTACAAGCATGGAGTCAAAAGATAGAACTTCCACATAAACGTATATTTGAAAAATCGATTTTTGTCCATTTTCGGCATATATGACCCCTTAACCCAATCCCCAGTTAAAACAAAAATTTTTAACTGTTTTGGTAGGGTTAACGCGATGTGTTGGTACCGTGTTGCTACAGAGGAAGGTGTGGTCGGTATTGGGGGGGGGGGGGGGGGGTTAGTATATGTCTACGACTCCTAGAAATATTGTTGCCGCATACGGTCAAATGTTCATACGATAAATTGTTGTACGATAAATTACTTATACGATAAATTGTTCATACGATAAATTGTTCATACGATAAATAGTCCATACGATAAAATGTTGATACAATAAATTGTTTGTACGATAAATTGTCGATACGATAAACTGTTCACGATAAATTGTCGATACGATAAACTGTTCACGATAAATTGTCCTACGGTAAACTGTGTACGATAAATTGTCCGTAAATTTCCCAGTAAAGATTCCCAGAAAGGCTGAATGAAGCAAAGGCCTTGTCCAAGGCTGTCAAAGAATTTAAGCCGTTAGCCACCGAAAGAAGGTCTCCTCCCTCGTCATGCAGAACTTTAAACTGGCGGGGCCCGCCCGCGCAAAGGCCACCCTTTGGACAGGCGGGTTACAAACAGACAGCACAAACATTTCACAAAGGGAACGCCGCCCAGGGACCCCAGAGGTACAAGCCCCAGCCTCAGAACAGGAACAAGAGGCTGTTCAACAGGCAGACCTAAAAGTAGATAAAATAGCGGGCAGACTTCGATTTTACCACAAGAAGTGAAGGGAAATCACAAATGATAAATTGATTCTTAGCTACATTAGAGGCTATAAGATATTTTTCGCCCATGAGATTTTTCAAATAAAAGAGCCTGTGGTAACTTTTTCCGAAGACCAGGAGCGGGAACTCGAAATAGCAATTAAGAGCCTAATTCAGAAGGGAGCGATGCATCCCTGTAGAAACGAAAGGGGCCAAGTATTATTCCCTTATTTTTTAGTTCGAAAACCGGATAGGTCAAATAGATTCATACTAAACCTCAAGTTTTTAAATAAAGTCATTAAAACAGAACGTTTCAAAATAGAGGATCTAAGGTTAGCTCACAGTATAATAAAGTAGGGACACTTGTACCACGTGACTGGCCATGGCCGATCTGCACTGCCTCGGTGGAAAAGCGGCATATCACCTGTAAATCCACCAGGCGCCGACACAGTCGCTGCGAGGGAGCGAGAGGGAGATACGTTTCCTCGCAGTCATACTCAGTCGCGGCCGAGCTGCGGGTAGGGGCTTAGGAGGCCGTAAGGGGAAGCGACTTTCACTTCCCCTTACGGCCTCCTCTGCGCGAGAGGGAGCGCGACGGAGATATATTCTGTCGCAGTCACCGGCGGATTTCGGTCAGGAGCTGAGGAGGCCGTAGGGGGAGCGAGAAGGAGATACGTTTTGTCGCAGTCACATGCAGTCGCTCGTAGAAACGGTGCGGCCTACAAGAATAAAGAAGGATAGAGATATGTCTCCGTCATTTCGCTCGTCGCCCCAATGCTCGCGTCTACCTGCAAGAATTGCGATACGTTTTGATGATGACCTAGGCTATTTGGGAAATAGATGGAATTATAGGTGACGAAACTTTAGGAAAATTTAATAAATTCAGCATATATAGGGCAGAAGGATTAATTTATTGAACTATTATTAAGTTTGTACACAATCATATGATGATGCTAGGGCACTTGCTTCTTCTCTCCCCTTCCTTCTAGATTCTGAAACATGTCTTCTAAAGATTAAAGTATACTATTCAGAATCAGCAGAAATCAGTACCTTGCGTCATTCGGCTGATTCTGAATAGTCGATTTACACATTATAAATTGTTAAATTATATGACTAAAACTATTTATCGCCTGTGATCGACATGTCTACTTGCGCGAGTCCTAAACGAATTTAGAACTCGCGATGCAGATTGTGTCGCTTGTACTGTGCGCGCGGCACCTACCTGCGCGAGATCCAAACGAATTCAGAACTCGCGATGCAGATTGTGCCGCTTGTACTTTGCGCGCAGCGCCTACTTGCGCGAGATCCAAACGAATTCAGAGCTCGCGATGCAGATTGTGCTGCTTGTACTTTGCGCGCGGCACCTACTTGCGCGAGTTCCAAACGAATTCAGAACTCGCGATGCAGATTGTGCCGCTTGTACTTTGCGCGCGGCACCTACTTGCGCGAGTTCCAAACGAATTCAGCACTCGCGGTGCAGATTGTGCCGCTTGTACTTTGCGCGCGGCACCTACTTGCGCGAGTTCCAAACGAATTCAGAACTCGCGATGCAGATTGTGCCACTTGTACTTTGCGCGCGGCACCTACTTACGCGAGTTCTAAACGAATTCAGAACTCGCGATGCAGATTGTGCCGCTTGTACTTTGCGGTGTGTACTCACACCCTTATCTGGATTGGGGTTCTTCCCCAATGGTGGCCTCCTCCACCCCCAACAACCACCCACAACTTCTCCAAATTAATTAAGATCTTGCCTGGTAAGTGTCTACCATGCAATTCTTTAATTTTTGTTTTTTAATTGACACAATACGTAAAAAAAACTTTACTGATTGGTCAATATTCTCATTTTTCTAAGTCGCGCTGCTTGTTGTAGTAGAATGCGTTTCTTATTAGCGCTTTTCAATTCATAGAATATTCTCATCCTGGCAAACAGCTTCAAGAGGAATTCGTACGGGAAATCCTTACACGGATGTTGGAATTGTACTGTCTTAAAAACTAGTACCAACTGTTCCGACACTTTTGGCCCGGTGCTCAGTGTTTGAAACTTTTCCCGGAATTTTGTTTCCAAATTACAAATGAATTCAAAAAATTCATCGGGAGGCATTTGCAAATTGCCAAATAAACTACCACTGTCTGTATCGTACGCTTTTAAAAGACTCAATGTGGTGTTTTCATCCAACATTTCGTGCGCTTTCCCGTACTCCTCGCATGTTTGGTAGGGATGATGAATTTCTAAACATCTTCGCATCAAATATCCACAAGTGTATCGAATTGCTTTTCTCTCGGAAATATTATGCGTATGATAATCTTGTGGAATTTGAATTGTGGGTGCCGCGCTTTTTATTTTCGAATTGCCAGGGCGAACGATTCGCTGAGTCTGAAGTGTCGCGAGGTCCCGGCAGAAATTCGAAAATTGCAGGAGGATTTCGCCCCCGTCGTCGGCACAATTCTCTGTACCAGTGTGCATTAATTTCATGCACACTAGTTTTCTAAATGATCGCGTGGATTGAATGGGTGGAATTGGTGGGTGTGGGATTCACATCATTGCCCCCAGCCTTACGAATCTGACCGAAGAAATTTTCCAACGGATCTTGGTTTAGGAATCCGGCAATGAAATGTTTGAATCCCTCCTTTTTCAGTATACTCCACAAATCGAGTAGCCCGTTGATGCTGTACCGCAAGCACTTTAAAACGGTTACTCGTTTTATGGCATCCTTACACTTCTCATCAAGAAGCCTAAAGTTCGAAATATAATTCTTGACTTTGACCAAAAAAGCCCGCTGCTCCTCGGCGCCCTTAAACGCACACTTGAACGGCTTGGGCGATTCTTCCGTAGTCGCGTTGAACATATCAAAGAGTTTATCGAACATTTCGATAAACTCTTGCGTATGCGACGCTTCTGCCGGCAGTTGACCCGTAGATATTAAAAAGCTCAAAGCGTTGGCAACAGATGCACTAAGTAACTGGGTTGCCAAATTTACTTTCATTTTTTGGCTCGACTGAGGTTGCATGTGTTGATCGGTCAACCTCGGAGCCAATTTAAAGGGATTTTTTTGGTCAATGTCGAACAATGCTTGCACGTACTTGAAAGAGACTGTTGCAACGACACGACCATGTTGCAGAATTTCAAAAACTTTGGTAATAAAGTGATTGCGCAAGGCCTTAAATAGATGCGGCGGGTCGAAGATGAAAACTAGATCTTGACCATCGTGTTTGATAATCGACGAATGATCGGTCACTCCTAGTTGTTTGGCTAGACTCACGTTGCACGGTCCCATATCGCATACCAAAGCTCTCACTTTTAATCCGATGTGGGATAAACGACTAACGAGGTCTGGCACTAGCTTCTTCAACACCGGCATCGAAGCTGTGTCGCGTGAGAATATATACGCGAGTGGTTGCTTCCAGTTTGTCTTTAACCCGCGCGCCATCAACACGAGGCCGTATCGTGCAACATCATTTATGTCTCTCGCATTATTATTCAGTCCATCGAGAGTCGGAAACCCGATAACGGCGTCATGGACTGTACTATAGAGCAAATGGCACTTTAATTGCATCTCATCGAAACAGAGAATGCAGTACTTGTCCGAGAGTTCCATCGAACCTACTTTGATCTCTAGTATTTTCAACAATGATTCGTTAATACCGGGTTTCAGTTTAATACTCTCGGTGAACCGATTCAATGTGCGTGTAGACGGTAACATATATTGTTCTTTAAAGGCACGATAACACTTCGGGCTCAAATAGAACAGGCTTAAGGCCCTCTGTTTGGCTGCGATAGTGTATCGTAGCCCTTTTCGTTTAAATTTGGCAGCTTCTACCTGTCTTAATATCTTGGCTTTCTGCTCGGGCGTTAGATGAGCGAGGCACTCATCCATCGATTGCGGCCTCGATTGACGTCGGGCCTTCAACTCTCGCTTGCGCCCTTCGAGTCGCCGGATGGTCTTCCCCTGTGCTCGAATCTTCATTCGCGCTGCCTTTAATTCCCGTTGCATGGCCTCCAGTTCCTTCGCGTGCAACAGCATGGATTTGGGGGTCTGAGACTGTTTGTCCACGCGGTCGGGTTCTTGGAGTCGTTGCCGCTTGCGAGGCGGTTCATCGCCAGCTGAAAAACGCATAGTTGTGTGATTAGGTTCGTTCGGGCAGGCAGTTGCGCCGTTCGCAACCGGTTCGCAACGGAATGACGCATGCGCACATACAAGAAAGCATTCAGGGTGGGGGGGGGGGGACAGTTGCGTACTCAGGTGAGCGAGTTGGTTGCGAACTCGGGCTGACTCGGGTCCACTCGGGTCTATGATTTTCGTGCCGCCGAGAGGGGATGAATGAATACGAGCGAATCGGCCGAAGTGGCTTCCACTGCGGCGCCCACTTCATGGCCCTACTACTGCTTGGCGCGCGAATATATGACTGTCCAATTTACAGAAATAAAAACTTTTTAGCTCCACACATCACATAATTAATAATGCGAGTTTATTATTTCGTCTCGTCCAATTAATTAACATTTAGCTTAAATCTTATTTTGAATTTAACGCCAATCGACAATAACTTAATATCTTAATTTTCAATCGAATAAGTTATTATATGACTATTATAAAAAACACCGCAAATAGTATATGTTAGATGGTTAATCTATGTGCTCTCTTCACGATGGTTTTGGGGTAAGTGCCGTGCTGTTCCTCACAGTCCTCTTACCGGGAGGCAATAATGCCTCCCCCACTCCGTGGCCAGATCCAGAAGGCCCACAATCCTAACTTTATGATTGTTGACAGTACAGCGTCGGGCTGCCTGTCTCACAAGAACCTTCGGTCTGCCTAATTATTATCAGGCCCGCCAGCGGTCGAGACCTAAGCACCATGTGTGCTCTTAGAGTCCCCGACCGTGCGGGTCCCTACCCTAAATTAACGTCTTACCTAAGTACCTTACCTGCGTTTTAATCCCAAATTCCTAAATTAAATGTCTCGTCGCTAACATATATGTATCCCACATATGATAGACGTTATAGTTTCTCTGCAGAAAAGCATTTGCTAGAAAAACCAGTAAAAAGAAGCAAAAAAGTGTTAATAATGCATCAAATACGAGCAGGTCGGAAGAACTATTAGAACTGCAATATTTGTCGCTTATTGATTTTAATGTTACATCGGCGATGGCGTTGCATATCAAAAACACTTTGCACATTATCGGAAAACCGAGAATCTTTGGCAATTAATCGGCAAGTATGCACGGCTTGTTCAGCTAGAAGAGTTGATGATCGTTTCGAATAAACCGCTGCTTTATCTTTGGATTATCGGTTCATCTCTAAGCGCTCGGCGATTAGAGATCGATGTTGTCCCGTATCTGCAAGCCGTTGTGATTTTCCTGCAAATTCGCCTCACCATAATCCACATTTTCTATCGCTCTATTTTATCATTGTTGTCTCCTAATTCGTCTGGTTCCTCAGGTGGGGGATGCCTTCATCCTCCAGCTGTAGATTGTACAGAACACAGCACGCCCTAATCAAATGGACTATGGTCTCCACTGATCGCAGCTTGGTTAAAGTCTTGATTGAAGAGGAATTATAAGAAAATTCATCCAATAAAATGTACAAATCTGAACATGACAAGCCATTATCATCCTGTGGTATCAACAAGTGGCTCTGACACCACAAGATCTGGGAAGCAACAGTCTGCCAAAGTCCTATACGATGTGAAAGTAATTTTCAAAATGCATGTGTATGAATCAGGAGACTCGGTAGAGTCTCGCGCCAAGTAGAAGTTCCCTCTCCATATATATATGACACTCCGGCGCGCGACAGCCGAGGCTATATTATCCCGAACACTAGCTGTTATCCTTAGTTACCAAACTTTCACCTCGATTTATGCGAAAGTTAGAGCCCCAAGAATTTATTTCAGAATTTTGTATTTCATCGTTGATTTTTCTGAATCCAATGAGCCAAGAATCATGTGGATCGGTCCAGCCGTTCCGGAGATATGAATTTCCTGTTTTATTTTTCTCGTGGAAAAGGCAAAGCGGATTAAGAGTTTCATCGTCCGGTTTTATACAATTCCTAAAAATGTTACTCTCACGTGTTTCACGCGAGCGGGCGCCACCGCGAAGTGCTACAGAGTGCTGCGCAGGTAACATGGTTTTATACCATAGCAGACTATTATGTTTTACACCATGGCTGGTTATGTGTCATACGCGATGGCTGGTTAGGTGTGAATGCTATGTGATAAATCATTAATAAAACACTGTACTGTACGTTATTTATTAATAAAACACTGTACTGTACTTGCCCCTCGCTCTGTGATCTTGTGATTATTGCGAATTATGATTATGAAAAGTCCTAAAAGTGAGAAGTCCGTGACTCACAAATCGCTGCATTTGGTTGTCAAGTGTGCAGCACTTGCTTATAGAAAACTTGAGCATTAATTAACGATTGTGGACTCCTTGAGTTACGCACGTAACAGTCTAGATACTCTAAAATTCATTAAAGTGTGTATGAAGATAAGCTATTCTCACAGACGCACTCTTAACCTTGCTGTACCTTGATGATGACTGCTAAGTGCATAGCTCAGGGAGCGCAGAATTCAAAGTGTTGCGATTTGATGAACAGGTGCTAATATCCTCAAATGGTGCATGCTGTACTGTACTTGCCCCTGTCTCTGTGATCTTGTGATTATTGCGAATTATGATTATGAAAAGTCCTAAGAGTGAGAAGTCTGTGGCTCACAAATCGCTGTATTTGGTTGTCAAGTGTGTAGTACTTGCTTATAGGAAACTTCAGCATTAATTAACGATTGTGGACTCCTTGAGTTACACACTTAACAGTCTAGATACTCTAAAATTAAAGTGTGTATGAAGATAAGCTATTCTCACATACGCACTCTTAATCTTGGTGTACCTTGATGATGACTACTAAGTGCATAGCTCGGGGAGCGCAGAATTCAATGTGTTGCGATTTGATGAACAGATACTAATAACCTCAAACGGTGCATGATTGTTTTAGCTCCTTAGCTGAAGCGTTCCATGAGCTGCGATCTTGACAGTCAAGGTACATTCAAAAATTAGATAAATTAGTCTGCATATGATTTATAATTAATCATGCGACACACTCATACGCAGTCTAATTCATCTAATTCATTTCAGTGCATCGTGACTGTCAGGTTCGCAGTTCAAGGAATGCTTGAGCTAAAGAGCTGAAATGACATAAGCAAGCAGTGATTACCAATCATATGTCATTGGGGCCAATCATATGATATGGCTATTGGTAATCGATACTTGCTTATAGTTTTGTTACTACTAGCCATTGTCAGTAGTTGCTTATAGAAAACTGCAGCATTAAAGATTGTGCACTTCTTGAATTACACATTTGACAGTCAGGATTTTAGACTGTCAAGTACGCAACTCAAGGTACGCACAACCTTTAGTTGCTTACTTACATCACTTTAGCTGATTTAGCTGAAGCGTTCCTTTAGCTGCGAACTTGACAGTAAAGATACACCAAAATAAATTACATAAATTAGGCTGCGTTTTGAGTGTATCGCTTTAGAATCTTTACAATTAATCATGCGACATACTCATACACAGTCTTATTCATCTAATTCATTTACGTGCATCATGATTGTCAAGTTCACAGTTCAAGGAATGCTTAAGCTAAAGGGCTAAAATGACAGAAGCAAGCAATGATTACCAATCATGTGTCATTTGGGGATATGGCTATGTTACATACTGTAATAAATAGAGAATATATTCTTGAATGAACGACCAAAAATGCATGATATCAGCCCCCCCCCCCAACACCCCCCCCCGACATTAAAATGTTAAAAAATGCGCCAAGTAGTTTTGTCTACCTCTCTACAGTTTAATCCCACAGCAAAATTTACCAAAAATATAAACGGATATCATTCAAAAGCCAAGCCAATCATCAAAATTAACAAAAAAATTAATCAAATTCCAAAACAATCAAAATTAAATAAAATAAAATAAAGTCTACAAAAACTTGGCAAACTGGCCATGCGAATGACGATAGAGGGGTGTTTTGTCTCGGTCTTAATTACATCACGTTTCCACGCAGCCAGTTTGCCATTTTTGTAGACTTTATTTTATTTTATTTAATTTTGATTGTTTTGGAATTTGATTAATTTTTTTGTTAATTTTGATGATTGGCTTGGCTTTTGAATGATATCCGTTTATATTTTTGGTAAATTTTGCTGTGGGATTAAACTGTAGAGAGGTAGACAAAACTACTTGGCGCATTTTTTAACATTTTAATGTCGGGGGGGGGGTTAAAATTAACTGCAGGTAATAATTTGAAATCTCAAATACATTTTATAGGATTATGATAATTTTCCATAAAACTTTCCATGTTTCAGAGAAGGTGTATAGTATTGACCCAAGAACAAGGTAAAAGTTGTTTGAATGAAACATGACTGAAACAAATTGAAGAAGTATTTGTACCATCAATCCGATGGATTTGTACCATTGGAGTGGCGAGATTGATGGAGATTGGGATAACTTTTTAAAGGAGATGGCACGATCATTAACTCAGGACCGACAATGATCCAGAAGCTTATCCGGAACATATTATATCTTGGACAATTGAGTTATGTTCGTACTAATTTAAAAACTAGCTCATTGTAGTGCTTGGGAAGAACTAGCAAAATGCAGGTGGCATTCGAACCATTGTAAATTTTGTAGTGGACATGGAGAAATTGTACGCTTAACAGTTTGATAGCAGAGTATTTGAGTTTAGGAACAAAAAGAAAAAAGTTTTCAAAAACTTACAACTGTCTTCAGGAAATAGCACACTGGTATATACAAGGTTATTATCTATTAATATTATAGAGTAATCTGGAAGCAATATATAGTATGTTTTTCACAGGTACAAGCAACCTTTTTTTACGTGCCGCAAATTTACTCGGAAATGGTGAAGTTATTTGTTGAAAGCTTTGATGTACCCTCAACTACTGCCGCATATCTTACTTATAGTGCCAAAGCAAAAATCTTTATTCGCCAAGCATATATAAAAGCAGTACAATCACAGTATTCGGAAGGAAAGAATAATGGCTGGTATTCATTGCGATGCATGAAAGGTGGAAATCCAATTCAGGTATGTACTGGAAAAGATATACAGTATAAATAATGTTATATAAAGGGAGTTAATTAGAATACTGTCCCTACAGCGACACTTCCTAATAGGAACTACCCCAGAAATGATACATTGCATGATGTATGGCAACCTATGATCCAAGGGCATTCAAGGATCGGCAAAGTGAATTGCTTTTTTTGCATTGGCAGAAGTATTTAAAAAATGTTTGTAGTATTTTCATAGCTATATCCAACTTTGTCTTGCGAAGAATATAATTCACTTTGATTTTATATTTCTGGGTAATACATAGGACAACAAATTTGAACTGCTTGGCCGCCGTAAATTCATAAGAAAAATTTAAAAGAGATTGCCTAGTACCTAAAAACCATCCATTACGCAACCCAGTTGTAAATTCGCTACTCCACGAAATTAGCGGGTCACTTAATTATAAATATCTAATAGGTGCGTTTGAAGTGCCTACACACTTGCCTAATGTTAGTAGCTTGACCAGATACTTGACCAAGTGTTTGGGAGATGCAGCTGCTAATGCACAAGAAAACGTGGGTAACTGTCCATAAATCGTGCACAAAATTGAGCGACAAATGGAGCAAACAGTTTTTGGGAACATTAATGGATTGTACCAATACTAAAATTAGTGAAAGAAAACCACAGGCAAAGGATCCTCTACAATGAGTATGTAATAGTCTTACTAATTTTCATTGAAATGTAGCCATGCTATTTATTGAGCTAATCCAAATTACTTTTATTATAGGTACAGGGTGATTCGGATAAGTGCTATCAGCTTTTTACCATCGAAATTTATCGATTTTTGAAATTGGTAATTGCTCGGCGGCCGTCTAATGTCACCGGTGTCGCGTGGCTGCTTAGGGCCAACTGGCCGAATCACGCCAAATACCGACAGTCTTCCGATTAACCGGCAAGGGCCGAATGAGTCGGTAATAAAACATTTCTGCAGCACAATGGAACGGAAAGTGTGAGCGATGCGTGGCATAATAAACATAGTAAAGAGCGTGTCATCGGTGCACTCTGGCGAGAAATCATTCTTGTTTTTCCTTTTATTATAACTATAGAGCTAAATATTGAAAGAGCCAGTAGTTCTCTCCTTACCTCAAGTCAACATCCAGGCTTTCACCCTTTTTTGGAAGACGGAGGCAACACGCCTGCAGCAGCGGCGCGATCAAGGATTGCGGCCGAGTCTTTCAATATTTCGTTTTATAGTTATAATAAAGAGAGAAACAAGAATTATTTCTCGCCAGAGTGCAAGAATGATAGGCTTCCCTATATTATTTATTATGCACAAACCTTTATTATATCACGCTAATCTCTCGCACTCCCCCCTGCCAGTGTGCAGTGCAGAAATGTTTTACCAACGAAACGGGCTTGCCTACGAGGAAAATAATTATAGCCCCCAAACGGCTGAACCGATTCGCTTGATTCTTGGCTTATCAGATTCAGAAAAATTACAGCTAAAATACAAAATTAAGAAATAAATCCTTAATATCGTAACCTTTTCATAAATCGAGAAAAAATTATGGCATCGATCGAATCCGCTACACTTCGGGATAATAGAGTCTCGACTGTCGCAGAGTCTCGCGCAAAGTAGTAGTCGAGGCTCTATTATCCCGAAGTGTAGCGGATCTGATCTGAAAAGGTACTGGAGTGCATTCACCGACTTGGAATACGGAATAACCGTTCTTTCGACACACCCGTTACGTGAGCCTTTGCTGCCGCGCGTCAAAGTATCGATACCGAGGCTCTCGCTCCGCTCCGACTGCCATCTGCTGCCATTGACGTCACGCGATCGGTCCTACCAATCCAAAGAAACGAACCCAGTCCCCGCGATCGGCTGAGATGCGCGCCCTCACTTTGCCTTTTGCCGGGCGGCCATGTTTTTTATTTTCTCACAATACAAGTCGGATGCTGTAGGTCTGGCATTCCTGCCACCGGCGGCGCGGCGCTGCTGTCGGTTGGCTGCAGACAGAGCACCGCAGCACATCTCAGTGCATGGCAGAATTTCAGCATGGAAGGGTCTCTGCAGACGAGTGTCGAATAGATACATTTACAAAATTTCGCGACGCTTCTACGCGTGCTCTATGATATGCACTATGGGTATTTTACAAGAGTTTATGGTAATACACGCGCAATAACTACTTACGTTAGAACTGATTAACAATCAGTTGTTGCAAACCCAACAGATATGTTATTTATTGACGGATTGGGATCGGATCTTCGCAAGTATTATCTATGTACGGTTTATAATATTTGAGATGGGGTTTGGTGATTGCAATTAAATTGTTTATAACAAATGTTACTAAAAATGGGTTCTGACACCGCGGATGGCATCGGACAACCTTCGGGACACGTCTGGGTGGATTTAAATTATTTGTTTATAAATTTGTTTAAACAATTTAAGTTGCAAAATTCAGATTTTGATTCTCCCTATACGGTTTATAATATTTGTAATGGGGTTTGGTGATTGCAATTAAATTGTTTATAACAAATGTTACTAAAAATAGGTTCTAAAATCGCGGATGGCTTCGGACAGCCTTCGGGACATGTCTCTGTGGATTTCAATAATTTGTTTATAAATTTGTTTAAACAATTGAAGTTGCGAACTTCTGATTTGGATTCTGCCTATGCGGTTTAATCAAACAAATTTAAAACGCCCTTCTAAAAAGGTTAGAAATGCAAGTTAATTAATGTTCTTCACAAATCCATTTGTGTGTTGACTTGGAACCCGATTTGTCAAGAACCGGGCGGGCCAAGTATTGCGGTTTCTTTGATAATTATAATTTTTGTGGGGAATATGCGGAATGCGGCACAGGTTTTTTTGTGAGGCAAGATCTTTTTTGGGTTCTGTTTGAATAAAGACTTGGCTTTCTATTTCCAATGATATCAATTATATTTTTGGTCCAGTAGGGGTATAGGTGGTAGGTTTAATAATTAGAAATACATTTTTGTGAGGGACTAAACTACTTGGCGCTATTTTTTACATTTTAATGTTTTTTTTGGGTTCCATGATTCGCGTTATCCTGTGTCCAAATTCCATTATTCGCCTTATCCCGTGTGTCCTGTCTCCTCTGATATATGTACAGCTTCCACTGCCGATGTGTCCTGTTTCCACTGTGGCCAACTTCCAACGTGTGCAAATTCCACTGTGTCCGAAATCCACATGTGGGCAAGGTGGAACGTGCGCAAAGAGGACACTCCCATCGACAGACATCGCGTGCAGCTCCATCTCGCTCTTATGTTACCGTCAAAATTTTTAGGTAACACGGCCAGCGACCAATTCGCGAAAAGTCACGTGGGTAGCCTAGCCCCTTACGGGCCCGTGCGCGGTCGAGCAGAATTTGTCGGCGAGAGAGACAGCAAAGTTCGGAGTGAGACAACGAGCTGTCAATGGGCGGAGCCTTCAGGAGCAAATATAACGAAGTAGGGAGAAAATCACCGGCCGTTTTCGTGCATTTTTCCTACTCTGAGTTTGACCATCGCTTGCCAGTTATACCTGAGTCCAGTGACAATAGCGCTCGAAGGTTTATGACGGTACGCGCCTCGGGCCCTCCATAGCTCGGCCAGGCGACTGTGAAGCCGAGAGCTGTTGGGGACTTTTGGCTAGTCGACAGGCTCATCGGGCTGATGAGCCCGCTATGCCCCGCGCTTCAACTTTAGTAAAAGGGAAGCACGAGAAATTATAGTAGACCTCAATGGTGTTGTGAGTAAGGTGTCAAACTGGGAATTCTAGAATACTTGGTTCGGTACCCCGCGGTGCAATGCAATTTTTACACAGTACATATTCTGAATAATAAAATCAATTTTGAATATAAATATTTTATTCATGATAATTGAAAATTTTATCAATGAAAATTGTAATATTTTTTTTTGTATTTCTTTGTAGCGATTATATAGGTCATACTATTTTTCTACGACGGTAAAACCGTCGTTCCGTCAATTATTGTTATGTCAGTGCTCAGTACGAGTATCGTCAGTTGTGAATTATTATTATGTCGTTGTGCCAATAGTCCTTAGTATAAATTATAATACTTTATTGCTCTCTGTAATAAGTACCTTTTTGGGGACAAGTCAGAGGGAAGAAAGAACGTTTTTTACATTATTCCGTCCGAGTGAAGACGGGCTTTGCCGTTCAAATAGTCAATATTCACCGTAAGTAATCTATAAGAAAATCAGATTGGACAGTAAGAGCAGGTATCGCGCGAGTTGCTAACGATGAGCTGCGATGTTTGTCTCGATGATTGTCTGGCCGAACCGCGGCGGGATCTGATTTGGTAAACATTGGGAAACGCGAGGCTTTGCACGGCTCCGAGTGAAAAGCTATTGTGCTTACGGAGTGCTGCCCGAGGCAATATACAGAAGGGACAAATGGAAAGATCAGTTACTGGATGCGGTCAAGAAAACCTTATTCTAATGGCTAGGTGTACGTTTGACTCTCCCTCCACAGTCGCCTGTCATGCTCCGAGGCTCCGCCCCCGTCGACTGAAGGGAGCATACTTCTGAGTTTGCCGCTAGAGGCAACCTAATCAGTTCCCGTAAATTTCGCATTTTCAAACAGTCGTAGCGTCGTTATTTATGAACCGATTGATTTCAAATTTCGGTTACGTACTAATGAAACTATTACCTAGTACATGATCGAGCCAGATTTTTTTCTTCCAAGACTATATCTCTTAAACAAAAAGCTTTTCAAAAATCTGGCTCGATCATGTACTCGGTAATAGCTTCATTAGTACGTAACCGAAATTTGAAATCAATCGGTTCATAAATAACGACGCTACGGCTGTTCGAAAATGCAAACCCCGCGCACGGGCTCTTAAGAGGATGTTAAAGGTAAAACTGTGTAGAATGTGACCATAGAGCTTTCAGCTGCTTCTAGGTGCAATTCTACGTTTCCCACCGCAATTAATGATGAAAGATCGACGTGAAGGATTATTAATTTTATTATTTTATTATATTATACTCCAAAAATTCAAGACCCGCGCAGTGGCTCAGGGGGATAAGTGTCCGACTCGCAATTAGTGGGACCCGGGTTCGATCCCAACACCTGTCATCGCCGCTTTTCGGCACGTTCATGCACTGCCGGGGGGTGGTTCGGAATCCACCTTAAAAATTGTAGGTCCACCCGGTATGAGAAAAAATTTGGTGTTCCTCCCCCCTGCCTTACGGAAGCTCATACCGGGTCGGAATGTGAATACAGGAGGTTTTCCATACCCGTCGCAAACCCTGCGGGGAGTCGACATTAAGGAAAACAATCATCATATACTCCAAAAATTCACTGTGGATTTTATCGTGGCGCACAGACTTTGTCGTCTGAAACACAATCAAGTCAATGGCTTGTCAATAACTATTTTTTAAATAAAATAAAATGTATAAACAATAAATTTAACAATATTTTTTGCTCTGAATATTGGTCAAACAGCAGTGTGTCTTCGACGTAAAAATGACAATAGCTCCTTTAACACTTTTCTCCTAAAAATGTCATGTGTTTTGTAGCACTGAAAGGAACAATATATATGGTAGTATTTTAAGCATAGGCTATTCTAGACACTTTGATTTCTGTAGAAGACCGTAGTAGATTTACCCAGTTTCATTTTCTTTCGGATTTTAATATTCTTCACACCATAATCCTTCATTATTTTGATCTATGTCTTTATCATTCCCAATGATATCCTCTTCTTCTATATTTAATAATCCTATCACCTCCTGAGGCAGTTCTGGTACAGAACATTTTGAAATGTACTTATTGGATATTACGGGATCGGAGGTGGATAACAGTTGATGAAATAAGTCACGGTTGGTGTGAATTCGGGAGCGTATTTGCGTATGGTCCCTTCTAAATTGCTTAATGTGTTTATTCCGAGCTTCCATAGATTCTTCAGATAAATGCCCTATAGGTAATATCATAGCTCTGACAATTTTTGCCCCGTGGATGAGCACTTCGTGGACAGAAGGTGGCATGTAGAACCAGTTGTAATGTTCTACATATAATATGGCCGTGTCTTGACAATACTGGTTGAAGGCATTGTCATTTATTTCACGACCGCTATTCAGAACAGTTAATATATTTCCGAAGCGCCTGATTAATTCCACGTTGACAACAGTTATTGCCGAAAACGCTGCTGGATCTTCGAAAGCACGCCTTGCGGTGTTACCATCGTTTGACGTTCCGTATCCCTGTTTCGGTACATCTACTAATAGTCCCATCTTCTTTCGAAAATCTTCTTGTATGATGCGTTTTCTCCTTTCCATTAGTTCTTTATGCGAAAATTCTTGAGGCCCGCGCTTTCTTGTAGTTGCTTTCCATTGTTTAAAATCGAGGCGATATGAAATGTGTAGCACACACTCAAAGAATCGAATTCGACAATGTAAGGGGGAAAGTCCAAATTTCATATACGCAGGATCTTCAGGTAACTCAGACGAACACATTTTCAAATTGTTCATTTGTGATATGCTGCATTTGCATATACAACAACGCGTACTGGATGTGTTTGCGAGCGCGTTACAAATTTTACCGTCTACCATTGTCAAGAGCATATCAAATCGCACGCAAATATTACTTTTACTGTATGGTATTAAATTAGTGATTTGTAATTGGATGCGCTTCTCTTCTTGTTGGATTAGGTCTGTAGTTTCATGCGTCCACTCGAGTGATATCGGTCTACAAAATCTGAAACTACATGGCCGTGGGTTTTCCCAATAAACTTTCTTATTGAGTGATCCAATAAGTCTTAAGGGCACCATTGAAATCATGAATGCACCTTCGTCTGATTGCTTCTCTTCCATATTTTGCCATCTTTGCTTATATGCAGAATGATCAGAGCTTCCGTCCATTCCCCATTTGCATATTAGGCAAAAGCTTGTTTCCTCATTTGCCATTTCTGGTGAAACTAGTAATAGCAATCTTTCCGCTGTGTGATGCAAAAGATTCTGCAAATCCACCATGCATTTTCTGTCGGTAACAAAAATGTTTTCAGGATATGTTTCCTTCCGTGCACGACGAATAGCGAAATCCGATGGAAGAATATTAATGCTATGCAGCCTGCAGAGTTCCTTAACATTTAAGTACTGCTGACGGGTAAAATGTGAAGACATGATCAGTGCTAGTGCCTCTTATGCGGATACCGTCGTTAATGGTTCTTCCTTATCACTAATTTTTTTCCACATTTCGTCTGCCTGAGTTGATGTTGCCTGGATAACCTTTCCAATCATTTTTGCTGCTGATACATTTCCAGAGTTTCGTAAACTACGCACAGCTGCGTATAGTAAAACATCCGGAGAGATGTTTTTGAGAATATCGTCTGTTCTGCGACGCTTACTTCGTTCAGATAGGTCCTTGAAATTTTTCTTCGTTCGACGTTTTCTGGTGACGGAATCATTATTCCTTTGTCGAACAAATAGGTCATCGGGAAAATGAATACTTTCGGCTAGCCAAACCTTATATTTCTCTACGAAACGATCTTTTTTCCTGTGGCATTCGCGCCATCGCTTTTGGTACTTGTATACAAATTGTTCTTTTAAAACGTTTATAACGGCTTGCCCGTTGTCCGTGTTGTCAATAACCTTTAATGTCGCTATAACGTAATCAGCTAATTCTGCTGTTACATCTAAGTTCTTCAACTGCATACGTTTCGTATGCAGTTGCATTCGCGTTACATTCTGCATATTGCACAACTCTAGCTTTTGTTATACAGAATTTAGAATAAGAATCTCTCCAAATAATGTCACTTTTTCTTTTCTGATTCTCTTTTTCATACGATTCGACGTATACTGATGTTCTACTCAATACGAGTCGATAAAAATGACCTACTCAGTACAAGTCGGTAAAGAAGATCTACTCAACACGAGTCGATAATATGAAACGGTTAACAGGTTATCTTACAGCCATCAACCCTCCTCTATCGCGATAGCGACATACAGTGGAAGAATACTTGTTGGAGTGATACTTGGACGACTAATTCTCACTACATCGCACATGTCTCTTGTTATAATTATTATTATAGTTACAATAAAGGGCTGCAGCAGGCTGCAGCTGGAACTTCTATGATTTCATTCTACTTACCCCAACCTTCAACTTGAGTGTAAATTCAATGTGGAACTCGATGGCAATCGATTTGTACATCACTTTAAATAAAAAATGTGTAAAAAATATACATTTCTTTATACATTGCTTGTGTATACGAAAAAGAAGCTTAATAAGTGCGCATTTGTCTCCCTTTAAATTACACAAGAATTAATTTGGTACCAGTTAAAGAAAAGGATCTTTTTTATATAATTGCGAAAGAGTGAAGTTTAGTAATTTAACCTCAACTTCATTGTACGATTACGAGTTGCAGAAATCACATTTCGAAAAAGTAAACACGTAAAGTAATACTCCAGCATTTTGTAATATTCTAAAAATTAAATTTGAATTTCGTTTATTCATACAAATGACTAATGTCCGCGTTTTTCGCGTTTCAACCCACTGTGCGCCACCGCCACCACCAGCAACCCCGGCACCCCGGACCGCCGACAGGCAGCGGTCGCGACAAATGGCAGCCCCGCAGATACCCCTTTTTTTATATATATATTATTTGCGTTTGGATTTGAGTTTGTGGTACCTGGGTTGTTGAACCTGCTGACCCACATTTGTTGGGATTGAGGCGAGTTGGGATGCTTGAGTTGGGGGATTACGTTTTGATTATTTGACTATTATTTGTTTTGAGAAAAGTTTCAAAAAACTCAATTCTTGATTAGGGTTCATATGGGGGGTGTTTGGGGATGTTCAAGGATGGGTTTGGGGGATGGGTGGCGCGGCTTTGGATCGCGCCTTTAGTTTTTGAGACTTCTAGTCTATGAATGTGCTCTTGGATGATTTGAGCTATGAGTGGTGAGTTGGTATCTATGTGTAGGTCATTGTTCCTGGGTTTTGTGATTTTTCTTCTTCCGAGTATAATTCGTAGGATTTTGTTCTGCAGCAGCTGGATCTTGTTCAAGTATGTTTTGGATGCCTCGTGCCAGATAGGGGCTCCATAGAGGGCTACCGGGAGGATACATGTTCTGTGGAGTAAGACCTTGTATTTAGTTTGGAGTTTACTTTTCCAGCTAATCATGGGGAAGAGTGTCCTGTAAGCGATAAATGCTTTACGGTGTCGGTCACTGACAGCTTGATTCCATGATGTTTTTGCATCTAGGATAATACCCAGATACTTTAAGGTGTTGGTCCAGGGGATAGCTTGTCCGCTGATCATTATTTGGCGGTCAGGAGGTGTCTTGGTTTTGTGGAACATGATAGCCTCTGTTTTTGTGGGGTTGAGCGTTAGTTTCCACTCTTGAAAGTATTTTTCGATTATTTTCAGATGGCTTTGTACCCTGGCGGTGGCAAGTTCCTTGGACCAGGAAGATCCCAGGACAGCAGTGTCGTCGGGATGTCGGGATGTTTCGGGATGTCGTGGGTGTACAGGTTAAAGAGCAGTGGTGCTAATACAGAGCCTTGGGGGACCCCGGCAGATTGAGTTGTTAATTGGGACGGGACTCCTTTGATGGATACATATGCAGTTCTCCGTTTTAGATAGCTTGAGAGAAGCTTGACTAATGGGAGACTGATCTTTAGTTGCATGAGTTTATGTAGCAACCCATGGTACCAGACGAGATCAAAGGCTTTCGTTAGATCTAAGCTGACCATGCACGTTTTCTTATGTGTTCTGTATCCATCCGTGATGATGTTTTTTATTCTCGCTAGCTCATGGAGGGTGGAGTATCCTGGTCTGAACCAGAATTGTTCTGGTGGGAGAAGTTGGTTGTACTGTTTCTCGGCAAGGATAAGTTTAATAATACAGCGTTCCAGTAGTTTGCTGAGCACACTTAGGAGACTTATGGGCTGATAAGTGGCTGGGTCGCTGTCGGGTTTACCGGGCTTCTTGATTGGAATGATTTTGGCCCGTTTCCAGGCTTGCGGGAAGTAGTTATTTGTGAAACATTTTTGGAAAATGTAGTAGATTTCAATGACCATTTTTTGGGGGGCGTTCTTAAGTTGTTGGGCTGTGATCTTGTCATCTCCGGGAGCACTGTTTTTGAGTTTAGATATCATCTTTTTGAGATCCCTAGGGGTGAGTGATTTGTGTAGGTACAGTCCAGTCTCATGTGATTTATGCAGGTGAGCCATACTGTTTTTGACTGTGGAATCATGGCTGCTAATTTTGTCTAGGGTGGCTAGTTGGGCGGCGTGAAAGAAGTTATTGAGTAGATTCGCTTTGTCAGAGTTTGTGTACGCGGTGTCAGGTGTGTTTGTTAGCGGGGGGATTTCTGGGTTGCATTTCCTGATGCATTTGTAGGTGTTCCATAAGGTGTTGTTATTTCGATTTAGTCTGGCAAGCTTTTGGTACCACTCCTTTTGTTTTAATGAGGTGACCTTTTTCTTAATTCTGGTTGTGAGAATGTTTCGTAAGAGTCGATGGTATGGTGAGTTCTTTTTTCGATATAGTCGCTTGTGCTTATTTCTTTTCTTGATTAATTCCGTAAGTTCTTGGACTGGGTGAACATGATTTGGTGGTATTGTGATGGTGGTGGTTGCCTTATTGTAGGATGTGTTTAGTACCTTAGTGAGTTTACGTACAGCAGAGTCAATGTCTTTGTTTGTATGGAGGTTATTGGTAATTTCGAAGTTTTGGCAGTGCTCTCGGAATTTTTTCCAGTTTGTGCGTCGGACTTTGAATCCCTTAGATGTTGTGGTTTGCGTGTCAAGGGTTAGGATTACTGGTAGATGATTTGACTGGAGGTGGTTGAGCGAGGTGCAGTTCGTGTGGTAGGAAGTGTTATTGAGGAAGATGTCTATGTTCGATTTTCTATTGTTGGTGGAAGCAAATGTGGAGCTATTGCAGTCAATGATGTTGTAAGGGTGGTGGGTCATGTGATTATATAATGCAATTCCTGAAGTATTATTTGCGGAGTTATTCTATGTTTTGTGTCTTGCGTTTAAGTCGCCTCCAATGAGGAACTCTGTGTGATCTAGGTGGTTGATGATCTGGTCGAGCTCCTTACTGTTCAATTTGTTTTTTGGGGGGTTATAGGCAGCTCCAATGATTAGTTTCCTGTGGACTTTGATGGTGGCCAGTACAATTTCTACCGTAGACGTTGGTTCTTGCAAGCGATCGTATGGTATTGATTTATGGATGAGCAGCGCGACTCCGCCGCCCGTTTGGGTTCTGTCCCTGCGTACGGTATTGTAACCTTTTATTTTGAAACTGTCTTGGGGTTTGAGCCAGGTTTCTGTGATCATGGCTATGTCTATATCGTTTTGTTGGAGAAAGATCTGTAGTTCTTGGGTTTTATTTTTTACGCTGGTGGCGTTCCATAACAGGATATTTAGGGCGTGTTTAGCCATCGAGATCGTTTGCGGCGTTGACAAAGACTTGGAGTTTTTCAAAGTTCCATTTGCAATTTTGTAATTGGCTTATTAATTTTTCTACTGTGGACAGCATTCTTGATAGGTCGCATAGTTGATTTAGCTCCTTAGTTTTGGCTAGTAGTCGCTCAAATGTATGTATGTCAGACGAGTGCTGTGCTGTAGCTTGGGCATAGGTTGTGCCAGCAGTGACGGTGTTTCTTGTTGGGCCTTTGGAGATGTAATTTGGGGGAGTAGGATGGTTAGACAGCGGGTTTTTGCTTGCTCTTTTTTGAGTGTATCTTATATATGCCTCGCATTTGCTGTAGTTTGCCGTGTGGTTTTCTCCACAATTTGCGCACGTGGGCTGGGTTTCTGGTTCCTTGGTACAGATTCTGGAGTCGTGGTCTTTTCCGCATTTTACGCATCTGGGAATTCTGTTACAGTTAGCCGATGAGTCCCCGTGGGTGGGTGGCTCTATTCCCGGGTTTGTAGGGTTCCCAATAGACCCGTACCCGAAATAAAAATCCTTGGTGTCGTACGTCTTGGATTTTGGTACCCGGGGGGAACGTTATTTTGTAAACTGGACTGTTGGAGTCTGGGTTCCGTTGGAATTTGATGGGGGTAAGTCCGAAGTTTTGGAGTTCGTTCATAATTTCATCGGTATTAATGCGCGGGAGCCCTTTTAGTACGGTGGAAATCGGTCTTCCCTGTGGGATTGTGTATGTGTGGTATTGTACTTCGTTTGTTTTAGAGAAGTTCCTGAATGCAATAAAGTCCTCAGTTTCGTAGAATTGAATCTTGATCTTGTCCCCGAGGTGTTTAATGTGGAATCTATTATCGTATATGTTCGAGAGGGTTTTTGTGAATTCTGTGATCTCTGTGACTTTACTGTGAACGTAGAACGGTGGAGGTTTCTTCAGCTTGTTGTTTGTTTCTTGATTTAAGGGTTTTGGTTGGTTATGGGGCTGAAGGTCAGTGTGTTTGATTGGTAGTGAGATGTCAGTAAGTTTGGATAGTTCGGCAAATCTGTTTTTTGTTGGGATGTTATAAGCTGAGTTAGCGTTGTTCGGCTTCCCTTCGTCAGTAATTTGCATGCTTGAGTTTTTATCGCTCCGCTTGTTCGGGCGATGTTGTTCCGTGGTGATGGGTCTTTTCCGGGTGTTATTGGAGGTAATGATATACTCACCAGATGAGTCCGAAGATGTGCTCGGTATTGCTTGCCTTGTTGTCATCGCGGAGGTTGCGGTGGCCTCCGAGGAGGTCACGGCCACTTGTGGTGCCCAGGACGGTGGTGGCAGCCTTTCTTCGTTGGCTGGTGCAAGATATGTGGATCGTTGCACTGCTTTTGTTTTTTCGATGGTACACTGGTACACTGGTATTGTGAGAAGTTCGCTACGTTTTCCAGAATTCAGAATGATCAACTGATCAGAATGAACTCAACTGATGAACTGCGTGGAATCCCGCAGATACACCTCAGGCGACCCCACACCCTCCCCCGTCACAGACGGATGTATAGTCCCCCGCACCCCTTTTAAAATAAACAGTTTGTATATATGTATGAGTATATGTATGCCACGGGGCAGTTTCAAGGTCCCGGACACACGCCGCTGGGCAGGTTCCAGGTCTTCTGGCAGTTTCCAGGTCCGTCCCGGAAATCACATTATATGTAAAGGCAGTTTCAAGGACAGTCCTGGAAACCACCATATCAACATAATACGTGATGGTGTATATGTAAACGCAGTTTTAAGGACAGTCCTGGAAACCAATATATAAATATAATACGTGATGATATATGTAAAGGCAGTTTCAAGGACAGTCCTGGAAACCACCAAATAATATGCTTCCGAAATTTAGAGTAGCCGCTCGATATTTGAACGTAAATAATTTATGATGCGTTGCGAAACATTCCGACGTGCTTGGTTAAGTGGTTAAACATACAATTCCAACAAAAATTGACTAATATTTAAATCTGAACATTGTTAGTATATCTTGTTTCATAAAACTTATTTAGGTAGGTAATTAAGTTTTTAATATTTTGTCTCTATCAGAGGCTCTTCTGTAAGGTGAATATTTACCAAGTTACAACACTTTACTTTGCCGTACAATCTAATTAAAAAAAATATCCCATCTGGGATTTGAACCGCTCTACTTCGCGGAAGGGGTTCCATCGCTTTACCGCGACGCCACTTTCATACTTTCGTAAGAAAGACTCTCGGCCACCTGATAAATTTGTTTCATTGATCCGGATGCGGCTCGATTTTGTTTCCCGGGAATCGTGTGATTAAGCACTAAAGTGCCCGCCATCGCGATATTCGAATCCGGCCGTCAAGACGGCTTTTGTCACCTTCCCTTTTGGAGAAGTCGCCTGAGATTCGCCAAGTGCCACGGGGCGTAGCCTAACTTAATTATTAATTAGCGGAAACTTGAGGGCCAATCGAGAAATTTGAGACCTGCCATTTTTCTCCCCGCCCCATTCCCGACAAGATGGCTATGCTCGTATCCAACATATTTGGAACACCCTGTATATTTTAGGCAGGATACTTTCATATAATACCATGTCATGTAATAATCCACTTTCATACATATAATACCATATTGAGCGCTAGACATTTTACTTGCGAGGTAAAATGTATATAACGTAAGTAAAACGTTTAGCATACAATAGCAGCTAAAGTAATAGCATTACATAAAAGTGTCCTAGATAAAATACATAGAAAATTGTACGACAAAGAAATTTGTTTATGTGAATTTTCATCTTGCAATTTACTGTTGAGGAAATATTTGCGAAAGTTGAATTTATTCAATAAGCTGTAAAATGTCATAACTCGGTAAACATTCGCCTTGCGAAAAAATCTATTAGGCAAATTATAAGCAAACCTAATTACCTACAAAATAGGTTATTTCATTCCTATGGTAAAATATACCATTAACAACAGGTTTGCAACAATAACAACGCATGTTATTCTTTCTAAATACATAATTACTTTCTTCAATCTTGTTGTAAATTTCTCTCTTATGGAAATCCGTGTAATCGCGAGTGTAGCTATTCAAAAGTTAATGTACAGGGTACATAAATTCGTGGCTATCATATTGCGCGGTTATTATAACTTTGAAAGAAATTAATGACAAAAGTTCAATCAATCAATCAATTAATTTATTATTCCCCTTAGGGTTATAATTCTATATAATCCTTACTCACTACCTTAGCCTATCTTAACCCTATCTTATTCACTACCTCCCCCCATCTCTCCCCTCGCTTTTCTCTTGCCACTCGCTCGCTTCTCGCCATTCGCTCGCCTCTAGCCACTCGCTCGCCTCTCGCAACCCGTTCGCCTCCCGCCACTCGCTCGCCTCTCGCCGCCCGCTCGCCTCACGCCACTCGCTCTCCTCTCGCCACTCTCTCGTCTCTCGCGCGCCACGCTCGCCCTCTCCCCTTCCGCTCCACTCCACACATCCATCCATACTCCTCTCACCTTCTCGCACACTCATCCCTCCATTTCTCTCACACACACGCCCTTGGACTTCCATTTCCGCTCCGTCTCTTTCCATCCATTCGTTCCTTTCCAAATCCTTCCATTCTTCTCCCCCCCTCATATATTCTAGCCTCCTCAGCCACCCCTCTCCATCTCCTCCAACTCCGAGTACCTCATCCGCCATCTCCCTCCAGCCCTTTTCCCTTCCCCATCCCACGCACTCCTCCCATACATGCTCCCACGTTTCTTCCTTCCTTCCACAAATCCTACATTCCCTTTCCCTCTCGTCCTCCCAGTATCTACCTCCCCTCATCCCGTTTCCCAGCCTGAACTTCATCACCCTTTTCCACCTACTCTCCCCCCACCCCTTCTTCAAATACCCCGGCACTCCTTTACCCTTCACCCTCCCGTACCACTCATTGTATTTTGACTCCCCTATTTTCACCCACCTTTCCCTTTCCTGCTCATCCTTTTCCCGCTCTATCATTTCTTCCCCTTTCAGCCCCTCCCCTCTCTCTCTTATTCTTTCTACCTCCTCTATCTCCCACCCTTTCTTTTCATAAAACACCTTCCTTTCTTCCTCCCACCCTTCCAACGCCTTCCCTCTCCTCGCTCGTTCCCTAATTTCCTGCCAGCACCTCCTCACTCGTTCCCCTCCTTTCCCCTCCACCAACTTTCTCTCAAACCCCCATGCCCTCATACCTGCCCTTCCTGCTATTTTTTCCTTCTGCACCTCCTCCCGCACCATATATCCCGGCGTGCACCTCTCCAATCCCAAAACCCACCTCATAAACCTTTCCTGAGCCCTCTCCACACTTTCTCTCTCCTTCCACCCCCAAATCTCCACCCCATAACTCAGCACCGGCCACACCAACTTTTCAAACAGCCATAACCTCCTCTCCCAATCCTTCCCAAACCTCCTCTTCCCTATTCCTCATACCTTTCCCATTACCGCTACCCCCTTCCTAATCCTATCCCTAACCTGATCCTCCTGCCCCCCATCCCTCCTCACTATGTACCCTAAATATTTGTATTTTTTCACCTCCTCTATCTTCTTCCCCTTCCACCTCCAATCCACTTTTTTCTGCCCTCCACCCTCTCTCCTGCATCTCATCACCTTTGTTTTCCCTATATTCACTTCTAGCCCTTTCCTCTCCATGTTCTTCTCCAATCTTGCCATCATCCCTTTCATTCCCTCCTGATCCTCCGCCAGCAAGGCCAGATCGTCCGCATATGCCAGAGCGTATACTTTCCCGCCTCCCACCTTTACACCGCCCCATCTCCCCTTTCCCAGGTCTTCTTCTATGTCCGCTAAGAGCAGTGTAAAAAGACACGGACTTAACGGACACCCCTGTCTTCCACCCCTTCCCGCCCAAAACCTACCTCCCACTTCCTCCCCTGCCCGTACCCTTCCCGTCGTCTCCCTAATCACCTCTTCACACCTGTTACATAACCCTTCCCTGACCTCTCTCTCCCTCATCGTCTTAATTAACATATCCCTGTTCACCGAGTCAAACGCCGCCTTCAGGTCCACGAACAAGATCACCATTTCTCTCTCTTTCCTCATCACCTGTCTGTTAATCAGATAGTTCAGGACATATATGTTGTCAAGTGTCCCCATTCCTTTCCTGAACCCCGTCTGACTCGGTGGCAGGATGTTCTTGCCTTCCACCTCCTTTCTCAACCGCTCCGCCAACACCCCCGCGTACACCTTATACCCCGTCTGCGTCAACGTCACCCCCCTGTAGTCCTCCACCCTTTCCCCCGCTCCCCTTTTTACCACCGGCACTACCAAACCCTCCTTCCACGTTTCCGACCATCCCTCCCCTCTCCACACTTTCCTGCACACCCTATATAGCCCCTTTTCCACTTCCTCCCCCCCATACTTCCATACCTCATTTGGTATCCCATCGCTCCCCATTGCCTTCCCTTCCTTCAGCTTCCTTATTACCGCCCTCACCTCTTCTTCCGTTAATTCCGCCTCTCTATCTCCATGTCCTTCTCCCTTCCTGCCCCTTACCACTCTACTCTCTACCCCTCCTAACAATGATCTGAAATATTCATCCCACTCCTCCGTCCTTATTCCCTCATTCACTGGCTTCCTTCTTCCCCTTTCCCTATTTACAATCCTCCATACCTGCCCTTCCGTCCTCGCTGTCTCCACTTCTCCCATCCATCTTTCCACTTCCTTCCTCTTCTTCAGTTCGCACACCTTTTTATACCTCTGTTTTTTCCACCTGTACTCCTCACCTCCTCCTCCTGTCTTTCTCCACCTTCTCATTTCTTCCCTTACCCCTTCCTTCTCCTTCTTACACTCCTCATCCCACCAGCCCCTCTTCCTCCCCCTTTCCCTCCCCCTTCCCTCTCTCTGCTCCATCGCTGCCCATATTTTCCTACTTAGCCTATCCCACTCTTCCTCTACCGTTTCTTCCCTTTCTTCCCAACTACTAAATTTTTCCATAAATTTTTTCCTTCCTCTTTCGCTCCAATCTCCTCTGTTCTTCCTTACTTCCTTTCCTTCCTTTCCCTTTCTACCCAAATTACTCCCTTCCATCCATACCGTTATCGGCTGGTGATCCGAGTCTATCCTGTCCCCCACCTCCAACTTCTCCACCTTCTCCCTTGTCCTATTATTCCCCAGCACCAGGTCAATCACTGACTCTCCCCTCGCTCCTACATACGTCCATTCCCCTTCCCAATCTCCCTCTACATTCCCATTTAGTATAGACCATCCTTTCTCCTCTATATACCTACACAGCACCTTACCCTCCTTGTTTAACTTCCTGTCCTTCGAATTCCTCCCTATCTCATACTTACCACCCTCCTCCCCCGTACCTACCCACTCTCCCCCCTCCATTCCTGTCCTTGCATTAAAATCCCCCCCAATCAACACCCTAACCCCTTCCTCTCTTTCCTCCATCCATTCCCCTATCTCTTCCAACTTCCTCCCCATGTCCCCATTCACATACACTCCTATCACTTCCCACCATTGCGTCCCCAACTTACATTTGACAGCCATCACACCCGCCTTCTCTTTTCTTACCCCCCCCCCCCTCCTACCTCAATGTCTTTCCTGACCCCTGTCACCATACCTCCTATAGCTCTCCCTTTTCTATTCTTCCTACTGGCCCACTGCGCCTCCCACCTGTAACCTTTTGGCAGTCTAACCCTTACCCGATTCCAGCTCTTCTCATCCAGCCATGTCTCACACATAATTATCACCTCCCAGTCTTCCAGCCCTCTCCAAAAATCCTCATCCTTGTTTCCTAACCCCGCCACATTCCAGAATGTCACCCTATTCCCCACCCCCTTTCCTCTCCTTTCCCCTCTCCCCTCCCCTCTTACTCGTTTCCCGCCTCCTCCTTAACCCACCCTTCCTCTACCTCATCCCACCTTCTAACTCTCCCATTCACCCACATCTTCATATATCCCACTCTTACGTTCTTTCCTTTCCTTCTCTCCTTATCTGCTTCTTCTTCAATCATCCATCTAGTCCTCCTCTCATCCGCCGTCAAGTCATCCGTTATTCTTTCTCTCCTCCCCTTCAGCTTTTCTTTCTCCCTCCAAACTTTCCTTTTTTCCTCCATTCCTCCTAGCTTCACTAGCACCATTCCGAAGCCCTTCCCGTCTCTTCTACCTACCTCCATTATGTCCTTTATCCCTCCCGCCTCCAGACCCATCACCTCCCATAATGCCCTTACCCACTCCCCTGCCTCCTCTCCTTCTAATTTAATCCCTCTCACTATCACATTGTTTCTCTTTTCCATTCTCTCCTTCCTGTCCTGCTTCACCTCCAACCACCTTATCCTTCTTCTGTTCTCCTCCTCCCTCCCTCCCATATCCCTGGTGACGTTCCCCCCACCTTCTTGTCGCTCCTCCTCCCACTTCTTTACCCTTCCCAATATCCCTTCTATCCTCTCCCTATTCGCCTCCAATCTCTCCACCTTTCTCTCCAGCTTCTCCCTTCTTGCTTTCTCCTCCTTCATCTCCTTCTCCCATCTCCTCCTTTCCTCCCTCCAATCTTCCTCCACTCTCCTCCGTTCCTCACTTTCCCTCCTCAAGTCCTGCCTCACCTCCTTCATCTCCATCATTAACCCCCTCAGCATCTGTTCTATGCTGCCTCCCCCTTTTTCACCTCCCTCCTCCTCCTGCTTTTTCACTGGCGACCTTCCCACCTTAGCACTCTTCCTGAATACTCCCTCTTCCTTGCACCCCTCTGCTCCCTCCTCCTCCTCCTCCCTCCCTCTCTTTCCCCACAGGCTCTCCAAACTCCCTGAGCAGCTCCCAAAACTGCTCACACTGTCCCTCCTTAACTTTTCTGCGTTCGATGGCCTGCCTCTCCTTTTCTCCTCCCCCTTCCTCCCCTCCTTCTCCTCCACCCCCTTGCTATCCCCCATTCCTCGTTCTACTTGTTACTACTCGTACTACTTGTCCCCCTTTCCCGATTCCCTGTTTCTCTTCCTGCCCGACCTTCCTTCTTCTACCCTTTCAAATTTCCCGCTCAGACACTTGCGCCTTCGGCCCCCAGATCCCACTACCTGTCACCCTTTCTCTCTCTTCTCCCACCTTCCCTTTCTATTTCTGACCCTAACCTCCTACACTCTTTTTCGTCCCTTTTCTCCACTCCCTCCCCCTCCTCCCTTCCACCCTATCTCGCCCTTTTCGCTCCAACTATCCCTCCACTCCCTCCACACTCTCCCTACACTCCTCTATCACTCACTCTCCACACTTTCACTCCACACGCTTCGCACACCTTTCACACGCCTTTCTCTCGCTCGACCGGAAACGGAAGTCATCTGATGCGCATTCTATTATTACTATATTTTTTCAAATTACGGGCCGAAATATATTTCACGACATCATGGATATTCATTTGATATTACTGAACCAGATTTATTTTTTATAGGACTCCAGTAATCACTTTTATCATTATAATGATGGAGATGAGGCAGGACTTGAGGGGGGAGAGTGAGGAACGGAGGAGAGTGGAGGAAGACTGGAGGGAGGAAAGGAGGAGATGGGAGAAGGAGATGAAGGAGGAGAAAGTAAGAAGGGAGAAGCTGGAGAGAAAGGTGGAGAGATTGGAGGAAAATAGGGAAAGGATAGAAGGGATATTGGGAAGGGTAGAGAAGTGGGAGGAGGAGCGGGAAGAAGGAGGGGGGAACGTCACCAGGGATATGGGAGGGAGGGAGGAGGAGAACAGAAGAAGGATAAGGTGGTTGGAGGTGAAGCAGGACAGGAAGGAGAGAATGGAAAAGAGAAACAATGTGATAGTGAGAGGGATTAAATTAGAAGGAGAGGAGGCAGGGGAGTGGGTAAGGGCATTATGGGAGGTGATGGGTCTGGAGGCGGGAGGGATAAAGGACATAATGGAGGTAGGTAGAAGAGACGGGAAGGGCTTCGGAATGGTGCTAGTGAAGCTAGGAGGAATGGAGGAAAAAAGGAAAGTTTGGAGGGAGAAAGAAAAGCTGAAGGGGAGGAGAGAAAGAATAACGGATGACTTGACGGCGGATGAGAGGAGGACTAGATGGATGATTGAAGAAGAAGCAGATAAGGAGAGAAGGAAAGGAAAGAACGTAAGAGTGGGATATATGAAGATGTGGGTGAATGGGAGAGTTAGAAGGTGGGATGAGGTAGAGGAAGGGTGGGTTAAGGAGGAGGCGGGAAACGAGTAAGAGGGGAGGGGAGAGGGGAAAGGAGAGGAAAGGGGGTGGGGAATAGGGTGACATTCTGGAATGTGGCGGGGTTAGGAAACAAGGATGAGGATTTTTGGAGAGGGCTGGAAGACTGGGAGGTGATAATTATGTGTGAGACATGGCTGGATGAGAAGAGCTGGAATCGGGTAAGGGTTAGACTGCCAAAAGGTTACAGGTGGGAGGCGCAGTGGGCCAGTAGGAAGAATAGAAAAGGGAGAGCTATAGGAGGTATGGTGACAGGTGTCAGGAAAGACATTGAGGTAGGAGGGGGGGGGGGGTAAGAAAAGAGAAGGCGGGTGTGATGGCTGTCAAATGTAAGTTGGGGACGCAATGGTGGGAAGTGATAGGAGTGTATGTGAATGGGGACATGGGGAGGAAGTTGGAAGAGATAGGGGAATGGATGGAGGAAAGAGAGGAAGGGGTTAGGGTGTTGATTGGGGGGGATTTTAATGCAAGGACAGGAATGCAGGGAGGAGAGTGGGTAGGTACGGGGGAGGAGGGTGGTAAGTATGAGATAGGGAGGAATTCGAAGGACAGGAAGTTAAACAAGGAGGGTAAGGTACTGTGTAGGTATATAGAGGAGAAAGGATGGTCTATACTAAATGGGAATGTAGAGGGAGATTGGGAAGGGGAATGGACGTATGTAGGAGCGAGGGCAGAGTCAGATTTGGGGGTGGAAGGAGAGAGAAGGTGTGGAGAGGGCTCAGGAAAGGTTTATGAGGTGGGTTTTGGGATTGGAGAGGTGCACGCCGGGATATATGGTGCGGGAGGTGGTGCAGAAGGAAAAAATAGCAGGAAGGGCGGGTATGAGGGCATGGGGGTTTGAGAGAAAGTTGGTGGAGGGGAAAGGAGGAGAACTAGCGAGGAGGTGCTGGCAGGAAATTAGTGAAAGAGCAAGGAGAGGGAAGGCGTTGGAAGGGTGGGAGGAAGAAAGGAAGGTGTTCTATGAAAAGAAAGGGTGGGAGATAGAGGAGGTAGAAAGAATAAGAGAGAAAGGGGAGGGGCTGAAAGGGGATGAAATGATAAAGCGGGAAAAGGATGAGCAGGAAAGGGAAAGGTGGGTGAAAATAGGGGAGTCAAAATACAATGAGTGGTACGGGAGGGTGAAGGGTAAAGGAGTGCCGGGGTATTTGAAGAAGGGGTGGGGGGAGAGTAGGTGGAAAAGGGTGATGAAGTTCAGGCTGGGAAACGGGATGAGGCGAGGTAGATACTGGGAGGACGAGAGGGAAAGGGAATGTAGGATTTGTGGAAGGAAGGAAGAAACGTGGGAGCATGTATAGGAGGAGTGCGTGGGATGGGGAAAGGAAAAGGGCTGGAGGGAGGTGGCGGATGAGGTACTTGGAGATGGGGGAGATGGAGAGGGGTGGCTGAGGAGGCTAGAATGTATGAGGGGAGAAGAAGAATGGAAGGACTTGGAAAGAAACGAATGGATGGAAAGAGACGGAGCGGAAATGGAAGTCCAAGGGCGTGTGTGTGAGAGAAATGGAGGGATGAGTGTGCGAGAAGGTGTGGAGAGTATGGATGGATGTGTGGAGTGGAGCGGAAGGGGAGAGGACGAGCGTGGCGCGCGAGAGACGAGAGAGTGGCGAGAGGAGAGCGAGTGGCGTGAGGCGAGCGGATGGCGAGAGGCGAGCGGGTGGCGAGAGGCGAGCGGGCGGCGAGAGGCGAGCGAGTGGCGGGAGGCGAACGGGTTGCGAGAGGCGAGCGAGTGGCGAGAGGCGAGCGAATGGCGAGAAGCGAGCGAATGGCAAGAGGAAAGCGAGGGGAGAGATGGAGGGAGGTAGTGAATAAGATAGGGTTATGATAGGCTAAGGTAGTGAGTAAGGATTATATAGAATTATAACCCTAAGGGGAATAATAAAACTAATTGGTAGAATGCGCATCATAAACAAATTGCATTTAACTTGTGCCACCGGTGGCCGGGCCACCGAAATACCAAGCGTGCTCGGTCTATGCCGTACTTGATCTGTGATAGCGGATTAGCTATCTACGTTCTGTCGATAATCGGTAATATAATTCTCTCTGACTAGCTGGCGTTAACGTCGAGATCGAGGTGAAGGGGGACAGGATAGCTACTTCAGGCAATGGAGACGGCGGTACATTTTTATGACATTGGAATAGTAAATATAACAGTATAAATATATAATAGGTAAGTATATAATAAATACATAAAAAGTACATAAATATAACTTTATGAATTTACCACAAATGATCATGATAAAATGGTGAGAGAATCTAAAAAACAATCCTAAGGATTATGAAAGATTACGGTGGCATTCCTACATTGAAAATTGATTAGAACATTCTAAGATAATAATAAAAACTACGATTATTTCTAGTCATGCACAGATATTACTATTTCCACTAATGCATTGTACACGAGCTTCCGCTTCATAAAGTCCTTCAGGTGGTTCAATTACGGCTCCGCGCATTCCAGATATATTTGTCCTGTTGTCTCTGCCTATTTTCTGCTCATTTTATTCCATCTAAAAACAATCAGTGATCTATTAATAAAATATTTTGCATAAATAGGATGCTTGTCATTATAGTGTATGTCTAATTACCTGTTGAGTGAGTCTCAGTACCTTTTGTCCACTACACCAGCAAACAACCTGGAATAGAAGAATATTGCCCGTACAATAAACTACGACCATCAAAAGCAAAATACAGTAATGTTACTTATCTTAGCATTCAGCGAAGCCAGTAAGTCCAAACCGCATGCAAGATATCCATAGATGCTACCTGAAAAACGTTATAACTACTTATTAGGAAGTATAGTTTACATTAAAAAAACTGTTACCAAATGATAGTATGAAACCTATAAAAAGAGGTAATTCATTGTATAAACAATTCCTCAGATAAAATTGTAAATACAAATTGTACGTAACAGTTCTCTGCAGAGGATTTTCTTTGTACGAATAGTTCAGCCAATATCTACTATTGTCCAATTAATTTTGAAACTATGCATTAACCACAGATTCCTCAAAATAACATATATAAGTAGGTTTAACTAACTTCCACATTACCTATGAGCCAGATTCTAATTCTTGGCACAGACAACAATTTGAAAAGTGAGTGTGCAAGAGCAGATTTTAATTGGACTAGTCTTACCAAAGATGTCCTCCGCAGAGTACTGTCACCAAGAACTTATATTTTAATGCTTGACAATTTCCAACCTGCGTTTGAGCTATAAATATTTAGAATTAAGAAGCCATAAAGGACTTGCAAATTCGTAAAACCTTAAGGTATAAATTCTTGGCGACAGTACCTTGCGGAAGGTATAAAATTGTAGTAATTAAAGATAGAATGGCTATGCTCACCAAGTAATTGCCCTTTTTACTCGAATTTTGTTAATAGTGCAAATGCAAGAAATGTACTGCCCAATATCCTATCAATGCTTTCTGTACATCTACATTGTCATGAAAACTATTGCAACCTGCAGCCTCCATGCTGTCCAGATATATTTTTTCTTGCATCTCTGTCTATGTTCCGCTCACTCTATTAAATCTGAGAACCATGAGCAATGTATTAATAAAATATTTTGTATATAGAGAATGATTATCATTATAGTGTATGTCTAATTACCTATTAAGTGAATCTCAGTACCTATTGTCCACAATAAATCAGCAAACAATCTGGAAATACAAGAGCATTGCCAATAGAACAAAATACAATGGTCGTCCAAATCCAAATACAGCAATCTTACTCATCGTAACATTCAGCAACGCCGGTAGGTTTAAACCGCATGCAAGATATCCATAGATAACACCTGAAAAGCATAATAATGAATTATTAGGAAGCATAGTTTACATTAAACAACTGTTACCAAATGATAGTACGAACATATAGGAAGGGGTGATTCATTGTATAAACAATTCGTAAGATAAAATTGTGAATACAAATTGTACGTAACAGTACTCTGCAGAGGATATTCTTTGTACGCCTAGTTCAGCCAATATATACTTTTCTCCAATTTTCTTTTGATGCTATGCATCAGCGATAGCAAAAAGTATGACAGTCAATATATTCATTCATTTACCATTCTTTCAAGGCCTTCTTAAAAATAATATATATAAGTAAGTTTCACTAACTTCCACATTAATTACCAGCCAGATTCTAATTCTTCGCAAAAACAACACTTTCTAAAGTGAGTGTGCAAGAGCAGATTTTAACTGGACCAGTCACGCCACAGATATTCTCCGCAAATTACTGTCACCAAGAACTTATATCTTAATGCTTGACAATTTCCAACCTGCGTTTGAGCTATAAATATTTAGAATTAAGAAGCCATAAGGGAGTTGGAAATTGTCAAATGTTAAGATATAAACTCTTGGTCACAGTACCTTGCGGAGAATATAAAATTGTGTTAATTAAAGATAAAATAGCTATGCTCACAAAGTAATTGTTGATTGTTTTCATTAACGTCGACTCCCCGCAGGGTTTGCGACGGGTATGGAGAATACCTCCTGTATTCACATACCGACCCGGTATGAGATACCGACCCGGTATGAGTGCTCACAAAGTAATTGCCCTTGTTACTCCAATGTTTAAAATATTGCAAAGGCAGGAAATGTACTGCCCAATATCCTCCCAATACTTTCTGTGCATCTACATTCCATCAAGACTATTGTGTCCTGCTGCAGCCTCCATGCTGTCGAGGTATATTTTTCCCTCCGTCTCTATCTATGTTCCGCGCAATTCAATAGATCTAAGAAAAATCAATAATCTATTAATAAAATATTCTGCACATAGGGATTATCATTATAGTGTATGTCCAATTACCTGTTTAGTGAGTCTCAGTACCACTTGTCCACTAAATCGGGAAATAATCTGGAAATACAAGAGCCGATGGAACAAAATACAATGGTCACCAAATCCAAATACAGCAAAAACCCTCATCTTGGCATTCAGCAAAGCTAGTAAGTCCAAACCGCATGAAGGATATCCATAGGTGCTAACTGAAAAGCACAATAATTAATTATTAGGAAGTAAGGTTTATATTAAACAACTGTTATCAAATGATAGTATAAAACCTATAACACGAGGTGGCTTGTTATATAAACAGTATTTCTAAAGTAAAGTTGAATGATTAATTATACCGTGTATGATTTCTGGTGTCGGCGGACTTTGCGAAGGCAAGCCCATGAAGTTTCATTGAAGTGGTGCAACCAGGCCCTACTCATGTATAAGAATCTAATCTAAAAGTACAATTGGACCATTAATATATAACATTAATAAGAATCATTTGGTCGAATAATATTTTCCATATTTAACCAATACCTTATTTTCATTTATGCAGCTATCCGTACAGAAACATTTTTCCAATCAATAGAATGAAATAGCAAATTAATAATTATTCAAAGTAATTTTGTTCCTCTTATAAATCATGTGCAGAAACGTACCTTTCTTCATAATGCATACACTTTGTTTCTTCCCAGTCTTGGCTAGTAGCTTAATCAAACTCGGCATAGTAGCAGAGTGCTCGATCAGCCACGAAAATCAAGACATTTCTGAGTAAAATCGGTTCGGTACTTTCTGAGATATGAAATGTCAAACTTTTTGTTATGACATGTTACCTGTCAAAACTTTGAAATGTTTATATCTTCGTTATTAGAGCATACAGAATATCGGTTTGAGGCTCATCTTTTTGATTTCTAAGAGTACTTTGACTCCCAAAAGCTGTCAATCCTCGAGATTCTTACAAGCGATGTTATTAGCGTTGTGACGGAGCAGAATCGCCCCGCCACAAGAACCGCTCGTCGCTCGCACGTACACGCGCTCGCTACACACGTCCGCCGGCTCGAACAGCCGTCACTCCAAGGGGCATCTCCTAGATCGAAGCGCGTAGACTAACTCGCCTTCGGGCAACGAGTCCTCGGCAGTTAGAACGAGACGAGGTGGCACCAAGGGGACAAGGAGTATGTTCCGTCGGCATAAGGAGCGACATGGCCAATGGAAGCTGCGGAGGGAAAGGTCGAAGTCCAGCGGAGGCGCTCATCCCCTGCGACAACGAGACGACAAAAGCCACGATGCAGCCTGGGAGAAGGCCGGCTTCGGCGAACGAAGATCGGCAAATGTACCAGCGACTCCTGCCCTACCGACAGCGGTAGAGGCCCAGGCCGAGGGACTTAGGCGCGCTAAGTTACCCGGCAACCCCTTGACACGGCGCGGCGCTGAAGGACTAGCGGGAGGGGCGCGGGGCGCGCGCGGGGCTAGGAATTAGGGAACGCGTAGGACCTCGCCACTCTTGTGGTGACGCGAATTCCGAGCGGACGTGCGACATCCAGGCGACCAGAGCGACTAGAAAATCCTAACGAACGAGCGAGCGAGCTGAGCCCACTGAAGTGCGCCTAGCGATTTCCCGGACGAGTTCCGAATTCCGGAGGCTTCAAGGGTCTCGGAGAGAGGCGAGAAAGGCGAAGCAGCGAACGACCGGTAAGCCCCGCGCGTCCCTTTGTTCTTTGTTCATTGTACTTCCCGTGCGAGTCTCGGTGCCGGCCGTAGGCTCTCCTTGTCCGAAGCAGCGATAGGCAGCCCGCGGGCCAGCCCGGTGTCCCTTGAGGTGACTCTTCCAGTCACCAAGAGTCAAGTAGGATAATTAGGTCGTAAGGTTTCGGCCGAGAAACGGACGTACGCCCGCCATTCTGGCGGAAGCCCGTTCGAACGTGAATCACACCCACGTGCGAGGCATCGGGGCCTTCTTTGTAACTGACGAGCAGCTGGTTAACGTGCGAATTCGTAATCTTTGCCGGAGCGTCGTAGCTCGTAGAATCATCCGCGTACGCCAATCATCTCACGTAGGATGAAGGTTTAGATTGTAAGCGGCGGCGGGAACGCCGAGGTGCCGGGCCACTCGTAGGTCCGGCTATTTTGTGATCGGCCGAGCGACGGCCTGCCCAAGCGAGGGCCCTTGAAATTGCCATAACAACCGTGCAATAAACGATCTTTGTTACCCAACCGTGTGGGTTGTCGATTCGCCTCTCCTTCTTCCCCGACAGGAACCCCTCTCTAAGCTAGCCGGGAGGATCCACCACGAGGAGTACCGGCGGACGAGCCAGTTGCCCTCGATACCAGCTTTCCCCACGCGCGAACATAGAAATTCGGTTCCGTCCGCGGAACCTGGCGCCCGATTCACGTTTTCAAGAAGTCGAGGGCCAGCGGCCGATAGCCAGGCCGGCTATTATGCAGGCAGGATTTCCGAGCGGACAATTCACGGACGGCCGGAGGGAAATCCCCTCATAGCGTAAACGTGCTATTGCGTAATAGGTTAGAAAAGTGTACACAACATTTGGAGGCTTTCGCGAGAACGAACCAGATATGCTGCACAATTGCAAAAGGCCTCACTAGAAAGCTTGTTTCCTATTCTAGTCAGGTAGCCTAGTCCCGACCATGTATCTTCAATATTAACGGAGATACGCGCGTTCAAAGTGAAGCATACGTAAAAATGTGTGTCGGCGATGCATCGCGGAAATTCGACACTGAATATCTGAGATAGTACCGAACCGATTTTTCCCAGACAAGTCTCAATTTTCATAGATTATCGAGCACTACAACTATACCGAGTTTTATCGAGCTAGCTCTAATAGTTGAGAAGTACGAGTTGACGAAGCCGAATCACTGACTAGGCGCAACGCGAGCTTTTGCGACCGGCCGTCGGCAGCGAAATATTTACATTCCACTAAAAATCCATCTCCTACACTACTGCACGTATAGGAATGAAACTTGGTATAGTTATTAAGTCTGAAAAATGAGACAGATCAAGACTTCTTTTATTAAAATCGGATCGGTACTTTCTGAAATATTAATGGTCAAAGTTTCATGTCGATACGCCGACACACATTTTTACGTACGCTGAACTTGGGACGCTCGTATCTCCGTTAATATTACAGATGCATGCATAGAACTTGGAGTCGTTGAAAAGCTTATGTTCTAAACTAATCAAATACCCCAGTTTCGTGCTTGCGTTTGTAATATTAACAGAGATACGAGTGTCCCAAGTTCAGCGTACGTAAAAATGTGTGTTGGCGCCGGCAGCGTATGGTCGGGCAGTTGCACGCGCGACACCGGCCCTCCTTTAAAAAATCATAACTCGGAGCCTGCGTCAGATATCGGCAATCGAGAAGCGACGTATTGTTGGCAATGGATTAGGTTTTCATAAAAAAATCTAATAATCAAATCAGAGCTAAATTCTCGCTACACTAATTTATCTGACGAAATCGGGAATAAATCCGGTTCGCTTGGCATTATCTTGCTGAAATTAGATTGGTAGATGCATTGAAGCCTTTTTGAAAGATTCCCCAAGATCGGCGAGGCGTGCCGCCGAAATACGTCCGCTCATCTTTGGCGCAAAAGGGCACCTTGGATAGCCCCCCTAGCGCTAGAGCCACTTGCGAGCCTGCTCCGCGCCAATACTTATTCGCGCGTAGGGTTCGGTAGCGTGCGACGTGCGCGGATGACGCGGCCAGCGAGGCGGCGAGAGTCTTCGCCGGCTCGCCCCATCCCACCGCTTCGCGCCGTGTCACAGCGACCGCTCTCAGGCTCAAGCGCGGATTGGCTACACGTTTTCGCAAATACCTCCCAAAGTTCGATGGCGCTTTCAAATTCGGAAAGTGCTATAGTAGTGTATTGGTGGATGGTTCTGGGACAGTGGCGAGGGGGGTGCGGGGAAGCGGGGGAGGGAGCCCGTGCTCTTCGACGGCGGTGTCGAGTAATCAATTAGCAGGTGATTAAGATAATTACTCAAACATAGATAACATTTCACGTGTCACCTAGATTGTATATATAAACATAACATTTCACGTGTCACCTAGACTGTATATATGATTTGAATCAATGAGGATTCTTTATCGTCCTTTTCGACGGCGCTGGGACACTGGCAAGGGGAGTGCGAGGAAGCGGGGGAGGGAGCCCGTCTTCTTCGACGGCGGTTTCGACCATTTCACGTGTCACCTAGATTGTATATATATAAACATAACATTTCACGCGTCACCTAGACTGTATATATGATTGGAATCAATGAGGATTCTTTATCACGGAGTATTTCCAGGTATAATATCCCGCGTGACGTCGGAGGTGTAGTTTTGTCGCGAGGCATTTGCAAGGGAGTGTACAGTAATACGCATGAATATTTCAATTCCCTTTTTTATTGAAACACATGTACAGCGTCCGTTTTCACATATGCCGAGCATTGCGAAACTGCGCGATCTTCAGATTTAAAACGCCTTCCAAAATCGTCTGAGTCGTGGCGATGCGTCTCCTGAATCGGGCAGCGTCAATGTGGTAATATCCACGTCGGGCATTTCTGGTGTCCTCGTCATCGGGTAGGTAGCACACCTTTCGGAACTCGTCGAACGAGACGTGTTTCGAACGCATTTGTTGAAGGGAATGTTTCAGTTGGATAATAAGGAAACGGCAATTTCGGTTTAACAGCAGAGAGAGAGAGAGAGAGAGAGAGAGAGAGAGAATTATATTACCTCGGTATCGATGGTTTTTCAATCGTAGGTTATTTGACCAAACCGCTAGTTTCTAATACAGGACCTAGCGGATGTTGGGATACAGTTTGAGTGAGCATTGCTCCGCGCTGACGTGTCGTGCCTGTATTAGTATCGCGGGTGCATCTATGGGCGCGTGTGTGTGCGTGTATGTGTAAGAAGAAGAAGAAGGAAGTGGGGGATCATAGCATAAAAGTGCGCCACGATGAAAGTGAACTATCAGTAATTGGAGGATATCACAGCAGCAGAGTAGCCGCAGCAGCAGAGTAGCCACAGTACGAGTGTCACAGTGAATATCCAGCAGGCAATCCTGACATCATGTCCATGAAGAGGAAAAATGCTTGTGCGCACAACGACTGCCCACCGAGTCAAGCGTAAGTACATCAAATTAATCTTGATCGTTTGAACTGAGAATTATTGTAATAGAATGAATATAATAGCAATAATCTTTTGCAACACCCTTTAGTTCAAAGCGGCTACAAGAATCGCAGGGATATGACGGTCAGAATGATGACCATCTAGCGAGTATTCTCGACATGGTATCAAGCCAGGGGAAATATCCTCAGGAACCGAGCGACGATCGTCCAGGTACTCCCAGCATCTTATCAATTAAGAGGAAGTATCCAAAGAAGAAGAAGAATGAGATAGGGTAAGCACTTTGAGTTATTCCTAATAGTTGAACTGAGAGAGAGAGAGGGTGTGTTATATATATATTAATAGAGCGAATGCAATTTTCTTTTCCACCCAGCAGCAGCACGATGAACGAAGCGGAAGCAGAACAGGGAGAAGAAGAAGAACGGCAACGTCAATCAATGCGGCAACGATCAATGGAGACGCGAGGATCGCGAATACTGGGACGAAGGTACTCCCTGGCGAAGGACTTCTCCAAATACGTGGAGATCGGCATATCCATTGGCAGCGGCGATTGGTGCATGGTCGAACTGGCTATTGGAGACAACCGCGGTCACGAGATCTGCATTACCATGGACTTGTGGAAGACTGTGATGTGCAACAAAACTATGCTCATGGAGATGTTCACAGTGCCGACCGAAACGATTGAACTATGCGGTGTATCTGATACGGTGTCATTCCGAACGGTTAAACTCAGTAAAAGTAACATCGAGACTATGGAAATTTTTGATCTAACTACATCTATATTCATAACCGCGCATACTTTGAGCAAATTGTTCGATCTCGAATACTGTATCGATCATATGTACTCGTGGTTAGAGGAGAACGTACCATCGGTGAAACAAAAATTTTCAAAGTTCGTTGAGATATTAAGGGGAACGGCAGCAGCAGCGGCTTCGAATTATAAAACTGCAATTATGGAAGACGCGGCTTTCGAACGACATTCATTGATTGATTGCGAGCTCTTGGCACTTTGCATGAAACCGATATTAGGCGAAGTAATGATGGATAGGAGTATGAACGGTGGTCAAAAATGGGATGACACGTTTCGAAAATAAGAAATTATTATTATAAAAACACACACACACACACACACACACACACTGTACATAGATAAAAAAGAATAAAAGCAAAAATGAAAATAAAATATGAATATATATATATATGTATGACGGGGCGGGGCGGGGGGGGGGGGATGATGTCAGTGGCGGGGGGCTTCATCCCGATGACCGCGATGGGGGGGGGGGGGCGGGCAGGCTTCATCCCGATGATGGGATTCGGGGGACTCGCGATGGCGGAATCATCCCCATGACGATTACCTCGACCTGTAAGCAGAGGGAAACAAAAATAATTAATAATCGAGTAACGCGCAGAAATACGGTAGTTTTAAGTTCATGATACTTACTTCGATTGCGCAACGGCCACGTCCCGGCAGTATTCTGCGAACGGCCGGTCCACCCGCATATCGCGCAGCATTGGCCGCTGCCGATTAAACTGCTCGCTCATGCGCGAGCCGCTCCTCCGCAGCGCGTAATATACTTTTATGAGATGCGCCCGGCATTCCTTGCACTGCTGGCATGGGCGCACCTCCTTATACGCGTATTTGCCACAACGTGCACAGTCCGCGTTATTCCGGTACTTAAAGTACCAGAAATGTGGCCGAATCGGTGAATACTCCGCTGGGGAGCCCATGCCCTCGTGGCACTCGGCACATAATTTGTGCCCGTACCGATTTGTAAAGAGTATGCCCCGCACACACTGCGCCTGGAGGATGTGGAACTCCACATCCCGGCGATCTTCCTTCGCGACCAAAAACTTGAACATAGCGAACGATGATGAAGAGGTCGAGCGAAAAAACAAAACGAGAGTAAGCTCGAATGACTCCGCCAGCCGTTTTAAAGACTCTGGCACGCTCTTCTTCATTCCGGCGTTAGTTGGTGGGCGGGTGATTTTGGCCTATAATCTTCGACGATTCCCTTCCGAGGGATGTTTTGGCCTATGTCGTCTTCAGGAATGTTCCACCACCACCGCCGCGTGTGTCGGTGGACCCGAAAATGTCTAAGAACTAGCGAGGGAGGGATGGTGACTTAGCCTATGACAGACTCCTTTTCAGGGTAGGGATGTTCCTTAGTCCTCGGAGATGTTCCACCACCACCACCACCACTACGCTTTCGGACCCAACATTCTCGGCGTTGGAGGGTGGGACTACTTCTCTCTCTCTCTCTCTCTCTCTCTCTCTCTCTCTCTCTCTCTCTCTCTCTCTCTCTCTCTCTAACCCACCCGAGGAATTGAGGGGATATTAATGGTTGGAGAATGATAAAAATCAATTTACACACAGTATATATATATTTATTATCGTTGGATCATACATGCTTTAAAAAGTTATGCAATTTCAGCACATTTTGTAACGCGCAAGTTCCTCTATGATACGCGCACGCAAACGTATTCTCGGAAGGCATTTCCTTGAACGATGGTATACCACCATCCGCGTAATCTTCCTCGATATTGTAGACTATAGTGGAATTCGCGAGGTCCTCGATCCACGCGCACTTGTCACGGCCCTTCGCGACGATGTCGGTAGTTACATCCTTCAGTACGGAACGCAATAGCTTTCTAGCTATACTGTAATTTATACAGCCGTCTTCCCAGATGAGCCCATGATGGTGTTTTGTCACCCAGCTGCACTTTCTCCTCGAGTCAACGTCCAGCGCTGTCCAGGGAAAGGGGGGGGGCAAAAATCCAATGTGCCATTCGGTCGGTACCGGGCAGAATCACTGCGGCCTCCTTGAGTATAAACCCGCCGTTGACCATAAATCCTTGAACGTCGACTATGGCAGTCTCCATCTCTCTCTCTCTCTCTCCGATGACAAGTTTTAAACGATTTTGCGTACAATGTTTGTGAGCGGGTTATATTCCACTATGCGATCGTGTATGATCAGGCAGTAAGCGGTGGTATTTGCAGGAACGTTTTCCCGACACTCAAAGTCGATTCGCACGTCAACGGTCGCGCTCTTGACGGACTCGTTTTGTCGGGAGCAATCCAGCACGACGAATGGGCCGTACGCGAGGAAGTCTGTGAGATCGAGCAGCGGCTGGCCACCGCCATAGAATGATTCTCGGAATTTGGCATACATATCATAGAGCAACGCATGCTTGTTCTTGCCAAAGTCAATGTTCAAGTCGTCGTAGGGATACATTTCCGAGTTCAGATAGAGACGAATGTTCGAGAGATCGCAATGATCAAAGATCGACGCTCTTTTGGACAAATCATTCTTCCGCGCGGTTTGCAGGGCGAATATCACGTATCGAGGCTTCTCCATCTGCGTCGTGGCTTTTACCGCCCATGTGTGCTTCGTTGTTGTCTGCAGCAGGGGATACACGTGGAGCTAGGACGAGCGGAAACTCATTTTAATCGGCGTGCCGTTTTCCAATACACGCAACATCGACAGTTTGTGCACCTCGTCCAGGGTTACGTGCGGTATGCGCCATTGCACCTTGTGCAGCGTAAGATTATAATTAAGACCAGCCGGCCCGTGTATCGCGTTCGCGTCGGTGCGCGCGCGTATCAAGATGAGTTCGTGACGCGCGTTTATCATGATACGGTTATAGTCCTCGCAAAAGCCCAGCAGCATGCTGAGAGGCACGCAAAAATTAAAGTCCAGCGGCGCACCGCGTTTGATTTTCTTCTTTCTCGAGCCATCGCCCTCCCCACCATCATCATCATCATCAGCAGGGTATCTCCAGCCGGCGTTATCCAGCGTTCTGCTCTTCTCGGTCGAAAGACAGAGAAAGTTTTTCAGTGTAGTCGTTATACCGGGATTCCTGCATCTATCGATTTCAACGCCATTGAGTTCATAGCGTATCTCATCGAAGAGGAAGGAGACGAAATTATTTTCCAAGTGCACGGTGTCCCCGGCATTCACGCTGTCGAGTCTTCCCTCGATGTATAGGTAACTGCGGCATAGCAGGAGGTACAAGTCTTGCTGCTGAACGTTGAGCCGTATCTCGTCACTGTTCCCGAGGGCAGAATTGATATATGGGTTGTACGTGTGCACCTCCAACTTCGTTATACGGTTGTCGAAGGCTGGTACACCACCGATGCTCAAAATATTGTTCATCATCATCAATATCGTAGTCGTTCACGCGCAGTTCTGAATCCCAGAGATTTTAGAAATCTCACGTTAGCCGCGCTCAATCGTCTCTTCCTTCTCCAACTACAGCTGCCGCCACCCTTTATCGACGATTGGAATACACTTGCTTTGCGACTCATCGTTGGTGCGAGAGCTGAGCTGATGATTGCAGATTCTGACGTATCGTTGGTGTTGTTGTTGTTGTAAACGAGCATGCTATCCACAGCATCGACGATTAACTGCGCCGTTGTACATGCAGACGTATCGTTATCTCCTCGCCACGAAAATCCACAGGTTGTCCGGACTGATCGACAATTTGAATGGTCAAATCATCTATTGCACGTACGACGATTGGCAGGTAAATGACTCGCGGTGGCGTTTCCGAGATCTTATATCCGGGAGGCACCTGCGGCAAGAACTCGTGTATCGTGTGCACCAGTCTACCGTTGTTGTAAGAACCGGTGGTGATGTTACACTCTACCCGAATTGTATTCACGCTTATGATGTTGACAGGCGCGTCCGATTGATGCCAAGTATTGGGCAAGAGGATACGATTCGCGGAGAATCCTAGCAGTAGTCCCACGCTATCGGGCTTCGTAAAGTCGATTCTGAAGACACTTCGGATTTCGCTCTTCATCGTGTTGTTGTTCGCTCGTAGAACGATCGGGTATTCGCCACCGTCGCCGTCGTTGCCATCGTTGTTGTCGTTGCCCCCATAATCGATGGCATTCTTGCGCGGGTACCTTCTCAATATTTCTCGCTTCAAGAATTCATTGAGCGCCTTCAGCTCGTACGAACCGTCGGGAATGGTAATGTGCTCGTCATGATCGCCAAAGTAAAGTTTATTATTGCCGTTCGACGAACTGATGTTCGGTATGGTGTTGTAAGTTTGGAAATTCACAAGCCCTAGCTCATAGCCTTCGTCGTCGTCGTCTCGTCCTGTGGACAGTTCTATCGGCGGAAAATGTCTCGACGAGAGCACGCTACTCGTGCCCGAAAGTGTGAATGTGAACGACATTTTTTTTGTTCCCCCTCTGTGTTCTGTACTCCGCGCTGCAAAGATTCCAGGGAAACTGAGTTTTTGTCAGAGGCGAGGCTATGATTTATAATGAATTTTCTCGAAGAAATTGAACGCTCAATTGTCCGCAAATGCTCTCGTTAAAGTTTTGAAACTGCTCATGATTGTACGTGACTCTTGTCGCGCGGCCAAAGTAACTCATCAATTCGCGCGGAGGTCGGAGATTCCCAAAGCTGTCGTAGTACTTGACGTCATGCTCGCGTTTAACGTACGCGACCCAGTGTGTTCCCGGACCGCTGTAGTCATCCAAATTAACTATGCCGCACTCTCTAGTCCATACTTTCCTTGCGGGCAAATCATCGCGCATGAAAACTCCCCGAAAATGTGGCAAGTTTTTACACATATGTTCCAGCTGATGATTCGTTGTTGTTCCCACCGGCGACGAGGACGGTAGCAATGAGTAGCGGTAGTCTATCTTCTTTGGGTTTTTGACGTTTTTTTTTTGCTTCTAGTCCTCCTCCTCCTCTTCGTCACTCTACCGCTGCTCACTCCCTTTCCATGCTTGTAGGGCGAAAGATACAATCCCTTGCCTTCCATGGCGCGGTTGTGTCGCTGCATTTCTTCCAGCTGTTTTTGCCTGAGCTTTTTGTCCGAAACGGATTTTGCCACCGTCGATGCCCCGGTGACCAAGGCACCCAAAGCAGCCAAAGCGGGGAAGAGAAGGGGTGGTATGAAACCTCCGCGTTTGGCGGCCGGCAATATGCGGAGATTCGCGCTCCTCGTCTTCTTATTGCTCTTCTTCTTAGACACGCTGCTGCTGCTGCCTCCCGCGCTTCTTCTTCTTTTTCCTCCTCCTCCTCTCATTCCCATGCCGAGTTTTCTTTTCGTCTTCATGGCAATCCAGACGGCGGTGGATGCGATCTTCTCACCGACCGATGCGTCCGCGGCCGATATGCGTTGAAACGCGTTCTCCGCCAATATCTTATCAGCCTCGTGACGACCCGCGAGATCCTTGCGCTGCGAGTAGGCGATATCGTGCTCTCTGCAAGCCGCGTCCAAAGGATTCACACCTCGCTCACCGCGGGCCAATCGACGCTGCAAGCGAGTGCCCGGTCCGCAAAATTGATATCCCGGAATGTGAAGCTCGAATGGCAAAGAATTTATCGCTCTATTCAAGAGTCCGCTTCCATTCATAGGCTCCTTACGCACGCACGCACACAAACACGCGCGCACCGCAGGTCAATACGATTGTTATGCTCGGACTGATGATTGACTGCAGCGATCCCTCCGTTATATATATATACATATGTACATGCCCGCCAACCCCTGTCTTTACCGGATCCGTCCATTGTTTTTATCGCTCACTGTACTTTTACCGGTCGCGGCGCGGCACGCTTTTATCGCTCGCTGTACCTTTTACCGGCGCGGCGCGGCGGTGGCGGCGGCGGCGGCCAGGGCAGCGGCTGCGGCTGCGGCGGTCGCGGCGACTGCACCTTTCCCGATACACGCGGAACTGTCCTTTATCATAGGCGGCGGTCCATCGATATGCGTGCGTTGAGTCGGCAGGTTGTAGTGTCGACGACACCTGAGACACTGTTGCACCTCCGGATCGGCCTTTATATGATCGGGCAACCCGCCCCAAATGCACTCTATCTCGTCGTCGAAATTACGTAGCAGCAGCACCTTTGGCACATATTCCAGCTCCTCGGTTGTCGCGCCACGCAGAGTCGCTTTGTTCAGAATTATGAGAGACATGATTGGCGTGCACGCGCGCTCAGCAGCAACCGAAAAAAAATCCCACAGCTATCTGATGAATCGGTCCGCGATCGAGGACTATAAATACCACCACCCCCTCCCCTCCGCCACCACCTCTCGCTCCAGGATGTGTGTGCGTTAGTGTGCCAGTGGTATATACATAGCGCGGATCTTCTTCGACAGCATGCGTTTCACGAGACAGCCAATTAACATTAACATTCCGATGAATCGTACGTTCGACGACGATGAAAATGGTAGGCGGCGGAAGCATGGCGCGCTATTACCAAAAAGTATACGATGCGTAATTTGCGGTCCATCCAATTGCGGGAAAACAAACACGATGATCAGCATGCTCGAGAGTCCGAACGGGTTGCGCTTTGAAAATGTGTACGTGTACTCAAAATCGTTGCATCAGCCCAAGTATCGATACTTGGAGGAGGTTTTGACCTCGGTCGACGCGGATTTGGGCTACTTTCCATTCGCCGAAAACGCCAGTGTAATCCCACCGGCCGAAGCCCTGCCGAACTCGATATTCGTCTTTGACGATGTCGCCTGCGACGAGCAAAACATCATGCGCGAATACTTTGCCATGGGTAGACACTCGGACGTCGATTGCTTTTATCTCGGTCAATCGTACGCGGAATCCCAAATCACCTGATTCGCGATAATGCAAATATGATAATACTTTTCAAGCAGGATGGTATGAATCTGCGACATGTCTATCGCGATCACGTTAACGTGGATATGCCGTTCGAGAAATTCATCGAGTTGTGCTCGAAATGCTGGCACAAAAAGTACGGGTTTCTCGTCATAGACAAGGACAGCCCGACGAATCACGGACGATATCGGCGCGGATTCAACGAGTTTGCGATAATATCATGAGCGTACACGCTCGATGCCGATCATTGAACGAACATGCGGCGGCGGTGGAGGAGGGGCAGTCGGCGGAGAAGGAGGAGGAGGAAGAAGCCGCGGCCGCAAAAAATAATTCCTACAACCGAGTTTGACCGTAGCGAAGAAGAAGAAGAAGAAGAAGGGGATGGGGGTGGTGATGACAATGATGATGATGAATCGAGGAAAGCAGCAGCAGCAGCAGCAGCATTCTGCGTCATATCTATCACGACTATGCTCTCGTGGATATGTCGCTGGAGAAAGTGGATATGTCGCTGGAGAAGCTCGTCCAGCTGCGTACGAGATATCGATACGGATGATGCCGACGGTATTTAATGGGTTCGCACCAACATCATAAACACACACGTTCGGGAAACATCATTGAAACCGCATCACGTCATGGAGCGACGGAGACGGAAGGAGGAGGAGGAGGAGCAGGAGGAGGATGAGGAGAACAGGGAAGAGGAGGAGGAGGTGGATAGGCGAGTGAAAGAAAAGAAGAAAAACACGAGGGCGAAGAAGAAGAAGAAGAAGCGCCACATCACCACCAAAAAAGAAGCGGTGGCGCAAGAGATAGCCAAAACCAGCGAGGCTATACGTAAAAAGTATCTTGCGCTCAAGGTGGGAAAAATGGATACGGATGTGGCGTTGGCGACAAATCTACGACCAATAGTCGAACCGCTGAAACAATTGGTGGAGAAGGGTAATACGACCATGCAGCTGAAATCATCGCCACCTCCATCACCACCTCCATCACCACCACCACCGCCACCACCACCGCAAACGCCCGTCGCCGAGTTCGATGATTCGTTCGACATACCGCTGAGGGAAATGAAATCGTCCAACAGGAAAAAACTCTTGCAGGCAAAGAGTATCAAAAGATTGAATTCGAACAGTTCGACTCCGCGGCTCGGCAGGACTCCAGCGCTTTCGACTCCAAAAAGACTCGTACGACGAAAATATTTTTCCCTTAAAAATGCTATAGACGAAGATTCGGCTGCAACTCCCGCAACCATTGTCGAAGCTAGCGATGATGATGATGATCATAATAATAGCGCTATCGGCCATATGTCGCATGGAGAAACCTTCGAGAACTCGTACACATCGCCGTCGGCGGCGCGTAAGATAGATAAAGCAATGCGCGCTGCTCTACAGCCAAACAACTACGAAGAGGAATATCGCCCGGAAAGAGAATTTTTGCTCGAGAAACTCGGACCTCTGGCAAAGAAATACTTGACGCTATTACACCTGGACACGCTGGATACCGTGGACAATGTATACGGCGTCTACTTTCATGACAAGTATCATAAACTGTATATCGGTAATTGCGTCTTCGATGTGGATGAGAATGATAACATTATGATCGGTGGGAGACGATACAGAGGAAATTTGGGCCTCTACGATCTGATATTCTCGAAGATGCCCGACAATTCAAAATACACGCAGGCTGATTTGAACGCCTACAGGGACATCCTGATACTTTCGAACGCGCATAAGTCGAGCTATTCGCCGACCAAACAGACCAGGGGTAACAGAGGCTACAAGTACACGCAAATCATAAAGAAGCTGATCGCGCCCAAAAGCACCGCAGGGAGGGGCATATCATTGCAACTCCCGAGCGCGATGGTTGCCACGAATAATAATAATACCGTCGATTACGTTCATTGGGACGATCCGAACGAACTGGTGGACCGCATGAGGCTGCTTGTTTCCTCGCGAAACGCTGGACATACCGGTCATGATAATGAGATAATGTCCATAATCGAGGAGCTCCGCGAAGCAGGATTGATTATAAACTAATCGCCCCATCGACGTGCGATGTCAGTGGAGCACGCGATGCCGATCAACAAGTTTGGCGCGTCCCTCGCAACGAACGATGCGGTGGTGGTGGCGGCGGCAGCGACGCCGGTCATTTCTCCGCCGATGTTGAGAAATTTGCTACGCGACAACGCCCTGTGTCTCGAGGGTGACTCTTTCGACGCGCGAGGTCGAAAGATAAAGAGCGTAGCGGAACCTCTGGACGCCGATGACGTTACGACCGTGGACTATGTCGGCCGTCTTGTAGAGCGCGCGATCAAAACCAAGGATGATGCATCGACGATGGGAGACTACATCAATGATACTGTGAAGCGCGCGTTGACTGCGATGGAATTGAAAATTAGGGAGAACTTGGTTCGCGATATCCGAGAGTATAAGGAGATGCTGCGAACCAATGTCACCTCTCCCGAGATCCTGCCAAATAATGTCATGTCGGAAGTCGCGCGACTTCCACGTCAATAGTATAAAAACTGATCACCAATCGACCTGTGATATCAGTGGGGTAAGCGATGCCGATCAACAAGTTTGGCGCGTCGCTCGCAACGAGCGATACAGCGACCACGACGAATACGGCGGTGGTAGTTTCGCAACCGTTGTCGCAGCTGATGTTAAGAAATTTGCTACGCGACAACGCCCTGTGTCTCGAGGGTGACTCTTTCGATGCGCGAGGTACAAAGATAACGAGCGTAGCGGAGCCTCTGGAAGCTAATGACGTCACAACTGTGAACTATGTGAACAGCGCGGTGCAAGCGATGGAAAAGAAAATTAAGCACGACATGGAACGCAATGTTCATACCTACGTGGTCACTATGCAAGCGATGATGCGGGATCAAATTGAGTCAAAGTACGATACGATAATTCAAAAGTTGACTAGAAGGCACGACGCGCTCCAATAGGTCGTCGATAAAACAGAACGATTCCGGCGATATCGAATCAGTCGCCGAAATGACGACGAGTAAGGCAAAATTGGTGGAAGAGCTGCATGCGCCGGCCCGACGCAACTTTCCCCGTAGACGCGTGATCGTGCGAGGTTTCGACGATCTCTGGCAGGCCGACCTCGTGGAAGTGCAATCGTACGCAAAGGAAAACCGGGGGTTTCGCTATATTCTCACGGTAATTGACGTATTTAGCAAATACGCGTGGGCCGTTCCTCTGAAGAGCAAGGGTGCGAGCGATGTGACCAAGGCCTTTGCGAGCATATTGCGTACAGATGAGCGGGTTCCGAAAAATCTACAGACCGACATGGGCAAGGAGTTTTACAATAGGGACTTCCAGGAGTGCGTGAAGAAGCACGGTATCAAGCATTACTCGACCTTCAGCATCATGAAGGCCTCCGTGGTGGAGCGTTTCAATCGCACGCTCAAGAACGCCATGTGGAAGTCCTTCTCACTGAACGGCGGCTATCGCTGGCTCAATGTCCTTGCAACCCTAGTGTCGGATTACAATAGGAGGAAACATCGCACCATTCGAATGCGCCCCATCGATGTTACTCGCAACGATGAAAAACACCTCCTTGCCACAGTCTACAACGATCGCAGCAGCAGCAGCAGCAGAATGAAAATTATAAGACCTGCAAAGTTTAAGATTGGCGACAAGGTGCGCATCAGCAAATTTAAAACAGTCTTCGACAAGGGCTACACTCCGAACTGGTCGACCGAGGTGTTTGAGATCAGCGGCGTCAAGCGAACGAATCCCACCGCGTACTACCTCAAGGACTTCAAGGGCGATCCCATTGCCGGTGGATTTTACGAGCTGGAATTACACAGAGCCACGCATCCTGATGTGTACCTGGTGGAGAAGGTGTTGCGCAAAAAGGGAGATATGATATATGTGAAGTGGTTGGGATTCGATAAGGTTCACAATTCATGGATAAAGGAGAATGATGTTATTTGAATATAAAAATATAAACATTTATTATTATTATTACTATTGCTGTACATTTATTTACATCCATCCATCCATCCATCCATCCATCCTGTACATTATTCTATTTTGTAATGCCCCAGGGGAGCGTGCTCGTCGAATTTCGTTGAACATACTGCTTATCGTCGCGCGGGCTGAGCGCAAGTTTTTCCTCGCTGATGGAATACACTTTGTGCGCATGGGACCGAATACAATTTTGTACGACCTTCTTCTCTATCGAGTGCTCGAGACACCGAACGTAGTCCTCGAACTCTATGCGGTTGGCCGTGACACACTTCTTTATGCCCTTGATTTTTTTGTCGCATTCCTCTCTACCATGCACCCGGGTGGCATACATTTTTGCCCTCAGCCCTACGAACTCGGTCATGATTGCCCCGTTATTCTCATCTTTCATGAGACCCGGTACCTTTTTATTTAATCGCTGAATACCATACGGGTTGTCCACGGCGTAATCGCTGGTATCGAAACGGTCCGAGTTGCGCTTCATGTGTTCGTACACATCGTCGCTCGCTATCTCGTAAATTAGACTGTCGGTGTCCGTGTACATTATCTTGCACCTGTCAGCGAAGCTCGGAAGCATGTGCTCGTAGTGAAATCCGTACAGGCTCGTTTTTGCAATGTCCAAGATGCACATACCGACGTACAGGGGTTTGAGAAATTTGACTATAACTTTTCGCAGTTCGACAGCCATCAGGTTTTCGGAAAATATTGTACGGCTATGGAAATTTGGCTTCGCGATCGCCGCCTCGACACCGTGCTGCCCCTCCCACTTCGTAAGTAATTTCACGTCTGAATGCTTTCGTACGTTTTCCATCGTTTTTCCGAAAACCGCGTTGTTCATCAATTTAAACAGGTTTTTACTGAATTCGCTAGTGGCCTTTGTGCGGAAGCCCGTATTCAGTTCGATATATTCGCGTAACCAGGGTGATTGCTTGAATTCTAACACACGGTGCACCTTGGTTATCTTTACACCATGCTTTAGGGCCTGCCGCAGATATCTATAGTGTGTCACGTATCGCGTCTTATTTACGAAGGTAGCGAGTAACTTTCTATTTCCGGTACTCGTTGACTTTCTCGTCGGCGGGTCCTCGTGGTCGGGACAAAAGGGAAGGTCGGCGTGCGAGTCGTGGAGTTCACGCGGATACTCCAAATCCACTTCGAGGACATACCCCAGGGGGCCGTCCAGCGGAATGGAATTTACGTCGAACGTCTCGGAGACCCACCGAAAACCGCCGTACGGTAGAGGCTGCGACATCGCCCAACCGTACAGATTATTAATATCATAATACATCAGGTACGTCGAGGTACGCGCATGGCCAATAACTCAGGTTCCACTGAACCGATTCTCAATTTTTTTGGTTTGTTTTCATCCTTGTGACATAAGGATTAATAATAGCCCATAATTAGCTTTTTAATAAATTGTTACAGTGTCACAGTGGCCGCTTTGGGTATAAAACGCGCGCATCGGATTTTATGAAAATTCAGAGGCACGAGAATGAAAATTGAACATTATATCCTTGTTCTGGATAGTATGGAGCACAGAAAATATTAGTAAATTAAATTTTTATCTCAAATAGTTTTGAAGTTAACGACAGTTTAGTATAGTATGTTCTTATGAATTCAAATGGAGAACCTTAACTTTTGTATATTGATTCGGGACCCTAATGGAACCTCATGGTGTATTTTTTTCCTGAAACTAGATTTTTTTCCGCGTCTTTTGGCATATGTTTTTTTTTAGACTACACACGAGGCAAACTTTGCACACGAGACACGTGTAGTCTCCGACTTCCCCAATCGCTGTTTTGTTTAAATCGTTCGTAAGGGACCAAGAGGGACAATGGTAATAAGATATAATTCTTCCCAAGAAGATTCATTCAATTAGCCTGAAACCAAGTTCCTGCAGCGATTAGTACCGTCTGCATCACGAGTATTGTGTGTCGTACGATATATTTTTCTCATTAGTTTGCATAGTTTCGCAATATCTGGCGTAGAAACATGTCAGGCAGCTCGATAAATATGTCCAAGCGGTTCCTTGCGACATTAATAAAAGACAAATCTGGAAAAAAGGCGGCAACGGAAGCCATTGTTTCCTATGTCGAGAACCTTGGTAAAAATATTGACAGAGGAATAGTTCGAGCTTTTGTTACTCTGTATTTGAAGGGATGGAAATCGTGTCACCGTTCTAAACAATGCATGGAAAATAGGCATCAAAACTGGCTATTTTCATACTCGTCCTTTTTGTATGGTTTATATCTTAAGGATAAGATAAAGCGAGGAAGATCTATCCTTATTTTCTACCGTTTTCTCCTTTCTATCAGTACTATAGTCCTCGGTCGCACCGATTTCATTTATCCTTCATCTTTCACCCCATTCTAGTGTCCACACCTCATTTTGACTTCCATTCTCGCTGTTCTCCTCATTTTCCAACCTGTCTTTCCTCCTCCTCCCCCACTTCTCCTCCTCATGTTACCTCTCTGCCAAATGCTTCGTTTCTTTCGATATTTTCTTCACTAAAACGCAATTTTACAATTGTATTAATTCATAACACAGGTTTATGCAACTGTATGCAGATGAAACATATGCCAAAAGACGCGGAAAAAAATCTAGTTTCAGGAAAAAAATACACCATAAGATTCCATTAGGTTCCCGAATCAATATATCGTTTCTTTCGATATTTTCTTCACTAAAACACAATTTTGTAATTGTATTAATTCATAACACGCGTTAATGCAACTTTATGCAGATGAAACATATGTCAAAAGACGCGGAAAAAAATCTAGTTTCAGGAAAAAAATACACCCTGAGGTTCCACGAGGTTCCCGAAACAATATACAAAAGTTAAAGTCCCCCATTTGAGTACATGGGAACATACTATACTAATCTGTCGTTAACTTCAAAACTATATGAGATAAAAAATTAATTTACTAACATTTTTTGTGCTTCATACTATCCAGAACAAGGATATAATGTTCAATTTTCATTCCCGTGCCTTTGAATTTTGCCGGTCAGAAAGTGCGATGCGCGCGTATTAGACCCAAATCGGCCACTGTGCGTCGCGGCGCGATAAGAGCGATACCGGCACAACGAGTCGTCGTACGAACAGTGAACGTAATAACCGACGCTGAACGGTCTATGTTGCTGGTATATGCCGGGGCTACCTGGTACTTGCGGCGCCGCGCTATCCACGCCCTCCAGCAGGCATTCGAGATCGGCGTATACAGGGTGCTCCAAAAGTCTCCTAAACCAAGGCGGCCATCTTGGGGGGGGGGGGGGGCCTGATGACAATACGCCCTTCAAAAATATAGGGAGCTATCTTACTTTAGGAGCTATTAGCGGAGAGGAGTGACCAATCGGTGCGCTGTCGCTGTGACACGGCAGCACGAATCGAGCCGCCGCAGAATCTCGCCGCTCGGGCGACGCGCACGGCCCCGCGCGTCAGACGTTACACGCACACTGCGCCCGGCTAAATGTTGGTCAGCGCAGGCCAGCACCAAGCGGCAAGTGCCTACCCAAGGTGGTGCCCTTCTACGCAGCAATCAGCGGGCGTATTTTCAGAAGGCGCCTCGCTAATCTTGGCGCTGTTATACGTACTGCTAACACTTGCCAATTATTATCGCGTTCCTCCCACATCTTTTTCCAGATTTTTGCCACGAAAATATCCGATCCAAAAATCTTTCAACATTTTTTTGACATTTTTTCCCCCATTTTGAAAAACGATCCCGATCGACTTGCGCTCACCGTTCACCACAAATACGCTTTGTTTTAAAGCAGGCTTCAATGCGTCTTGCAAATTAATTACAGCCAGATACTGCCACGCGAACCGGAGATCGTCCCGTTTGTGCCTGACAAGTTGGAGACGGAAGAATTTAGCGGCGATCTCATTATTGGAATATTTTTTTTATGAAAACCTAAACCTTTGCCAACAATACGCCGCTTCCCGTTTTCCGATATCTAACGGAGGTTCCGAGTTATGATTTTTTAAAGGAGGGTCGGTGTCGCGCGCGTGGCCACGCAGCCGGCGATCGTGACCGGCCTGGGTTCGTAGGGGCTAACTCGGGGTACGGGAGGCGCAGGTAGATAAAACTTGCCGAATCGTCCGAAAAGGCTTCAATGCGTCTAGCCATTTAATTTCAGCGCGATACTTTCACGCGAACCGGAGATATTCCCGATTTCGTCGCACAAATTAGTATCCCGAGAATTTAACGCCGATTTGATTATTGGAATATTTTTTTTATGAAAACCTAAACCTTTGCCAACAATACGTCGCTTCCCGTTTTCCGATATCTAACGGAGGTTCCGAGTTATGATTTTTTAAAGGAGGGTCGGTGTCGCGCGCGTGGCCACGCAGCCGGCGATCGTGACCGGCCTGGGTTCGATGGGGCTAACTCGGGGTACGGAGGGCGCAGGTAAACAAAACTCGGGGAATCTTTCGAAAAGGCTTCAATCCATCTACCAATTTAATTTCAGGAAGATAATGCCAAGCGAATCGGATTTATTCCCGATTTCGCCAGATAAATTAGTGTAGCGAGAATTTAGCGCTGATTTGATTATTAGGATATTTTTTTTATGAAAACGTAATCCTTTGCCAACAATACGTCGCTTCCCGATTGCCGATATCTGACGCAGGTTCCGAGTTATTATTTTTTAAAGGAGGGTCGGTGTCGCGCGTGCAACTGCCCGACTGGTCACGACCGCCGCGCCGGCAGCGTTGTCGCTCGCGCGACACCGATCCTCCTTTAAAAAATCATAACTCGGAACCTGCGTCAGATATCGACAAACGGGAAGCAGTGTATTGTTCGCAACGGATGAGGTTTTCATTAAAAAAAATACTCTAGCAATCAAATCGCCATTAATTTCTCGTGACACTGATTTATCTGACGAAATCGGGAGTATCTCCGGATCGCTTGGCATTATCTTGCTGAAATTAAATTGGTAGATGCATTGAAGCCTTTTCAAACGATTCCACGAGTTTGGTTTACCTGCGCCCCCCCTGCCGCGAGTTAACGCCATCGAACCCACGCCGGTCACGATAGCCGGACCGGCTGCGTGGCCGCTCGCGTGATACCGGCCCTCCTTTAAAAAATCATAACTCGGTAATCCCGCGAGATATCGGCAGACGAGAAGCGACGTATTGTTCACAATAGATGAGATTTTCATTCAAAAAATATTCTAGCAATCAGATCGCCATTAATTTCTCGCGACACTAATTTATCCGACGAAATCGAGAATATCTCCGGTTCGCATGAAAGTATCGCGCTGAAATTAAATGGCTAGACGCATTGAAGCCTTTTCGGACGATTCGGCAAGTTTTATCTACCTACGCCTCCCGTACCCCGAGTTAGCCCCTTCGAACCCAGACCGGTCACGATCGCTGGCTGCGTGGCCACGCGCACGACACCGACCCTCCTTTAAAAAATCATAACTCGGAACCTGCGTCAGATATCGACAAACGGGAAGCAGTGTATTGTTCGCAACGGATGAGGTTTTCATTAAAAAAATACTCTAGCAATCAAATCGCCATTAATTTCTCGTGACACTGATTTATCTGACGAAATCGGGAGTATCTCCGGATCGCTTGGCATTATCTTGCTGAAATTAAATTGGTAGATGCATTGAAGCCTTTTCAAACGATTCCACGAGTTTGGTTTACCTGCGCCCCCCCCTGCCGCGAGTTAACGCCATCGAACCCACGCCTGTCACGATAGCCGGACCGGCTGCGTGGCCGCTCGCGTGACACCGGCCCTCCTTTAAAAAATCATAACTCGGTAATCCCGCGAGATATCGGCAGACGAGAAGCGACGTATTGTTCACAACAGATGAGATTTTCATTCAAAAAATATTCTAGCAATCAGATCGCCATTAATTTCTCGCGACACTAATTTATCCGACGAAATCGAGAATATCTCCGGTTCGCGTGAAAGTATCGCGCTGAAATTAAATGGCTAGACGCATTGAAGCCTTTTCGGACGATTCGGCAAGTTTCATCTACCTGCGCCTCCCGTACCCCGAGTTAGCCCCTTCGAACCCAGACCGGTGACGATCGCTGGCTGCGTGGCCACGCGCACGACACCGACCCTCCTTTAAAAAATCATAACTCGGAACCTCCGTTAGATATCGGAAAACGGGAAGCGACGTATTGTTGGCAAAGGTTTAGGTTTTCATAAAAAAAATATTCCAATAATCAAATCGGCGTTAAATTCTCGGGATACTAATTTGTGCGACGAAATCGGGAATATCTTCGGTTCGCGCGAAAGTATCTCGCTGAAATTAAATGGCTAGACGCACTGAAGCCTTTTCGGACGATTCGGCAAGTTTTATCTACCTTTTTTTTTTTTTTTTTTCCGTGGGGGAAATCCTCATGGATACCTCGCCATCCTGAGGAGATTACGAGGTTATGTCGGACTCCTACCGACTAAAACCCCCACGGTGGCCGTCACTGAAACCCTCCAGGACTGGGAACCGGGAACGCTGAGCATACTTCCGGTCCCGGACCTGATCGGCGTCTTAGAGCTTGCTAGCTCTTCTGCACTTGGTCAAGTTTTGTCCTCAGTGGCTGCGCAGGCCACGTGCGCAGACACTCCCCGCAAGAACACTTGAAAGCGGGAGTCTTGATCCTCAGTCAAGAGTCCCAGAGCACGTGGTGCGCTAGAGGAGAGGGCGTATACCCTCCACTAACACCAACCCTCTAATTCAAGATGAACGGGTTTCCCCATCTTCTTGCCCTTCTTGCGCGGCTGCGTCCGCGTCTGCCGGGCGCATGAGACCGCTCTCTCTCACGTTCGGCCGCTTCCTTCTTCGTCAGCACAGCCTCGGAGAAGGTTTCGACCGCCAGCCACTTGTCATCGCCCTCTGTCATGACGCGGGTTACCGCGTCTAATGCGAGGTCCTGTCCTATAGCCCGACGTAGTTCATCTCTTTCTTGGCTCCAAGCGGGACATACCTGTAGCGTATGCTCCGCATCGTCCGTGTCCGCGTCACAGTGGTGGCACGCCGCGGAGGCCTCCTTCCCGATGCGTGCCAAATAACCTCCAAAGCAACCGTGTCCGCTGAGGAGTTGGCATGTCCGGTACGACATGCCATTCTTCTTCACGGCAGCGCTCCAGGGGAGGGCCACTGGTCCGACCGCGAGGGCTCCTCTGCTGCCCTTATTGCCGGCCGGGTCCAGCAACCACATCTTCCATCCTTCCAGCAGCATCTCCTTAACCCTCTTTTTCAGGGCTGCCACTTCTTCCCGACGCTTTGACTCGTCCGCAACGCTCTCGCAGATGTGGCGTTTCTCTTCAAAGGCCTCCGCAGAGGCTTTCGCTTCCATCATCCACGGGGGGCATCCGGACAGTGCGCTCGCCGTGGCGAACGAGACCGTCCTGTATCCGCGAATCGTGCGTATCGCCATACGTCTGTACAGCCTGTCGATGGCCTGTCTGCTTTTGGCCGTGACGGCCTCTTCCGCCTAGATAGGAGCCCCGTACAGTGTCATGGATTTTATGACTTGCATGTACAGCAGCCTCACCTTTCGTCCTGGCCCTCTCGTATTGGGGGTTAGTCGACTCAGCGCACCCGCGGTCTTCAGCACTCGCGGGGTCAGGACCTCGAAGTGTGCTTCGAAGGACCACTGGCCGTCCAGTAGGAGACCCAGATATTTCATCTGGGAACCGATCCTAATCTCCTCGCCCCCCACCTTGATTTTCGTCCTCCAGAGGGGCAACGCCTTACTTCCCCTCTTGGCGAACCAGAGTACCTGTGTCTTGCTGGCCGAGACACTCAGGTGGAGCTTCTCGATAGCTCCCACCACGCTTGCCGTAGCTTCCTCTCCTACTCGCAGCACCGTCCTCCAGTCCATCCCGCGCGCCACGACGATAGTGTCATCTGCATAGCAGATGACCTCCGTCTCCATGGGAAGAGCCGTCCTTAGCACCCTGTTGAAGGCAATGTTCCACAGGAGGGGTCCGAGGACCGAACCCTGTGGAACACCGCGGGTCACTTCCTTCCTCGTGCGCGTCCCTGCGTCATCCGTATAGCCTATCACCCTGTGCGTCAGATAGGCTCGGATGATCCTCGTCAAGTAGGGAGGAACCTGGTGTTCGTCCAGAGCCTTCCTTATCTCTTCCCAGGGGATGGAGTTAAACGCATTTGAAATGTCCAAGGACACTGCGAGCGCCACTCCACCCCTGCTGGTGGCCTCTCGGGTGAAACCCTTCAGCCGGTGTAGCGCGTCTATGGTCGATCGGCCCGCCCTGAACCCGTACTGACGGTCATCCAGGTTGGGTCCCGTGCCGTCGAGGTGCTCCGTAACTCTGTGGTGTATTACCCTCTCAAATAGCTTCCCTGCCTCGTCCAGTAGGCAGATCGGCCGATACGAGGAGGGCGATTCGGCGGGTTTGCCGGCCTTGCGGATGAGAGTCAGCAGGGACTCCTTCCAGCTGAGTGGGTACCGTCCGCTCTTCAGGCACTCGTTGAAGAGGGCTTGGAGCCTCGGGCCCATTGCCTCTAGGCATACACTCCAAACCTTGCCGGGGATTCCGTCCGGTCCGGGGGCCTTGTTAGCCTTCAGGCTCTTGGCCGCCGCTCTTCTGATTTCGCCCGGCGTTGTCTCCAAGTCGGGAGACCAGTCGGGCGAGTTATCGGCCCGAGTGGGCAGGATGGTCGCCTCTGCCTCCGTGTCCCTGCCCGCTGGGAAGAGGGTGGAGACCACTTCCTCCACGAAGTCAGCTTCCAGTATCTCCGTCAGCGGTGGCGTCCAGGGTCTCAGTTTCCCTGTGACGCACCTGTAGGGCCTCCCCCAAGGGTCCGCTTCCACCTGATCCAGGAGAGCGTCATAGGATCTAGCCCGCTCGATCCTTATCGCGCTCTGGAGTTCCCTTCTTGACGCCTGGTAGTCCGCATACAGGTCGTCCATGTTTGCCGCGGTGGTGGCGGGATTCGGTCTTCTTCTCCTCCTCCGGGCTCTGGTGTACCGTCTTCTCGCTGCGATGCAGGCGCGTCGCAGCTCTCCGAGCTCTTCGGTCCACCAGTATGTTCTCCGTCGTGGGGGCGGCTTACCCCGGAGCCTCTCCATGGCCGTGTCGCAGATGTCGGACATCTCTACCCTTAGTCTGCCGGCCATCTCCTCCACGTTGGGCCCTTCTTCTTCTTCCGCCACCGCCACTGACGCACTTATCGCCCAGGTGGTCGCCTCGACCGCTGCCTTGAGGAGATCCTCGTTCAGGGTCTTCATCTTCCACCTCCTTGTCTCGGGTGGGAGAGTTCCTTGCCGGGGGTCCACAGGCGCACGGCGTACCGCCGCTATCTCCAGCCGCATGGTAATATAGCGGTGGTCAGAGAGCGTCTCCAGTTCACAGGCGACTCTCCAGTCCCTGATGTCCCGTATCACAGAACGGGAGGCCCATGTCAGATCGACGATGGAACCTCCGGTTGCTCTCACGCAGGTGTTTGCTCCCCCCTGGTTGCAGCAGGTCAGGTCGAGGGACCTGGCCCATCTTTCCAGGATCTTCCCTCTCTTATCCGTTCTGGGGGATGACCATAACGCCGATTTGGCATTAAAGTCCCCCATAACTAGGATTGGCTGCGCCGTGAACGCCTGTATGCAGCCCCGCAGTCTGCCGAGAAAGTCGCGGAATTCCGCTGAACTGCATTTGGGGGAGATGTAGCATCCGACGATTACCACTCTTCCCCAACTCACCGCCACGAAGCCATCGCCCGTCACGAGCCTGCTGATCAAGGGCGGTTCCCTGGAGGTGCCCCCGCGTCTAATCACGGCCACGTCCCCTCGTTTATCCCCGGCCCAGAAGGTGTGGTCCGGCACTCGGTAGGGCTCCGCCGCCACCGCCAGTGTCACTTCCTGCTCACCCATCTGCTGCATCAGCAGATCCTGTGCAGCGCTGCACCTGTTCAGGTTTGTGCAGCGTTTGTGCACATAGCCCGTGCAGCGGGCTTGCCTCCATTTTTCCCCGGATGGTTTCTGGACGCGCATAACGAGCTGCCTATCCGATGGTCGGCTCGTCGGCCGTTCTCCTCACAGATGACGCACTTGGGCGCTTTTTCACACCCCGATGCGTGATGCCCGAGTTCGCCGCACCTATAGCAAGTATCGGCGCGGTCTTTGTTGGGGCACGTGACACGGACGTGTCCCCACTCGAGGCATTTAAAGCATTGGAGCGGCCTTCTCTCCAGAATTTCGACCTTAGCCACCACCCAGCCAATCTTGAGACTGCCAGCCGCCACTTTCTTCGCGGCGGCGACTGGGCACCTGACCCAGACACTGCCCAACCCGTTGGGGCTCTTCTTTATGGCGCCGGTCCTGATGGCCTCACCGGGGCACTCCGAGAGAGAGGCAATTGCCTCGGATACCTCGCCCGCGGTAACTGAATCGTCCAGTCCCCCGATGCGCATCTCCACCAGCTTGCACGGAGTGGCGACTTTGACGCCCGTGCCCGACAAGGTTTCCTCCAGCCGCTCCCTGAGCAGCTTGGCCTTTGCCGTAGACCCGGTTCCCGGGACCTCTAGGATTAGAGCCCCGGTTACGGCTCTTTTCGGCTTTATCGCCGCTATCTGCAGAGTCTGGAGGTCAATCCTTTCCTTCGCCCTTCTCATCACGTCCGCGTACGATATCGTACCGCCCTCCGGCACGGTGATGGTCACAGCCGCTGATTTGGGTGTACGCGGGAGCTGGGATTTGGCTTTCGCCGTTTTCCCGCTGTTCTTCACCGCAGCCCCTTTGGGGGGTTGAGCGGAGCCCGGCGTCCTCGGGGCTTGCGCCGCTTGCTGGCCTGCCTTGTTCTTCGCCTGCTTCGCCTGCTTCTTGGTCACCACAGTGACCCAGTCCGATGAAGTGGAGGGGATCGGCGGCGGGGGATTGGCGGGGTTGCCTTCCCGTCGCGTCCCGCCGCTCGAGCCCGCTCGATTATCCTGTACTGGGGGCGGGGGGAGGCGAGGTGCCGGCGTCGCCTTTGCTTCCTTCGCTGGACGCGGGTTCTCCTTCGCTTTCGCCAAGGCTTGGGGCCTCAGGGATGCCATCTTCTCATCCACTACCTGGCCTACTCTTCGAATCAGTGCCTCCTCCCAAGCCTGTCGATCCGTTGAGTCATCCTTGGGCGATGCTGCCTTCGTGTTGGCTGCCCGGTTGTGCTTGATCTTCTCAAGCTCCTTCCTCGTTTCGTGGATCTCTCTCTCCATGTCGGTGATCCTAGCCTTGAGACGTTCATTTTCGAGCCTCAGGGTAGGGTCGCTCACCTCCTGCCGCGTGGTCCTCGTCACTAGTTCGTGAACCCCAGCGGTCGTGAGGTTCGCGGCATCCCTCAATTTCTTAACGAAGGGGCCCTTGAGGTTCTTGGAAGTGGACGCCACCGACCTCACCACGTCCATGAGGTCCATCAACTGGGCTCCCACGTCCACCGTTTTCTTGGTGCGAAGCTCCTTGGCACTAGCTATCTCTTCGCACAGCTTGTATTTGGCTCCCTTGGCGGGAATGTCCTCCGCCTCGGTCCCGGATGATTGAACCGTTGCCGGTGCCACTGGACGAAGGAAATCAGCGGCCTTCCAGCCGGTGGTCATGTCGCGCTTGTCACCACGCATCTGCTTCTTAGGCCGAACTTTTTGGGCCTTGCCACCGGCGTCACCTCTGTCTGAGGTGACGGTGTCCCGTCCCGTGTCTGTGTCCCCGTCGCTTTCCGAGGATGACAGAAGAGGGAGTGTTCTCTTTTTCCTCTTAGCGCAGACGTACTCCGCGCCTGAGACTGGGACTGGGTCGATAACTCCAGCCTCCGTGATCTCTTTCGTGTCCATTCTGTCCATGTCAGTAGCCAGGTCGTCAAATTTTCGGGAGGGCTTTCCCCCATCCCTCGTGTTAGGCACGCTTGTGGCATTTAACGAGACGCCGGCCAAGTGGCCAACCGACGAAACGCTGCAGTTTTCGGATGACGACGAGGTTGGGCCTGCTTTCGCACCCTTCCCCGCCGGTACTGCGGATTCGCACCGCTGCACCCTAACCTTCAGTTCCTTTATTACTTCGTCCATGATTGATTTGATATCGGGGTTTCTTCCCCTATCCCCCTTGTGGCGGGGGAAATCCCCGGGGAACCGCCCCGGACGGTGTGTGCGTGTGAGTGTGCCCCTCTGGAATGTACTGCCCCGCGAGGCAGGGTGCCCAGAGGGGAGTGTCAGTGTATAAGGATGTGTGTATGTGTAGTCTCCCCCTTTTGTAGGGTAGGGGAGAAACAACCCTGCCACTTTGATAGAGGTTGGCCTCCTCGCGGCCCGACCCTAAGGCCTGGCCCCCGGTCTCCTCGTCCGCCTCTTCCGACGCTTCGCCACAGCGCGGTAGGAAGCGGAATCGGAGATTCCGGTGTTGGGGGATGGGTGGCGCACGCCATCCCCAGGGTGCCGATTCCCCCGCCCCGAAGGACAGAGGGTACCCCCGGCCCCCTCGCTTTCGGTGGAGGGGTCACCTTACCGATGCTGTCCACGGCAGGCCCCTTTCGGGGTCCTGCTACCCACCCGACTATGTCGGTAGGGCATCCCCCTATCCGCAACCCGGGGACGCGCCGTGTCGGGAGTCGGCAAGCTCCCATCCCCTCACAGGGCCCGGGGGGATCGCGGAAGCGATCCTTACCCAGTTCCCGCGAGGGGCACGGAGTTTTATCTACCTGCGCCTCCCGTACCCCGAATTAACCCCTTCGAACCCAGGCCGGTCACGGTCGCCGGCTGCGTGGCCACGCGCGCGACACCGACCCTCCTTTAAAAAATCATAACTCGGAACCTCCGTTAGATATCGGAAAACGGAAAGCGGCGTATTGTTGGCAAAGGTTTAGGTTTTCATAAAAAAAATATTCCAATAATGAGATCGCCACTAAATTCTTCCGTCTCCAACTTGTCAGGCAGAAACGGGACGATCTCCGGTTCGCGTGGCAGTATCTGGCTGTAATTAATTTGCAAGACGCATTGAAGCCTGCTTTAAAACAAAGCGTATTTGTGGTGAACGGTGAGCGCAAGTCGATCGGGATCGTTTTTCAAAATGGGGGGAAAATGTCAAAAAAATGTTGAAAGATTTTTGGATCGGATATTTTCGTGGCAAAAATCTGGAAAAAGATGTGGGAGGAACGCGATAATAATTGGCAAGTGTTAGCAGTACGTATAACAGCGCCAAGATTAGCGAGGCGCCTTCTGAAAATACGCCCGCTGATTGCTGCGTAGAAGGGCACCACCTTGGGTAGGCACTTGCCGCTTGGTGCTGGCCTGCGCTGACCAACATTTAGCCGGGCGCAGTGTGCGTGTAACGTCTGAAGCGCGGGGCCGTGCGCGTCGCCCGAGCGGCGAGATTCTGCGGCGGCTCGATTCGTGCTGCCGTGTCACAGCGACAGCGCACCGATTGGTCACTCCTCTCCGCTAATAGCTCCTAAAGTAAGATAGCTCCCTATATTTTTGAAGGGCGTATTGTCATCAGGGGGTCCCACCCCCCAAGATGGCCGCCTTGGTTTAGGAGACTTTTGGAGCACCCTGTATGACGAAAGGTGCTCGCTCTTGATTCTGATAATTCTTACATCTCAGTGTCTTCTCCTCGTCCGTCGGAAGCACCGCTTTACACGCTGGAATCAGCGCGCAGTCTACCGTGTGGGCTGCCAACTTGTCAGGTGTCCGGAAATAATGCATACATCTGAAAGGGGAAAAAACATGAATTATTAGTTTTTTTGTTTCTTTATCGAGAGTCTTTGTTATCCACAGAATATTCGAAGGAAATATGGCTTACCGGTTGCATAAATGTTTTGCGCATTTGCGTTGGCTCAACTGCATAGACACCAGTCTCGAAATGTTCCGGATGCTCGTGTAATGGTAGCGATTTGGTTGATCCGCAGTAGCCCGGGGATTCTCGATCAGCAGCAGATTAACATGATCGTTTTGCAGGTTGTCCGTGATGCGAAGCGGCACGCATGTTTTCTTCTCCCATCCGAACACATTCACCGAAATGTTGTTGTTCCGCTCGAATTTGGAGATGTCCTTCAATTCCACTGGAAATTGAATCCCACTGATATCGAGCCTCTCCTCGTACGGTGGATACGAGCTCGTTCTGCTGACGTTCCGTTCGTCGGTGACTGGATAGAGGCTCGCCATAACTGCCCAAAAGAAACACGCTCCATCGTTGCACTGAATGTTGACGACGGCTTTCTTCCGTCGCACTTCCAGTGGCAGAGTGATGTGACAGCCCGGTCTTAACGGCTGGTACTTGATTATATGCACCATCAGATGCAAGATTTCGCGCAATGCCCACCCACTATCACGGTTCTGAAATTCGGACATTGCCGCGAGCACTGGGCGCACCACTTTGTCCGAGTACCACCGTCGCAGATTACTCGCGTGGAACAGTTCACTGTTTTGCGCACTGAAACTCTTCACGGCGATCGTCCCGTGCAGCTCGTATTTAGCTTCGAGATTGACATTCACCTTCACGTGTTTGTGTGTATTGATCGCGTCGTTTATCCGATTCTGCACTATTCTGCGAGCGTCCTGTAGAAAATGTTTCGGGTCTTTATGGTTGGAGTTTGTGACCATACCCCTAATAATACGGTTCTTAAAGGCCGTTTCAACTTGATCCCAAACGAGGGTGGAGGGTCGCGCTACCTGCACTTCGCCACTCACGCCGCTGCCCGTCCGTGAAAACCGCCTCCGCACAGACACATTCAGACTCTTTAATCTGCACAGGATGGACACCATATGCTGCTTCGCGCCAATCGATGCAGTGTCTTTGGTCTTCCGCATATATTCGGCTATGAGAGTGAGACAATTCTCGTATTGTTGAAACCACTCGCGGTATTCACTCGCGCTCCGCACCAAGTCCGAAGAGCTCGTCAATGCTTGGAACATACGCTCGCTGATATCCATGGCTGTTTCTTGGTTTTCTTCCTCTTCTGGTAGATTATTAAATGTCAGTCTCAACGGCTACAATGGTCACCTCGCCTTCCTCGATGCACTCCCACACAGTGCTCACTGCTACGCGGATCGGATATGGACGCACAATTTGGCTGAATCGCTTCGTGCAATAGATCAGCACTGTGCTCGATGAATCCTGGCGCATCAACCGCTCGATGTGACGACTGTACGTCTCGGAGTACTCGCCGTTTAAGTATTTACCGATGACGATCGGCCACACGATTTTCTTCAACGTCCTCATCGGGGTGGTGATGATGACGCAATCTTTTATTCACACTCCTTGCATCAAAGTCGAGTCTCCTTCCCGATACATGCAGCCTCGGATAGACGTCCAATGGCCAAATTTTTCTTTGCACAATGTCCAACCACAAATCCAGCGGATTGAATAGCGATACGGACAAATACGGCCCGCGATGGTCGAAAGTTCGCGTAAATGCACACTTTATTTTTAATTGTTGGAACTGACCAACGTTCGTAAACAAATGAAACAAAATCTTTCGATCCTCGGAAGAAAATCGTCCGATGCCGCGACGAAATATCACGACAAGGGCGTGCTCTTAAGACTGCACGGCGAGAAAGCAATCTTTTTCACTGGGCGTAGGTTAGCCATGGATTTAGTGAGAAATACTAATGAAGCGAGAATGTCGAATGCGCTTCATTATATGCATTCTCGAAAGGGCTGTAGTAGGGCAGCGTGCATGCTAAGATAGAAAGAGACAGAAACTTCTCCGACGGCGCAGCGGCTGATAAACCTAGGCGGCGCGTGAAATGTAAACCTTCCTAAGTGTTCGGCTGGAGGCGCGAGATTTTCTCTGAGAGTATACAGCCTCTACAACACATACTGTATGCACTGTACTATGCCGTGCTGTATGGTATGTACTGTATGTAGCATTCTTCCTCTCTCTCACCCGCATGTCATAATTAGGATTCCGACTTGTGTGTCGAAGTCGAATAGCTAGGTGTGACGATTGGTGATTTATGATAGAGAGCCGGGCTGTCCGGGCGTTCGACGGCTGGGGGGGTCAGGTAATACTTGCCAAATTGGCAACGGTCGGTACGTTAGAAGGAGACCATGCATTTCATGTATTATTTTTTTTTTCCTGGGTGGGTACGCACCCTCCGCAGCTGAAAGAGAACGTTGGTGTCTCAAGAAGCGCGTGAGAACTCAAGGATTCTTCGGACATTCCCAATGCAGCCCCACTTACGAAACTGTTTAGACGTAGCCATTTACTCTCTCTCGAAATTCTATTTGAGACATTCACGCAGTGATTTTTTTCCCATCGTGCCCTCCGAAGCGCGTTCGTGAAGCATGTAGAGACAAGCCCTGCGCTCGGAATAGTTAGCTTCTCAAGGATTCTTCGAATATTCCCAATGTAGCCCTACTCACAAACTGCGCGGGGCAATTCATGCATTGAATTTTTTTTCCCCATTGGGCCGGGTAAAGCGCGCCCGTGAAACATGCAGCGAGAGATACTCGGCGCCTGCTAAGGACTTGACAACCCCGGCGCAAAGCATGCTCGCCTAAGCGGCGCCAAGCGAAATGTAAACACTCCGGTATAACCATAGGCAGCTATCGATTCTTTGAATCATCCTCGCTGCGTAGAAAATCTTCCCAGCGAATACCTATGCATACACATAAACAATAGGCGGGCGACACGTAAAATGTTATTTAAGATAAACTCGGTCACTCGTCTGCTACCTGGAACCTCCAGCGGCACGCGGGATCCTATACCTGGAAATACTCCGTGATAAAGAATCCTCATTGATTCCAATCATATATACAGTCTAGGTGACGCGTGAAATGTTATGTTTATATATATACAATCTAGGTGACACGTGAAATGGTCGAAACCGCCGTCGAAGAAGACGGGCTCCCTCCCCCCCGCTTCCTCGCACTCCCCTTGTCGCTGTCCCAGCGCCGTCGAAAAGCACGGGCTCTCTCCCCCGCTTCCCCTCGCCACTGGCCCAGCGCCGTCGAAAAGGACAATAAAAAATCCTCATTGATTCAAATCATATATACCGTCTAGGTGACACGTGAAATGTTATGTTTATATATACAATCTAGGTGACACGTGAAATGTTATCTATGTTTGGGTAATTATCTTAATCACCTGCTAATTGATTACTCGACACCGCCGTCGAAGAGCACGGGCTCCCTCCCCCGCTTCCCCGCACCCCCCTCGCCACTGTCCCAGAACCCTCCACCAATACACTACTCTGCTTCCTTATATTTGTCAGTGTTCATCTCCCTAGGGGTAGCTCCACATATGTAGCATTTCTGCGTCGAACGATTTGACATTAAAACGTTGCAAATCTTGCCGTCGATCATTGTAAAATTCAAATTATGTTGAATGTTGATGACTTTTTCAGGTAGAAGTAGAAGCCTTCCGGTAGAAGCCTTCAAATTTGCGATCTGTTGCTCAATATTTTTCACGTTGGTAAGCGTTAATTCGGGCTTCTCTTTCTTAAATAAAAGCCTGATAGGCCTACAAAATTGAGTGGATGACGGTCGCGGGTTTTCCCACAATACAATTTTTTGCTGTCAGTAGTACTGCAATACAGTTGAAGCGGTACAAATGATATAAAAAATATATCCGCATCAGAAAATCCGTCCTCTCCAGCAACTTGCTTGTATTCGGCTTGTCCACTTGCCCCATCACAGCCCCACTTTAAAATTAATGTAAAATTATTACACTCTCCAAGAGAACTAATCACTGCTTCTTGTAACCTTACAATTCGCAATATAGTGTGGTCAAGAAGTTGCTGTACTGGTACCTCAGCTGCACTCTCACTTATAATAATCCCATCGGGGTAGCACGTCTTTTTATTCTCCAGGACTTTGTTATATGACGGATATAAGTTCACATTGTGCTCTTTGGCACAATTTCGTAGCACTTGGTATTGCCGTTTCGTTAAATCGGCTTCTATTAAAAGAGCGAGGGCATCATCAAGATTATATGCTGATGGCGTATTTTCCACAGATTTCTTCCAGGTTGTTCTAATTGTTTGGGCTCTCATCGGTGACACATCCATCTCTTCAATTAAGCGGGCTTTCTTCCAACTGCCTTCCTCCCTCGCCTTTGTACTAACCGCGAAAGATAAGCAAGCACCTGAAGTCGATGCCCTGATTTCTTCCGTTCTTCGCAGCTTGGAGCGTTTAGATGCTTCACTAAACTATATTTCGGGCCCTCCTCTCTTTAAATCTGAGGGCTGAGCTGTATTGTCTTCTTGAGAATGGTGTACCACCAACACAAATTCGCCCTTCAACCATTTACTGTGCTGCGTAAAAAAGCGATCACGCATACGGAAGGACTTGTCCAGCTTAAGGAACACTTTGTTGCAAAACCTATTAATTTGCTTTTTAACTTTCGCCTGTTGTGCACCGCTAAGTTTTCCAATTACGAAGTCCATTAAAGCCTGCTTTTGACAAGCTCGACCACCCTTTTCTTCGAATAGGATGTTGACGAGATTTTTTCTTGTTTCACGGAATTCCATTCTGCGTTTGTTGAAGAACTTTTCGTTATAAATACGTTATAATGTTGTAATAATCGTCTATAACACTCGGTATCTATTCAGAGCGGTGATTATGTTTCGATACTTTCCACAAGAAATCTCAAGGTAAAGTAAGCCTAACGTGGGAAAGCGTCTGAATATATACGGAAGGTCATGCTATCAAGGAACAAATCAGGAGAAAGTTCTAGCTTCTAGCACTTTGTTTGGACTCCAACCATCAATGTACCGAAATCCGGGAATCTTTCCCTTCAATTCCAATGTACTATTCTTTTGCCTTTCCCGTTAAGGCAATTAGCTGCACATTCTTTATTGTTTTATTACAATATTATAAACGGCTTCAGCTGTAACCAGCCTCACCTCGGGATTAGCAACCCTCTCTCCGTGCGCTTTCGAAATACCTCCAGCCATCAGGTAGCCTGGTAGCTGGCAAGTCGCCGCGTCACCAAGATGCGGAAAACCCCGACAGCCCCTTTTGGCGTTTCCGAATTTCCCCCCTGCCTTGACCATCTCACCACGGCATCTTGCATCCCTTCTTGGAGTCACTCTGACTCCCTCCACTTTTTCTCCGGCCAAAGAATGATTTGTTTTAAATCGATACTGCGTACTGTGCCCCTTTATTGATCGCGAATCAAAAGTCTGCAAGTATGTGCAATTCTTATTGTTATAGCTTTAAAGTCTATATTTTTACCTTCCAGAAAATGTAAGTTCGAAGGCGGAATTTATCGGGATTTTTGTGACAACTCCCAAAACACGTTTATTTTAAATTAAGACTGCGCACTGTGCCGTGATTTACTCATTGCCAATCAAAAATGTGCAAGTATGTGCAATTCTTATTATCATAGCTTTGAAGCTTATACCTTTACCTTCCAGAAAATCGAAGTTAGAAGGTGGGACACGATGGGACTTTTTTTATAAGTCTAAAACAAATTTTATATGCAAAATGCACGGTACTGAAATCCGAGTCCCAACTTTAACTAATTCTGTAGGAGTGAGGCTGCACGGAATTGCCTAAACATAAACGGTTTTGAGCGCTTTGGACATTCCTCTTTCAAGATAAAATTATGCAAAAAAACATTGTTCAATTTGAAAAATCGATTTTTGGCGTGGTTTGGGCAATATCTGGACCATTGTGCGATGGCGGAAACTCCGTGAGGCCCTCTGGTGGATGGAGACTCGTCTCTACTTCAGCCAACTTCTCGGCTTTGTAGACGGAGTCCGTGTCGCCACATATATATTATAGTTTTATGATTATGAACAGAATCGTACTTATCGCTCGCATATGTGCTTTGAGCGTCGGCTTTTACTGATTTCCGTGGACAGTAGTCGTGACAGGCTTCTGATACATGCATAATGGTATTTGTGTGAGGTCTTTCTGCTTTCAATCATTAGCAGGTTGGCATGTCGCTGGCGCTTGTTTTTTGTTATGCGGAGTGGTACACATCTGTTCCGCTCCCACCCAAACACGTTCACGGAGATGTTATTACGTTTTTCAAATGCTGAAATCGGTTTTAACCTCATTGGAACTTCTGCCTCACCGGTATTCAATGTATCTGTTGTAAAGGAATTTCTTCCGGCCGCGAAATCTGGTTCGCCGGAAGAAATTCGGGAAAGAAAAGAAAGAGAAGTCTCAAGGCCCCACGTTGGGCGCCAATTTGTAAAGGAATTTCTTCCGGCCGCGAAATCTGGTTCGCCGGAAGAAATTCGGGAAGCAAGAAAGACACACAGAAGCAAGAACGTGTCACGAACTAAAGACAGTCTCTACTTTACTTTTGAGGGAGACTCGACTCGAAAGTATTTTCCCTCTTAATTTCCCACGTCCTCTACACTTCGACCGGGATGTCCTTCCGATAATACTGAACTCGTGCTTAACCAAATCCGAACACAAACGCGAAATTGGGCGCCAGGCACCAAAGTGCCAACAACGTTAATAAACTACTGAAAGTTTTAGTCAACGCGAAAATCGAGTTCAATCGGCGAGAAAATTCCCGGGCGGATTCCCAGGCTAGTCAGGAACGCGAGGAGAGCAGGTGGATTCGGCGAGAGAGCTAGGCAGAACGATTAAATGCGACAATAGTTTCTTTATTCGAATATTCGAATATTTGGACAAAAAAGATTAGAGGCGACGCACGAGGCCGGTGTACTGCGGCTCGTGCGTGGCACGCGTCCGTTAGGTGATGATGCAACAGATATTTGGTCGCAGAAGTCGCAAAGTTACAATACGCAGGTGGTCGGCACGAGCCTAAATCGCGATAATTAAACCGAAAGTAGTTTGCACGAATATGCCGCGATAGATGAAGTGAAGCAAATGGGCTCGACAATAATAACGATAATGAGAGTGGCCCGTTGTAGACGGCACATAAGCCTGCAGGAAGGTCACCTTTTCATGCATAAACCAAAGTAGAAATCGCGAGAAAGCCCAAGATTCGCTTGCAGTCAGCGTAAAGAACAGAAATCGCCAGAAGGGCGGAAAGGAAGCGAGTATCGGGCTGAGACTTCTTACAAAAGGGAAGTCTCACGCAAAAGCCCGCCGGTACAAGATTCGCTTACCGAAAATATCTGATTATTAGCCGGGGCGCTACTATAACTCTCGAACGGAGACAATCCTGGTACGCTCGTTCGTCCTTCCTTCCTTCTCTATGGCACTAGTTCGATATTCGATAATGGGCGCTAATTCCGATAGTTCAAGATTGCGACTGCTCGCACGCACGCTTCTACAACGAGTGCCGGTCCTAACGCGCTTCGCTAGCCGTTCGCTTACGACCTCTTTGTCCCCGAAAACCGGCCTGTCTATTGGTCCCTAAGTCCCCGCCAATCCTAGTGGTCCTCGCTGTGCCCTGAGCCGAGCAGGCGCCAGGGCCGTCGCCCCGCGCCAAATTTCCCTCGCCGAAGTCCGATCATCGTAGATGCTTGTTCTTCGGCTGGAACCCACAAGAGCGCCTGCGGTCGTCCAGTCGTCCAGGAAATATGACCAATCCCTCGCTGGAGTTCCTTCTGATGCTGCTGCTCCTTATGCTCAGCTCTCCAGGCCGGGTCCACGGGATGCGAAGTTGAATCGGTTGTTCGAAGGTACCAGGAGCCCTCGCTCGGGCGAGTGGGTGTCCTCGGAAGAGGACGGATTGTACTAGTTGAATCTATAATATTTTTAAGCATCCGGATATTTAAAAAAAAAAATCCTGATAGGCCTCTGGCCTCCCTAAATCCCAAAGGGTATTATATCACAAATAACACTACAGTGAATACAACCTATCACACCATAATCTGATAATCTAACCTATCAAACACGTGGCGTGTCTCCCAATGGAGGCACGCCAAAATCCTATCTCGGACACGATGGAAGAGAATCTAATAGAAATGGAATGTCAACAGTCTACAAATAAAAGAAAAATGGATGAGCAAAATGACAATGATGTTATTACACAAAACAAAAAACCTACCACTGAAAATGTAAGTAACAACACAGTCAATCACATCTCAAATCTCTATCAAAAAACACACAAGGGACACGCAATAGTAGAACTATCACTTAAACAAGAACACATCAAGAATTCTAGGCAGAAAAATGTAATGGAATTGGCTAAGATCATTTTCCATAAAAAAACCAAGGTCAGAAAGCTTGAATCAGTAGCTTACAATAAAGTTATAGCCACGTTTGAAAATCACGAAGAAGCTAATAAATTTATCTTATCCAATGAGAAAGACTCAAATAAAAAATACACTAGCTGGATACCCAGATATCTGCTGCAAAGAAGAGGAATACTTAAAGGCTACCCACTAGAATACGACACAGACGATATCATCAACTGCTCTGACTCTCCTTGCAAAATAATCTCAGCCAACCGCATGCACAGAAAACTTATAAACAAAGACAATCAGACAATAGAATGGCACCCGTCAGAAAACATCATTATCACATTCGACGGAGACACTCTACCTAACTACATACTAGCTTACCAAACATGTGGACTTCGAATTGAACCGTTTGTTGAATCAATCAAAACATGCAACAATTGCTACACATATGGTCACACTTCACACAGATGCAGAAGGCTTAAGCGATGCAGCCTGTGTGGTAAATCTACAAATACATGTACGGGACACCAAGATCAAATCTCCACAGAACACCAACAATGCCTACACTGCAAAGGACCGCACAATACATTTTCAGACACCTGTCAAATCTATGCTCTTCAGAAAGAAACCAATTTAATCATGGCACACAACCCAATTGGCAGACATCAAGCACTAAAACAGGCAAGGGAGAGGCTTGCCATACCAGTTGATCCACACAACAATATCAAAACTAATATCACAAGTAAGACAATCATTCCCCAAACACACTCTAATAAGGAATTCCCAGCTCCACCTGTCATCTCTATGACAGACGAGCTAAATATTAAGAAAATAGGAGGTACAAATATACCTAGACCAAGCACTAGTAAAGACGCTACACCAACTCACACATCGTCACCAATCTCTCAGCAGACCTTAAGGACATATAGTAAGTCTACCTCCCAGTCCAGAGATCCCTCAGTAGACCGAATTCCTCAATATGCTATGGTAACTAAGCCAACAACTAATACATCAAAAAAGGAAACCGAGACAAAAACCTTAATACCGATGATAAACAATCGTGAAGAAGAACCATACAAAGGTCTCAAAGGAGTAGGATACCCTCAATCTATATCTACAACTAACAAAATAACAAACAAACAAGAAGAAGAAATCAATACACCCCTACTAAATATGGACGATAGCTTTAAAGATGACGCCTGCAGCTCATCATCCGCATCCACTACAGCCTCAAACACTCAACCCAATAAAAGAAGAATTTCTCCAGGCAGCAGTCTAATGTCTCTCCAACAAGACGACTCTTCATCCTCAACATCATCTACAATGTTCAACACCAAGACATCAACAATCCCGAAGAGAAGGGCAAACTCAGAGAACTGTAACATACAGAAGAACACACCAAGCATCACACCCACACTACGAGTCTCCAAATCCAATTCAAGTATCAAGCAGTCAGGTACAAAAAAACAAACAATTCCAAATATTATTTCCAAATCTCCAAGAACTACACGTTAAAAAGAAAACTGAACACTTAGTTATAAAACTTTAAGATATACCAGTAAATATATAACTTTAGACAACTAAGCACAAGCACATTTGCAGCACAACAATTTCTGTGATAACATCGAAAACGAAAGTTCCTATCAAATTAAGTTAACATATAGAACACATAAAGTAGATAAAATGGCGAAATATGTAGATAATAATATTCCTATGTGTCTATGGAACTGTAGAAGCTTAGGAAACAAACCCACTGAGATAAACTTACTATCCAAGAAAAACGACGTTATCATATGCACAGAAACCTGGTTAGAACCAAAAAACAACTTCGCATTAACCGGTTTCAATATATATAGGCAAGATAGATTAAGAGGCAGAGGCGGAGGCGTCCTCTTTGCAATCTCCAAAAAATATCAGGTAAAACTTCTAAACGAAATCCAACTACTAGATTCTTCAACTGAACAACTTACTATTCAAATCACAAATATTCGTCATAAATTAACAATCAGCGCTGTCTACAGACCGCCAAATACGCCTTTGAATAAAGACCATTGGAGAATTTTTACAAACAAACTCAAAAAAGAAGGCAGATATATAATAGCAGGGGATTTCAATGTACATCATCTAGGTTGGAACTGTGACACGACAGATAAAAACGGAGAAAACCTTCTTGATCTCCTCAACGAACAAAGCCTTTTAGTAGCAAACTACTACACAAAGTCATACATAAATTCCTCACATAATCATTTTTCCAACCTAGATCTAGTTATTACAACCAGCGAAATAGCATCGGAATGCACTATCTATTCTGCATCCCATCCCTATGGATCGGACCACTATCCTATTCTAATCAACTTACAAGCAACCAGATCATACTACCAAAAGATATCCAACAGATTAACATCCCAAAGAACAAACTGGGAATTATATAGGACAACATTGATGGAAGGAGTGGACAGTCTGGATAGATGTAATTTTGAAGATCCCTTAGAGTGGTACCAAAAAATAATACACACAATTAAGAACATTGCCATAGCCACAGTATAATACAGTAGGGACACTCTCTGTCGGCACCTTTGATGTCGGTGTCCCCACCAAAATGGCGGCTTAAGCGGCAACTCGCGCTGTCGGCACGAGATGACGCTAGCCTCGATTTGGCTTGGCTCGGCAAGCGGCCGGCTGGTTCGGGAGAATCGGGAGTCGGTGGGGATATCGAGCCTCCTTTTCTATACCGCGTGCCCACATGTCGATATATATCTCCGTCGCGCTCCCTCTCGCGCTGAGGAGGCCGTAAGGGGAAGTGAAAGTCGCTTCCCCTTACGGCCTCCTAAGCCCCTACCCGCAGCTCGGTCGCGACTGAGTGTGACTGCGAGGGAACGTATCTCCCTCTCGCTCCCTCGCAGCGACTGTGTCGGCGCCTGGTGGATTTACAGGTGACATGCCGCTTTTCCACCGGGGGAGCGCAGATCGGCCCTGGCCAGTCACGTGGTACAAGTGTCCCTACTGTATTATACTGTGGCCATAGCATGTACCCCATCAAAAAAACACAAACCAAAAACCAAAAACAATCCCAACTCATGGTGGGATAAAGAGTGTTACGTAGCACTCAACCAAATGAAAACAACATTTCAGAAGTGGAAGTTTAATATGACACACAACAGATGGATCACGTACAAAATCAACCTTGCTAAATTTAAAAGAACATGCCAAGAAAAGAAACGCGCAGATTTCAGAAATTTTGCTTCCACCATAAACTATAGAACATCTCCAAAGTACGTATGGGAGAAAATTAAAATCCTAAATAATAAATGGGTACATTCCGTGGGCAATAGCTCTCCCGACCAAGAAAAACTAAGTAAAGCAATAGAAAAGGCAATATCCAAACTGTCCCCCCCCCCCCCCATGGGTACCAAACAGTCCAGTCTTAGACATTCAGGTCCATGAAAACCACTTCTTCGACACCAAATTTACCACAGAGGAAATGGAAATAGCTTTAGGATCATTGAATAGCAAATCTGCCCCAGGTAGAGATCAAATAGGCTACAGAATGTTAATTAACCTACCATCAGCTATTAAAGATATAACTCTAGATCTAATCAACGAATTCTACATATCTCACATTTTCCCAGAGGAATGGCTACACTCCGTAATCATGTTCCTTCCAAAAGCAGATAAAACGAACGTAAGACCAATCTCGCTGACATCCTGTCTTTGCAAGTTAGCCGAAAAATTGATAAACAACAGACTCAAATGGTGGTGCGAACGCATGAAAGTCTTTCCCGAAATTCAGACTGGTCTCAGATCAGGAAGAGCTACTACCGAAAATATCTTAAGCCTCACCATTTTTGCCAAAACGGGCTTCCTCAGAAAAGAAAGCACAGTAGCAGTATTCTTAGACATCAGCGGTGCCTTCGACAACGTATTACCGAACCTACTGTTAACAAAGCTAAGCGAAATTGGACTCTCGGCCAATGCCCTCCACTTCATATACAATATCACATATTGCAGACAGTTATTCTTTCAAGGCATACAACAGGATGACATTAGATACCTACACAAGGGCGTCCCACAAGGTGGTATCTTATCACCCACCCTTTTCAACATCTATGTTAAAGATATTTTTAAAAATGTATCAGAAAACATCAAAATATCACAATACGCGGATGACGTTGCTTTATACTGTAGAATGGACTCCCTCTCAGAATCACTGTGTGCAATACAAGAGAGTTTAAAAACAATCCAAAATAATCTCCTCGACTTAGGCCTATCCCTGGCCCCAGAGAAAACTGACCTAGTAATCTTTAATAGAACAGGGATTGCACCACACACCAAAAGCATACAATGTGGCTCACACACAATCTGGAACAAAGAATCTGCGAAATTTCTAGGCATTCAACTAGACTCCTATCTAAACTTTAATACTCAGGTTCAATCGGTTCAGGCGAAATGTATGAAGTCAATCAATATTATAAAATACCTCAGAGGCCTCAAATGGGGAGCCGATACTTATACCTTAATCCTATTATACATTTCGTTGATCCGATCCAAAATAGAATACGCCATACAAGCGTACTATCTTTCGACAAAAAAAGGCAGGAAAATCTTAGAGAGCATACAAATCAAAGCACTGAAGCTCATATTAGGCCATAGATGCAGCACACCTAATAATATCACCCTCGCAGAAGCTGCAATTCCAACCATTAAAAACAGGGCTATACTTCTAGGACAATCACTAATCACTAAGTTTCTTTCGTATACCGACCACCCAGCCACCAAAGACATAAATGAATTTCTAATAACAGCGCAAAGCATGGGAAGGCAAAACCTCGCAAGAGGTCGAACGGAACTTATTTTCGACATATGTAACACCGCTTTCCAATTCGAGAGTATGTGCATTAAAAACCCAAACTTTGAAAATGCTATAATAGATTACAATGCAATGGTAAACCAAACCAAAGTCAATGAGACCATAGGTCATGAACTAAAAGCAGCAAAAGACCCAGACAGCCGCCTTACTGAAATTCTAGACAAACATTTCCCAGGCAGTATACCCATCTTCACGGATGGCTCCAAGAACGACAAATCAGACTTCACTGGTGCAGCCTACTACTGTCCCAAACTGGAAATTCAGAAAACATTCTCACTGTCGAAATATCTATCAATTTTGTCTGCTGAATGCTTCGCAATCATGAAAGCAGTAGAGTTGGCTTACTCCAAAAGAAATACATCTTCCTTCGTCATCTGCTCGGACTCTCTAAGTGCCCTTCAAAAAATTGGGAGCAATACAATCCAAGCCAAATCCAACCACTTTGTCACCTTGATTAAAAATAAGGCCTATGCCTTCCTTGGAAAACAAAATAATCATTCCTTAGAATTCTTATGGGTGCCTTCACACTGCAAAATCAAACACAATGAAATCGTAGACTCCCTAGCTAAAGAAGCAGCACAAGCACCTCCAGTCACCCACTCACTAGACGACCAATATCTGAAACTTCCATATACTGACTGTTTTCAAACTTACAAAGACCAAATGTGGAATAAACACGACACCGAACTAACTTCTCTAGGTAGAATCAAAGGTAGAGAGTTCTTTACCCATGTCTACAAATCGAGGAAAAAACCATGGTTTGCTAAAAATCCCCTCAGCAGACAAAGAACCACACTGATTAACCGAATTAGATCAAATCACTTTAACACGAGAGAATCCTTGTACAGATTGGGCATAGTAGACAATCAAGGCTGCACCTGTGGTCACCCAATTCAAACACTGGAACACCTAATTTGGGAATGTCCCCAAAAAACAGTAGGCAGAAACCACCTACACAACATTATTAATGCATCAAGCAGTCCTAATAACACAAACAGAAATAATAAGAAGGTAATCGAATATTTCATTGATCCCACTGATGCAACATGCGAAGCAATCACCACCTTCATTATCAGAAACAAAATAGATATATAGAACACATACCACCATAAGTACCACGTAAGGAATTTAAAGCTTAAGGATTTCCCCAGCGCTCTAGCAACTAAACACCACATGTATACATCAACAACACTATTAAATGTATAGTAACTATAAGTTCAAATTAGAATTAGACCACAACAATATTGTAAAGACAACTTGTATCCAAGCCCATGGACTTGATCCAGTGGCATAAGTTAATAAAGTTTATTGACTTGAAAAAAAAAAAAAAAGGAGCCCTCGCTCCTGACGGGCGCTAATAGGCTCACGCAAATACAAGAAGCGTTAGGATTGGCTACAAATTCTTAGCGAGAACCTGGCTGGAGACGTTCCCATACACTAGATGGCTCTTATAGCCGCAATTCTAATTTCGCGAGAGATATTCCTTTACGGGAAGGCGAGGAGTTGTCTCGCCCCGCGAGTTACATTATAACCCATACCCAGTCTAATTTATCTAATTTATTTAGGCGTATGATGACTGTCGAATTCGTAGCTTAAGAAAAGTTTCAGCTAAGGAGCAAAACTGAAATTAGCATGCAATGATTATCAGCATTTGCAGTACATTTGCTATTGATAATCAGTACCAGCAGTTTCTCAAATTACAGCACTTTATGAGCTTTTGCAATTAACGAGATACGCACTTAGCAGTCATCATCAAGATTCACCAAAGTTAAGAGTGCACATGAAAGAATCAGGAGACTCGGTAGAGTCTCGCGCGTAGTAGTATATATAGTACAGGGTGATTCGGATAAGTGCTATCAGCTTTTTACCATCGAAATTTATCGATTTTTGAAATTGGTAATTGTCTCGGCGGCCGTCTAATGTCACCGGTGTCGCGTGGCTGCTTAGGGCCAACTGGCCGAATCACGCCAAATACCGACAGTCTTCCGATTAACCGGCAAGGGCCGAATGAGTCGGGAATAAAACATTTCTGCAGCACAATGGAACGGAAAGTGTGAGCGATGCGTGGCATAATAAACATAGTAAAGAGCGTGTCATCGGTGCACTCTGGCGAGAAATCATTCTTGTTTTTCCTTTTATTATAACTATAGAGCTAAATATTGAAAGAGCCAGTAGTTCTCTCCTTACCTCAAGTCAACAGCCAGGCTTTCACCCTTTTTTGGAAGGCGGAGGCAACACGCCTGCAGCAGCGGCGCGATCAAGGATTGCGGCCGAGTCTTTCAATATTTCGTTTTATAGTTATAATAAAGAGAGAAACAAGAATTATTTCTCGCCAGAGTGCAAGAATGATAGGCTTCCCTATATTATTTATTATGCACAAACCTTTATTATATCACGCTAATCTCTCGCACTCCCCCCTGCCAGTGTGCAGTGCAGAAATGTTTTACCAACGAAACGGGCTTGCCTACGAGGAAAATAATTATGGCCCGCAAACGGCTGAACCGATTCGCTTGATTCTTGGCTTATCGGATTCAGAAAAATTACAGCTAAAATACAAAATTAAGAAATAAATCCTTAATACCGTAACCGTTTCATAAATCGAGAAAAAATTATGGCATCGATCGAATCCGCTACACTTTGGGATAATAGAGTCTCGGCTGTCGCGCGCCGTAGGGGACTAGTACTTTGCGCGAGACTTTACCGAGTCTCATGATTACCGATTCATTCTGCCCTTGCCGGTTAATCGGAAGACTGTCGGTATTTGGCGTGATTCGGCCAGTTGGCCCTAAGCAGCCACGCGACACCGGTGACATTACGCGGCCGCTGAGACAATTACCAATTACAAAAATCGATAAAATTCGATGGTAAAAAGCTGATAGCACTTATCCGAATCACCCTGTACAGCGCGCGACAGCCGAGGATACTTATCCCGAACTCTAGCTGTTATCCTTAGTTACCAAACTTTCAGTTTGATTTATGCGAAAGTTAGAGCCCAAAGAATTTATTTAAGAATTTTGTATTTCATCGTTGATTTTTCTGAATCCAATGAGCCAAGAATTATGTGGATCGGTCCAGTCGTTCCGGAGATATGAATTTCCTCTGTTATTTTTCTCGCGGCAAAGGCCAGGCGGATTAAGAGTTCATCGTCTTTAATATTCCCGATTGCTCAAAATGTTACTCTCATGTGTTTCACGCGAGCGGGCACCACTGCGAAGTGCTGCGGAGCGCTATGCAGATAACATGGTTTTATACTGACACATTGGTTATGCCATGACTGGTGATGTGTCAAGACAATGATGACGGTTACGTGGTACAAGCCGATTTTATTTTATTCTTCAAAATATGAACGACCAATAAGGCGTGAAATCCCTCAAAATACATTAAAATGTAAAGAAAAGCGCCAAATAGTTTGTCCAAAAATGAAATAGATATCACACAAGAAAGCCAGGTTTTCAATCAAAGATACCACATGTTAATTAATTAATTAACTTGCATCTCTAACTTTAAAACTTAAAAACTAATTTTCCTCGCCGAAGTGGATCATCATAGATACTTGTTCTTCGGCTAGAACCCACAAGAGCGCCTGCGGTCGTCCAGTTGTCCACGAAGATGACCAATCCCTCGCTGGAGTCCCTTCTGATGCTGCTGCTCCTTATGCTCAGCTCTCCAGGCCGAGTCCACGGGATGCGAAGTTGAATCGGTTGTTCGAAGGTACCAGGAGCTCTCGCTCCTGACGGGCGCCAATAGGCTCGCGCAAATACAAGAAGCGTTAGAATTGGCTAATAGCTCGTAGCGAGAACCTGGCTGGAGACGTTCCCATACGATAGATGGCTCTTATAGCCCCAATTCTTATTTCGCGAGAGATATTTTTGTACGGGAAGGCGGGGAGTTGTCTCGCCCCGCGAGTTCCATTACAGACTCCCCCCTTCCTTCAACAAGGACCGAAAGTCCGCCTAGCGTATCCCCCAAGTACCTCTACTCGCTGCGTCTCCAGTTAGGTATTTCTCAATGAAACAGCACAACAAAACATAAGTGAAAAGGGATGACCTACCGGTGTTAATGCAAGCATTAAATAAAAGGTGCAACAATAAACCAAGCTCCAATTAGCAATAGCTGGGACTGCAAGCATATTCTCAAATTTCGTGATCCTTCCCGCAGACTTTCCTAAGTCTGAGATATTCCTTAATTAATAGTTGGCTCGATAATGGGTCCTTCCTTCAATCGCTCCTCCTTTTAGTCGTTAATGTGAGCCTCCTGGGTCCCTATGGCAGTACAAACTAGGACTGGGAGGTGAGGGATAATTAGCTGGCCGTGATATACAAGAAAAAAAACAACGCTATTTATTCGGACTTCTTGTCCGGTCCCAATCATTCTCCAAGGCGATAATGATAGCACTAACTGTGCTGGTCGAAATAAACGTTAGTAATGCATTGCGCGAATTGGATGGTTTAATGTATGAAGGATAAACAGCAAGGAATCGTAATAGGTGGACACTCGGAAGGGGCGAGATTCGGCGCGGGATACGACGGTGGAAGAGATGTTCGCCCTCAGAATTTGCATTCGTGTTCGTACGCGTTTTCTTTTTCCTTCCATAGGTACTGGCAATTTTTGCAACTGCGCATGGTAACACTGGGTCCTCCGCAGTGGCGACGAAAGATCCGGCGTGCTTCGGGGCATCGTCCGAAGCTATGCCCGCGTCGGCGATAATTCCGGTAGTCCTCTAGGTTGCAGCCTAGGGCTACAGAATCTTCGGTTGTTTCTACGCGTGGCGGACGTACTCGGGTGGTAAAAATCTGGGGCCGGGGCGTTACGGCCGAGGAACACGTCCACTTGGTTGGCGACCGGTCCGTCGTTCCACCGATACGTAAGCTCAGTGGCACTCACGCACGGGACGGCGAATGTCATAGAGCATAGGCCGATCTTTGGTGAGGCGAGAAATGGGTCGTGGATCCACGTCCAGCGGTGCGGCAGGGGCCTCCAGGACCCGGGCATATAGGATTCTTTCCTCTCCCATCTGAGTCGCCTGGTCCATCATGACGGCAGGGGTTGGAGCTAGCTCGACCATGTTGGCCGTGACGCCGTTGGAACGCGTCAGCCGTGGGAAATACGATTCGGGAAACGGAATCGGAATTAGAACTCAGAAACATAAGGATTCAGATTCTGCACATGCATTTTGCCAACTAATTTACCCTCAAGCGTGGAAAGTTCGACAACAAGCGGCGATAGTTGTTTAGAGAGAAAGAAAGGCCCATGAAACTTAGGTACTAATTTAGCAGCGCGATTCTGAGCTGCGTTCGATAACACATGCTGGCTTTTTACTACATGATCGCCCACTTTGAAGGTTGATACCTGGCGGTTCTTGTAGTAATATTTACTCTGCGTTTCGTGCGCTAATTCTAAATTCTCATTAAGCCATTCGCGAATCATCTCCATATCGTGCATTCTTTTGCGCTGTTTTGCACTGAGCTTGCCGTCGTCAATTCTCCGGCTATAGCTCAGTCTAGGTCAGGCCTATCCAAGGTCGGCTCGCGAGCAATAAGAGCTCCCCCACTCACGAACCGTTGTCATGAACAACCACGACGCGCTTGTCCTACGCATCCCTTTACCGCGTCGCGCGAGCGAAGCGGAAGCGGAGAGTCGCGCCGAAATGAACTTTTATCGGAGGTTTAAGAGTACAACATGTAAATTCTGCTTTTTGTTCATTGGCTTTGGAAAGAATTAGGCTTCTTGAATATATTTTGTCCTTTTTTGTATAGTTAATTTGCGGGCTCGGAAAATAGTAATTATAATGTTTAATTTGCACCGGACACCGAGTAATCTCTAATGCATTTTCTTGAAAAAAACCTTAAAATAAACGGTGGACCTCCCTCTATAAAGACTTTATTTGGCACCCTGGTCCGGGACCTAGTAACGGATATATTTAGTGATAACCAAAGCGCGATACCGGTCGCTACGCCTGATCGGAGATACGCAACTTATACTGGGTAGCCCGGCTGCATTCGCAGCCTCGCTGGCCCGATATTCGCTGCGCGCTATATGCGCTCCGACAACCCGGTATAAGCTGCATCTCCGATCCAAATTCAAAACACCGCAATAACGCCGAGTAGCCGACTGCTGCCGGTGACGGCTTCGACGCGAAGTTACAATGTCGGGTAGCGCGGAAGGAGAAGACGGCGCGTGAGGGGCCCCACCCGTGGATAGGCCTGGTCTAGGTGGTATCGGCGAAGACGTGACTAAGCCAGTTTTCTAGGTTGACAAATTTTAATACGATCGTACTGCTGCTGACTCTTGAGTAGACTGTAGTGATGATCAAAAGGTTCGTACATGGCAATTTATACAACTGAAAAGGGAGAGGGGAGGGTCGTTGCAACGATAGTGAGGGAAGGGTCCTGGCTAATCCGGGTCGCATTGACTCTACCTGGGCCTACGGCAAGAAATTCGCTGACCCTCAAATTCCGGGACGGAACATGCCGCCCGCCTTGAACGGACATGTTCAACGAATGCGCTGCTTATAATTACTAGCACTGCAAAATGCTCATCTTAATGTAATAATTCTCAATACATCCGACACTCTCAATACAAGTATTGATACATACGAACTTATAATTAATGTGACACACGCCATCGGACTACGAACGCACACGCCATCGGACTACAAGCGCAAATTTTCGAAAAATAATAATTGTACAATGATTCCTTAACTTCATAAACATGACTACTCGTTGGTGATCGGTAATGGGTAGAGGCAATGGCTCGCCCGTTTATAGGTGCCTGTCGATGTTTTAATTGTCACTACTCTAACAATTTGATCTTCTCCTGGATGGAGTAGGATCACTCGTCCAAGATTCCATTGCTTGGGTGGTAGATTGTCTCCCTTGATTAGTACCAAACTTCCGATTTTCAACTGAATATCTGAACCGTGTTTCCATTTTGATCTTGTGATGAGTTGATTGAGATATTCCTTGTACCACCGGTTCCAGAAATGTTGTTTGACAAATTGTATATGTTGCCAACTGGAAAGTCTGTTAGTAGGAATGTCGGTCAGATCGTGTTCGGGCGCATTGGTTAAGGATTCCCCAATGAGAAAGTGCGCAGGTGTGAGAGCTTGTAAGTCATTGGGATCCGATGATAGTGGAGTTAGTGGTCGTGAATTCAGAATTGCTTCTATTTCTATTGCATAGGTATTTAGTTGCTCATAAGTGAAAGCGTGTCGCCTACGGTACGCAGCATATGAGATTTAAAGGATCGCACAGCTGCCTCCCACAACCCGCCAAAATGTGGTGCTCGAGGGGGAGAAAAATGCCAATGTATGTTTCGGGATGTGAGTTCTCTTTCAACGAGTTCATTGTGTTGGTCAGATGCAATCAAGGCTTGAAGTTGATAAATTTCGTTTTTTGCACCTACGAAATTTGATCCGTTGTCACTATGGATGTGTTTTGAAAGTCCACGACGCGCAAAAAATCTGCGGAGGCTAGCGATAAATGCTTCAGTTGTCATGTCACTTACCAACTCCAAGTGGACTGCCTTGGTGGCAAAGCAAACAAATACGGCCACATAAACCTTCAATCGTTTGATGTTTCGGAATCGTCTTTCCTTTACAAAAAACGGACCGCAGTAGTCTATGCCGACGTTTTCAAATGGTCTACTTGCAATTACTCGAGTCCTCGGTAGATTACCCATGAGAAGAGTGGGGTTGCTAAGAGGTTTTGCCTTGAAGCAGATCATGCATCTTCGCAGAACCGCGCGAGTGGTATTTTTACCATCGATTGGCCAATATTGTTGCCTGACTGCGTTTAAAGTGCCTTGAACTCCAATGTGGAAGTTTGTACAATGAATTGTTTGAATGATTAATTTGGTAACATGATGACCGCGTGGCAAGACTATAGGATATTTCTTATTATACTCTATGTTGGCGTATCTCAGTCGGCCACCTACTCGTATGAGTCCATCATCAAGAAATGGTGCCAAATTAAGAAGTTTACTGCGCTTGTTCAAATCTAGACCCTCTCGAAGGCAATGTAGCTCGTGCGCGAATTCTTGCTGTTGAACTAGGCTCACGATCCGTTTACGTGCTGTGTCAAGTTCTTTCAATGATAATGGACCTTCTTGTTTAACTCTTCCTAAGCAGTTATTTGCAAAACGGAGACAATATGATACAACTCTTTGAAGTATACGGAATGAAGAAAATTTGTTAGTGATCGGGTCGATATCGATCCTGGTGAAGAATGAGTGATTGAGTTTAGTTTCTGGGAGGTCCTCCGACGATGGTGATATGGGAGACATTGGCCAATTCTTGGGCTCTCTTACAAGCCAGGATGGGCCACTCGACCATAAGGTATTATTGACAAATTCTGTAGGAGATTGACCCCGAGAGAGAGCGTCCGCTGGATTTTGTGATGTTGGGACGTGGCCCCAATGAGCAATTTGCGTGTGACTGAGTATTTCTACGACTCGATTTGCGGCAAATGTTTTTAGCCTATGAGGTGACATGGCTATCCATTGCAGTACAATTGTAGAATCGGACCAGAATCTCGTATCGTGAATACGCTGCTCTAAAGTTTTTGAAACCTTGGCATACAGTTTGGCCAACAGAACTGCCGCGCACAATTCTAGACGCGGTATAGTGGTTGGCGTTACTGGCGCGATTCTTGACTTCGCGCAAATCAACCGTGTCATCACATGGCCATTCGTATTTTTTGATCGCAAATATAAGCACGCGCCGTATGCACGTTCACTAGCATCACAAAATCCATGGACCTGTATCTCCACCGCGTCTTGGAGTATGATTCCTCTGGGAATGAAAAATTGTGTGAGTATTCTTAATTCCCCCTTGAGGGACTGCCAATGAGACTGGATGTCACTGGGAACTAACTCGTCCCACCCCAATTTCAGTTTCCATAATGCCTGTATTAATATTTTTGCCTTGACCACAACCGGTCCGACTAAGCCAAGTGGGTCGAAAAGTTGTGCCAGGTTGGACAACATTTTGCGTTTTGTTAATTGTGTGTTGTATGGTGCGGTTTCAACCATGTTGCTAGAGTAACTAAAGATATCCTTGGACGCGTTCCAGAAAACTCCTAGAGTTTTTCTGGTGTCTAGAGAATCAAGATAATATTGATCACAAGGAGTGCTGCTGTCAGGTGGTCCAAGGAGTGTGTGTTCATTTGAGACCCACTGTCTCAGGTTGAAACCGCCTAGAGATGCTAGTTGTATTAATTCTGTATGAAGCATTTTGGCTTCCTGTATGTTGGATGCACCAGTGAGGAGATCATCCACATAGAAATCACGTTTGAAAGCCTTGGAGGCCAATGGATATCGATGTCCGTCATCGTTTGCTAATTGCTGTAATGCCTTGACGGCCAAAAATGGTGCACATGCAGTGCCATAGGTAACTGTATTTAGTTCATAGGTTTCAATTGCGTTGTTCTTATTCCTTCGCCAAAGAATTTTTTGAAACTTCCTATCAGTAGGATGCATTCTGACCTGTCTATACATCTTCTCTATGTCAGCAGTAAAGACATATGTGTGAGCCCGAAATCGGATAATGACATCCACTAGATCATCCTGCAAGCTTGGACCAACCATTAATGTTTCATTCAATGATAAACCCGAGTTAGAGGTCACTGAGCCGTCGAACACAACGCGAAGCTTGGTAGTGAGACTAGTATCCTTGATGACCGCGTGATGAGGAAGATAGAACCCTTCGTCTGTTTTCGCGGTATTTGTGACATTGGTCATATGACCCAAGGTTAAGTATTCCTCCATGAATTGTACGTATTGCCTGTGTGCCTCTGGATTACGCGTGAGTCTATTTTCCAAGGTGTAGAATCTTCTCAGGCTTATATTGTATGCTGAGTCCAGCTGATCCTTTCTTGAATTGAACGGCAATCGAACTACGTGTCTTCCGGATTGATCGCGGCAAATTGTTTTAGCAAAATGTTCTTCACAAGACGCTTCTTCTGCTGACAGATGTTTAATCTCAGGGTAGATTTCTAAATCCCAAAATTTTGCTAGTTGAGAATCCAAGTTACAAGTGGTGAGATAACAATTTGTATTCTGCGAAGCTATGTTGTGATCATCGATCCTTCCGGAGATTATCCACCCGAATGTAGTTTTCTGTAATATTGCTGTTTCGTTAGTTAATCTAATCTGTGGTCTTTCCAACGCCGCAAAGAAGATGTATTCTCCTAGCAAGATATCAATGCCAGCGGGTATGTGGAATTCTGGATCCGCCAGTTTAATTTTCGATGGTAAGTCTAAACCTGCTAAGGATATGCTTCTACTCGGTAATAGACCAGTGATGGAAGGCAATATTAGCATATTTACCTTGCGATTGAATTGACTATGACAGGATCGTATAGTGGTCTTCACTGCATGATTGATCTGGTGAGATCGTTGACCTAGTCCACTTACTGCTTGGGATTCGATCCTTTTTCTTGGTAATTGCAAATGACGTGCTAATCTGTCAGTAATGAAGTTCACTTGGGCTCCGGAGTCTAGTAGGGCTCGAACCTGGTGACCCTTGTTGTTATTATTAAAAATGATCAGTCTGATGGTTGACAACAATGTTTCTGGTCTGCTCCCACCTTCGACGTCTAGCTACGTTCCAGTGGGAGGATTCGCAAATGCGCTAGATGATGAAGTTGTACCAGTAGGGTTTCCTTCCTCAAAATGTAACAATGTGTTGTGCTTCTTGTTGCACCTTCGACAATTACTGGCCTTGCATTGTGCGACAATGTGTCCCGGGCGGAAACAATTTATGCATAGGCGTAGCGTGATTGCGCGATTCAATCGCTCCCGTGGCGTGTGACTCAGGAACCTTGGACATTGCGATATGAAATGATCTCCTTTACACATAAAGCAATTTCGAGTTTGTGGTTTTGTGCTAAGCAATGCCCGATGAGGTCGTTCACCTGGTTTGGTTGCCGACGACCTATACGTTCTGGTGCCGTGCGTCCGTTCAACATTATGTTGCTCATTTGTCAACAACGGTATCGGTTCTATTGTGCGTGCGCGTTTGTTCAGGAAACTGATGAATTCGGGAAACTCAGGTTTAGCGTCGTCGTCTAAGGTACAGCGTGCCGAAAGAATCCTGTCCAGTTCCGGTTTGTCTGGTGGGGCAGAAACGTGAAGTTGGGTACGCCGGTCTAGGCTGACTGCATAGTTTTGGGCAGTCACGTGGGTCGGATCAGCCCGGGCGGCATGACCAAGTGACAGCTAGCGAAAGAGGCATGCATACTGGGTGGGCAAAAGAGTTGGAACGCACGGAAATAAGTATGGGGACGTGTTTCATGCGATAAAGGATAAGAGGGGCCGAATAATTCGTGGGGGAGAAAGTCTTTATTGAATCGCAAGGTTAACAATTAGGCGGTAGCGGCTGACGAAATGACAATCCGATTAATTATCAACAGGTGTCAGTATAGAAGAAAGACATAGTTGTGGAAAGCTGAGAGGAAGAAGGATAAATACAAAAGTCAGCAAAGAAAGCATTTTTAAAGGACTGAGGTGATTTATTGTCAGTTTATCCGTGTCGAAAATTTAGCCTGCACATTCTCGGTGGATACAGGAGTGGGACCCGGGCTGCAGGGGCTTAACAATGTCGGCAAGTTCTGTAAAAATCTGGTAGCTGGTATAATACAATCATACAATCATAATCACGCATTGACATTATTGCACGAGAGAGTTACAGCTGTAGGGTTCTTTGCGATTTCAGGCTCTAGCAAACATTTGGAAACTATTTTTGACTGGAAATGTTTGCGGAGGCTGGTGGTGTCCTTGCATGAGGAGAAAGAATGAAAAGGATGCTACTGTGTGCGTGGAAAATATTCACAGCCAGATATATTCGAAGGAGACGTAGACCTTGTCAAGACTTTTGAAGGGAAACTATCAGCGGCTCGCTGTGAATAGGACAAGAAGGGACCAAGCAAAAGATGGATGCAAGGTAGAGGCTTTGCGCAAGGAGAATTTCTTTCTGGGGAGCAATCAGGGTGCCACAAGACTTAGGGTGATACGATTAGACACACTTTGAAAGTAGCACAGTGTCCTTTTAAGGGGAAAACAACCAGCAATTTATGGCTCCTGGTTCAAAATGAAAAACTGGAGTAGAACCTCGCTTATTCGAATAACGTTGTCTAACTTTTCTACCATTCGAACAAGCTAGCACCAGAAGAACCCATAAAAATAGAATGAGCCAATGACTGAGGTCCGAATAAGGGAGGTTTGGCTATGCCACTTTCAAAGCAGTAAGGCGCTCACTGCTAATTAATAGTTGTGAACTATTTGGTCTGCTCTCCTGGACTAAATGTTTCCCTTGCGATATTTTGCAGAGCCTGAGAATCCTGCATCCCGAATCCAAACTGGTCCCGTCTCACCAGCGAGCACCCCTCCTGAATCCCGGCCCGCCGTTCAGTCTCTCTCCACCTATTGCCCGTCCCGTTTCTGTAGCGAGCGCCACACCACTCCTGAATCCCAGCCCCTCCAATCTCAACAGCAGCGAGCGCCTCTTACTGCTTTGAAAGTAGCACAGCAAAAGCTCTCTTATTCGAACCTCAGTCACTGAGTCACTCTATTTTTATGGGTTCTTCTGGTGCTAGTAGCTTCCATGCGTATCCAGAGAAACCATTCACATATTTATCGCAGGCTGTTCGAATGGTAGAAAAGTTAGACAATGCCATTCGAATAAGCGAGGTTCTACTCCAGTTTTTCATTCCGAACCAGCAGCCATAAAATGCTGGTTGTTTTCCCCTTAAAAGGACACTATGCTACTTTCAAAGTGTGTCTAATCGAATCACTCTAAGTCTTGTGGCACCCTGATTGCTTGCTAGAAAGAAATTCTTCTTGCGCAGAGCCTCTTTCTTGCAACCATCTTTTGCGTGGTCCCTTCTTGTCCTATTCACAGCGAGCTGCTGATAGTTTCCCTTCAAAAGTCTTGACAAGGCGTATGTCTCCTTTGAATATATCTGGCTGTGAATATTTTCCACGCACACAGAAGCATCCTTTTCATTCTTTTTTCTCATGCAAGGACACCACCAGCCTCCGCAAACATTTCCAGTCAAAAATGGTTTCCAAATGTTTGCTAGACCCTGAAATCGCAAAGAACCCAACAGCTGTAACTCTCTCGTGCAATAATGTCAACGCGTGATTATGATTGTATGATTGTATTATACCAGCAACCAGATTTTTACAGAACTTGCTGACAATGTTAAGCCCTTGCAGCCCGGGTTCCACTACTGTATCCACCGATAATGTGTAGGCTAAATTGTCGACACGGATAAACTGGCAATAAATCACCTCAGTCCTTTAAGAATGCTTTCCTTGCTGACTTTTGTATTTATCCTTCTTCCTCTCAGCTTTCCACAACTATGTCTTTCTTCTATACTGACACCTGTTGATAATTAATCGGATTGTCATTTCGTCAGCCGCTACCGCTTAATTGTTAACCTTGCGATTCAATAAAGACTTTCTCCCCCACGAATTATTCGGCCCCTCTTATCCTTTATCGCATGAAACACGTCCCCATACTTATTTCCGTGCGTTCCAACTCTTTTGCCCACCCAGTATGCACGCCTCTTTCGCTAGCTGTCACTTGGCCATGCCGCCCGGGCTGATCCGACCCACGTGACTGCCCAAAACTATGCAGTCAGCCTAGACCGGCGTACTTAACTTCACGTTTCTGCCCCACCTGACAAACCGGAACTGGACAGGATTCTTTCGGCACGCTGTACGTTCCCAAGCAGTGCGCGTGTTCTTGTCTAATTTCGCACTTACTATATAGATGAGTATTTCGTTCCACTCCACTGGTTCGCCTAAAGATCGAAGAGCGTTTACGTGCATCTCTGCCCTTTCGGACAGATTCCGTAAGGATGATGGACAATCATTTGTGATGGTCGGCAATTCGAAAAGCGCACTGATGTGTGTGATTACTATGCGCCGTGGTTTATTAAATCGTTTCTGAATGAGGTTCCAGGCCGTGAAGTAGTTTTCCTCCGATGCATTAAGTGAGCTTATCGCGCTAGCTGCATCCTCAACGAGATATGATTTTAAGAGGTGAAACTTATGCACCGTGGGAATTGATTGATTTTCGTGTACTAACGAAACAAAGGTGTCATGAAAGCTGTTCCAATCCGACAGACTACCATTGAAAGGTTTGATGTGAATCTTCGGCAAAATTGACTGCGACGACTGTGTGATCGTGGTGTTTGTTTGACCGCTATTACTGAATTGTGCAGTTGACGATCGCGATGGCAATTGTCTCTGTGACAGTTTCGCGATGATGTCTTCGCATTCGGATACATTGTCCTCGAATTCTCGTTTTTCCTGCTCGAAATCCGTTTCTTCATCGAGACACTCGATGCGAACTTGCACATTGAAATACGATTTGTTCAGTTCTTCAATGCGTAACCTCCGATTTTCTAATTTGACCAGTTCCATCGCGTTAGTGGCTCGTAGCGTATTAAGAATCCGCGTTAGTTGGCCTTTGATATATCCGCGTTCTTTTAAGAAGGATTTCATCTCGTGAGCTCGATGTAATCGGGCTTGTTCATCCTCGGCCATTGCGAAGTCTAGATCCCGAGTATTATTATAATGGTAACTTTACTTGCGGCTGGTCGTTCTTCGATGAACTCGGGTGTTGCTGGTGGTCCTGACTCTTCCTCTTCTGATGGTGATTGCCTTGTTGGTAGTGCTTCTTGATGAGATACTTCTCTATCCGGCTCGAAGGACCAAATTTGTTTTGCACTGAGCTTGCCGTCGTCAATTCTCCGGCTATAGCTCAGTCTAGGTGGTATCGGCGAAGACGTGACTAAGCCAGTTTCCTAGATTGACAAATTTTAATACGATCGTACTGCTGCTGACTCTTGAGTAGACTGTAGTGATGATCAAAAGGTTCGTACATGGCAATTTATACAACTGAAAAGGGAGAGGGGAGGGTCGTTGCAACGATAGTGAGGGAAGGGTCCCGGCTAATCCGGGTCGCATTGACTCTACCTGGGCCTACGGCAAGAAATTCGCTGACCCTCAAATTCCGGGACGGAACATGCGCCATTCTTTAATATCGGCGCAACTGGTTGTCTCAGTGTTGGTGTTGAGAACGTATGAGGAAGAATCGATGCGCTATGTGATTTCGGCGCCTGCGAGCTACAACTATCAAAATGCAAAGGTCCCTTAAGGGACAATTTAAGGAATGAAATTGCAATAACAATCAAGACTGTGATCACTCATGCGTGATTATGAGTCACCCGGTCGTGAGTGTCAGAGACGAGCCGGACGGCTGCCGAGAAAAAGGATTCTTTTGTTTCTCGGAAATAGTCGGAATTAACCGAGGAAAGAGTACGAACGATCGATGAAGATCGATGCTCACTCTCTCGAACGGCGTCCATGAAGGCACGAGGTCCAACGAGGAGACAATATTAGGTTGAACTAGGGCGTTGTTCCTGACGACTGCACGACTACGTCACACCCCTGACGATTACAATACGCTAATCCCAATACTGGACGTAGGGTATCTGGGGGATACATCCATGAAATACGACGATTAGAAATCGAAGTAGGTACTACTTGACTTAGTAATCAGAGGTGGTCGATTTACAACCGATCGCAGAAGAAAAGATGGCCTATGCCCAATCTCGACGTAAGACTTCATGAGAAGCTGTCAGGAAAGTAGTGTGAGCGTGAATATAGAACAGAGCGAGAATTATATTACAACCCGATGAAAGTCATAAAGATGGCGATTGCCCACAACGCTATAGAATATCATTGAAGTGCCCAGAAAGACAAGATGGCAGATGCCCACGAAAGACAATCGAACTCCGCCGCCGAAGGCGAGTCTGAGAATAACGAATTGAATCAAATCGATACTACATCTTTATGAACAGAAAAATATACATGTCCTTTATGATTAACCCAGTGTCCTAATTCTTTTTCTATGTTCCCTATCCCTGATCCGAAGTTCACTAGCCTGAACAGTTGGTTTCGATCTTATTGCGACAATTTAAGGGAACTGGGTCCCGTCCGAAATTCAGAAACGCTGGTGAGGTTTGGAGAGAAGAATAATGCGCAGTATTATACGCGAAACGAAAATGCGCTAATGTCAAATCCCAGTGAGTATGATCAGTCTCTATTGCTTAAACAATAGCCAAACATCCCCGCTCAGTCGTATGATAAATTCGTTCGGCAGGGATCAACGATCGACTCGCAAATGCGTTAACCCGTTCGACACCCTCTATAGTTTGCGTCAAAACCGCACCCAACCCTGTCCCACTCGCATCCGTCTGCAACACGAACGGCAACGCGAAATCGGGACCGGCTATAGTAAGGGCCGTCGCAACGGCATCGCGAAGTAGATCGAACGCTAATTGTCTCTCGTTGACCCAACTCCACGGTTGCTCCTTCTTCAGGAGTTCAGGTAGTGGAGCTGCCACGGTAGGATACTGGGGAATAAAACGGCGATACCAAGAGGTCATTCCTAAGAATGAGCGTAATTTCGACACGTTAACGGGAGCGGATTATTCTAAGATCGGCGCTAGTACATCCAGATCTACTTTAAGTCCCTCCCAATATACGCGAAAACCTAAATAACGGGCTTCCGTTTTACTAAACTCACATTTCTCGGGATTAATTGCTAGTCCTGCGTCACGAATGCGCGTTAATATTTTCTCGATCTATCTTAGATGTTCCTCGAAAGCGGTGTTTACGATAATAATGTCGTCGAGGGAAACGAACACGTGTGGTGCCACTTCCGGCCCGATTTATCGACCACGTTTCGCGCTCCCGCTTTCTTCCGACAACGCGAGCAGTTCTTAATCGTAACTGCGGGGTGACCGCAGCGATACCAAGGCACGGTCGCGGGGCCGAACAGGTCTTAGATGGATGCCCTTCCCCGCGGCAATTCTCAACAAACTCCGCTCGCGGGTAAATCAACAGCGGCTAGATTTCCTCCTTCCTCGATCTCGGCGGATTGATCCGATTCCCTTTTTGTTTCCTTTTCCTTGGCCGCAGGCGGACTCCGCGTTTTTACGGCGGCGCTCGCGGTGCACACTGGGTCTGCACGACGGCTGGTTTTCTGGCCGCGCGTCGTAGCCGCACTATCAAGAGACAAGGTCTTGTCTCGGGCCAAGTACAAAGAAAAACAGACCTTGTATCTTTTCCAGAACCAATAAGTACGGGTTTTTACAATGTTCAAACTGCATAAATAAATTAAAAATTGCAATTTTTGCAAACATTGTTTGAAAGGCTATGTCAGGGCGACAAATTTCCATATTTGTTATTAACAATTGGTTCAGCCATTGTGGAGATATAGGACCTTAAAAATAGCTGTTTTTATTAAGAAACGTCTTCTCCGTCTCCGTCTCCGTCTCCGTCGTCTCTGTCACAAATTTAAACAATTTATAATTTCTTCATTTATTTGCATTTATTCGTGAAAATTTTTGGTGGAATAATAAATTATACCTGTAAATTGATCAATTTTTATTGTTATAAATTAAACAATGTATGTATTTATTGATACAATTAAACAATCTCCACTCATTAGTCAAACTAAATTAAGCAATTTATTTTGTTTATTTTTCCTCTCTCCTCTCCCTTGTCCCCTCTCTCTCCTCTTCTCTTTCTTCTCCTCTTTCCTCCCCCTCTCCTCTCCTCTCCCCTCTCCTCTTCTCGCCCCTCCTCTCTCTCCTCTCCCTTGGCCGCTCCCTCGAATCTCCTCTTTCTCCTCCCACCTCCCACCTCCCTCCTCTCTGCTCTTCCCCACGCTCTATTCCATTCCATTCTACATATGTAGATCTGGTTGAAGTTTTTACTGAGGGATTAGATAGGAAAAGCTGTAGGGAATACAGGGGTAGGGCTGCGCAGCGCTCGTTGCCATCAGCTCATCGAGCGATCCACAACGGTCGTTCAATTGGGCTCGAGCATGGTGCGCGGTGTACATATATATATTTACGTTTAAGTATATTTATGTACATATCGGGAGACTCAATAGAATCTCATGCCCAGTAGTAGTCCGCACCGAAACAAGATTTTGCCTGAAGAAAGTGTGCCGCATTCCGGGTTACCAGGTCTCATCAGTAAAGTGTGAACTTCGTAAGGAATAGGTACGTAGATTACACTGAGCATAAGAGTTATTCCAAAAATACCTCTGTATTAAAATATATCATATACAAAATGAGCGAATTTATTTTAAACTAACGCAATAGAGCTATTGTTGAACGCGGCGAGTGGTTAACAGAAGATCATGTAGATTTATTCCATAATTTAATACGCAAGTATTCCGATTTTAAACCACAGTTAACATATAAAGTTAATTTTCCGGAAACAATTGAACCTGTTGAACGCCATACAAAACATATTCAAATATTGCATAGCAGTTGTGGAGGGGGTCATTGGGTTTGTACTTTTTATGATTGTAAAAGTATAATTGTTTACGATTCTCATGTGGGAATTCGGGCAGAGAACATAAGAGTGGTAAATGCAGAAATCCGAACTTATTTAGAGAGACTATATCCTTTTATGGATTTGGAAAAGAATCCGATTAAATTTCATAAGGTTCAAGATCAACCGAACGGTAATGATTGCGGTGTTTTCGCCATCGCTTTTGCAACTTCACTGCTATTTGATATTAATCCAGAAAATGTTTTGTATGAACAAAATTTAATAAGATCGCATTTAATGAAGATTTATGACGCGCAAGTAATAGAGCATTTTCCATGCATCGAAACACAACCACCGTTAAAGCTCATTTCTTTAGAAACTTTGAGAAAACGTCGTGATGTAGCGACACGGCGAAGATTACATCGAAGTAGAGAAACTGATGTGATACGGCTAGAGCGACAGAAAAAAGATACCCTCGCTCATAATCGAAAATATGTGGTTTCGAGCGATATAAATTTTAAAAAAAGATGCGAAACATATACGCAAAATATAGAGGAAGAACGCAAAAAGAAAAGAGATTTGTACAAGAAAACTCGCCGAAATGAGTGTACTAGAAAGCGCGATAGTTATACGGCAAACATAGAAATTGAACTCAGTAAACGTCGCGAGAGGTACGAGAAAGAAGCCGAAAGTAAGCGCAGTAGAAAACATTATGCGGAAAATTACGCGGCCAGATATTCTGTCACATATTTCGGCAAAATGGAAAAGGTACTTACGTCTTCACACGACGAATCCATAGCGCGTACTGATCATAATGATTTCACCGTTACATATTCCGCAGATCTCGATTGAAAAGGCACAATCCGTAGAAGCTTAGTACGATGTTTGTATATCCCTTTCCAGTCGATATGATATTTACCCTTAGGAATACATATTATTCTTCATAAATTCGACAAGGAACATTCGGTTCAAATGGGAGACAGTGTTTGCTGCATATTCGCCTAATAAATTGATTGATGGGCGCAATTTTCCTGATTTGTTACTGATTTATTAACGTGATGTGTACACTTATAGATTGCACTTCGTGAAAAAGAGAGAGAGAGTACATACATGTACTCTCATACACGTAAATATAAGTTAACGAATCATGTATGTATGTATATGGTTACATACAATTATGTTTATACGAAGGATCTGAAATCCCCACAAAAAGCATTGAAAATGCAAAGACCTGGGCCAAGTACAAATTGGTGAACAGAGTCCATCTATGATTAATGTGAAATCGTAGAAGGTGAGTCAAGTTAGAATGTGGATATAGTATAGGAGGCATGTTTGCACTCTGTTTCCATAAATACACTAAGCGCATTTAAATAATTTATACAATATAATATAATATATGTACAATATCAAAAATAACAATTAGTGTGAAATATACATCAATTGCTCACTAATGTTAAAGTCTTCTTCAACAAAGAATATGAAATTCGAGAATGTGTGCACGTACAAAGCGCATAGATGCACATACGTGAACGACGGTAAAGAATCTCTAAACCATCATGCCCCTCCCTTTGAATACAAACAGGTGTCTTTGCATTAAGATTTACATGTTACAATTAGATTCACCAAGATCGAGGGAACAGTGTTTCCCTTCGATCAATAAATCTATGTGTTGCATGAGAAGTACTTGGTGGCCCGCTTTGTTACACTCCAACAACATATGATTGGAAAGACTAAATTTTCTTTCTATGTCATAATATGCATAATACATTTACATAATCTATATAATATATACATATATAGATAGACAGTCAGTATACAATTTCTAAATTAGTAATGGGATTCCTTACTCCCATCAAAACAATGGATTAAGTACGGTTTCGTACAGATAGAGTCATTTACACCCAAATTAACAGTATCGATACAAATGGGACCCATAGGTAAATAAGGAACCGATGATGATAAACTATGGGTTATCGACGGTTGTAATTGGAGGGCCACCAAGTACTTCTCATGCAACACATAGATTTATTGATCGAAGGGAAACACTGTTCCCTCGATCTTGGTGAATCTAATTGTAACATGTAAATCTTAATGCAAAGACACCTGTTTGTATTCAAAGGGAGGGGCATGATGGTTTAGAGATTCTTTACCGTCGTTCACGTATGTGCATCTATGCGCTTTGTACGTGCACACATTCTCGAATTTCATATTCTTTGTTGAAGAAGACTTTAACATTAGTGAGCAATTGATGTATATTTTACACTAATTGTTATTTTTGATATTGTACATATATTATATTATATTGTATAAATTATATAAATGCGCTTAGTGTATTTATGGAAACAGAGTGCAAACATGCCTCCTATACTATATCCACATTCTAACTTGACTCACCTTCTACGATTTCACATTAATCATAGATGGACTCTGTTCACCAATTTGTACTTGGCCCAGGTCTTTGCATTTTCAATGCTTTTTGTGGGTAGGCGGTGTAGGGAAGTTGGTAGGCGGACGGCGTTTTCGGCGCGGACACACAATTTGCCTCCGCGCGAACGGCGGCTTGTACGAGCTCGAGAGTCGTGGAAATAGAGTTTAACTGCACACCCTGACGTATCTGCGGATGCATATTATGGTAGATATGCGCGATTTGATCGGGTTCGCTAACCACCGGAGTTATTCGTAAGAAGATCCTCTGCATCCAGGTGATAAATTCGCGAACACTCTCGTTCGTTTCTTGGTGGCGGTAATAAGCAGCTTTCCGGAGCGTGAATTGATCATCCGGATTCGCGAAGTAAGACAACATATGCGCTTCAAAGGCGCCAGCCGTATTCCATCTGTCTCGATTCGCCTCGAACCAATCGGCGGCGTGTCCTTCCAGAAAACTCGGAAGACATAACAAAACGGATCGATCGGGTAGTATATAGTCGCGTCGCAATCGTTGCAGTTTCGTGACGAAGGTTCGAACGTCTTCTTGCGGCGTTCCTTTGAACTTCATTCCCGATCGCCGCAGTACGTTAAAGACGTAATCAATTGCGACACCGGATCGGTTGATCGGACGTGGTTGGAAAAACGGGGAGTCATGTCCAAGGTCGGACGGATCCGGCAGCGGGAAATAAGGCGACGTCCTTCGCGGGGGCGTCGTTTGAGCCGGATTTAAAGGAGGCGGTAAATTTTGGTTTGTCCCGGACGAACCCGGGGTGGTATTCGGCCCGAAAATCGGTGCCAAAAGCGGCGGATCGAGGGGCACTACTGGAGGAGGACCGTGGATCAAGCCGGACGGAGAGTCCGGTGATGCATAATTCGGGGCTGCGAGAAACTGCGGATTTATGATGTTCGAAACAGCGTTCCTTGGCTAGATGGCTCATTGACGAAGATCCTAAATCCAGGTGATCCGCCACCCACGGAAGATTCCCGACGCTCGATTTCCCCACGAATTACTTCGATCGGCAAACTCCTCAGCCACTCGTACACCGCGTTAGGCTCATCCATTATTTACCGTAGGCGACTTTATTCGCGCGACTGTTTACGTTACTTGCGCGAGTTCTAACGATGCGGTCAACACCGAGTTTATGTACGCGAACGCTAATGGAATCGAATATCGTATTGACACGCGACACAGACTGTACTCAACAACTCTTTCTTCCAAATCTCACCAACCGACAAGCAATGATAATGTTATGAAAGCCAATTTCAAATTTCATGTACTCTAAGAATTACTCAAACCTTATCCTCTGGATTCTCGACTCCTGGGCTGTGAACAGAACATACACGAAATATGGTTTGGCGAGAGAGCTGGGCAAATTGAATATACGACAAGGGCGCTAATGACTCGGATTTCAATTCCAAATCGAACCCACCAAATGAGACTTACTTTCACCCCGTAGGGACACACAACAACGGTATAATACAAGATGAATAATTTCGACAACTTTGAATAAATATGAATAAATAATAACAATCACAATTATTTGTAACAATGGACACAGACTTCAAGTATTTACAATAGGGTACTGTCACACAGGTAATCGCCTGTGCGAGAGTACTAAATTCAATTATTTACAATTTTAATATGTCAGAAAAAGGCTCTTCGAATATTTTCCGCGATAGGTCTCCGACTAGTCACTACGACAGTTCTGGGGTAAGTGCCGTGCTGTTCCTCACAGTCCTCTTACCAGGAGGTAATTGTACCTTCCCCCACTTCGTGGCCAGATCTGAAAAGGTTCTACATTCCTAATTTTACAATTGTTGACAGTACAGCGTCGGGCTGCCTGTCGTACTTGAACTTAGATTTGCCAACTTACTACCAGGCCCGCCGACGGTCGGGCCCCAGGCACCATGTGTGCTACTAGAGCCCTCGGCCTCGCGGGTCCTAGCCATAAATCAGCGTTTCATCCAAGTATCTGACCTGGATTTAATTCCAAATTCCGAATTAAATGCCTCGCCGCTAACACGGCCAACCTGACATGCTTCACGATCTCGGGAAGCATTCATTCATTCAATGTCTCTTTACTTTTTGCTCAACCATCTTGACGTTCGCAACCCCGTGCTATAAACACCCCGTTGCAACTCGTCACAGAACAGTGCCTCAATGTCGTAACGTCTACGGACTTACCGCCGTTACCATTGAGCACTTTCCAATCATCGTGACGTCACAGCGTCCACGGCCCCACACATCACATGTGTCCCGCCGTTGCCATCATCATATAACAGACAATCCTAAAGACTTGTCACATTCAGTGTTCCGACGTCGTAGCGTCCACGGACGAACCGCCGCTACCGCCAAACACATCAAACACACACATCCCGACGTCGTAACGTCTACGGACAAACCGCCGCTACCGTCAGATGTTTCAATCAGTCATAATCATTCAAACAGCCAAAAATAGAGGCAACACAACGACATTCCAAAGGTTCTCAGACACACAAAGAAAGGTTTATTGTAAACATTCGTTCGATATTAAATCGAATTAGATTCCAGAAGAGCGGAATACCGCTTTCGTCATTAACAATGCGTATTTACAAAGGTGATATGTCACAAACCCTAACCGCTAACACGGTTCATCTGTGACCTCCAGGTAGTCTTCGTCCTCGCCTGCAAATTCGCCCTTCCAAGGCCGCAGACGGTCCTTCGGCGCTACCTGTGGCCTGCCGCTCTTACCAATGATCTCGAATCGGTCGTTATCCAATAATTTTATGATTTTAAACGGTCCTACATATTTCGGCTCTAATTTCGCCCTTCTTGTATCACTGGGTCTCACGAAAACCGTGTCGCCTTCCCGATATACTAAATTTGTCCTACGTTTCTTATTAAAATTAGTTTCTTGGGTTTTTGCATTGGCTCTCAATCTTTCGGCCGCTAGTTCACGGTCACGAACAATATCTATTTTTTCATCACTGCTCGGCAGCTCGCGTTCGGCCAGGTCTGCATTTCCTGCACTACGTTCTATGCCGAACAGCAGTCTGCATGGTGTAAATCCTGTCGACTTCTGTATCGTCGTGTTCATTGACAGTTGTAGTTTAGCTATTTTGCTCGGCCATTCTGTTAACTTTTTTAGTTGTGTCGTGAGGAGATTGACTACCGTCGCGACATATCTCTCGGCCTGTCCATTAGCTCTAGGAGCACCTTGGCGGGACCGACGAGTGCATGGGAAGCAACGCTTAACCGTTGCCAAGCAGCTTCCTTCGTTATCTCCTCTACCTCGTCACACCATCCACACGCGTCATCCCCAAGCTTTCCTCCATCGAATTCAGGCACCAAGTCTAACAGGACATTAGGCGCCGGACGGGCTTGCGTTGCGGCCAGCAGCGGTACGAGGCTGGTCGTCACCTGTGCCACCACATTCCGAATCATCTCGTCCATTGCTGGGGTGGAGGGATTGCTCCCGGCTTCATTCACGTTTGCCATGTTCTTTTTGGGGAGGCGGGAACACGCAAACACAGACGACACACACGAAGATAAATCACCTCGCTTAGCGGACACTGTGTGAGCACAATACACTCTTCTTTTTTCCTTTACGTGAGCCTTTGGCGTCAAGGCACGCAAAGTTCTTCGTATCCCACTTCTGATGTCAGAAAAAGGCTCTTCGAATATTTTCCGCGATAGGTCTCCGACTAGTCACTACGACAGTTCTGGGGTAAGTGCCGTGCTGTTCCTCACAGTCCTCTTACCAGGAGGTAATTGTACCTTCCCCCACTTCGTGGCCAGATCTGAAAAGGTTCTACATTCCTAATTTTACAATTGTTGACAGTACAGCGTCGGGCTGCCTGTCGTACTTGAACTTAGATTTGCCAACTTACTACCAGGCCCGCCGACGGTCGGGCCCCAGGCACCATGTGTGCTACTAGAGCCCTCGGCCTCGCGGGTCCTAGCCATAAATCAGCGTTTCATCCAAGTATCTGACCTGGATTTAATTCCAAATTCCGAATTAAATGCCTCGCCGCTAACAAATAAACAACTTAGGTGAAAGTCCAACTGGTTATAATAACCTCGACAATAATTAATTGGGTCTCGTTAATGTGATAGTGGTATATTCGCTCAGTTCAATCGTTCACAGTTCATAGTGATAATATATAATCAATGACAGTCATCAATAATCCAATTCATAACATAACAAATATCATCAATTTTCAGTTTCAGTAATTCATGCACAAAAATTCTCAAATCATCAAAATATCGTAGCCGGGGAAAATAGTCCCCAACCAACACTAGCCAACCGTAAATTTTCGCGAAAAGATAACCGACCCGAGGACTACGAATCCTGGGTCTAAAAATAGCCACGCGGGTACTCGAGGCTCGGGGTTTTCGTCCCGTCCTCACCCTTGAAACGTGACCGCTCTGTTTACGATAATGCCTGCCTGCGCGTAACCGTTCTGACTACGCTCGACTCGTCTCAAGGCCCGTACGTTGGGCGCCAATTTGTAAAGGAATTTCTTCCGGCCGCGAAATCTGGTTCGCCGGAAGAAATTCGGGAAGAAAGAAAGAATCTCTCTGGCCCCACGTTGGGCGCCAATTTGTAAAGGAATTTCTTCCGGCCGCGAAATCTGGTTCGGCGGAAGAAATTCGGGAAGAAGAACAGACAGTCTCTCTGCTTTACTGCTTTACTTTTTTGGTTGGAGACTCGACTCGAAGTTACTTTCTTTACTTAATTTCCCAATTCCTCTACACTTCGGCGGGAAGTCCTTCCGATAATAATGAACTCGTACTTAAGGGGCTAGACTCCCGCGTGACGTCACGAGAGTTTTGGCTGATCTTCTATTACCACCGATGTCAGTGGTAATTGCAGCGATGCTATTACCCACAGACATTCATTACCGAACACAACGCGAGATGGAGCCACTAGAGTTTTCCACCAAGATTGAAACAGGAATACAGCTGTGAAAATAGAATGAGGTTACTCGGGATATGTTTATACTACCAAGCGTATGCAATATATGGAATTATAGGGGAAGCTACAACTGGACAATTATACTGCTTACTAAAGTTTTAGAGTAGATTTGATTGAAAATCAAAGACAATTCGCTAGGGATTGGTGGGCTCTGTTTTGATTTTACTGTTTTGATTGGACTTTACGAAAAGAGAAACTGATGCACAATTAGAACAGGGGAAGAGTATGGAGTGAAGGCCATGAATTGGACTCATGGATTCTGTATTATTATGGTTATGTGCTTATTTATTCGATAAATAGTTGCAGACATGATGAATACCACAAGAATATTTGATAATCCCTGCGTTAGCCAGTACTCCAGTTTCTTGTACATACTTGGCACCGTTTTCCTTGTCCAAGGTCCACACTGTCCTTGCATTGACAAGCCATATTCTGTGGACAAAATTGGAACATAAGATCAATAATTCAGATTGTAATCAGTGATATTTTATGCCAATTTAGTTCAGACTTTGCTATTTTTCTGGTATACTACAATATTTACAGAAAGGAACTAATAGGTTCTCCAAGGTAAGAATTGTGAAATTTCTTTCTGAATTCAAGTATCGGTGGTCACATTCATAATAAGAATGTTTTTCCTGAAGTATTGTCAGAAAGCTATTCCACGTATATTTTTCTTGTTGAGCAATGTTCATTCCTTTTGGATCAAGTATTGGTGATCACATTTGTAAGCAGAATGTTTTTTCAGAAGAACTTCCAGAAAGCTGTTCCACATATATTTTTCTTGTAGAGCAATCTTCACTTCCAATACATGAAATGAACTCTTGCGAGTGAAAGTAAAAGTAACTGCGTGTTGTGGGTAAAGAGTTAGAAACTTGTTAGTTCCATACAGGAAGTAACTTTTTATATACAACATGCGATTGCCTTCAATTTCTTATATTGGAGATGAACATTCCTCAACAAGAAAAATATACGTGGAATAGCTTTTTGACAATACTTCAGGAAAAACATTCTTATTATGAATGTGACCACCAATACTTGAATTCAGAAAGAAATTTCACAAGATGTAATCTAGTATTTGCAAAAAGACAACTAAACTGGTCAGATAAAAATACCAAAGTCAAAAGTATATACTCCATATTAGGGGTGTTCGATTCTCTTAAGAAAATCGATTCTCAAATCGATTCTGAATCGAATCACGAGAACCGATTCCCTAAATGAATCGATATCACGGAGTCGATTTTCCAAGAATCGGTCTACGAAATTTGGCAAGGATCATATATTGCATTCGCTTATGCTAAAATCGTGAATGTTATTCTATATAAATTTAAAACTTTCAGCAAGGTTAGAAAGATAACCTAGTCTCATGTCTATAGAAGTAATATTAACAGATATATAAGTCTCGAAAGTGAACCCTGCGTCAAGAAGCCTGACAAAACGGTCCGGACGAAACTTTGCCATTTGATATCTCAGCAATCAGCGAAAAATTGGAATGCTACATCGATTCTTAACTTAGGATAACAAGAATAACATGTATATGATTGAATAATCAAGACATAGAATTATTATAAAATTGATAATAAATATTTATTTTGATGATACAAACATTCAAACACAGTAGTGAAAAAGTATTCGATACACTATCGGAGTTGCCAATCAGAATGTGACAGTGAATTTAAAAATAGTAACTGCTTCAAATGACTGGATAGACAGTCTACTCCTATTATCAATCAGAATGTTACCAGCCCGGGAGAATAAACGTTCAGAAGGTACCGACGTTGCTACTATGGCTAAATATTTTTTTGCAACAATGCTAAGGGTCGGATATATTCCTTTGTGTTACGAGCAATAGACCATTGGACTCTCGCACCGATTTAACATGGGTTGATTCAAATAATGTTTCAAATCTGTGGGCATTTCATCCTGATGCCGTCCTTCCGTATGTGCCGTGTTCACTTTAATTAAATTGTCATGGAATGACCATAAGATATCCTCATCATTATCAGGAGACTCGGTAGAGTCTCGCGCCAAGTAGAAGTTCCCTCTCCATATATATATGACACTCCGGCGCGCGACAGCCGAGGCTATATTATCCCGAACACTAGCTGTTATCCTTAGTTACCAAACTTTCACCTCGATTTATGCGAAAGTTAGAGCCCCAAGAATTTATTTCAGAATTTTGTATTTCATCGTTGATTTTTCTGAATCCAATGAGCCAAGAATCATGTGGATCGGTCCCGTCGTTCCGGAGATATGAATTTCCTCTTTTATTTTTCTCGTGGTAAAGGCAAAGCGGATTAAGAGTTTCATCGTCCGGATTAATACAATTCCTAAAAATGTTACTCTCACGTGTTTCACGCGAGATGGCACCACTGCGAAGTGCTGCAGAGCGCTGTGCAGATAACATGGTTTTATACCGACACATTGGTTATGCCATGACTGGTGATGTGTCAAAACAATGATGACGGTTATATGAATGTGGTACAGTCCGATTGTATTTTTCTTCAAAATATGAACAACCAAAAAGGCGTGAAATCCCCCAAAATACATTAAAATGTAAATAAAAGCGCCAAGTAGTTTAATGATCCAAAAATGGAATAGATATCACACAAGAAAGCCAAGTTTTCAATCAAAGATACCACACGTTAATTAATTAATTAACTTGCATCTCAAGCTTTAAAACTTGGCATGTGCAAATTTGTGTCAAGGTAGTCATATGCTAGTAATATTTTTTGATTGGTAATTAAGTATGCACATTCCAAGTTTTAAAGTTAGAGATGCAGGTTAATTAATTAATTAACGTGTGGTATCTTTGATTGAAAACTTGGCTTTCTTGTGTGATATCTATTCCATTTTTGGATCATTAAACTACTTGGCGCTTTTATTTACATTTTAATGTATTTTGGGGGATTACACATATTTTTTGTTGGTAACTCAATTCCATCAGGTGTGCTGTTACAAGTTTGGTCCAGTTCCCTCATCCATTTGGCAATTCGATTAATTGCGGATGAGAATGCTAACGGCTGGTTAAAGTGCAATTTTTTGAATCTGGGATCCAGAATCGTTGCAACTGCTATTATTGTATTATTTTCGATTTGCCCAAATCTTGTTGTGATCGACTGTTGAAGTCTATCGAGCAAAGATATAGCAATTGCTGTTTTTGCATTCTTAGACATCGACAATATTTTATTTTTCAAGCAATTTATCAAGGGGATGACTTTGCTAATTGTGACATATTGTTCGGCACACATTTCCGTAGTCACTCTTTCGAGTGGACGCAAGACTTCCATGAACTCAGTTGCCAATTGTAGTTCTGTTGCGGTTAGCATCGGTGTAGAGTCAGGCATACTCAATAATATTGCTCCTACTTCTTTGGAGAGTAGAACGAATCGTTCCAACATTGTAAAAGTGGAATTCCATCTGGTATCAACACTTTGTATCAATTTTAATTCGCTTGCTCTCCGTAATTCATCGGCAGCAATCACAGAATGCTTAAAAAAGGCAACTATTTTCTTTACTTTCGTACGTAAAGTTTTTGCCTCTTCAAAGTTCATTGCATCTTGTGCGACGCAGTTAATTACATGGGCAAAGCATGAGATATGCCTATCATGTCCAAAACTATCTCGTATGGCTTTCTTTATATTAGCCCCGTTATCCGTCACAAAAGCAACCATTTTTTCGTCTCTAATATGCCACTCCTGCATGACAGATTTTAACCATTTTCCGATAACGTCGGCGGTATGCCGTTCTGTCAATTGAGACACACCAATCGTTGTTGACCTCAATTGGTTTTCAAATTCATAGTGCAGTGTAATGCCTAAGTAGCTAACAGTATTAAGCACGTCAGTCCAAATATCCGTGATGATTGAGAAATAGTCAATACTTTCCAGTTTTTGTTTTTCACATGTGGATAAATATTCGTATTTCTCTTCGATTTTCCTCGTGATTGTAGTTCGCCCAGGTATCGTGTAGAGTGGTGCAACGGTTTTCATCAAGTACATGAAACCGTCGTCTTCCACTGTTTTAAACGGCATATTGTCCTTGGCTATCATATACAGTATAGCATTTGTGACTTCACCTGCTCGTACTCCTCCTTCTGAAAAAATAAACCTTTATGTGAACAAGTTTTGCAAAATCTAAGTCTTTGTCATTCTTGAAAGGGCGAAGTTAACTATCATTCTTTACATATGGTTAATTTTTATTCATTACCTTCAAATGATTTCATTTGTTGAAAAGTAGAGTCTAATCTTGGTTGAAAAGTAAATGACTTGGTTGCGCTTAAAGATCTAGTTTCTATTTCCGAAACTGATTGTGTAGAGGAACAGGCAGATGTCATCGTATCTGATTCCCACACATCTATGTCTATTGGTCTTGATGTGGATTGGGTAATTTCAGATGTCGATGGCATTTCTAACATCGTGGGCGTGAATGTAGACATGGATGTAGACATTCCTGACATCGGCAATGGCTTCTAAAAATGAATAAGAGTTATCAAATGAAAAGATAAAATAATTAAGGACTGTGAGTATAATACGCCGTTGGAAGAGGCCAGTTATAAAACATTAGCTTACCAAGATACTTGTTTCTTTGTTGCTCGTAGCTTTGTCATCATGGACATCTGCATTGCTTACTAATGCAGCAACAACGTCTTTGTTTGCTGCATGGTGACGCTTCAAGTGGTTTTTGAAGTTCGTGGTACCAGAACCTTTTCCACCAGATTTGACATGTCTATTACATATCTTGCATATAGCATGGTCTTCTGATTTGATAAAAAAACTTCCATACAAAGGAATGCTTTACTTTTGGCACTAAAACAATTATTTAGATTCTTAAATGTCAAAAAAAAAGAATTATTAATGAAACATTAATTAATGATTAAAAGCGCCCACAATATGGATGATTTTAAAAAATTGGATTAGGAAATGTTAAAAGAAATGATACTTCCCCATTCCAGAAATCAGTTTAGCCATTAGTATTTTAGCATACGTACTTTTAATGCTGGTTTCCTAAGCCCTCCACCAGTAAGAAATGAAAATGCAGTTACGGAAAACCAAACGTTCAACATGCTAGGTGAAAAAAATTATGCATTCATACGAAGATTGTTTTAAAAACAAAGTGATGAAATGTGAAAAGGCTGCACACAGATCAAAAAACAATTCCATACGTACCAATTTCTTGTCCTTCTATATAAGTGGGGAGGTTATGACTGCCGGTGTTCTGAAAAGCACAACATTTTCTAGATTAATAAGAAATCCACGTGGAAAGTGGACAAGACATACTTTCCATTCAGGAATATTAAAAAAGTAAAGGTATCATTTGAGACAATCGTGTGACCGCCATGTGTCCTCATTATTTTGATCCAATTCAATCCACAATCATACAAGAAATAATATTGGACTCATTAACTTCCGAAACTTGTTTTACATGCACACGCAATGTTTATTCAAATATATTTTTGATATAAGGCATTCCAGTGCAATTCTACTTACTTTTCTTTGTTTCACGTGGCACGAATGTTGTACGACACACGAACTGACACGCACTGATCGAACATCGAATTAATTGAACATCGAGGAACAAAGAGCATAGAACGTTGCATGGCACTTAGAAAAAATGTTTTATACGCTCTTCTTATTGTTGAGTTAAAAAGAGTTCAAATAGAAACAAATAACATTCAGTTTCCATTTCACCAAAATTAGTCTAGACTTTTAAATGTTGGCCTTCTATTGCGAAAAATGTCACACACTCCACTGCACTGCACTGTGCGGTGGTCTCCGACAAAAAAATCGGCTATCGATTCTCAGTGCAAGGAATCGATTCACACCAAAATCGAACAGCTGAGAATCGATTCAAAAGACCGATCTTTTAGCTATAAAAATCGATCTTTCAGAGAATCGAATCGGAACCGGTCATCCCTACTCCATATAAACCGCCTTACTTCCTGCAAGATGTCCCGTAGCTCCAGAACAAGGCACTTGCAGTAGTTTAGCCTGCAAAACAAACAAACCGTCAATGACTACAGATCTTACAGACTACAAAAACTAACGGAGAAATAATGTATTTACATTGCAACAGGTTTCGATAAATAATCTCCCTTTCCCTTGATATCATCTTTTCCGTGAAAATATTCTTGTAGTGTTATAGAATTATTGTCCTCTTGAAAGTGTGGTGGCATCATGACCTCCGAAAAGATTTGCACACAACGATATAGATTTGCAATCGTTTCAACTCTACTGCATTGAAATATGTATGATATACTTATCGTTTGAAATAGTGTGGTCGCACTTCCTTGTTCCTATTTCCTGCAAAAAAGGATGTGATGAGTAAAAGCGTATGAAGAGACCCATCACCATCATCCTCAAAGACAGTCCCTTTCATTACTTATGATAAATAATAAATAATAAATTGATAACTAGTAGGCAGCAGTTCTTTCTTGCGCATATATAATAGATGTCTTCGTTAGGTGAAGGCGTTTACGATATGCCGCTAGAAAGAAGGCGCCTGGCACTCGTATTTATATTTGCAGAGAACCAGGCGCCTTCCTCCCAGTGGCACACAGTATGCGGTAATATATTATTGGGCAACGCGCTTCATATGCGTTGGGCAGCTCTCTTCATATGAGCTGAACTGCACCTGCCGGTGCAGTTATGTGCAATCGCATTCTCCAATAACATACTGTCATTGGGCAACGCGCTTCATATGCGTTGGGCAGCTCTCTTCATATGGGCTGAACTGCACCTGCCGGTGCAGTTATGTGCAATCGCACTCTCCAATAACATACTGTCATTGGGGAACGCGCTTCATATGCGTTGGGCAGCTCTCTTTATATGAGCTGAACTGCACCTGCCGGTGCAGTTATGAGCAATCGCACTCTCCAATAACATACTGTCATTGGGCAACGCGCTTCATATGCGTTGGGCAGCTCTCTTCATATGAGCTGAACTGCACCTCCCGGTTATCTTTTGGCGGTCTTTCCTACTCAGTGCTGCGTGTTAGTTTCCTCTTCTTCTCCGACTCCTTATTGTTTTCCACTTTCCTCTTTCTATCTGTTTTCCTTTCTTGTTCAACTTTCTTTTTCTCCTCTGCTTCCTTCTTCTTTTCTGCTTTCTTCTCCTGTTCCGCTTTGTTCTTCTCTTCTGCTTGCTTCTTCTTTTCGGCCTTCGCTTCTGCTGTCGGTATGTAATGGGGTTCTCTGATTGGCATTCCTCTATTGAACCGACTGTTTACAATTTCCGGAAGCATACAGTCCTTATAAAACATCTTCAACTGCTGTTCCATTTCTCTTTCCCAGAACTTATCATCCTTCTCAACTTCCGTAATCTTCATTCCTTTCGGCGTCCACAAGCAGAATAAAGCGTTGTGCCGTCCAGTAATGTGCAGCTGTCCTTGCACTTGATAATAATAATGGTGGATTGTGTTCATTCCGTCGCCCTTGAAGATCCTTCTTATATCGGGGAGCTTCTCAATCGCTTCTTCGGGTGACAAATCCTTCGCTGATGACGGGCATTTCACTTCCACCAGTGGATCTTCCCCTATGAGGCCATCGTGTGTTGCGCCTAAATATGGCTGGTCGCAATCAATAAACAACCCGCACCGTTGCACTTCAACTTGTAATTCCTCTTCTAGCTTTCTCAGTGCGAGTGCTTCGTTTTCTCTCCCGTATTCCAGTGCTGCCGCAGTCAATAATTGGGGGTAGAGCATATTCCGCACCATATTCCCACGTGGCGTGTCGTCCTTCAGTCGGCAATACCTTGCCGAAGTTACAGGCAGTCAGCAATTTCTTGCGAAACTGCATCCATCGTTGATTGTTTGCTTGATCACGGGTATCCTGCTCAATTGGCAAACGTGACTCTTGCCATTCCAAGAGCAACGCCATGTGTCTCTTCGATTTCGAATTGAATTCCGCTTCACCCATGTCTGGCTTCTCTGCATTAGGGCCGTAATCTTTGTCACATGTATGAATCTTCTGTCCGTACGAAGTGGGTTTCGCTGCGTTCTTATATTCCTTTGCCTTTTCCACCGCTTGTGTACGTCGTGCTTCCATTTGCAGCAAAATAGCCGACGGTGTCTTATTCAGCACCGAAGCCAGCCTGCTCAGTACTGACTTGTGGTTCAATTGGCCACCAACCAGCCACCAACTCTGCCCTGATAAGAGCCCTTTCTTGCTAAATTGATCCGTCTTCCTCCACTGTTTTTGGCTATGATGTTGTTGGTGGACTCAGCGACATTCATATTCAGCCCATATAACATACTCTCGGCATGTGCAAAGATTCGCCGAAATGGGTTCTGTAAAGTCTCCAACAGTCCGTTCTTCTCCAGTTCCTTCATGTGATTGATTTCGTTGGGGTCCGCGTATTTCTTGCAGAAATATCCAAGTTTCTTGCAGTGTTTATGTTCCCCGAAGACATGACTAGGTACTTTTTCCACGTCTTGTTTGAAGTTACGGATTCGTTGGTCCATTGGCAGCTTTTGCAGGTAGCGGTATTGCGCGGCTTTTTGTACGCCGATGCGCAGCCGCATAATATTGTTCTTGATGATGTTTCTCGAATTCTTGTAGGGACCTTTAGACGTCATGTCGCGTAGATCCCGGCCGAAAAGACGCATGATGTGGTTCCGGCATTCGATCTTCTTCACCTCGATGTTGTAATCCTTGTACGGGTCAGCGTCCCTTATTTTCTTGTAGACGGAGCTATCGCCATCACCAACTAACACATTATATATAAGTCCGTGCATTTTTACGCTGCACATGAAACCTTCCAATATTGCTGCGGGTTCCATGCTCGTGGAGGTCTCATCTCGGCCCCAGTTTTTGTAACACCGATGCTGACGTGGTGGTTGCTTTTTCTTTGCTGCTGTAATGCATATAGCGCAGAACTTATTCTTCACGCTGTAGAATAGGGCTTTCTTCGTAGCGTATCCAACGATAATTCCAACGCCGGAGGAGGAGTTGTACAGTCCGCCGCGGTATGACCTCTTCAACCAACTACCATCTGCCATAACTGAGATCATGGGTAGTTGGGACCGTGGCTCGATGTCTCCTCTTGCGATAGCTAATGATCTCTCTTCTTGCCCAGCCTGCTTCATCTCCTCCTTCGCGGCCGCTTCTAAGCCATCGATTATCGTCTGCTGGCACTTCTCGTAGAGCTTTTTCGACATACACTGGACGTTCATCGCAGCCAGCATTTCCTCCAATTGGTTGTATCCGCCACCCGTCACCATTGTACCTGAGACGGCGGCTTCATTGATGTCCATCACGGTATCGTCTTCCGGCAGGCATCGTATTTGCTCGGTGTGCTGACACATTCCACACTGGACTGTGTAGATCTTGAGGAGTCCGACTCTTTGGGGTGCACCGAGTATACTGAAATGCTCGATGCCACACCCGGTAAGTGGAGAATGATTCGCAAGACCTTTGATCTTCTCGAATACGTAGCGGAAATCCGTCATACTCAGACCATCTGACTCGTGCTCTTGCGGCTCTGGTGGCGGCAGTCTCTCATCAACCCAAAAATCCTCTTCATCCTGGTCATATTGCGCAATTCTCTCTGGAATGGGTGGTTCCCGAACTTTTGGAGCAAGTGCTTGTCCAGGGTCTTCCGGTGGATCTTCTGGCTCTGATGCAACTGCTCTCTCATCCAAGCAATCCTCGAGCCAATCATCGATCCAGTCATGATCGTCCGAGTCGTTATGCTGTCTTTCTTCCAAAGCAGGAGCCTCTGAAGCTGTTGAACAATTGGGCTGTATATTTTCCTCTGGCTCCGGAATCCTTTTTGGTCCTATCCAATTTTCCCCTCGCAATTTCCAATCGTCCTCCTCCGCGTCATTGTCGCTATCGCTTTGCACCATTTGCATTGGGATACGCGCCGAATATATTGGATCTGTAGAAGCTAGTCCTGAAGAAGTACTTGGTTGCGGCTCATCGTGCTGGACTTTCTTCGGCTTTTCGTTCTCGTATTTCCCTAATCCTTCGTCGTTTGGACACTCCATTTCTTCGTGCAAATCTTTTGACATTGTCTTCTTGGTGCTACCGGCAGCAGTGTCATTTTCCGTGTGTCCTCTTTCCTGCTGCTCGTACAAAGACTCGAAGGGAATGCTTCCGTCGATTACTTCTATAATTTCTTCGACGATGATTTCCTCTTCGTCTTCATATGATGTATTTGCGACGAGCTCGGTATCTTCACCGCGTAATTGCTGGAAAAGAACGTCGGCAGCAGCAGACGTGTATGGGCCACTCTCAGCAGCAGATGGAGTGCTCGCAACTTCCATCGCGCTGCATGCACCATTTTCTTCCTGCACGCCTGCCGCATTATCCTTCAAATGATTATTGCTTACCCGCTGATGAGCTGCCTTTTCCAGCTGCGAGAGCTGCGACCTGCGGGCACAGATACAAGCAACTTGACAATCCCGCAATAAATCGTGTGAGGGAGGGGAATTACATGCAAAGCAACGCGGTAGAAGGTCATCGCGCCCGGTACGGTAACACAGAACCGTGCGCATTATTTTTGAAGCTCCTATTATTCAGCGTGACTAGCATTGCCAGATGTCCATATCTATGCGCCTGGATTCGCGCAAAAGAATTCTATCGAGGGCCGTAGTTGATTGGGCGATAATAAGATGTGAAAATCGGTTCGGTGATACATTTATGATGAGGATCGCTGATGCGCGACTGGCCCGAAAGTACATTTGGTGCTCAGCATTTTCCAGACAAGGAAAATCGCGACATTTATGCGTATGCGTTTGAATCCAAACTACAGTCTCATTTATGCCTGCGGGTACACGACGATTGAAATTCATTTCCGAAATGCAACGATGCATTAGAGGATACGAGACCAACTGTATAAGAGCGTCGGCGGGAGGTCCCAACTGAACGAAAGCATGAGCGGTAGCGAGAGAGAGAGAGGCTCGAGCGCGCGCGAAGGATAGGCTCGTGCGTGAGCGAGAGAGAGATAGAGACTCCAACGGGAGGGTAGGTCAAGCTTGCGCGGGCGAGAACAGGCTCGAGCGTGAGCGAGAAAGAGAGAGAGGCACGAGCGTGAACAAGAGAGAGGCACCAATGCGAGCGAGAATGGGATTCAGCGGCGAGTTCCGCGATAGCAAATGAGAGCAGGTTGGCGTTCCCGAGGTGTTTTGTAACGTACCCCACCCCCTACTGAGATTCCAACAACTCTCCTAACTTCTAATTTCTGTAGCTTTTACAGACCGCAAACCCTTCCAGAATCAGCCGATCTTCGCGTAAATACTGGTGCCAAAAGAATTACACATTCCTTCAAAAATGAACTCAGAAAATCATGTTCGTACCATATGTTGAACAATCTGAAAAGATAGGTCGCAATTCAGAAAACTCGGTAGAGTCATATGTAGAACGGCGCGCGTCAGCCGAGGATACTTCTCTCGAATCATTCATGACTTAGGAATGAAATTTGAAAGGGGTGGGTTTACTGCTACTCCTACGCTTTGCATTTGCACCTCCATAGAGAGGCGGATAAAAGCCGCCAGGCCGCGTGGCGTATACCGGGCGGCCAAGGCGCGCTGCTGCGCTAACGGTCTGATAGCGGCTATGTATATAGTGTGCGTCACCGGCCCACCCAGTATACGCCTGCCTTACGCTACTGATAATATCTTAGCCGTCTACATTGTATCTGTATACACTTGAAAACGGACGGCCGGAACAGCGCGACAATCACAGTGGGAGAGAAAAAGAGAGACTGGGCGAGCGAGAAAAGAACAATGGCAAAGAGTGCATCGTCGACAAAGAGGAATACGAATGTCGTCAATTTTACAGATACTAAAACAAAGCTCTAGCATGCTTTGTCGATGATGCGCAACAGGTGATGCGTTCCGATGGAACTTCAATATGATATAAAACTTACCTTTTTCGCCAAAATACACGCTTGGATTTCCGTGCAGTGCTGAGTCGCAGGCCGTTGCTTCCTGCTTTGCATTTCAGAGTCCTGTCCGTTATGGGTACGTTGCTGTCGTTCTTCTCGTTGTCTGCTCTATCTGCCATACCTGCTGACTTACAAAAGCTAGGAAACTAATTAGTTCTAAATCTAACACTCTCTCACTCACACCCACGCTTAGACTCAAGCAAGCAACCTCAGACACACACAATCGCGCTACTAAAAACTAAACCTAGCACCGACTCTATTTCTAAAACTCTCGACAAAAAATCGCAAGTTCGCTTGCTGAGAACTGCGTGCTCACAGTAACGCGCCCGGCAATGAACTGAGAAACCGATACAGTTCAAGCATCGACTATAGATCGTTGTGTGAACAAAATCAAGAGCGCGCGAGTCCTCGCGAACTTCACCCTCCCATTCAAAGGACATGAAAGGGCTCACAAGGAATGATCTGCAAAGCTGCATGCATTTGAAATCAATGCACAATGTATGATTCTGTGGAGAAGTGTCAAAACATCAGCATTTTTAGGGTGATTTTCTTTGAAAATCTGCCTCAATTGCCACAAATGCATCACGGGCTTAGCGCGCTGACTTCACGAAATAGCCAAAGTCTAGTGGCGCCTTTTGCGTTGGCGCGTGTCCACTGATATATCAGTTGCGTGTCGCTAATTCGACAAGTGAAGGCGACGTTGACCAGCCCCTTTGTGTGTGTGTATGTGTGGGTCCCAGCCTAACAAGAGTCCTGACTGCCGCAGCCGACACATCGTAAGTACACTTACTGTTCCTGTTGTGGAACTTCTACTTTCAGTAACGAATCTCTCGCTGCATCTCAGTACATTTCTAATTAGCTCTAGGGCTCCTGCTCAAATGTAAAATCTCGGTTTTGGATTATTTGTACGAAGCATTCTTGAATTGTTTGTCATCGCGTAGAATGAAATATCATTCCTCAGCATGCTATTCTCAGTGATACGATAGAGAGTCTTAGGGACAGAGTCATCGGATAGAAATCATAAACCTCTTCTTCTACATTTATCCGCGCTTTCCTTCCTAAGAGCCCCCGCAGATGAGCATCTGCGGCCACGTGTTGACGCCCGTTTTCCTTTGTCGGCACGGCGTGGCATGCAGTGGCGTGCGGTGCCGCGCCGACCAGCGAAAACGCGTCGAGCCGGCCGCCAAAACACGTTCTCGTCTGTGGGGGCCCTAAATTTCTCAAGACTTTTCCCGTTTTCGTAACAAGAGACGTGAACTAACAGCAGGCATGGCCGAGCGCATGAACCGCCCCGGCTAGCACGGGAGTCGAAGAGACCTCGCAAAGTCATTCATTCATTCCTGTTCGTGAAGACTTCTTTATTGCGGCCTATCCGAATTCTCTGCTTTCTGGGACGATTCATGCACGTGGCCATGCCTACTGTTAGTTCATGTCTCTTATCTCGGGGACGAGAAGTCTTGAAATAATTAGGAAGGAAAGCCCCCGGGAAATAAGCTTCGAAGAACGTAGGTTTACAATTTCTGTCCTATAACTCTTGGTACAGCTGCTTCATGAACTATGTAAGACTCTCCACGGGCGCATTATTGAGGCCCCCGCCCCCGCACCCGCTCCCGCTCAACGGGCGACAGGCGCCCGTCGGTTCACCGAGATCGAGCAGGTGAACCCCGGCTGGTGGGTGTGCGGCCACCTGAGCGGCGACGGGAGCGCACACCCCCACGCCGGCGTGCTGAATCGGGCCATAGAAGGGAAGAGTCGCTGACACGAATGGTACGTGAACACTTCCATCAATGCATTCCTTCCAAATTTGTGTTTCGACAAATCAAATATGTAATATTGTTTGATCTTTTACATTACAGGTCAGAAGCTTGCAGCGGGAGGTGAGGGCCATGCGGTTCCGGAGGGGCCAGAGGTCGAACCGCGGCGGCGACAAGAAAAAGAAAAGTGGAGGTAGAAGCGGCGGTGGATCGGCAGTCCCCCAAGTCGGCGGCATTGGGGGAAATATTTACAAAGTAGTTTATAAGATCTAATGTGTGTTTATTTGTATGAGTATGTGTGCATTTTTATTTGTATGAATGTGTGCGTGTGTGTGTGTGTATTTTTATTTGTATGATCTGCGTGCCTGTCTTTTTATTTGTGTAATGTGTGTGCATGGCTTTTTATTTGTATAATGTGCGTGCGTGTTTTTTTATTTGTATGTGTGTTTTAGTAATATAAGTTTCATACAAGAAAAGATTCTTTCAATTACCTCTCCCTCCTTTTCCTTTTCTCCTTTTGAATGTTCCCATCGAAACACACATCAAATGCTTCTATAAGATCGAAATGCACCATAGTACCTCAGACATAGGTGTGTATATATATAAATTTTTGATGTGTGATTCGATATGGACATTCTTTTGGTATTACAGCGACTGTAACATAGACACCTGCCTGTGTATATGATTTTGCATATATTATGAGGGGATTTCTCCTCGGCCGTCCGTGATTTGGCCGCTCGGAAATCCTGCCTGCATAATAGCCGGCCTGGCTATCGGCCGCTGGTCCTCGACTTCCTGAAACGCGAATCGGGCGCCAGGTTCCGCGGACGGAACCGAATTTCTACGTTCGCGCGAGGGAAAGCTGGTATCGAGGGCAGCTGGCTCGTCCGCCGGTACTCCTCGAGATGGATCCTCCCGGCTAGCTAGAGAGAGGGGTTCCTGTCGGGAAGAAGGAGAGGCGAATCGACAACCCACACGGTTGGGTAACAATAACAATTTATTGCTCGGACGTTATGGCAATGTCAAGGGCCCTCGCTTGGGCAGGCCGTAGCTCGGCCGATCACAAAATAGCCGGACCTACGAGTGGCCCGGCGCCTCGGCGTTCCCGCCGCCGCTTACAATCTAAACCTTATTCCTACGTGAGATGATAGCGTACGCGGATGATTCTAGGAGCTACGGTGCTCCGGCAAAGGTTACGAACTCGCACGTTAACCAGCTGTTCGTTCGGTTACAAAGGAGGCCCCGATGCCTCGCACGTGGGTGTGATTCACGTCCAGGCGGACTGCGCCACAATAACGGCGTACGTCCGTTCCTCGACCGAAACCTTAATGTCTAATTAGGCTAGTTGACTCTTGGTGACTAGAAGAGTCACCTCAAGGGACACCGGGCTGGCCCGCGGGCTGCCTATCGCTGCTTCGGACAAGGAGAGCCTACGGCCGGCACCGAGACTCGCACGGGAAGTACAAAGAAACAAAGAACAAAGGGACGCGCGGGGCTTACCGGTCGTTCGCTGTCTAGTACTCGTCACTGGAGGTTCACTCGGAAACCTGGTCGCTTAGGATCTCGTCCGAAAGGCCTCAAGTCCTGCTCGCTCGTCGATCGCTGTGTTCGCTCGCTGGCTTGGTCCTTTCGCTCGGGAAGCTCGGGGATCGCACGTCCGCTCGTACAGTGGTCACAACAAGAGTGACGAGTTCCTACGCGTTCCCTAATTTCTAGCCCCGCGCGCGCCCCGCGCCCCTCCCGCTAGTCCTGCAGCGCCGCGCCGTGTCAAGGGGTTGCCGGGTAACTTAGCGCGCCTAAGTCCCTCGGCCTGGGCCTCTACCGCTGTCGGTAGGGCAGGAGTCGCTGGTGCATTTGCCGATCTTCGTTCGCCGAAGCCGGCCTTCTCCCAGGCTGCATCGTGGCTTTTGTCGTCTCGCTGTCACAGGGGATGAGCGCCTCCGCTGGACTTCGACCTTTCCCTCCGCAGCTTCCATCGGCCCTGTCGCTCCTTATGCCAATGGAACATACTCCTTGCCCCTTGGTGCCACCTCGTCTCGTCCTCGCTGTCGAGGACTCGTTGCCCGAAGGCGAGTTAGTCTACGCGCTTCGATCTAGGAGGTGTCCCTTGGAGTGACGGCTGTTCGAGCCGGCGGACGTGCGTAGCGAGCGCGTGTATGTGCGAGCGACGAGCGGTTCTTGTGGCGGGGCAATTCCGCCCCGTCACAATATGTAGAATCAAACCAATTACATAAAGTCAGTTCTACTTGAGTAGAGCACAAAAGGCTTTTTGCTACATAGATGCAGAATAGTTAGTCTTTCAATTTGTGTGTGTTGTATCAGAGATGAATGCCCGCTGCGTGGTGAACTTTGGTGCTCCAGTTGCATGCAATACATAAATTCACAATAGTTTCAAACCTATGGATATTTTTCAATGCATCCATAAGGATGGTTCAGATCCGGAGACACAGCTTTGAATAAAAATACTGATTCATCATCACAGTATTAGTTGTATTATAAAGCAAGATGAAATCTTGATCAAAGTATCCGGTGCAGGGATACCCAATGTCAAACACCGAAACGCTGGAAGAATTTTCAGTTTTAGGAGTGCTGTTATAATTTCATTGAATTTAGATTTCTGGAACCCCAATTACTAAGTGACTGTATAAGAATTACACCAACTAAATCCATACATGGGGAGGATACGACTAAGTTTCTAACATTTTATACTATAATTACAGACACCAAATTATAAAATGACCCTTTCATTGTCATAAGCCACTGCATCTGAAAAGTACTATGAAAACGTGTAGCACCAGGCCCTTTATTGAAACATTAGTATTACTGAAAAATAACACAATTTCATAACATCAGAAAACGTCAGGATCGTAATACACATCACTATATGCTGGCAAGAATAGGAATTCTTCTAAAAGCATATTTCATAAGAATGCCCGTTATGTATCGCGTATATGCCTAACCCCACAAGTTGCTGTCAGACAGCTTTGGTTTAGCAGAAAAACCCTTTCACTTAGGCGCCATCTCGTTCGCGCTCGTCGAACTAAAGTACTCAGCTAGACCGCTCTGCATATCAACACCATGGCTTCAGCACGCCAAAAATCCCAATTCGCGCCGTGAAATCCTACACGCTTATATGACATGACTTTGGATTGGGAATGGTCTCCTTCGATAGATAAAAGATTAGTACAGGCGGCTACGTTGGCGGTTTTTTGAAAAATGCCCTTACTGTGTTACAATAACCCCTGTGTAAAAGGCTTCCTCAGCGCGGGTTTGAGATCTTTTAGCAAATTGATATGACTATAAAGCGACATAAACTTGGGAAACCGCCAACGTAGCCGCCTGTATTGATCTTTTATCTATCGATTGAGACCATTCCCAATCCAAAATCATGTCATATAAACCCGTAGGATTTCACGGCGCGGACCCATATTTTCGGCCATTTGAGCCTGTAAAGTAGCGCCTCTACCATGCGGAGTCTAGCCCCTTAAGGGGTCATATATGCCAGGCACGTCATGAAATAAGTAAAGGTTTGTTAATTTATTGTCCTATTAATACATCCTGTTATTAAGTTTCTATCATGTGTCCGTTATTGTACATACTTTGAAGTATTTTCTCTGAAAAATACAAATAAATAACTAGGTTATGTACGACGTAACTGGCATCGTCTTAATTCAAATTGCAACATGCGGTGGTCAATGTATCTTGGTCAATTGTTATCTAAAAAAAATATAAAAAATTGAGCGTGAACTAGACACAGAAAACTAGTCCTCAACGAGCCAGAATATTTTTTTTCACAAAGTTACACGCGAAAAAGTCACCAATTTCGTAGGAACACTTAGAAATAATGACATTTTCGCGTGTAACTTTGTGAAAAAAAAGAAAAAAAATATTCTGGCTCGTTGAGGACTAGTTTTCTGTGTCTAGTTCACGCTCAATTTTTTATATTTTTTTTTAGATAACAATTGTTATCAGTTTCTTGTGTTTGTTGAAGGAGATCGGAATTGTGGAACGATTTCCATAGGTTGCGGGCTTGGTTGATTTTCCGGTTCGGGTTTATCATCTTCGTTTGGTGGTGATTCACCGCATTGATTCGAGTTTAGGGAATTTCTGTCATTTACATTGTCAGGATTTTGCCTTGTGGGTGCATATTCTTTGCTACCCATGTCTTCGTCTGACGATATGGATGACGATGAGTCCCTATTATCGTTATCTATATTTTTGTCGTATTCTTTCGTTATATCTTCACTTTGTGGCTTTGGTTTAATACCAGAACTTGATGGCGTATGTACGTCCATTATTTCGTTGCTTGTTTCTTGGGCCTTTTGTGGCTTTTTCTTGGGTGCTGGGTTTCCCGATGTTGAGTCCGATGTTGAGAGTGGTCTTGTACGCGGTTGGTGAAATTGTTTAGATTTTTTAATTTCGCGTGGATTATCCGATTCCGAGTTCGTTGTGGAAAGCGGTCTAGTATGCGGTTGGTGAGATGATTTAGGTATCTTAGTTTTACGTGGATTATTCGATTCTGTGTCGCTGTCCGTAATGTCGCGTCTTGATCTAATTGGCATTATTGATACTGGGTTTCGTGATAACGCGTCTGCTATTACGTTAAGTTTTCCGGGTTGATGTATTATTTCGAATTCGTATTCGTTTAAGATTGTCTGCCAGCGTTGTAGTTGTTGTGGAGGTTTATCTTTATGTGTTAGGTATGTCAGCGCTCTGTTATCTGTGACGAGTGTGAATTTCTTACCATAGAGATACGGTCTAAAGTGCTCTACTGCTCTTATAATTGCTAGCGCCTCTTTTTGCATTGGATTGTAAGATTGTTCGGCTTTTCTGAGGATTTTCGAATAGAATGCTACGGGATGGTTAAAGTTATTATGTTCTTGGCTAAGTACTGCTCCTATCGCGTAATCTGATGCATCTGTGGTGAGTGTAAACGGTTTCTTGAAATCGGGATATCGAAGGATTGGTTGTTCCGTGAGTTTATTTTTAAGTGTATTGAATGCTGTTTCGCAATCTGTATCCTATTTGAATTCTACGTTTTTCTTGAGTAACAATATTAGTGGTGCGATAATTTTCCCGTAATTCTTTATAAAACGTCTATAATATCCGGTGAGGCTAGAGAATTGTTTAATATTCTTTTTATCTTTTGGTCGTGGGAAATGTTGAACTGCTTCTATTATGCTTTTGTTTGGTTTCACACCGTTTTCGGTTATTATGTGTCCAAGGTAAGTACTTCTCGCCGTAAAAATTCGCATTTGTCTGTCTGTAGTGTAAGTCCTGCGTCTGTTATTCTGTTTGCTAGTCTATGGAATTTCGTTGCGTGTTCTTCTAGACTGTTCGCGTAAACTACTATGTCATCTAAATATACAAATTTGTCAGTGCCTTGAAGACCAGATAAAATGATATCCATAACACGTTGGAATATAGCTGGCGCGTTTTTAAGTAAAATTTAAAATTTTAAAATAGTAAATTTTAAAATTAGGGGGTAGTTCAGCACCCAATTTCAACCGATCTGAACGTGAGTAGGCTCATTCGAAAGGGCGTCGTTTGTACCTGTTTGTACCACTGTTCATTTTGTTTGTACCCCTCAGGTTACAAACTTGTTGGCTGATTCAGCTAGATAAGTCACCCTAGACGGGTGTACCTGCCGAAAAAACGTTTGTACCATTCCAAATTCTGTTCCAAAATCTACTTCAACGTTTGTACCTCCACCAAATCGTTTGTACCACCCGAATTTCTAATCTAAATTCATCGTTGACGTTTGTACCTCTCGAAAAATCGTTTGTACCTCCCAAAAAATCGTTTGTACCTCTCGAAATTCTGCCCTAAATTCATTGTAGACGTTTGTACCTATCGTAAAATCGAAAAATCGTTCGATTTGGAGGAGGTACAAACGTCTGCGATGAACTTAGATTAGAAATTCGAGAGGTACAAACGATTTTTCGGGAGGTACACACGATTTTTGGGAGGTACAAACGATTTTTTGAGAGGTACAAACGTCTACGATAAATTTAGGAGTAGAAATTGGGGAGGTACAAACGATTACTCGAGAGGTACAGACGTCTATGGTAATTCTAGAATAGAAATTCGAGAGGTACAAACGATTTTTCGGGAGGTAAACGCGTCTAGGGTGATTTATCTAGCTTAATCAGCCCACAAGTTTGTAACCTAAGGGGTACAAACAGGTACAAACGACGCCCTTTCGAATGAGCCTACTCCTGTTCAGATCGGTTGAAGTTGGGTGCTAAACTACCCCTTAATTTTTTACCCCCGGGGGGGGGGGGGTGCAAAAAAATGCACAGTGTTACAAACAGGTACAAACGATGCCCTTTCGAATGAGCCTACTCCCGTTCAGATCGGTTGAATTGGGGTGCCGGTCATTATTAAACCCGCCACAACTTTTTACCCTGAGGGGTACAAACAAGTACAAACAAGGTACAATCCGATAAAACGAAAAAAATTAATTTCGACCAGGTCGGGTGCCAAGTTCACACCGGTTTTGGCCATCGAGATTTAGTGAACTTTGGTGCTACCTGTAAGAGTTGGGGAAAGCCCTCTGCCGTGGGCTGATTGTATTGTGACTATCCTGAGGAGAACATCTTTGCGAGTAACCAGGCAGAAGGGAATCCCATCCGGCCGGGAAGTAGCGTAACTCGTACGAAAATTTTCGGTTGGCATTCTTATTTGTGATCGCCCTCTCGCCACCGGTCGAGCAGGACTCGGCCGAGCACGAGTAGGCCAGGGAATTGATCACAATACATAAATATAACAATACTGAAGTACATAAATGCGACAATACCGATGGGTAATAGTTACGAGAGGAAAGGAAAGTCCGCTTCTACTTCCCATATTTCACGAGTCACGAAACGATCCGGTGTGTTCAATTGTAAACCAGCAAATAGCAAGTAGGAATAACGCGACCGGGGTGCGGATAAAAAAAGACTGTGCAAAAAATGAAACTTAGCAGAGCGTGGTTTCGATCCACGGACTTCTGGGTTATGGGCCCAGCACGCTTCCACTGCGCCACTCTGCTCCTTGAGTTCTACTATCGTTACGTATGGGAAGTAAGGTGGGGACTCCTGTTTCTCTCGTAACTGTTAACATTAATATATAAAAAAAAGCGCCAAGTAGTTTAGTCCCTTATCCGTAAAAAGATTTTCTATCACAAAAATGTTTCGCATCTCCACTAAATATCTCACAAAAATATATTTCTAATTGATCAAAAACGTAATTGATATCATTGGAAATGGAAAGCCAAGTCTTTATTCAAACACTAACCCAAAAAAGATCTTGCCTCACATAAAAACGTGTGTCGTATTAACGCCCCGCAAAAATTAGAATTATCAAAGACACGCCAATACTTGGCCCACCCGGTTCTTGACAAATTGAGTTCCAAGTGTTACATCCTCAGCGCGAATTCGACGTCTTTCGGCTTCAAAAAACCCATTATAATTCACCACCACTTTCATTTTTCTAAGATTCTCCCGTTGCGTAATATTCGAGTCTTAAACTCGACCGTTCGACCGTCCCTTCGTGCGTTATCGCTCTGACCCTTGACTTCTTCGTAGGAGAGGCATTGCCACAGCTGCGTGCACTTGCATGCATCTAGGACTCTCTCACACACACATTCCAAACTAGCGGTATACGACGCTTTTATCGTAAACAGTTTATCGTATGGACTATTTATCGTATGAACAATTCATCGTATGAACAATTTATCGTATAAGCAATTTATCGTACAACAATTTATCGTATGAATATTTTATCGTATGGATATTTTATCCAACATGGTTCGTAGACATATACTAATAACACCCCACCGCCACAAATACCCACCAGACCATACAATACTCACACGGCTTAACCTAATCCCCAGTTAAAACAAAAAATTTTAACTGTTTTGGTAGGGTTAACGCGATGTGTTGGTACCGTGTTGGTACAGAGGAAGATGTGTGGTCGGTATTCGGGGGAAGGGGGGGGGGGGGGTAGTATATGTTTATGACTCCTAGAAATATCATTGCCGCATACGGTCAAATGTTCATGCGATAAATTGTTGTACGATAAATTGCTCATACGATAAACTGTTCACGATAAATTGTCCTGCGGTAAACTGTGTACGATAAATTGTGCGTAAATCCAAACTAGCTCACCCACGTTCCCACTCTTGCTACTTTTTCCTAGAATTTCGGGACTCTTGGAGTATATAAACCCTGATTTTCTGGAGGAAAAGCGGACTTCACTAGAATCCTTCGAGCAACACGTATCTCTGTCCGTTGAATCTCAATAAGCATAGTGCGTGACGTGAATTATATAGGGCATTAGTTCTCCTTCGAAATAGTTCCATTTCAACCGTACAGTTCAGCAATATACCGCGACTGTTAGGCAAGTTATTGTTCACCGCATCCCCGTTTAACTCGTGACGTGAAACGAGCCATTCCTATTTTTAAGTTCGTCGCGTTAAAAACCAAAGATATTGAACCAAAGGCGAATCATTACTCTGTAACAATACATCGATCTTTATTTTAAATCTAAATTCAAAGATTCCTTTAAAACTCATTTCTAATCAGCCCATCCATATTTCTAATTACTATTAGCTTAGAAGCATACAAGGGAACAGCATCGAATACTTGATAGTCTTTGCCGCTCGAGACATAACCAAGGCGAGCCACCTGAGTAATATAAATTCAAAATCGAACGAAAGGGTTATTTAAAAACCAAATACACATATCCTTGGAGTGAGAGTGAGACTGTATGTACACAACCGCTGTTAGTCCAATACTGCAGTGCGAGTTGTACTTCATTATCCAAATCTACAAGCGCGACTTTTCTAGAGAAAGAGGAGTGACTGTACACAACCGCTGTTAGTCCAATACTGCAGTGTGAGTTGTACTTCATCTTCCAAAGCTCAAAAACCGCGTATCATTGGAGAAAGGGTGTGACTGTGCACAACCACTGTTAGTGCAATACAGCAGTGCGAGTTGTATTTCATTATCCGAATCTCCGGTCCACTCACTAGTACAATCTTTAGAATCGCCAAAAGGGCAAGATTACTCAGAGGTAGGGTTAATATCAAGAAACCTCGCCGACTTAGGCCTCGGCTCGTAACAAAGTCAACACACAAATGGATTTGTGAAGAACGGGGCGGGCCAAGTATTGCGGTTTCTTTGATAATTCTAATTTTTGTGGGGCATTAATACGGCACACGTTTGTTTGTGAGGCAAGATATTTTTTGGGTTAGTGTTTGAACAAAGACTTGGCTTTCCATTTTCAATGATATCAATTACGTTTTTGATCAATTAGAAATATATTTTTGTGAGGTATTGGGAGGAATGCGAAAAATTTTTGTGATAGAAGATCTTTTTAGGGATAAGGGACTAAACTACTTGGCACTTTTTTATATACTAATGTTAACAGTTACGATAGAAACAGGAGTCCCCACTTTATTTCCCATATGTAACGATAATAGAACTGAAGGAGCAGAGTGGCGCAGTGAAAGCGTGCTGGGCCCATGGTCTGACTAGAAGTTCATGCGAATAGCAAAATAACACATTAGTTATTGTGGACAGTGCACAATTTATATCTTTCAACCCTCATATAAACAAAAAGCGGAAGCTGAAATAGCAGCAACAAAATAAGCGACGCTTTCGCGTCAACTAACCCATAGGTTAGGACGGAGAAAGGGAGAAGATTAAGTATTAAATTTAGCCAAAATTAGCGCTAAAGACCAAACTACCACAAATAATGATCAGGATACTGATAAACTAAAAGACAGTAATGAATTTCAAAACTTCATTAATGAATGAATGAATGAAGTTTTGAAATTCATTACTGTCTTTTAGTTTATCAGTATCCTGATCATTATTTGTGGTAGTTTGGTAGTTTGGTCTTCAGGATACTGATAAACTAAAAGACAGTAATGAATTTCAAAACTTCATTCATTCATTCATTAATAAAGTTTTGATATTCATTACTGTCTTTTAGTTTATCAGTATCCTGATCATTATTTGTGGTAGTTTGGTCTTTAGCGCTAATTTTGGCTAAATTTAATACTTAATCTTCTCCCTTTCTCCGTCCTAACCTATGGGTTAGTTGACGCGAAAGCGTCGCTTATTTTGTTGCTGCTATTTCAGCTTCCGCTTTTTGTTTATATGAGGGTTGAAAGATATAAATTGTGCACTGTCCACAATAACTAATGTGTTATTTTGCTATTCGCATGAACTTCTAGTCAGACCATGGGCCCAGCACGCTTTCACTGCGCCACTCTGCTCCTTCAGTTCTATTATCGTTACATATGGGAAGTAAAGTGGGGACTCCTGTTTCTATCGTAACTGTTAACATTAGTATATAAAAAAGTGCCAAGTAGTTTAGTCCCTTATCCCTAAAAAGATCTTCTATCACAAAAATTTTTCGCATTCCTCCCAATACCTCACAAAAATATATTTCTAATTGATCAAAAACGTAATTGATATCATTGAAAATGGAAAGCCAAGTCTTTGTTCAAACACTAACCCAAAAAATATCTTGCCTCACAAACAAACGTGTGCCGTATTAATGCCCCACAAAAATTAGAATTATCAAAGAAACCGCAATACTTGGCCCGCCCCGTTCTTCACAAATCCATTTGTGTGTTGACTTTGTTACGAGCCGAGGCCTAAGTCGGCGAGGTTTCTTGATATTAACCCTACCTCTGAGTAATCTTGCCCTTTTGGCGATTCTAAAGATTGTACTAGTGAGTGGACCGGAGATTCGGATAATGAAATACAACTCGCACTGCTGTATTGCACTAACAGTGGTTGTGCACAGTCACACCCTTTCTCCAATGATACGCGGTTTTTGAGCTTTGGAAGATGAAGTACAACTCACACTGCAGTATTGGACTAACAGCGGTTGTGTACAGTCACTCCTCTTTCTCTAGAAAAGTCGCGCTTGTAGATTTGGATAATGAAGTACAACTCGCACTGCAGTATTGGACTAACAGCGGTTGTGTACAGGGTGATGCGGATAATTGGAATCAGCTTTTTACCATCGAATTTTATCGATTTTTGAAATTGGTGATTGTCTCGACGGCCGTCTAATGTCACCGGTGTCGCGTGGCTGCTTAGGGCCAACAGGCCGAATCAAGCCAAATACCGACAGTCTTCCGATTAACCGGCAAGGACAAAATGAGTCGGTAATAAAACATTGCTGCACTGCACACTGGCAGGGAAAATGTGAGCTATATGTGGCATAATAAACATAGTAAAGAGCGTGTCAGCGGTGCATTCTGGCGAGAAATCATTCTTGTTTTTTCTTTTATTATAACTATAGATCGAAATATTGAAAGAGCCAGCAATTCTCTCCTTACCTCAAGTCAACTGCCAGGCTTTCACCCTTTTTTGGAAGGCGGAGGCAACACGCCTGCAGCAGCGGCGTGATCAAGGATTGCGGCCGAGTCTTTCAATATTTCGTTTTATAGTTATAACAATGAGAGAAACAAGAATTATTTCTCGCCATAGTGCGAGAATGATAGGATTACCTATATTATTTATTATGCATAAAACATTTATTATGTCACGCGAATCTCTCGCACTCCCCCCCCCCCCCCCCTGCCACAGTGCAGTGCAGAAATGTTTTACCAACGAAACGTGCTTGCCCACGCGGAAAATAATAATATCCCCCAAACGGCTGAACCGATTCGCTTGATTCTTGGCTCATCGGATTCAGATAAATTACAGCTAAAATACTAAATCCAGATATAAATCCTTAATACCGTAACCTTTTCATAAATCGAGAAGAAATTTTGGAGAAATTTTGGAAGAAATAATAGAGGCTCGGCCGTCGCGCGCCGTAGGGGGCTACTACTTTGCGCGAAACTCTACCGAGTCTCATGATTACCGACTCATTCTGCCCTTGCCGGTTAATCGGAAGACTGTCGGTATTTGGCGTGATTCAGCCAGTTGGCCCTGAGCAGTCACGCGACATCGGTGGCATCACACGCCCGCAGAGACAATTACCAATTTCAAAAATCGATAAAATTCGATGGTAAAAAGCTGATTCCAATTATCCGCATCACCCTGTACAGTCTCACTCTCACTCCAAGGATATGTGTATTTGGTTTTTAAATAACCCTTTCGTTCGATTTTGAATTTATATTACTCAGGTGGCTCGCCTTGGTTATGTCTCGAGCGGCAAAGACTATCAAGTATTCGATGCTGTTCCCTTGTATGCTTCTAAGCTAATAGTAATTAGAAATATGGATGGGCTGATTAGAAATGAGTTTTAAAGGAATCTTTGAATTTAGATTTAAAATAAAGATCGATGTATTGTTACAGAGTAATGATTCGCCTTTGGTTCAATATCTTTGGTTTTTAACGCGACGAACTTAAAAATAGGAATGGCTCGTTTCACGTCACGAGTTAAACGGGGATGCGGTGAACAATAACTTGCCTAACAGTCGCGGTATATTGCTGAACTGTACGGTTGAAATGGAACTATTTCGAAGGAGAACTAATGCCCTATATAATTCACGTCACGCACTATGCTTATTGAGATTCAACGGACAGAGATACGTGTTGCTCGAAGGATTCTAGTGAAGTCCGCTTTTCCTCCAGAAAATCAGGGTTTATATACTCCAAGAGTCCCGAAATTCTAGGAAAAAGTAGCAAGAGTGGGAACGTGGGTGAGCTAGTTTGGATTTACGCACAATTTATCGTACACAGTTTACCGCAGGACAATTTATCGTGAACAGTTTATCGTATGAGCAATTTATCGTACAACAATTTATCGCATGAACATTTGACCGTATGCGGCAATGATATTTCTAGGAGTCATAAACATATACTACCCCCCCCCCCCCCCTTCCCCGGAATACCGACCACACATCTTTTTTTTTTTTTTTTTTTTTTTTTTTACGTGGGGAAATCCTCATGGACACCCCGCCGCCCTGGTGGGGGCGACGGGGTAGTGCCGGACTCTTACCGGCTAAAACCCCACGGTGGCCATCCTCGGCGCTGACTGGGGCGACACCGGGAACTCTGGTAGAACACTACCGGTGCCGCCCCGCGCCCGCCCCCTATTGGAGGCACGTCTCGTGGTGGGGGAGCGGTCATCCGCTCTCTCGCTTTCACGAGAGAGGGAGGCTTCCCCCACTACTCGCGGGGAGACACGGCTCACCGCACTCCTTCGCTAGCGGCGAAGGAGGCGGGAACCGCGCCCCCGCATTACCCATCCCTCCTGGGCGGGTCGTGCGACCACTACACGCCCGCCCCGCCTCGGGGCCGCTTGCGCAGGCGACAGAGCCACCACTCTGCCGCCTCGCGGCCCCTTGGCAAGCACCCGGCCCGTCAACGGGTCGAGATCCGTCGACGGGACCGGGGCCCCGCTCTACTGCGGGGGGACAAGATCCCCCCGCGCGGGTCGGCGGCGGGGACGGGCCCTCTGCAGACGGAAGGGGTCCGTCCTCTCCCGCCGCCGCTCCGCCTCCTCCTTCTGGGAGAGCACTTCCTCGCAAAAGGCGAGGAAGGCTCTCCACGACCTCTCGCTGCCGAGGATCTGTCGGATGACCGTCGGCAGCGAGAGGTCCCTTCCGATATACCGGACCAGGACACGGCGCTGTTCCCTCCAGGCCCTGCAATACTGGAGGGTATGTTGCGCCGTGTCCGGGTCCCCATCACAATGGTGGCACTGTGCCGTCGCCTCCTTCCCGATGCGACGCAGGTACTCACCGAAGCAGCCGTGCCCGGTAAGCACCTGCGTCGCGCGGTAGGAGAGCTGCCCCCTGCCGCGACTCAACCAAGCCTCGAGGCTCGGGAGAATCGCCCCGACGGCTCTGTGGCGGGAGTTGGCTGGATCTTCCAGCCTTTCCCGCCACATCTCGACAACGAGCCGTCGGGTCACCGACCACACATCTTCCTCTGTACCAACACGGTACCAACACATCGCGTTAACCCTACCAAAACAGTTAAAATTTTTTGTTTTAACTGGGGATTAGGTTAAGCCGTGTGAGTATTGTATGGTCTGGTGGGTATTTGTGGCGGTGGGGTGTTATTAGTATATGTCTACGAACCATGTTGGATAAAATATCCATACGATAAAATATTCATACGATAAATTGTTGTACGATAAATTGCTTATACGATAAATTGTTCATACGATGAATTGTTCATACGATAAATAGTCCATACGATAAACTGTTTACGATAAAAGCGTCGTATACCGCTAGTTTGGAATGTGTGTGTGAGAGAGTCCTAGATGCATGCAAGTGCACGCAGCTGTGGCAATGCCTCTCCTACGAAGAAGTCAAGGGTCAGAGCGATAACGCACGAAGGGACGGTCGAACGGTCGAGTTTAAGACTCGAATATTACGCAACGGGAGAATCTTAGAAAAATGAAAGTGGTGGTGAATTATAATGGGTTTTTTGAAGCCGAAAGACGTCGAATTCGCGCTGAGGATGTAACACTTGGAACTCAATTTGTCAAGAACCGGGTGGGCCAAGTATTGGCGTGTCTTTGATAATTCTAATTTTTGCGGGGCGTTAATACGACACACGTTTTTATGTGAGGCAAGATCTTTTTTGGGTTAGTGTTTGAATAAAGACTTGGCTTTCCATTTCCAATGATATCAATTACGTTTTTGATCAATTAGAAATATATTTTTGTGAGATATTTAGTGGAGATGCGAAACATTTTTGTGATAGAAAATCTTTTTACGGATAAGGGACTAAACTACTTGGCGCTTTTTTTTTATATATTAATGTTAACAGTTACGAGAGAAACAGGAGTCCCCACTTTACTTCCCATACGTAACGATAATAGAACTCAAGGAGCAGAGTGGCGCAGTGGAAGCGTGCTGGGCCCATAACCCAGAAGTCCGTGGATCGAAACCACGCTCTGCTAAGTTTCATTTTTTGCACAGTCTTTTTTTATCCGCACCCCGGTCGCGTTATTCCTACTTGCTATTTGCTGGTTTACAATTGAACACACCGGATCGTTTCGTGACTCGTGAAATATGGGAAGTAGAAGCGGACTTTCCTTTCCTCTCGTAACTATTACCCATCGGTATTGTCGCATTTATGTACTTCGGTATTGTTATATTTATGTATTGTGATCAATTCCCTGGCCTACTCGTGCTCGGCCGAGTCCTGCTCGACCGGTGGCGAGAGGGCGATCACAAATAAGAATGCCAACCGAAAATTTTCGTACGAGTTACGCTACTTCCCGGCCGGATGGGATTCCCTTCTGCCTGGTTACTCGCAAAGATGTTCTCCTCAGGATAGTCACAATACAATCAGCCCACGGCAGAGGGCCCTCCCCCAACTCTTACAGGTAGCACCAAAGTTCACTAAATCTCGATGGCCAAAACCGGTGTGAACTTGGCACCCGACCTGGTCGAAATTAATTTTTTTCGTTTTATCGGATTGTACCTTGTTTGTACTTGTTTGTACCCCTCAGGGTAAAAAGTTGTGGCGGGTTTAATAATGACCGGCACCCCAATTCAACCGATCTGAACGGGAGTAGGCTCATTCGAAAGGGCATCGTTTGTACCTGTTTGTAACACTGTGCATTTTTTTGCACTCCCCCCCCCCCCGGGGGTAAAAAATTAAGGGGTAGTTTAGCACCCAACTTCAACCGATCTGAACAGGAGTAGGCTCATTCGAAAGGGCGTCGTTTGTACCTGTTTGTACCCCTTAGGTTACAAACTTGTGGGCTGATTAAGCTAGATAAATCACCCTAGACGCGTTTACCTCCCGGAAAATCGTTTGTACCTCTCGAATTTCTATTCTAGAATTACCATAGACGTTTGTACCTCTCGAGTAATCGTTTGTACCTCCCCAATTTCTACTCCTAAATTTATCGTAGACGTTTGTACCTCTCAAAAAATCGTTTGTACCTCCCAAAAATCGTGTGTACCTCCCGAAAAATCGTTTGTACCTCTCGAATTTCTAATCTAAGTTCATCGCAGACGTTTGTACCTCCTCCAAATCGAACGATTTTTCGATTTTACGATAGGTACAAACGTCTACAATGAATTTAGAGCAGAATTTCGAGAGGTACAAACGATTTTTTGGGAGGTACAAACGATTTTTCGAGAGGTACAAACGTCAACGATGAATTTAGATTAGAAATTCGGGTGGTACAAACGATTTGGTGGAGGTACAAACGTTGAAGTAGATTTTGGAACAGAATTTGGAATGGTACAAACGTTTTTTCGGCAGGTACACCCGTCTAGGGTGACTTATCTAGCTGAATCAGCCAACAAGTTTGTAACCTGAGGGGTACAAACAAAATGAACAGTGGTACAAACAGGTACAAACGACGCCCTTTCGAATGAGCCTACTCACGTTCAGATCGGTTGAAATTGGGTGCTGAACTACCCCCTAATTTTAAAATTTACTATTTTAAAATTTTTAATTTTACTTAAAAACGCGCCAGCTATATTCCAACGTGTTATGGATATCATTTTATCTGGTCTTCAAGGCACTGACATATTTGTATATTTAGATGACATAGTAGTTTACGCGAACAGTCTAGAAGAACACGCAACGAAATTCCAAAGACTAGCAAACAGAATAACAGACGCAGGACTTACACTACAGACAGACAAATGCGAATTTTTATGGCGAGAAGTACTTACCTTGGACACATAATAACCGAAAACGGTGTGAAACCAAACAAAAGCATAATAGAAGCAGTTCGACATTTCCCACGACCAAAAGATAAAAAGAATATTAAACAATTCTCTAGCCTCGCCGGATATTATAGACGTTTTATAAAGAATTACGGGAAAATTATCGCACCACTAATATTGTTACTCAAGAAAAACGTAGAATTCAAATGGGATACAGATTGCGAAACAGCATTCAATACACTTAAAAATAAACTCACGGAACAACCAATCCTTCGATATCCCGATTTCAAGAAACCGTTTACACTCACCACAGATGCATCAGATTACGCGATAGGAGCAGTACTTAGCCAAGAACATAATAACTTTAACCATCCCGTAGCATTCTATTCGAAAATCCTCAGAAAAGCCGAACAATCTTACAATCCCATGCAAAAAGAGGCGCTAGCAATTATAAGAGCAGTAGAGCACTTTAGACCGTATCTCTATGGTAAGAAATTCACACTCGTCACAGATAACAGAGCGCTGACATACCTAACACATAAAGATAAACCTCCACAACAACTGCAACGCTGGCAGACAATCTTAAACGAATACGAATTCGAAATAATACATCAACCCGGAAAACTTAACGTAATAGCAGACGCGTTATCACGAAACCCAGTATCAATAATGCCAATTAGATCAAGACGCGACATTACGGATAGCGACACAGAATCGAATAATCCACGTGAAACTAAGATACCTAAATCATCTCACCAACCGCATACTAGACCGCTTTCCACAACGAACTCGGAATCGGATAATCCACGCGAAATTAAAAAATCTAAACAATTTCACCAACGCGTACATGACCACTCTCAACATCGGACTCAACATCGGGAAACCCAGCACCCAAGAAAAAGCCACAAAAGGCCCAAGAAACAAGCAACGAAATAATGGACGTACATACGCCATCAAGTTCTGGTATTAAACCAAAGCCACAAAGTGAAGATATAACGAAAGAATACGACAAAAATATAGATAACGATAATAGGGACTCATCGTCATCCATATCGTCAGACGAAGACATGGGTAGCAAAGAATATGCACCCACAAGGCAAAATCCTGACAATGTAAATGACAGAAATTCCCTAAACTCGAATCAATGCGGTGAATCACCACCAAACGAAGATGATAAACCCGAACCGGAAAATCAACCAAGCCCGCAACCTATGGAAATCGTTCCACAATTCCGATCTCCTTCAACAAACACAAGAAACTCCACCGACCAGAAAAACCAAAAACCGGAGAAATCATCACAGCGTGAAAAATTGTCAAGCACCACTAGGAAATATTTGGAGTCAAGTACCGACTCAGAAATAGAAACGATTCTCCACAAAATACAAAATGACGGAAATTCCTTACAAGTACCACAGGAAACGATTAAAACTAACAGTCACCCACCAACAGCGAGTGTCCAAAAGCGCACCGAAGACACAATAGGAACACATCTTGAACCCATTCAGCCAACATTCCGCTCACCGCCACACCAAGTGAAAAGTCCCGAGAACATAGACACTCCAGACGCCGACCAGAGACGCCTAGAGTCAACGCGTAAAAAGACCGAGTCAATAAATCACGCGAGTCCTCAAGCCGTAGCAGGACCGAGCAAAAGTCACACACCCGAGAGACACCGACACACCGACACACACAAGGCCGACTCAAGTGCCTCCTCAGATGACGAAGCCGATGACCCAGTGCGCCGATTACCGCCTCACCGTCCCGAACAGCTGACCGTACCGAACACTAACGCGGATGCAAATAAACCCATACACACTTCAAACCCTCAAGTTCGTAACACCATTGCAATCACCCGAAATCATTTCTTGATAAAGACGGACAATATTGCATACTTTCTCCCAGCGGATTGTACAATGGAATCTTTAACTACACAAGTATTAAAAGAAAAAGGAATTATTAACACAGTCACTTAGAACAAAAACCACACATAGGCGAAATTCTAATCACACGTCGGAAAACCAGATATTATTTCGGTATGATATGCAAAAACAAAAACACAGACACAGTAAACCCACATATCATAAAGGAATGCATTAAAACACTTTTGGAGATATTAAAACAACTTAAAGTAAATTCGTGCACTATTGCAAAAGACCCCCAAATTATCGATCAACTCCAATGGGCAGATTTAAAAAAAACCTAATTTGCACTTTCGGAGCTCCAAGAGCTATATTATCAGATCAAGGTCGATGCTTCATGTCTAAAATATTCAAAGAATTCAAAAACCTTTTCCAAATTAAACACTATAACATTTCCACATATCATCCACAATCGAATGGCATCGCAGAACGAGGTCATCATACCCTAATCGAATATCTAAAACATTACATCTCTGAACACCGTGATTGGGACCAATGGCTCCCATACGCAACTTTTTCCTACAACACCAGCACACACGATAGCACAGGATTCACCCCATACGAATTAATCTTTGGGAAAACAGTGCGAACCCCCTCAGAATTCCCACCTCCAGAAACAATACTTACATACGACGCATACCTACGCACACTAACGGAACAATTAAAATGGGTACAAGAAAAAGCAACGGAAAAGCAAATCCAAGCTAAAGAACGAAACAAAAGATACTACGACAGACGAACAATTATACCAAACTTTGAACCAGGACAATTAGTATTTCTAATTAGAGATCATAGAAAACATAAACTCCAAAGTAATTATATAGGCCCCTATGAAATACTAGACGTGTTAGATAAAAATAATGTACGACTAAAAATCAAAGACGATGAAACGAAAATAGTACACATAGACAAAATCAAATTGGCACATGTTGCAGATGCCTCGCATCATGTGTAAGCGAAAACACCTCCGTACCAAATAACATCACTCTCACACAACCCAGGAATACGATCTGAAGTATTGGGTACACTACGATCATACCACACAGAGTGGACACTAATCACTCATGCAGACACACAAGGCCTAGAACAAGAACGCGAATGAATATGGGAAAATCTCGGAACCACAATAGAATTCTGCAAAACGCTAGGACCAACCTGCTTAATTCAAGGACACCTCAAGATATTAGTAACCCGATTACGAAACACCGCGACATCAGAAACAATCTTGCGAGAACTAATCCCAGATACAGAGGGTGCGTTCGTTTTTATACTGCGAGTACTGCCAGTACTAAATGTGCGTTCGGTTATAGGCCAAAGTATACTTTGTCAGTACTCGCGAAGATTCATGACGTCACGGATTCTGACGTCACTTCCTACTGCGGTTACTACGGTTGGGGAGGTGGTGTAACGCCAGTAAGATCAGAAAATCCAAAATGGCAGCGCCCATGGAAACATTGCGTCTTTTAGATGCAGAATCTAATAAAGAATATATTATGCAGCTGCCTGTAGAAGATGCTGAGAGAGCAAGACATGCTACATTTGTGACTTTTTACATTTGTTTATGAACTGTGGATAATTTCTATCGATGTGTATATACATAACCCTCATAAATATTCGGATGCTATTTTTAACTTGGATTAGTACTGCAGTATACTGCAACGCCGTTCGGTTTTACGGCCGTATTCTGCACGGAAAGTATACTTCCCAATAGCCGAACGCTACCCGCAGTATACTTAATGATGTCACATCGCCAGTACTTGCAGTACAAAAACGAACGCACCCAGAGTCACCCAAGAAACAAAAACGAGCACCACTTTTTTTTCTTTTTTTTTTTTATTTAACGTCCGCTTCCGTCCTCCCTTCGGAGACCAATTGGACGGGGGCCGTCGTCCTGGCTTTGGCGCCTGGACGCCCAGCCTTACGCTAACTTATTCTACTCAACACCAAGTTGTGGTTCCGAACCACCGAGAGCCAGCGTAGCAATCTTGTGATTATCATTTTAAGAGTAAAATTCTCATTGGTGACGGCTGGGCTCGAACCCACGACCCGCACATTGCGAGTCGAGTACTCTAACCACTCTGCCACTACGGACCCCTAACGAGCACCACTAGAATTCATAGGTAAAATTAACAAAGCTCTCTTTGGAACCTTAGACGCCAAAGATGCCACTAGAATAAACACACAAATTAACACACTAGCAAACAATACAAAAGAAATGGCAGAAATATTCGCAAATCAAACACACATAATAAAGTCTCAATTCAAACTCGTTGACCAAAAGATGCTGAAAATAGCCGATAAACTATCCAAACAAATAGGGAATGTTACATTAGCGGTACAATTAACAAATAACAATATACGAACACTTAAACTTACACAGAAAGCAATAGAATACGCATCCGAAGTCGACGAAATGATAACACAGCTCGAAACAAATATCAACACACTTACTACAGCAATACTATTTGCAAAAACAGGTCAAATACACCCAAAACTACTAACCGCCCAACAAATACTAGACAGCGCGGAAAGTATACACAAATACCTAAGAAATATAGAATTTCCAATACCATTGGACAGCCGATTCATACCACAATTACTCGAAATCACTGACTTAACTATATTTCATAACGGAGCAAAACTAATCTACATCCTAAAAATTCCACTCCTTGATCACGATCTCTACAAATTATACGAACACCTACCAGTCCTCATACCACAAGCTGGAACACAAAACATTACGCGAGGATTCGCATACATAAAACCTTTTATCAGATACACTGCAATTTCCACGAACTTCGATTATTACTACAACATAAACAATCTAGACAAATGCAAATACACAAATTCAAAATACATATGCAAACAAACAAACCCAATACAACACGTAGACAACGACGCCGCATGCGAAATTCAGTTATTACTTAACCCGAATTTCCATGACCTAGACACATGTGACATACGAATCAAAACACTAAAACGAACACATTGGTCAAGAATAGAAAACACAAACAGCTGGCTATTCGCCTCACCCAAACGAGAAACACTATACATTATTTGCAAAAACGACAAGTCAATAATAGAAAGTATCGAAAACACTGGAATACTTTATATTGATGAATCATGTACTGCAAAAACACAAACAACAAAACTCACACCTATAACGAACATAAGAACACACTTGTCCACAAACTTCTCACACGACATAACATTAAACATCACCCAAATGATACAGAACTCCATCAACATGGAAAACACAATCAATTTAACGGAAATCCTAAAGGAAACTGAACAATTCATACAAACACTAGAATCATACCACACAAGTTATGAGCTTTCAGAAAACGAAACAAAGCTAAAAACAATAATCACAAAAGCTAAGGAAATTGGAAAGATGTTCCATCTACGGAATAGATTATCCTTCCTGTTGGAAAGATTATCCTGTTGGAAATTCTCTCTATTCAACAAAGCAACATTGATAACTAACATCCTAAGATCTTTTACACGCACACGTAACACACAACCAGAAAACACAACAGCAGCACTACCACAACCCACTCAAGTACACATAATAACTAACCCAATCCCACAAACAAACGACAATCGAATCGAAATGATACCAATGCAAATGCTGCAATACAATAGACAGAACATTATACCATAAAAACACAAAACCACAACCTTCAAACCCCTTTTATCTACCACCTACATTACACTACACTCATTCACTCACAAACATTTTCTTTTTATACATATAAATAGATAAACAAAAACCACACACACACATACTCACACATACAAACATGCAGAGAAACAACAGACACGCAATCGTACGATGCCGCCTCTGTAGAAACCAAGTAGCAGTACGCGACTTACGACAACACATAGATATTTGTGTGGACGCTACCTTTGAAACAATTCGGAGGTTTCCCTACGTAAATTTCATTTGCCCTTTCTGCAACCGATGGGTACAAGGAAAACATTTTGCCATACACACACAAGCATGCATGACGACATAATACGACACAACAAGGGGTAAAACATTCACTACACAACAATAAACACACAATCAAATACATCCGTACATCCTCCCAAGTACCCCCTCATATCATACAATACCGACTAACCTGAATCTATATACGCATGTCTTTTTCTTCTTCTCCGACAAAATACAGAATAATAATATAGTTCTTTCTTTTATAGCCAACAGTAAAGACAAGCAGCCAGACACACACACAGGTACCAAGCCACAAAAAAAACACAAATACAAATACAAAACACAATCACAAACACACACACACACACACACAGACCAATAGCAAAAGAACACACCTAACATAAATAACAATGGACATGGAACTCGGACAATGCAACCTATGCGGCTGCGAAATTCTACAAGAGCACCTCGAGATGCACACCGGACGATGCGCCAGGAACTATTGTTCCATCATCACGGAGCAACCGGCGAAACCGTTCTTGTGCCCGGTGTGCAGAATTGAGAATAAGGGGTTAACCCTTATCCAACACATAGGCTTTTGCACAAAAAAAGCCATACAAAACAGATACACACAACGAATTACGGAACAAACACAAAACACAACGACAACACTAACAAAGACCACTGCCACACAAACAGACTCTACACAAGACACACGAGACAAAACTGTACAAACCCCCCGCATCACCTGAATACACACACGAACACAGATAAATATAACAATTACGAACCACCCTCTTCATGCAGACATAAACACAAAGGAAGAGGACGCAACAACCAGGACACACCGCAACAGACACCCCAGGACGACAACACAAATAAGGACAGACAAGAGGAGACGAACAAGGACACGACAATGAACAACGGACAACCCGAAATCGCATTGAAGAATTGGGGAATTCCCCTCCTCCAGACTCCCGGAAAACCACCACACCTCCATTGGCACGGACCCGGAGGCATATACACAGCACAGCCATACATACACACACACACCGAAACACAACCAATAATAAAAATTACACAAAACCACAGAAAAATAAAAACAACACCACAAACACGACGGGACAGACAAAGAAACATCATAGACAGGACATACACAACACGGACAACACGCACTAGACTATACACAAACGATACATACATGGGACAAAAAGAATTAAAAGACACACTCAAACGCACACTACATATTAACAAAGGGACCCAGACACACATAAGATACAGGGACAACGCGACGCAGACAGACAAGATACAATTAAAGACAATGACGGAACAGGAACTACAAACACAAATACGACAGATGAAACAGGAGCTACAAAATAGACACATAGACACACTCACAGACACTCTAAACAAACAACGACTAAACATAGACTGAACAAACAAACAAACAAAAAACAACATTATTATTATTACTATTATTACTATTATTATTATTATTATTATTATTATCACTATTATTCTGGTTGGGTACGCAGATGACGTAGCCGCCACCATTATCGCGAGAGATATGGATGCGGCACAGATGCAACTCAACCAGGTGATGCGTCGCGTCCGCTCCTGGATGAGCGACCACGGACTGGAGCTGGCCTTGGCGAAAACGGAGATCGTTCTTCTCACCCAGAAACGCATCCCCCTCAGCGTGGAGATGCGGGTGGGAGAAGTCTCGGTCCAGACGAAGGCTGCCGTGAAGCACCTGGGGGTTGAGCTGAATTGTCGGCTCAACTTCTGGGAGGCTATCAGGGGCAGAGCCGACAAAGCGGCCGCAGTGGTGACGTCGCTGAGCAGGGTCATGGCCAACGTAGGTGGTCCCAGGCCCTGCAAGAGGCGGCTGCTGCTGCGCGTTGCCGAGTCGGTGATGCTCTACGGCGCGGAGATCTGGGCCGACGCACTGCGGTACGAGAAGTATCGCAAGCGCATGGCCTCCGTACAGAGGAGAGGCGCTCTGCGCGTTGCGAGCTCGCACCGCACGGTCTCGGAGCCAGCAGTCCTAGTGGTCGCGGGGGTCATTCCCATTGACCTCCTCGCCCAGGAGCGGAGGTTCGTCCACCAGGAGCAGGCTGCTCTGGGTAGGGCGGGAGCGGCCGAACAGGCCAGGTCGCGCTCCCTCGAAGCGTGGCAGGAGAGGTGGGATCGGGAGTCGCGGGGCCGGTGGACAGCGAGGCTAATCCCTCGTCTGGAAGCCTGGTTTAACCGTCAGCATGGCGAGGTTGACTATTACCTCACCCAAATGCTGACGGGGCACGGCTATTTCTGCGCCTATCTCCACAAGATGGGGAAGGTAGCGGACCCTGGCTGTGTCTACTGCGACTCCCGGTCGGACAGTGTCCTCCACACTCTCTTCGAGTGTGGGAGATGGAGTTCGGAGAGGGACAGGCTAGCCGAGGGGCTCGGAGACATCCGTGCCGCGGTGACCGGTGCAGTTGGGTGGTCTCTAAGACCTTCCCACAAACCACCGGCATCGTGGAGGGAGTTGCTGGTCTTCGACACGGCGCGTCCCCAGGTGGCGGATAGGGGGCCCCTCCGGTTCCAACTGGAGGGTTGCGACTCGCGTAAGCAGTCGCCGCGGACCAAAACCAGCGCACACTCACACTTACACACACCTTACACACACTCTCCCGCGGTGTGCCGCCTCTTCGAGGTGGTCCACCGCGGGGGAGCACACACACATAGAAACACATCCTACATTACACTTCAACACACACACGAGAGATGGTCTCGCTCGGGGCCGTTCTTCCCGTTCGGGGGGATGGTCGGTCGTTCTGTCGCGGTGGTACCACGGGAGGGTACAGTTGATAAACCGGGGATGGCACACCCGGGCCGCTCCCTAGTACAGGTGCCCGAACCCCATCTAACGAATGGGGAGGCTGCACTATCAGGGGCGAATAATCTCGGGGCGGGTTGTAGTGCCGGTTGGTGACCGGATGGGACCCTGCAGCCCGTCCCGGGGGGCTCTTCCGAGGCCACCCGTGGATGCCTTAAAAAGCTTAAAAAGCTTAGCCGCCGCGACGGCGCGGCCGGCCCCTCCTCGTTCTGGGGGGTTCGGATTTTCCGGGCGATGACCGTCTCTCAACACAACTACGCACACACACACATACACATACACACACTACATCACATTTACATATAGACGTGGAGGGAAAAAAAATAAATAAAAATGGAGACGACAACGAAAAAGAATGGATTTGAAACGTGCCAAAAAGACGACGTGGAGATTCCCAGCTCCAAGGGGGGAGAAGTGGAGGGTGACAGCAGCGCTGCCCATTCCAGCAACGGAATGAGGCCGCCTGCGACCCCCTCCGCTAGGAGGAAGAAGAAGGGCCGTGTGGTCATCCGGCCCACGGAGGACAGCGCGGGCAAGTCCGATGACTCGGACACGTCCGCCGCCTCCGTGGTGTCGGTGACCGAGAGGGCCGTGCCGAGATGTTCGGTGGTGTTGAGCCGCCTGCCCGACACGGTCCTCTCCCGACGCGGCTCGGCGACGACGGAGGCTTCTGGCGGCGAGGGGTCCGATGCCTCGATGGCATCGGGCTCCTCGCGGCCGGGAGGTTCCCGGCGAAAGAGGGGGCCCCCATCCACGGGGGAGGGCGCCGGGTCGGCACTGGCGAAGAAACGCCAGGTCGACTCGGCGCGCGCTGGGACCGAGTCCCAAATGGGGCAGCCCACCGGCGGCTCAGAGCCTGAGCCGTCGGCAACACAGGGCGACCCACCGCCCACCGGGGAGGAGAGCGCCGCCCAGGCTCTCAGCCGAGAGGCTGAGTTGGCGCGGAGGCTGAGGGTCAGCTCGTCCGCGGATTTAGGTGCCCATATAATTGAGGCGATGGACGTGGTGCGTCATCTGGCGACCACCTCGTCCAACCTCAAGGGCACCTACAAACGCAGGTTCCGGGAGCCGGCCCAAGAGGCCACGGTGGCGGCGACGGAGTTGGCAGCCAGAGCCAACTCCGACGGGGAAGGGGCCCTCATTAGGGCCGAGAATAGGCGTCTGAGGGCCAGGATCGCCGACCTCGAGGGGGAGATTTTCTCCCTCTCGAGGAAGGTCGAACTCCTGGACTGCCAGGGGGCTGGACCCTCGGGCGCCACGGCGAGGACACCCTGCGCCCCCAACGATGGCCCCGTCGGCCTCACTCTTGATGAGAGAGTGATGGCGCGGATCGGGGCTCTCGTGGAGGCCAAGCTGACCCGCTTCAGGGAGGAGCTCTTCCCTGGGCGGGCGGTGAGGCCTCCATTGGGGGTGAAGGCGGCGACTCGGGCGGGTGGGTGTGAGCCCGTCCAAGCCGCCGCTTCTTCCGCGGAGGCTCCGGCGGTGGACGGTACAGTCCGCCGCCGGAAGAAGAAGCGGAAGAAGGGGAAGGGAAAGAAGGGTGGGGCAGCAGTCTAGGCTGCTGCCCAAACACCCAAAAACTCCCCGACCGCCGGCGGCCCACAGATACCACCGCCGCCCGCACCTCCCACGCAGGGAGAGACGTGGGCGACGGTGGTGGGTCGCAAGCAGAAGGGCGGGCAGGGCCGCAAAGCCCCACCACCTCCTGCTGCCACGGCCAAGGCAGCGAAGTGGGCCGAAGGTGCCGGTGGGACCAAGGTGGTGCCTGGACGCCCTCCGAAGACCGCAGCAGTCACGCTGACGGTCCCGGAGGGGTCCAGGCTCACCTACGCGGAGGCGATGTCCAGGGCGCGCGAGCAGATTAAGCTCGTCGACCTGGGCATCGCCTCAGTGAGGCCCAAGCGCGCCGTCACCGGGGGTCTCATTCTCGAGATCCCCGGTGCCGACGGCGCGCAGAAGGCCGATAGGTTGGCGGAGGCGATAGACGGGATTTTCGAGGGGTCGGAGGCGCGTATCGCCCGCCCCTCGAAAAAGACCGAGCTGAGGGTGACGGGACTTATCGAGTCCGTCACCGTCGGCGAGGTCATCTCGGCCATCGCCAAGGCGGGCGGGTGTAAGGAGGGGGAAGTGACGGCCGGTGAGATCCGGTCGTCCGCCCCCTCCAAACTGGGCTCCCTCTGGCTGCGGTGCCCACTTACCGCGGCCGGGAGGATCACGGAGGTCGGCCGACTTACCATCGGCTGGACCTCCGTGAGGGTAGAGGCGCTAGCTGCACGGCCGCTGCAGTGCTTCCGCTGCCTTGAGGCGGGGCACGTGCAGCGGCAGTGCAAGTCCGCCGTGGACCGCAGCCGCCGCTGCTACGCTTGCGGGGCGGAGGGCCACAGGGCCGGACAATGCAAGGCCGGGCGGCTGAAATGCCCGCTTTGCAGCGACCTCGGCCGCCCGGCCGAGCACCGACTCGGCGGCGAGGCCTGCCGCGCCTTGCGGCAAAAGGCCTCCAAGAAGCCTGCGGCGGCGAAGCCAAACCCGAAATCGGGGAAGGCTCCGCCGCCAAAGGCGAAGGGCGGCAGGGGCGGACCACCGGCGCTGGCTGTTGTCTCCAGCGTCCCGGTGGTACCGCCCTTGAAGGTCGTGGTGGCGAAGACGGCACCCAAGCCGAAACCGCCACCACGACCGAAAGTGGCCGCCCCCGCCGAGCCGGCGGAGAAGGCGGCCAAGGGGCCAGAAGCGGCCCAAAGTGGGGGAGGCTTGGAGGAGGCCATGGACACGGCGTAATAATGTCCCAGCGCCTCCTCCAAGCCAACCTCAACCACTCGCGCAGGGCCCAGGACCTCCTTGTCCACACCCTGCGCGAGTGGCGAGTGAGTTTGGCGATCGCGGCGGAGCCGTACGCCGTACCTCCCAGCGACCCTAATTGGGTCGGGGATGCGTGCGGCTCCGTCGCGATCATTCGCACCCACTGGCCCGACTCCCCCCTCTGCTCATCCCTGGAGCAGGGGCGGGGATTCGTGGCCGTGCAGTGGGGGAACCTCGCGGTGGTGGGTTGTTACATCTCGCCCAACTGCGGCCTCGATGCGTTCGAGGCGTACCTGGGTGCGGTCGGTGGGTGCATCTCCCGCACACGGCCGCGCCCGGTACTCGTCCTGGGGGACTTCAACGCCCACGCTGTGGCGTGGGGCAACCCCCGGGACGACGCAAGGGGCGGGATGCTGCTGGACTGGGCGGCGCAGCACGACCTCCGGTTAATCAACCGGGGGTCGGCTAGCACGTGCGTGCGGTGGAATGGGGAGTCGGTCGTCGATTTGACCTTCGGCTCCCCGGCCACCGTGCGCCGTGTGTCCGGGTGGCGGGTTGTGGAAGAGCAGGAGACGCTCTCCGACCACCTCTATCTGACGATGGAGGTGGTCGCCACACCCGTCGCCCCGACGCGCCGCCCGCCAGCAGCGGGCAACCCTCGTGGTGGAGGAGACAACCCACCACCGCGATGGGCGCTGAGGCGCCTAGACCGGGACGCTCTCATGGCGGCAGCGATCGCCGTGGCCTGGCAGGACGGGTCGGGGGACGAGCACGAGTCTCCCGACCCGGACGAGGGGGCCGAGTCGCTTCGGGGCGCGATGACGTCGATTTGCGACGTCGCAATGCCCCGAGCACGGCCCCCCCGCGTCGGCGGGGTGTACTGGTGGTCGCAGGACATCGCTGTCCTGCGCTCCGCCTGCGTTCACCGCAGGCGCCAGTACACCCGCGCCAGGAGACGGCGCGGTCAGGTCGCGGCGGAGGTGGCCCAGCTGTATGCGGCGTACCGCGAGGCAGCGGTCGCCCTGCAGCGGGCCATCAAAGCCGCCAAGGCCAAAGCCTGGGACGAGCTCGTCGCCACATTGGACGGGGATCCGTGGGGGCGCCCATACAAAATCGTCATGGGACGATTACGTCCATGGGCGCCCCCAACAACGGAGCTGCTTGACCCCCAGTTTCTCGACCGGGTGGTGGCTACTCTGTTCCCTGCGGGAGCAGAGGACCCCACCCCCGGTCGGCCTCGTCCCCGTTTTGAGTGGGACGAGGCCACCATGGGGGTCACTGGCGGCGAGCTCGACGCCGCGATTAGGCGTCTCCGGGCCCGCGCGAACAGGGCGCCGGGCCCGGACGGCATCCCAGGCAGGGCCTTGGCCATGGCCATGGGCGTCCTGGTCCCGCGCCTCGGGCAGCTTTTTAACAGCTGTCTGAGGCGCGGTAGGTTCCCCCGCTCCTGGAAGCGGGCGCGGATGGTCCTCATCCGGAAGGATGGGCGGCCCGCGGACTCTCCCTCCGCGTACCGGCCCATTTGCTTGCTGGACGAGGCGGGCAAACTCTTCGAGAGAGTTATTGCCAACCGCCTCGTCCGGCACCTGTCGGCGACAGGTCCGGACCTCGACGACGGGCAGTTCGGCTTCCGTCAGGGACGATCGACGATAGACGCGATCAAGCGCCTAAGGTCCCTGACGGAGTCGGCTGCAAGCCGGGGCAGGGTGTGTATCGCTATATCCTTGGATATAGTGAATGCTTTTAACACCCTGCCCTGGTGGGTCATCAGGGAGGCGCTCGAGTACCATCGAGTGCCCCCTGAGTTACGGGCCGTCGTCGGGGACTACCTCGCCGACAGGGGCATTAAGTTCATGGACCGGACGCAGGAGTATGAGAGGGAGACGTACGCCGGGGTCCCGCAGGGGTCCGTGTTGGGCCCCCTGCTATGGGACCTCGGCTACGATTACGTCCTGCGGGCTGCACTCCCCGCTGACTCCACGGTGATCTGCTATGCAGACGACACACTCGTGGTAGTCAGCGGGGAGGATGGGAGGAGGACCATCCGCGTTGCGGAGACGGCGGTGGCCTGTGTCGTCGCCCGAATCCACCGACTGGGCCTTCGGGTGGTCCCGCAAAAGACCGAGGCGATCTGGTTTTACGATCGCCAACGGTATGCGGGGCCGCCTCCCCAGCGGTGGATTGCGGTAGGAGAGACCCGCGTCCAGGTGAGAGATACGATGAAGTATCTCGGACTCACCCTGGACGGCCTCTGGCGCTTTAACGAGCACTTCGGCCGGCTTATCCCCCGAGTTGAGAAGGCGGCGGGCGCTCTAGGACGCCTGCTGCCCAACATCGGGGGACCGTGGGAGGGTGTCCGACGCCTTTATGCGGGAGTCGTCCGTTCCATGGTGCTCTACGGGGCACCAGTCTGGGCGGACGACCTGGCGGCCAGCCGGCGCAATTGTGCCCTGCTATTCAGGGTACAGCGTCGGATGGCCGCCAGGGTCGTGCGAGGATATCGCACGATCTCCCTGGCGTCGGCCACCCTACTGGCGAGGTTTCCGCCCCTGGACATCCTGGCGGTGGGGGACGCGAGGACCTATTTGGGTCTTCGCGCCCTCCGCAACAGGGGCGGAACACCCACGGAACGGTCGGTCGAGGAGCTCAAGCGCCAGACCCGACGGCTCGTTGTCGAGATGTGGCGGGAAAGGCTGGAAGATCCAGCCAACTCCCGCCACAGAGCCGTCGGGGCGATTCTCCCGAGCCTCGAGGCTTGGTTGAGTCGCGGCAGGGGGCAGCTCTCCTACCGCGCGACGCAGGTGCTTACCGGGCACGGCTGCTTCGGTGAGTACCTGCGTCGCATCGGGAAGGAGGCGACGGCACAGTGCCACCATTGTGATGGGGACCCGGACACGGCGCAACATACCCTCCAGTATTGCAGGGCCTGGAGGGAACAGCGCCGTGTCCTGGTCCGGTATATCGGAAGGGACCTCTCGCTGCCGACTGTCATCCGACAGATCCTCGGCAGCGAGAGGTCGTGGAGAGCCTTCCTCGCCTTTTGCGAGGAAGTGCTCGCCCAGAAGGAGGAGGCGGAGCGGCGGCGGGAGAGAACGGACCCCTTCCGTCTGCAGAGGGCCCGTCCCCGCCGCCGACCCGCGCGGGGGGATCTTGTCCCCCCGCAGTAGAGCGAAGCCCCGGTCCCGTCGACGGATCTCAACCCGTTGACGGGCCGGGTGCTTGCCAAGGGGCCGCGAGGCGGCAGAGTGGTGGCTCTGTCGCCTGCGCAAGCGGCCCCGAGGCGGGGCGGGCGTGTAGTGGTCGCACGACCCGCCGAGGAGGGATGGGTAATGCGGGGGCGCGGTTCCCGCCTCCTTCGCCGCTAGCGAAGGAGTGCGGTGAGCCGTGTCTCCCCGCGAGTAGTGGGGGAAGCCTCCCTCTCTCGTGAAAGCGAGAGAGCGGATGGCCGCTCCCCCACCACGAGACGTGCCTCCAATAGGGGGCGGGCGCGGGGCGGCACCGGTAGTGTTCTACCAGAGTTCCCGGTGTCGCCCCAGTCAGCGCCGAGGATGGCCACCGTGGGGTTTTAGCCGGTAAGAGTCCGGCACTACCCCGTCGCCCCCACCAGGGCGGCGGGGTGTCCATGAGGATTTCCCCACGTAAAAAAAAAAAAAAAAAAAAAAAAGGCCTGGTTGAAGGTGTCGGCCTTCACCAAGTCTGTCCTTCTCCGGAAGAAGGTGGACCTAGACGGTGGCGGGGCTTAGCTCCATAGAAACAACGGCACCACCTCGAAGTAATGCCATACGGCAGTTCCGGGGTGGCTGCTAGGAGCCCAAGGAGGGGGGTTTAGTGGGTAGGCCCGGGTCTGTTTTACGGCCCGGGACAGTCCCACACACGGGGAGGAGTGCAAGCCCTCCCTACGGTGCGTAATGCATTCCCCCCTCCTTAAAAAAAAAAAAAAAAAAAAAATTATCACTATTATTACTCAGCAGAGGTGGGATCGGGAGTCGCGGGGCCGGTGGACAGCGAGGCTAATCCCTCGTCTGGAAGCCTGGTTTAACCGTCAGCATGGCGAGGTTGACTATTACCTCACCCAAATGCTGACGGGGCACGGCTATTTCCGCGCCTATCTCCACAAGATGGGGAAGGTAGCGGACCCTGGCTGTGTCTACTGCGACTCCCGGTCGGACAGTGTCCTCCACACTCTCTTCGAGTGTGGGAAATGGAGCCCGGAGAGGGACAGGCTGGCGGAGGGGCTCGGAGACATAACTCCCGACACTATAGTTGGGATTATGTTGAAGAGTCCCGAGGCCTGGTTGAAGGTGTCAGCCTTCACCAAGTCTGTCCTTCTCCGAAAAAAGGCTGATTTAGACGCCGGCGGGGCTTAGCCCCAGAGAAACAACGGCGCCACCCCGAAGTAATGCCATACGGCGGTTCCGGGGTGGCTGCTAGGAGCCCAAGGAGGGGGGTTTAGTGGGTAGGCCCGGGTCTGTTTTACGGCCCGGGAGAGTCCCACACACGGGGAGGAGCGCAAGCCCTCCCTACGGTGCGTAACGCATTCCCCCCTCCTAAAAAAAAAAAAAATCACTATTATTACTATTATAACTATTATTATTACCATAGTTTTTTTTCTCACGTATTCAATGTTCCTATTAGCTATTAAGTACACACACGCAAGACACAAACACCTTTTTATAACATTTTAATAGGTTATAAACACACACATATATATACATATACATACACCTATCTTTTGTATTATTTTTTATATTGCTTCGCTTCACCAAAATATATTTTATAATGAGAACAGGTGATTTACATTCTTGAAAAAAAACATACATAACCATTGATTAGCCAAATCCCACTGAGCCATACAAACAAATATGGACCACAACGAGGACCACCAAACCAACCACAACCAGGATTATTACCGAACCAACCAGATTACCACCAAATCAACCAGGATTACCACCAAACCAACCAGGATCACCGAACTCACCAAGCTACCATCAACCTCACCACGACCACCACACCATCAAGACAACATCTACAACATAAGCCCAACCATCGGTCCCACCCACAAACTACCCATATTATACACTCCCCAACATTGGCCCGGAGTGCCAAAGTTTTTGTAAGGGGGGGAGTGTAACGCACCGTAAGGGTTCTAGGAAGCCTGACGCCTAGGACCCTTATCGCGCCCCCTACTCCAGCGGCTAGCGACAACCAGGGCACTGGCCCAAGGGACCGTCGTCAGTCGCAGCCTCACTGAATCTCAAGTCAGTCACTCTTTGTACCTCCACGAATAAAGTTAAAAACGCAACTCTGCCTCCTGCATTACAACGCGTTAGCTCGATCGCGTTTCTTACATCATTTGGCCAGTCTAAGTCTTCGGCAACAACTAATTTCGGCGAATTGTTCTTCATTACGCGAAACTGCTACAAGAGCGCTTGAATTTGAAGCGTTGCGCCGTTCCGTCAACGGTGAGCGTGCTCAGTCATCTGGCGGTTAATCTAATGCTCGTTACGAGAATTTCGCCAAATCGTCGCGCCCAAATTCTACCAGTGCCCAGTCCACTGCGCCCAGCGTACCCGCGAACGAGGAGGAACAGCGCGGCAATAAACGTAAAGAAATCACTTGTTGGAATTGTGGGAAGACGGGTCATAGGCGACAGGACTGTAAAGCTCCTCCTGGTAGTAATTTCACCAATAATGGGCCCGTGGCCAAGCGTCCACGACCGGAAAATGCGTAAGGCCCAAATTAAAGGAGGCCAATTTGAGGCCTTTGGAGGAACAGAAGGCCTCCATTTGTAATGTTCGTGTTGAGAGTCCTGTTGACTCTATTTCTGTGTTTCAAAATGTTTTAGTTCAGTTCCTGTTACTTTTTGCCACTCTTTGTGTTGTTGTCTTTCAAGTTGTTAGAGTGGTTTGCGTTACTTTGTTTCACAATGTTTTTCGCAAGCAGTACTGGCCTTTAACTTTGGCAGGTGACAATGTTGACTCGGTTTCTCAGTGTGGTATTGGAGCTATTAGCTCTCAGCGTTCTGGAATGTATGTGGATGGGTCCGTGGACAATCGTCGATTGCCAATGTTGGTTTATACAGGTTCCGGTGTGACTTTGTTGAGATACGACAAAGAGGTTCATTCTGCGTATTGTCTGAGTGATTCGAGACTTGGTCGCAATCTTCTGACAGCAGATGGGAAGGACCTGCGGAACTGTGTCGTTGGCCAGAAGAGTTGTTCTTTTCAACTCGGTGATATGGTTGTGGAACATGAGGCTTATCTGGCAAAGATTGTTGACCCGTGCATTCTGGGCTTGGATATGTTATCCAAAGTTGCGTCTTCCATCGATTTCCAACGCCGAGTTGTGACTCTTATCAATGGCACTGAGTTGTCCGATTATAGTAGTCCGAGTAGTGACCCTGTTATTTCTCGAAAAGAAGTACTTACAACTCGAATTAATAGGGATCTTCCAGATCATCTTGTCGATTTATTCGAGAGAAGTTCCATTCATTTAGAGGATGCCCAAAAAGATAAGGTCCGGGATCTGTTAACAAGGTTTCAAGACGTTTTCGCAAGTAGAGCTGATCAAATTGGACGACGTGACCTCATTCAACACACTATTAACAATAGTGTTATTGTTACCAATAGTGGTATTGTTGGAGACAATACACCTATTAAACAGCCGGCTCGCCGCTTGCCTTTGCACCGCAGGGAAGATTCTGCAGAAGATTCTTCAGTCAATGTTGGAACAAGGGGTTATTGAAGTGTGATCGAGCCCTTGGTCATCTCCAGTAGTTTTTGTTAAGAAGAAGGATGGTTCACTGCGCTTCTGTGTCGACTTTCGTCGAGTGAATAACATCATAAAGAAGGACTCGTTTCCCCTCCCAAGGATAGAAGATATTCTTGACGCTGTCAACGGATCGCACTGGTTTAGTACCGTGGATTTACAGAGCGGATACTGGCAGGTGATGTTGGCTGAATCCGATCGGGAGAAGACTGCCTTCACAGTCGATGACGGACTGTGGCAGTTCCGCATGATGCCGTTCGGTCTGAGTAAGGCACGTGCCACGTTTGAGCGTCTGATGGGAATGGTTCTTCATGGATTATTTTGGAAGAAGTGCCTCGTGTATTTAGATGACATCCTTATTTACGGGAAAACCTTCGAGGAAGAACTGGAGAATCTAGAACTTGTTTTCAACAGACTAAGATCGGCAAAGCTTTTAATGAGTCCCAAGAAGTGTTCCTTCTTCCGCAGGGAAGTTCTTTATCTCGGCCACATTGTTTCTTCTGATGGCATTTCTACTAATCCGGAGAAAATCGCTGTCGTTCGGAATTGGCCTGTTCCTAAGTCTCCTACGGAATTGAAAAGTTTCCTAGGACTGTGTTCTTACTACCGTCGTTTCGTCTCAGATTTCTCGAAAATTGCTCACCCTCTTTTTCGCTTATTGGATAAGAATTGTCAGTTTCAATGGTCCGATGACTGCCAGAGAGCGTTTGAAGAATTAAAACACAAGCTAATTTCCCCACCCATTTTGGCTCACCCATCGTTGGATAGAGATTTCATCCTTGATACTGATGCTTCTAATTTCGGCATTGGTGCTGTTCTTTCTCAACAATATGACGATGCAGAGAAAGTCGTGGCTTATTTCAGTAAAGCGCTCTCTAAACCTCAAAAGAACTATTGTATCACTCGGACAGAACTATTGGCAGTTATCAAATCGGTGAAGCATTTTCATCATTATTTTTACGGTAGGAAGTTTGTTATCCGAACAGATCACGCTGCTTTGCGATGGCTTTTATCTTTTGACATTCCAGAAGGACAGGTCGCCAGGTGGATCGAATTTCTTCAGCAATATGAATTTGTCGTTATACATCGGAGTGGTCGGTCTCATGGTAATGCAGATGGATTATCTAGGCTACCCTGCTCCGATTGTGATTTTTGCAAAAAGACAGAGCGTACTTGTAACTCAAAATTGATAACCATAAATCGAATTGATTTTATCGGTGATCCCTTGTATTGGCATGACTTACAAATTTCAGACTTAGAGCTAGGTCCGATTTTCCGTGCAAAAGAATTGAATTCGCGCCCGCTAAAAGAAGATATTTCATCTCTTGGTCCCCGTGCTAAATTTTATAATCTTATTTGGGACTCGCTTGTTTTACAAGACAACCTTCTCTTCCGTAAGTGGGAATCTTCGGATGGGTCAAAGTTTGTTTTTCAATTGCTGGCGCCTAATTGCAAAATTAAAGAAATTTTATCGGAAGCTCACGGTTCTTCTACTTCCGGTCATTTCAGGGTTAACAAAACTATAGCCAAAATTCGAAAATATTTTTTTTGGGCTAATTGTTTACGGGATGTTGAAAATTGGTGTCGTTCTTGCGACATTTGTATTGCTCGTAAAGGACCTAAAGAGAAGTGGAAGTGTGCTGGGCCCATAACCCAGAAGTCCGTGGATCGAAACCATGCTCTGCTAAGTTTCATTTTTTGCAGTCTTTTTTTATCTGCACCCCGGTCGCGCTGCACTCCTACTTGCTTTTGCTCGTTTACAATTGAACACACCGGATCATTTCGTGATTCATGAAATATGGGAAGTAGAAGCGGGCTTTCCTTTCCTCTCGTAACTATTACCCATCGGTATTGTCGCATTTATGTACTTCGGTATTGTTATAGATTCCTCAGGTGGGTGATGGGGGCAGAGAGGTGTACTCCGGGGTACATGCTGCGGTAAGAGTTGCAGAGAGAGAAATTGACGGGTAGGGCAGGAATGAGGGCATGGGCCTTCGAGAAGAAGTTGGTGGAGGGCAAGGGCGGGGAATTGACGAGGTGATGTTGGGAAGAGGTGAGGGGAAGGGCGAGGAGGGGTGAGGTGATGGGAGGGTGGGAAGAGGAAAGGGAAAGTTATTTCCGGGAGAGGGGGTGGGGTGTGGAGGAGATTGAGAAAAGGAGAGCGGTAGGGGAAGAGTTAAGGGGGGAGGAATTAATAAGAGAAGAGAGGAGGAAGCAGGAGGGAGAGAGATGGGCTAAGATATGTGAATCTCGGTACAATGTGTGGTACAAGATGATCAAGGGGAAAGGTGTGCCTGGATACCTTCGAAAGGGTTGGGGAGAGAAAAGGTGGGGAAGAGTGTTGAAGTTTAGAGTAGGGAATGGAATGCGAGGGGGGAGGTATTGGATGGAGGAGAAGGACCGGGACTGTAGGATTTGCGGGGTAGGGAGAGAGACGTGGAAGCACGTATGGGAGGAATATCTGGGGTGGGGATGGGAGAGAGGGTGGCAAGAAGCGGCGGGAGAAGTGCTAGGTGAAGAGGGAGAGGGAGAAGGATGGTTAAGGAGGTTGGAGGTCAAGAGGGGGGAAGGGGGGATGGATGGTGTGGATGAGAATAGAGAGCATGGGAAAGAGCAGCGGAAGCGGAAGTCCAAGGAGTATGTGAGAGAGGAGTGGATGGATGAGTGGGAGGGAGAGAGGGAGAGTGTGGAGTGTGGAAAAGAGGCGTGCGAAGACGGTAGTTCGGCGGAGATCCGGGGAGGTAGCGGGCGAGAGTGGAGTGCGGTGGCTGGTGAGCAGGGCGGCGGCGTGCGGATAGAATAAGGATTAGGTTAAGGAATTAGGATAGGAAGCGGTTGTGATTGAGGAAGAAACTGTAACCTTGAGGGGAAGCAATAAACATCATACATACTTCGGTATTGTTATATTTATGTATTGTGATCAATTCCCTGGCCTACTCGTGCTCGGCCGAGTCCTTCTCAACCGGTGGCGAGAAGGCGATCATAAATAAGAAGGCCAACCGAAAATTTGCGCACGAGTTACGCTACTTCCCGGCCGAATGGGGTTCCCTTCTGCCTGGTTACTCGCAAAGATATTAAAATATTTCGCATTCCACCAAATATCTCATAAAAATATATTTCTTATTGATCAAAACCGTAATTGATATCATTGGAAATGGAAAGCCAGGTCTGTATTCAAACACTAACCCAAAAAATATCTTGCCTCACAAAAAAACGTATACCGTATTAATGCCCGGCAAAAATTAGAATTATCAAAGAAACCACAATACTTGGCCCGCCAGGTTTTTCACAAATCCATTTGTGTTGATTTGGAACTCGATTTGTCAAGAACCGGGCGGGCCAAGTATTGGGGTGTCTTTGATAATTCTAATTTTTGCGGGGCATTAATACGGTACACGTTTTTTTTAAGGCAAGATATTTTTTGGGTTAGTGTTTGAATAAAGACTTGGCTTTCCATTTCCAATGATATCAATTACGGTTTTGATCAATAAGAAATATATTTTTATGAGATATTTAGTGGAATGCGAAACACTTTAATATCTTTGCTAGTAACCAGGCAGAAGGGAACCCCATTCGACCGGGAAGAAGCGTAACTCGTACGAAAATTTTCGGTTGGCCTTCTTATTTGTGATCGCCTTCTCGCCACCAGTCGAGCAGGACTCGGCCGAGCGCGAGTAGGCCAGCGAATTGATCACAATACATAAATATAACAATACCGAAGTACATAAATGCGACAATACCGATGGGTAACAGTTACGAGAGGAAAGGAAAGCCCGCTTCTACTTCCCATATTTCACGAATCACGAAACGATCCGGTGTGTTCAATTGTAAACGAGCAAAAGCAAGTAGGAATAACGCGACCGGGGTGCAGATAAAAAAAGACTGTGCAAAAAATGAAACTTAGCAGAGCATGGTTTCGATCCACGGACTTCTGGGTTATGGGCCCAGCACGCTTCCACTGCGCCACTCTGCTCCTTGAGTACTATTATCGTTACATATTGCAAGTAAGGTGGAGACTCCTGTTTCTCTCGTAACTGTTAACATTAATATATAAAAAAAAGCGCTAAGTAGTTTAGTCCCTTACCCCGAAAAAAATCTTTTATCACAAAAATGTTTCGCATTCCATCAAATATCTCACAAAAATATATTTCTTATTGATCAAAAACGTAATTGATGTCATTGGAAATGGAAAGCCAAGTCTTTATTCAAACACTAACCCAAACAAGATCTTGCCTCACAATAAAACGTGTACCGTATTGATGCCCCGCAAAAATTAGAATTATCAAAGACACCCCAATACTTGCCCGCCCGGTTCTTGACAAATCGAGTTCCAAGTCAACGCACAAATGGATTTGTGAAAAACCGGACGGGCCAAGTATTGGGGTGTCTTTGATAATTCTAATTTTTGCGGGGCATTAATACGGTACACGTTTTTTTTTAGGCAAGATCTTGTTTGGGTTAGTGATTGAATAAAGACTTGGCTTTCCATTTCCAATGATATCAATTACGTTTTTGATCAATAAGAAATATATTTTTATGAGATATTTGGTGGAATGCGAAACATTTTAATATCTTTGCGAGTAACCAGGCAGAAGGGAACCCCATTCGGCCGGGAAGAAGCGTAACTCGTACGAAAATTTTCGGTTGGCCTTCTTATTTGTGATCGCCTTCTCGCCACCAGTCGAGCAGGACTCGGCCGAGCACGAGTAGGCCAGGGAATTGATCAAAATACATAAATATAACAATACCGAAGTACATAAATGCGACAATACCGATGGGTAACAGTTACGAGAGGAAAGGAAAGCCCGCTTCTACTTCCCATATTTCACGAATCACGAAACGATCCGGTGTGTTCAATTGTAAACGAGCAAAAGCAAGTAGGAATAACGCGACCGGGGTGCAGATAAAAAAAGACTGTGCAAAAAATGAAACTTAGCAGAGCATGGTTTCGATCCACGGACTTCTGGGTTATGGGCCCAGCACGCTTCCACTGCGCCACTCTGCTCCTTGAGTACTATTATCGTTACATATTGCAAGTAAGGTGGAGACTCCTGTTTCTCTCGTAACTGTTAACATTAATATATAAAAAAAAGCGCTAAGTAGTTTAGTCCCTTACCCCGAAAAAAATCTTTTATCACAAAAATGTTTCGCATTCCATCAAATATCTCACAAAAATATATTTCTTATTGATCAAAAACGTAATTGATGTCATTGGAAATGGAAAGCCAAGTCTTTATTCAAACACTAACCCAAACAAGATCTTGCCTCACAATAAAACGTGTACCGTATTGATGCCCCGCAAAAATTAGAATTATCAAAGACACCCCAATACTTGCCCGCCCGGTTCTTGACAAATCGAGTTCCAAGTCAACGCACAAATGGATTTGTGAAAAACCGGACGGGCCAAGTATTGGGGTGTCTTTGATAATTCTAATTTTTGCGGGGCATTAATACGGTACACGTTTTTTTTTAGGCAAGATCTTGTTTGGGTTAGTGATTGAATAAAGACTTGGCTTTCCATTTCCAATGATATCAATTACGTTTTTGATCAATAAGAAATATATTTTTATGAGATATTTGGTGGAATGCGAAACATTTTAATATCTTTGCGAGTAACCAGGCAGAAGGGAACCCCATTCGGCCGGGAAGAAGCGTAACTCGTACGAAAATTTTCGGTTGGCCTTCTTATTTGTGATCGCCTTCTCGCCACCAGTCGAGCAGGACTCGGCCGAGCACGAGTAGGCCAGGGAATTGATCACAATACATAAATATAACAATACCGAAGTACATAAATGCGACAATACCGATGGGTAACAGTTACGAGAGGAAAGGAAAGCCCGCTTCTACTTCCCATATTTCACGAATCACGAAACGATCCGGTGTGTTCAATTGTAAACGAGCAAAAGCAAGTAGGAATAACGCGACCGGGGTGCAGATAAAAAAAGACTGTGCAAAAAATGAAACTTAGCAGAGCATGGTTTCGATCCACGGACTTCTGGGTTATGGGCCCAGCACGCTTCCACTGCGCCACTCTGCTCCTTGAGTACTATTATCGTTACATATTGCAAGTAAGGTGGAGACTCCTGTTTCTCTCGTAACTGTTAACATTAATATATAAAAAAAGCGCTAAGTAGTTTAGTCCCTTACCCCGAAAAAAATCTTTTATCACAAAAATGTTTCGCATTCCACCAAATATCTCACAAAAATATATTTCTTATTGATCAAAAACGTAATTGATGTCATTGGAAATGGAAAGCCAAGTCTTTATTCAAACACTAACCCAAACAAGATCTTGCCTCACAATAAAACGTGTACCGTATTAATGCCCCGCAAAAATTAGAATTATCAAAGACACCCCAATACTTGCCCGCCCGGTTCTTGACAAATCGAGTTCCAAGTCAACGCACAAATGGATTTGTGAAAAACCGGACGGGCCAAGTATTGGGGTGTCTTTGATAATTCTAATTTTTGCGGGGCATTAATACGGTACACGTTTTTTTTAGGCAAGATCTTGTTTGGGTTAGTGATTGAATAAAGACTTGGCTTTCCATTTCCAATGATATCAATTACGTTTTTGATGAATAAGAAATATATTTTTATGAGATATTTGGTGGAATGCGAAACATGTTTGTGATAGAAGATCTTTTTAGGGGTAAGGGACTAAACTACTTGGCGCTTTTTTTTATATATTAATGTTAACAGTTACGAGGGAAACAGGAGTCCCCACCTTACTTCCCATATGTAACGATAATAGAACTCAAGGAGCAGAGTGGCGCAGTGGAAGTGCGCTGGGCCCATAACCCAGAAGTCCGTGGATCGAAACCATGCTCTGCTAAGTTTCATTTTTTGCACAGTCTTTTTTTATCTGCACCCCGGTCGCGTTACTCCTACTTGCTTTTGCTCGTTTACAATTGAACACACCGGATCATTTCGTGATTCATGAAATATGGGAAGTAGAAGCGGGCTTTCCTTTCCTCTCGTAACTATTACCCATCGGTATTGTCGCATTTATGTACTTCGGTATTGTTATATTTATGTATTGTGATCAATTCCCTGGCCTACTCGTGCTCGGCCGGGTCCTTCTCAACCGGTGGCGAGAAGGCGATCACAAATAAGAAGGCCAACCGAAAATTTTCGTACGAGTTACGCTACTTCCCGGCCGAATGGGGTTCCCTTCTGCCTGGTTACTCGCAAAGATATTAAAATGTTTCGCATTCCACCAAATATCTCATAAAAATATATTTCTTATTGATCAAAAACGTAATTGATATTATTGGAAATGGAAAGCAAAGTCTTTATGCAAACACTAACCCAAAAAAGATCTTGTCTCACAAAAAAACGTGTGTCGTATTAACGCCCCGCAAAAATTATAATTATCAAAGACACCACAATACTTGGCCCGCCCGGTTCTTGACAAATCGAGTTCCAAGTCAACACACAAATGGATTTGTGAAAAACCGGGCGGGCCAAGTATTGCGGTTTCTTTGATAATTCTAATTTTTGCCGGGCATTAATACGGTACACGTTTTTTTGTGAGGCAAGATATTTTTTGGGTTAGTGTTTGAATAAAGACTTGGCTTTCCATTTCCAATGATATCAATTACGGTTTTGATCAATAAGAAATATATTTTTATGAGATATTTAGTGGAATGCGAAACACTTTAATATCTTTGCTAGTAACCAGGCAGAAGGGAACCCCATTCGACCGGGAAGAAGCGTAACTCGTACGAAAATTTTCGGTTGGCCTTCTTATTTGTGATCGCCTTCTCGCCACCAGTCGAGCAGGACTCGGCCGAGCGCGAGTAGGCCAGCGAATTGATCACAATACATAAATATAACAATACCGAAGTACATAAATGCGACAATACCGATGGGTAACAGTTACGAGAGGAAAGGAAAGCCCGCTTCTACTTCCCATATTTCACGAATCACGAAACGATCCGGTGTGTTCAATTGTAAACGAGCAAAAGCAAGTAGGAATAACGCGACCGGGGTGCAGATAAAAAAGACTGTGCAAAAAATGAAACTTAGCAGAGCATGGTTTCGATCCACGGACTTCTGGGTTATGGGCCCAGCACGCTTCCACTGCGCCACTCTGCTCCTTGAGTACTATTATCGTTACATATGAGAAGTAAGGTGGAGACTCCTGTTTCTCTAGTAACTGTTAACATTAATATATAAAAAAAAGCGCTAAGTAGTTTAGTCCCTTACCCCGAAAAAAATCTTTTATCACAAAAATGTTTCGCATTCCATCAAATATCTCACAAAAATATATTTCTTATTGATCAAAAACGTAATTGATGTCATTGGAAATGGAAAGCCAAGTCTTTATTCAAACACTAACCCAAACAAGATCTTGCCTCACAATAAAACGTGTACCGTATTGATGCCCCGCAAAAATTAGAATTATCAAAGACACCCCAATACTTGCCCGCCCGGTTCTTGACAAATCGAGTTCCAAGTCAACGCACAAATGGATTTGTGAAAAACCGGACGGGCCAAGTATTGGGGTGTCTTTGATAATTCTAATTTTTGCGGGGCATTAATACGGTACACGTTTTTTTTAGGCAAGATCTTGTTTGGGTTAGTGATTGAATAAAGACTTGGCTTTCCATTTCCAATGATATCAATTACGTTTTTGATCAATAAGAAATATATTTTTATGAGATATTTGGTGGAATGGGAAACATTTTAATATCTTTGCGAGTAACCAGGCAGAAGGGAACCCCATTCGGCCGGGAAGAAGCGTAACTCGTACGAAAATTTTCGGTTGGCCTTCTTATTTGTGATCGCCTTCTCGCCACCAGTCGAGCAGGACTCGGCCGAGCACGAGTAGGCCAGGGAATTGATCACAATACATAAATATAACAATACCGAAGTACATAAATGCGACAATACCGATGGGTAACAGTTACGAGAGGAAAGGAAAGCCCGCTTCCACTTCCCATATTTCACGAATCACGAAACGATCCGGTGTGTTCAATTGTAAACGAGCAAAAGCAAGTAGGAATAACGCGACCGGGGTGCAGATAAAAAAAGACTGTGCAAAAAATGAAACTTAGCAGAGCATGGTTTCGATCCACGGACTTCTGGGTTATGGGCCCAGCACGCTTCCACTGCGCCACTCTGCTCCTTGAGTACTATTATCGTTACATATTGCAAGTAAGGTGGAGACTCCTGTTTCTCTCGTAACTGTTAACATTAATATATAAAAAAAAGCGCTAAGTAGTTTAGTCCCTTACCCCGAAAAAAATCTTTTATCACAAAAATGTTTCGCATTCCATCAAATATCTCACAAAAATATATTTCTTATTGATCAAAAACGTAATTGATGTCATTGGAAATGGAAAGCCAAGTCTTTATTCAAACACTAACCCAAACAAGATCTTGCCTCACAATAAAACGTGTACCGTATTGATGCCCCGCAAAAATTAGAATTATCAAAGACACCCCAATACTTGCCCGCCCGGTTCTTGACAAATCGAGTTCCAAGTCAACGCACAAATGGATTTGTGAAAAACCGGACGGGCCAAGTATTGGGGTGTCTTTGATAATTCTAATTTTTGCGGGGCATTAATACGGTACACGTTTTTTTTTAGGCAAGATCTTGTTTGGGTTAGTGATTGAATAAAGACTTGGCTTTCCATTTCCAATGATATCAATTACGTTTTTGATCAATAAGAAATATATTTTTATGAGATATTTGGTGGAATGCGAAACATTTTAATATCTTTGCGAGTAACCAGGCAGAAGGGAACCCCATTCGGCCGGGAAGAAGCGTAACTCGTACGAAAATTTTCGGTTGGCCTTCTTATTTGTGATCGCCTTCTCGCCACCAGTCGAGCAGGACTCGGCCGAGCACGAGTAGGCCAGGGAATTGATCACAATACATAAATATAACAATACCGAAGTACATAAATGCGACAATACCGATGGGTAACAGTTACGAGAGGAAAGGAAAGCCCGCTTCTACTTCCCATATTTCACGAATCACGATACGATCCGGTGTGTTCAATTGTAAACGAGCAAAAGCAAGTAGGAATAACGCGACCGGGGTGCAGATAAAAAAAGACTGTGCAAAAAATGAAACTTAGCAGAGCATGGTTTCGATCCACGGACTTCTGGGTTATGGGCCCAGCACGCTTCCACTGCGCCACTCTGCTCCTTGAGTACTATTATCGTTACATATTGCAAGTAAGGTGGAGACTCCTGTTTCTCTCGTAACTGTTAACATTAATATATAAAAAAAGCGCTAAGTAGTTTAGTCCCTTACCCCGAAAAAAATCTTTTATCACAAAAATGTTTCGCATTCCACCAAATATCTCACAAAAATATATTTCTTATTGATCAAAAACGTAATTGATGTCATTGGAAATGGAAAGCCAAGTCTTTATTCAAACACTAACCCAAACAAGATCTTGCCTCACAATAAAACGTGTACCGTATTAATGCCCCGCAAAAATTAGAATTATCAAAGACACCCCAATACTTGCCCGCCCGGTTCTTGACAAATCGAGTTCCAAGTCAACGCACAAATGGATTTGTGAAAAACCGGACGGGCCAAGTATTGGGGTGTCTTTGATAATTCTAATTTTTGCGGGGCATTAATACGGTACACGTTTTTTTTTAGGCAAGATCTTGTTTGGGTTAGTGATTGAATAAAGACTTGGCTTTCCATTTCCAATGATATCAATTACGTTTTTGATCAATAAGAAATATATTTTTATGAGATATTTGGTGGAATGCGAAACATGTTTGTGATAGAAGATCTTTTTAGGGGTAAGGGACTAAACTACTTGGCGCTTTTTTTTATATATTAATGTTAACAGTTACGAGGGAAACAGGAGTCCCCACCTTACTTCCCATATGTAACGATAATAGAACTCAAGGAGCAGAGTGGCGCAGTGGAAGTGCGCTGGGCCCATAACCCAGAAGTCCGTGGATCGAAACCATGCTCTGCTAAGTTTCATTTTTTGCACAGTCTTTTTTTATCTGCACCCCGGTCGCGTTACTCCTACTTGCTTTTGCTCGTTTACAATTGAACACACCGGATCATTTCGTGATTCATGAAATATGGGAAGTAGAAGCGGGCTTTCCTTTCCTCTCGTAACTATTACCCATCGGTATTGTCGCATTTATGTACTTCGGTATTGTTATATTTATGTATTGTGATCAATTCCCTGGCCTACTCGTGCTCGGCCGGGTCCTTCTCAACCGGTGGCGAGAAGGCGATCACAAATAAGAAGGCCAACCGAAAATTTTCGTACGAGTTACGCTACTTCCCGGCCGAATGGGGTTCCCTTCTGCCTGGTTACTCGCAAAGATATTAAAATGTTTCGCATTCCACCAAATATCTCATAAAAATATATTTCTTATTGATCAAAAACGTAATTGATATTATTGGAAATGGAAAGCAAAGTCTTTATGCAAACACTAACCCAAAAAAGATCTTGTCTCACAAAAAAACGTGTGTCGTATTAACGCCCCGCAAAAATTATAATTATCAAAGACACCACAATACTTGGCCCGCCCGGTTCTTGACAAATCGAGTTCCAAGTCAACACACAAATGGATTTGTGAAAAACCGGGCGGGCCAAGTATTGCGGTTTCTTTGATAATTCTAATTTTTGCCGGGCATTAATACGGTACACGTTTTTTTGTGAGGCAAGATATTTTTTGGGTTAGTGTTTGAATAAAGACTTGGCTTTCCATTTCCAATGATATCAATTACGGTTTTGATCAATAAGAAATATATTTTTATGAGATATTTAGTGGAATGCGAAACACTTTAATATCTTTGCTAGTAACCAGGCAGAAGGGAACCCCATTCGACCGGGAAGAAGCGTAACTCGTACGAAAATTTTCGGTTGGCCTTCTTATTTGTGATCGCCTTCTCGCCACCAGTCGAGCAGGACTCGGCCGAGCGCGAGTAGGCCAGCGAATTGATCACAATACATAAATATAACAATACCGAAGTACATAAATGCGACAATACCGATGGGTAACAGTTACGAGAGGAAAGGAAAGCCCGCTTCTACTTCCCATATTTCACGAATCACGAAACGATCCGGTGTGTTCAATTGTAAACGAGCAAAAGCAAGTAGGAATAACGCGACCGGGGTGCAGATAAAAAAGACTGTGCAAAAAATGAAACTTAGCAGAGCATGGTTTCGATCCACGGACTTCTGGGTTATGGGCCCAGCACGCTTCCACTGCGCCACTCTGCTCCTTGAGTACTATTATCGTTACATATTGCAAGTAAGGTGGAGACTCCTGTTTCTCTCGTAACTGTTAACATTAATATATAAAAAAAAGCGCCAAGTAGTTTAGTCCCTTACCCCTAAAAAGGTCTTTTATCACAAAAATGTTTCGCATTCCACCATATATCTCACAAAAATATATTTCTTATTGATCAAAAACGTAATTGATATCATTGGAAATGGAAAGCCAAGTCTTTATTCAAACACTAACCCAAACAAGATCTTGCCTCACAATAAAACGTGTACCGTATTAATGCCCCGCAAAAATTAGAATTATCAAAGACACCCCAATATTTGGCCCGCCCGGTTCTTGACAAATCGAGTCCCAAGTCAACGCGCAAATGGATTTGTGAAAAACCGGGCAGGCCAAATATTGGGTGTCTTTGATAATTCTAATTTTTGCGGGGCATTAATACGGTACAGGGTGATGCGGATAATTGGAATCAGCTCTTTACCATCGAATTTTATCGATTTTTGTAATTGGTATTCGATGGTAAAAAGCTGATTCCAATTATCTGCATCACCCTGTACAGGGTGATTCGGATAAGTGCTATCAGCTTTTTACCATCGAAATTTATCGATTTTTGAAATTGGTAATTGTCTCGACGGTCGTCTAATGTCATCGGTGTCGCGTGGCTGCTTAGGGCCAACAGGCCGAATCAAGCCAAATACCGACAGTCTTCCGATTAACCGGCAAGGGCAAAATGAGTCGGTAATAAAACATTGCTGCACTGCACACTAGCAGGGAAAGTGTGAGCGATATGTGGCATAATAAACATAGTAAAGAGCGTGTCAGCGGTCTATTCTGGCGAGAAATCATTCTTGTTTTTTCTTTTATTATAACTATAGAGCGAAATATTGAAAGAGCCAGCAATTCTCTCCTTACCTCAAGTCAACTGCCAGGCTTTCACCCTTTTTTGTAAGGCGGAGGCAACACGCCTGCAGCAGCGGCGTGATCAAGGGTTGCGGCCGAGTCTTTCAATATTTCGTTTTATAGTTATAACAATGAGAGAAACAAGAATTATTTCTCGCCATAGTGCGAGAATGATAGGATTACCTATATTATTTATTATGCATAAAACATTTATTATGTCACGCGAATCTCTCGCGCTCCCCCCCTGCCAGAGTGCAGTGCAGAAATGTTTTACCAACGAAACGTGCTTGCCCACGAGGAAAATAATAATATCCCCCAAACGGCTGAACCGATTCGCTTGATTCTTGGCTCATCGGATTCAGATAAATTACAGCTAAAATTCTAAATTCAGATATAAATCCTTAATACCGTAACCTTTTCATAAATCGAGCAGAAATTTTGGAGAATTTTTGGAAGAAATAATAGAGGCTCGGCTGTCGCGCGTCGTAGGGGACTACTACTTTGCGCGAGACTCTACCGAGTCTCATGATTACCGACTCATTCTGCCCTTGCCGGTTAATCGGAAGACTGTCGGTATTTGGCGTGATTCAGCCAGTTGGCCCTGAGCAGTCACGCGACATCGGCGGCATCACACGCCCGTCGAGACAATTACCACTTATAAAAATCGATAAAATTCGATGGTAAAAAGCTGATTCCAATTATCCGCATCACCCTGTACATATATTATATTATATTGTATAAATTATATAAATGCGCTAGTGTATTTATGGAAACAGAGTGCAAACATGTCTCCTATACTATATCCACATTCTAACTTGACTCACCTTCTACGATTTCACATTAATCATAGATGGACTCTGTACACCAATTTGTACTTGGCCCAGGTCTTTCCATTTTCAATGCCTTTTGTGGGGATTTCAGTTCCTTCGTATAAACATAATTGTATGTAACCTGTAATGTAACTCGCGGGGCGAGACAACTCCTCGCCTTCCCGTAAAGGAATATCTCTCGCGAAATTAGAATTGGGGCTCTAAGAGCCATCTATCGTATGCTGACGTCTCCAGCCAGGTTCCCGCTAAGCATTTGTAGCCAATCCTAACGCTTCTTGTATTTCCGCGAGCCTATTAGCGCCCGTCAGGAGTGAGGGCTCCTGATACCTTCGAACAACCGATTCAACTTCGCATCCCGTGGACCCGGCCTGGAGAGCTGAGCATGAGGAGCAGCAGCATCCGAAGGAACTCCAGCGAGGGATTGGTCATCTTCCTGGACGACTGGACGACCGCAGGCGCTCATGTGGGTTCCAGCCGAAGAACCAGTATTCACGATGATCGGACTTCGGCAGGAAAATTTGGCGCAGGGCGACGGCCCTTTTTTTTTTTACGTGGGGAAATCCTCATGGACACCCCGCCGCCCTGGTGGGGGCGACGGGGTAGTGCCGGACTCTTACCGGCTAAAACCCCACGGTGGCCATCCTCGGCGCTGACTGGGGCGACACCGGGAACTCTGGTAGAACACTACCGGTGCCGCCCCGCGCCCGCCCCCTATTGGAGGCACGTCTCGTGGTGGGGGAGCGGCCATCCGCTCTCTCGCTTTCACGAGAGAGGGAGGCTTCCCCCACTACTCGCGGGGAGACACGGCTCACCGCACTCCTTCGCTAGCGGCGAAGGAGGCGGGAACCGCGCCCCCGCATTACCCATCCCTCCTGGGCGGGTCGTGCGACCACTACACGCTCGCCCCGCCTCGGGGCCGCTTGCGCAGGCGACAGAGCCACCACTCTGCCGCCTCGCGGCCCCTTGGTAAGCACCCGGCCCGTCAACGGGTCGAGATCCGTCGACGGGACCGGGGCTTCGCTCTACTGCGGGGGGACAAGATCCCCCCGCGCGGGTCGGCGGCGGGGACGGGCCCTCTGCAGACGGAAGGGGTCCGTCCTCTCCCGCCGCCGCTCCGCCTCCTCCTTCTGGGAGAGCACTTCCTCGCAAAAGGCGAGGAAGGCTCTCCACGACCTCTCGCTGCCGAGGATCTGTCGGATGACCGTCGGCAGCGAGAGGTCCCTTCCGATATACCGGACCAGGACACGGCGCTGTTCCCTCCAGGCCCTGGAATACTGGAGGGTATGTTGCGCCGTGTCCGGGTCCCCATCACAATGGTGGCACTGTGCCGTCGCCTCCTTCCCGATGCGACGCAGGTACTCACCGAAGCAGCCGTGCCCGGTAAGCACCTGCGTCGCGCGGTAGGAGAGCTGCCCCCTGCCGCGACTCAACCAAGCCTCGAGGCTCGGGAGAATCGCCCCGACGGCTCTGTGGCGGGAGTTGGCTGGATCTTCCAGCCTTTCCCGCCACATCTCGACAACGAGCCGTCGGGTCTGGCGCTTGAGCTCCTCGACCGACCGTTCCGTGGGTGTTCCGCCCCTGTTGCGGAGGGCGCGAAGACCCAAATAGGTCCTCGCGTCCCCCACCGCCAGGATGTCCAGGGGCGGAAACCTCGCCAGTAGGGTGGCCGACGCCAGGGAGATCGTGCGATATCCTCGCACGACCCTGGCGGCCATCCGACGCTGTACCCTGAATAGCAGGGCACAATTGCGCCGGCTGGCCGCCAGGTCGTCCGCCCAGACTGGTGCCCCGTAGAGCACCATGGAACGGACGACTCCCGCATAAAGGCGTCGGACACCCTCCCACGGTCCCCCGATGTTGGGCAGCAGGCGTCCTAGAGCGCCTGCCGCCTTCTCAACTCGGGGGATAAGCCGGCCGAAGTGCTCGTTAAAGCGCCAGAGGCCGTCCAGGGTGAGTCCGAGATACTTCATCGTATCTCTCACCTGGACGCGGGTCTCTCCTACCGCAATCCACCGCTGGGGAGGCGGCCCCGCATACCGTTGGCGATCGTAAAACCAGATCGCCTCGGTCTTTTGCGGGGCCACCCGAAGGCCCAGTCGGTGGATTCGGGCGACGACACAGGCCACCGCCGTCTCCGCAACGCGGATGGTCCTCCTCCCATCCTCCCCGCTGACTACCACGAGTGTGTCGTCTGCATAGCAGATCACCGTGGAGTCAGCGGGGAGTGCAGCCCGCAGGACGTAATCGTAGCCGAGGTCCCATAGCAGGGGGCCCAACACGGACCCCTGCGGGACCCCGGCGTACGTCTCCCTCTCATACTCCTGCGTCCGGCCCATGAACTTAATGCCCCTGTCGGCGAGGTAGTCCCCGACGACGGCCCGTAACTCAGGGGGCACTCGATGGTACTCGAGCGCCTCCCTGATGACCCACCAGGGCAGGGTGTTAAAAGCATTCACTATATCCAAGGATATAGCGATACACACCCTGCCCCGGCTTGCAGCCGACTCCGTCAGGGACCTTAGGCGCTTGATCGCGTCTATCGTCGATCGTCCCTGACGGAAGCCGAACTGCCCGTCGTCGAGGTCCGGACCTGTCGCCGACAGGTGCCGGACGAGGCGGTTGGCAATAACTCTCTCGAAGAGTTTGCCCGCCTCGTCCAGCAAGCAAATGGGCCGGTACGCGGAGGGAGAGTCCGCGGGCCGCCCATCCTTCCGGATGAGGACCATCCGCGCCCGCTTCCAGGAGCGGGGGAACCTACCGCGCCTCAGACAGCTGTTAAAAAGCTGCCCGAGGCGCGGGACCAGGACGCCCATGGCCATGGCCAAGGCCCTGCCTGGGATGCCGTCCGGGCCCGGCGCCCTGTTCGCGCGGGCCCGGAGACGCCTAATCGCGGCGTCGAGCTCGCCGCCAGTGACCCCCATGGTGGCCTCGTCCCACTCAAAACGGGGACGAGGCCGACCGGGGGTGGGGTCCTCTGCTCCCGCAGGGAACAGAGTAGCCACCACCCGGTCGAGAAACTGGGGGTCAAGCAGCTCCGTTGTTGGGGGCGCCCATGGACGTAATCGTCCCATGATGATTTTGTATGGGCGCCCCCACGGATCCCCGTCCAATGTGGCGACGAGCTCGTCCCAGGCTTTGGCCTTGGCGGCTTTGATGGCCCGCTGCAGGGCGACCGCTGCCTCGCGGTACGCCGCATACAGCTGGGCCACCTCCGCCGCGACCTGACCGCGCCGTCTCCTGGCGCGGGTGTACTGGCGCCTGCGGTGAACGCAGGCGGAGCGCCGGACAGCGATGTCCTGCGACCACCAGTACACCCCGCCGACGCGGGGGGGCCGTGCTCGGGGCATTGCGACGTCGCAAATCGACGTCATCGCGCCCCGAAGCGACTCGGCCCCCTCAGGGCGACGGCCCTGGCGCCTGCTCAGCTCAGGGCACAACGAGGACCACTAGGATTGGCGGGGACTTAGGGACCAATAGACAGGCCGCTTTTCGGGGACAAAGGGGTCGTAAGCGAACGGCTAGCGAAGCGCGTTAGGACCGGCACTCGTTGTAGAAGCGTGCGTGCGAACAGTCGTAGTCGAATTACCGTACTAGCGCCCAATAGCGAATACCGAACTTGCGCCGTATAGAAGGAAGGAAGGACGAACGAGCGTACCAGGACTGTCTCCGTTCGAGAGTTATATTAGCGCCCGGCTAATAATCAGATATTTTCTGTAAGCGAATCTTGTACCGGCGGGCTTTTGCGTGAGACTTCCCTTTTGTAAGAAGTCTCAGCCCGATACTCGCTTCCTTTCCGCCCTTCTGGCGCTCTCTTCCTGCAGGCTTAGGCGCCGTCTACAACGGGCCACTATCAGTATCGTTACCATTGTCGAGCCCATTTGTTTCACTCCATCTATCGCGGCATACTCGTGCAACCTATTTTGTGTTAATTATCGCGATTTAGGCTCGTGCCGACCACCTGCGTATTGTACTTTGCGACTTCTGCGACCAAAAATCTGTTGCGTCATCACCTAACGGACGCGTGCCACGTACGAGCCGCAGTACACCGGCCTCGTGCGTCGCCTCTAATCTTTTGTCCAAGTATTCGAACCTTCGAATAAAGAAACTATTGTCGCATTTAATCGTTCTGCCTAGCTCTCTCGCCGAATCCACCTGCTCTCCTCGCGTTCCTGACTAGCCTGGGAATCCGCCCGGGAATTTTCTCGCCGATTGAATTCGATTTTCGCGTTGACTAAAACTTTCAGTAGTTTATTAACGTTGTTGGCACTTTGGTGCCTGGCGCCCAATTTCGCGTTCGTGTTCGGATTTGGTTAAGCACGAGTTCAGTATTATCGGAAGGACTTCCCGGCCGAAGTGTAGAGGACGTTGGAAATTAAGAGAGAAAATACTTTCGAATCGAGTCTCCCTCAAAAGTAAAGTAGAGACTGTCTTTAGTTCGTGACACGTTCTTGCTTCTGTCGCCTAGAGACTTGTGTCTTTCTTCTCTTTCTTTGCTTCCCGAATTTCTTCCGGCGAACCAGATTTCGCGGCCGGAAGAAATTCCTTTACAAACCATATACATACATACATGATTCGTTAACTTATATTTACGTGTATGAGAGTACATGTATGTACTCTCTCTCTGTTTTTCACGAAGTGCAATCTATAAGTGTACACATCACGTTAATAAATCAGTAACAAATCAGGAAAATTGCGCCCATCAATCAATTTATTAGGCGAATATGCAGCAAACACTGTCTCCCATTTGAACCGAATGTTCCTTGTCGAATTTATGAAGAATAATATGTATTCCTAAGAGTAAATATCATATCGACTGGAAAGGGATATACAAACATCGTACTAAGCTTCTATGGATTGTGCCTTTTCAATCGAGATCTGCGGAATATGTAACGGTGAAATCATTATGATCAGTACGCGCTATGGATTCGTCGTGTGAAGACGTAAGTACCTTTTCCATTTTGCCGAAATATGTGACAGAATATCTGGCCGCGTAATTTTCCGTATAATGTTTTCTACTGCGCTCACTTTCGGCTTCTTTCTCGTACCTCTCGCGACGTTTACTGAGCTCAATTTCTATGTTTGCCACATAATCCTTCTGTTTTCTAATGCGCTCACTTTCGGCTTCTTTCTCGTACCTCTCGCGACGTTTACTGCGCTCAATTTCTATGTTTGCCGTATAACTATCGCGCTTTCTACTACACTCATTTCGGCGAGTTTTCTTGTACAAATCTCTTTTCTTTTTGCGTTCCTCCTCTATATTTTGCGTATGTTTCGCATCTTTTTTAAAAATTTATATCGCTCGAAACCTCATATTTTCGATTATGAGCGAGGGCATCTTTTTTCTGTCGCTCTAGCCGTATCACATCAGTTTCTCTACTTCGATGTAATCTTTGCCGTGTCGCTACATCACGACGTTTTCTCAAAGTTTCTAAAGAAATGAGCTTTAACGGTGGTTGTGTTTCGATGCATGGAAAATGCTCTAGTACTTGCATGTCATAAATCTTCATTAAATGCGATCTTATTAAATTTTGTTCATACAAAACATTTTCTGGATTAATATCAAATAGCAGTGAAGTTGCAAAAGCGATGGCGAAAACACCGCAATCATTACCGTTCGGTTGATCTTGAACCTTAGGAAATTTAATCGGATTCTTTTCCAAATCCATAAAAGGATATAGTCTCTCTAAATAAGTTCGGATTTCTGCATTTACCACTCTTATGTTCTCTGCCCGAATTCCCACATGAGAATCGTAAACAATTATACTTTTACAATCATAAAAAGTACAAACCCAATGACCCCCTCCACAACTGCTATGCAATATTTGAATATGTTTTGTATGGCGTTCAACAGATTCAATTGTTTCCGGAAAATTAACTTTATACGTTAACTGTGGTTTAAAATCAGAATACTTGCGGATTAAATTCTGGAATAAATCTACATGATCTTCTGTTAACCACTCGCCGCATTCAACAATAGCTCTATTGCGTTAGTTTAAAATAAATTCGCTCATTTTGTATATAATATATTTTAATACAGAGGTATTTTTGAAATAACTCTTATGCTCAGTGTAATCTACGTACCTATTCCTTACGAAGTTCACACTTTACTGATGAGACCTGGTAATCGGGAATGCGGCACACTTTCTTCAGGCAAAATCTTGTTTGGGTGCGGACTACTACTTGGCATGAGACTCTATTGAGTGTCCCGATATGTACATAAATATACTTAAACGTATATATATATATATGTGTACACCGCGCACCATGCTCGAGCCCAATTGAAAGACCGTTGCGGATCGCTCGATTAGCTGATGGCAACGAGCGCTGCGCAGCCCTACCCCTGTATTCCCTACAGCTTTTCCTATCTAATCCCTCAGTAAAAACTTCAACCAGATCTACATAGAATGGAATGGAATAGAGCGAGGGGAAGAGCAGAGAGGAGGGAGGTGGGTGGTGGGAGGTGGGAGGTGAGAAGAAGGATGAGAAAGAGGAGAGTCGAGGGAGCGGCCAAGGGAGAGGAGAGAGAGGAGGGGCGAGAAGAGGAGAGAGGAGAGGAGAGAGGAAAGGGGGGAGGGAAGAGGAGAAGAAAGAGAAGAGGAAAGAGAGGGGACAAGGGAAAGGAGAGAGGAAAAATAAACAAAATAAATTGCTTAATTTAGGCTGACTAATGAATGGAGATTGTTTAATTGTATCAATAAATAAATACATTGTTTAATTTATAACAATAAAAATTGATGAATTTACAGGTATAAATTATTATTATTCCACCAAAAATTTTCACGAATAAATGCAAATAAATGAAGAAATTATAAATTGTTTAAATTTGTGACAGAGACGACGGAGACGGAGACGGAGAAGACGTTTCTTAATAAAAACAGCTATTTTTAAGGTCCTATATCTCCACAATGGCTGAACCAATTGTTAATAACAAATATGGAAATTTGTCGCCCTGACCTAGCCTTTCAAACAATGTTTGCAAAAATTGCAATTTTTAATTTATTTATGCAGTTTGACATTGTAAAAACCCGTACTTATTGGTTTTGGAAAAGATAAAAGGTCTATCTTTCTTTGTACTTGGCCCGAGACAAGACCTTGTCTCTTGATAGCACTTATCCGAATCACCCTGTACACGTTTTTTTGCGAGGCAAGATCTTGTTTGGGTTAGTGTTTGAATAAAGACTTGGCTTTCCATTTCCAATGATATCAATTACGTTTTTGATCAATAAGAAATATATTTTTATGAGATATTTGGTGGAATGCGAAACATTTTAATATCTTTGCGAGTAACCAGGCAGAAGGGAACCCCATTCGGCCGGCAAGTAACGTAACTCGTACGAAAATTTTCGGTTGGTCTTCTTATTTGTGATCGCCTTCTCGCCACCGGTCGAGCAGGACTCGGCCGAGCACGAGTAGGCCAGGGAATTGATCACAATACATAAACATAACAATACCGAAGTACATAAATGCGACAATACCGATGGGTAATAGTTACGAGAGGAAAGGAAAGCCCTCTTCTACTTCCCATATTTCACGAATCACGAAACGATCCAGTGTGTTCAATTGTAAACGAGCAAATAGCAAGTAGGAATAACGCGACCGGGGTGCAGATAAAAAAAGACTGTGCAAAAAATGAAACTTAGCAGAGCATGGTTTCGATCCACGGACGACTGGGTTATGGGCCCAGCACGCTTCCCCTGCGCCACTTTTTTTGTAACGTATGTTTATTATACTATGCAAAATTTATAACAGTATGTACAGGAGTTAGATCGTATAAACATATAAAAGATCTTATTATAATAAACTTTAGAATAGAACCAATGGCTCTAAGTCGAGAGCACTCGTGGTTAATGCCGTAACGTTATGTCTGGATTCTATCGCTTACTAACTACGTTTTGACATCAGGAAACTAATCCTCTTAGCTACTGTAGTATGTAATATAGAAAATGCGCATATACAAAAAAACTATATTTTAGTGACTATGCCTTAAGGTGTATGGTTGGGTCATGCCAAGACCCGTGTAAGACTATTAAGCCTAACGTTAGCCTATTACTTTTTATGAATAGTTCACAGCCCAGCTTTTGACTCTTTGTACTGAGTCTCTGCAACTTATGATCTAGTTAAGCCTAACAATATTACTATGCGCTTTCTATACACAATCTGTATAGGCGCGAATATTGCACTTATAGGATTGTTCAGGAATCATCGCCCTATTGGCCCCCTAGCTTTAAGCAATGTTATCTAGTATTGTAAGACTATCTGGTCATGCGCATTCGGCCCCGCAGCCGACTACAAGATTATCGATCTACCTATCGATCCGCATAGATTCCACCAATGAGCGTAGCGATCGGAACGCTCCCCCGCGGAAGCGTGAAGAACTTGCGCTTCTTCTCCGGCCGGCTTCCTTTTTCCGCCATAACTGTGTTTTCAACTCCAGCGAACAGACGTGTTCCTAGATTGAGGATTATACCAGATTGTGTGTTGATCTACGCCGCGAGCCGCTTCTAACTTAATTGTACCGCCGAATTGACCTGTGTTCTGTGACCTGTGATAGGACCAGTGGTGTTTTTTCCACCGGGCCGACTAATATACAACGCAACATTCCGTACGGCGAGTACTTGACCCGCCTCAAGGTATTTTAAATAAACGCTTGTCTATCAGAACTCCTCTAACTCTTATTGATTCCCGACTAACCTGAATCCAGAGTCCCGCAATATCCGCGACAAGGATACATTAATATATGAGGGCTCTAGTGATTTGCCTATTCCTGGACCCTTAGGCTACTGTAGCCACCAGTGTTTTTTTTGCTTGTCCAATGGTTGATTTGTTTGTCTTTGTCAGTCAGCTCATATTTGTATCTTAAGCGGTAGTCACATTTGCTTAAGTTGCTTGGGTAAGTTATAAATTTGTCGAAAGCTCTCTTGTTATATAGGTGTATAATGGGGTGTAATTCTTCGTTCTGAATATATTTGTTCTTATCCAGGGAGGTGAACATTTCTGGCGGTATGTACACAGTACAGTTGAACTGACAGAACTGTACAGTACAGTTCGTTTGGGAAGCAAGATCTGCCTATTAGCGAATTTTCTTGCGTTTTGTGGATGTTGCTCCAATGATTTCTGACTAGTTTTAGGATAAATAGGTCTTTTCTAATTACTTGCGCTTCTTTATATATATTGTAATTGCTAATCATTTTCTTGTAATCCGATTCCGGGGTTCTATATTTTCCTGGGCAGGCTCTTAGGCATTTACGTTCAAATATGCGGATTTTTTCCATCACTCCTGCACTTAGGTCAAACCAGATTTGGCAGCCGTAGGTCAGGATTGGTCTGATTAACAGTTTGTAGCACGAAAGTTTGATTTTAGGTTTAAGAGTTTTCGAGCAGAATAGATTTCTGTTGGCCTTGAATGCTTTGTGCGCTTTGCCTACTTGTATATTGACGTGTTCTGTGTAGTTTCGTTTGAAATCGATGTGTATTCCTAGATATCTGACTGTGGGTTTATTGAGAATTTTCGTTGTGGATTCAGAGTTTTCAGTTAGGTGGAACTTAGTGCCGTGCTTTCTTACGTCTTGATTTGCGTCGGATGTGTTGGAGATATACGGACGGAATAAGATGCTTTCACATTTGGACGTATTAATTTTTAATTTCCATGTGTGAAAATAACCTTGTATTTTATTGAATAATTTTTGTAGCTCGTATTGAATCACAGATGGTTCGTTGTCGTTAATATATATTAATAAATCGTCTGCAAATGCCAGAGCTCTTTTGTTTGTGTTATTATTAATGTCGAACATATGTAGGAGGTCACTGATAAATATGCTGAAGAGGATTGGGAGGTTGACAGTTCCTTGTTGTAATCCGTTTGTCACTACGAAATTTATGCTGGAGGTATCTGTGCCTTCATATACTACAAATCTCTTGTTAGTGATCATATTATGTATCATTATTATTAGGATTCCTGGAAAGTTTTTTTCCATAGTTTATATATGAGACCTTCAACCCACACCGTATCGAATGCTTTTTCGAGATCGGTGAACAGTGCGGCCATACAGTCCCCCGCGTTCCTCGACCAACAAATGTCCGATGTGAATTTACTGATTGTATGTGTTCAGTAATTAGATAACATTTCTAATCAAAAGATGAGACTTAGTTACTTTAGATAAGTCAAGATACATTCCAGTATCTTCCGCCTGCCGCAGGGACAGAGGGCGTCTAATTTTAAGGATGACCAATCAAATCTTTAGTTTAGCCTCAGATGTTGCGGACTCTCGCCCGTCACTAGCGCCAAATCGATAAATTAAAGCTGCGAACTTGGCTAGGAAAAATTAGCGATGTTACCGACTACACATTACCGACCAAATGGGCCGTTGAACCCCGAAACTATTGTAACACCTACATTACCCACGACATTATGGAAAGTTCCAATAAGAAACAGAAGAAATGTGAATATTAGGACCCTCAACTTTTTGACGCTCGCCTGAGCTAAGCTACGCAGAGAAACACCCTCTTCCCGCTCAGACCTGTTAGCGAACAGACGTGTTCCCTACTTGATAAAGTCAATCACCAATAAATCAAGACCTGTGTTCAGCAGTTATTACAATCAAACACCAAACATTCGTCTGAGTTTTATTTAAATTAACATCAAATACAATTAGTGCCTCGTTTTGAGACGGAAGCATCCCGCTCTCCGAAATAGACGTGTTCCCTCGTCCATCCGAAGAGCATCCTCAAAGCCAGCGCTCGAATTGAAGCCTGCGCGCTACCATCATCAACCAGGGGAGCCGCAACACAGGTACTAGGTCCTCACGGCGCACCCCTGGGGGCGCAGGGGCCCTTTCCCAAGGACTCGCCCCTGTTCTTCTCGGATCGCCATAGTTATTCTTGTTCTCGAGTAGTAAGCACGTGCTAGATAGATTTCATTGAATTTAAGTTCCTCATTAGCTTAGTCAGATCTCGCTACACTGCACTCAGTATCATTGATCTTTGTGATCTCATGTACATATTAGAACCTCAGTTCACCTGTAAATAGTGTACATATAAACCTCGGTCTCACCACCGAACACCTTGTGATTGGCCTCGTGGCCACTTGTTGCTTATCAAGGTCTGATCCTGTGTACGACCATCTCACCACAGGTATCCTATAATAAACCTTTGCTACTGTTTCCATAAACTCAAGCGACTACACCTTTACTTCCCCGGCCTATCCAGAATTTCTCAACCAGCTTCTCGAACAGTATGAATTGTGGAATGCTTTCTTCTGAACCCAAATTATTGCTCGGGTATGATATCTTGGGTGTAGCTGAACTGGCAGATAGAGTCGTTGACTATTATTTCAAAGAGTTTGCTTATATTAGGCAGTAGATATATGGGTCGGTAACTTGAAGGGCCATTGGAGTTTTTTCCTTTTTTTGTAGTGCTATAAGTTTGGCTGTTTTCCATAGTATAGGGAAGTAAGCTATGTTTAAACAGTTGTTGAATATTATGGCCAAATAATATATATAAGGGTCGGTTATGTTTTTAATTATGACGATGGGTATTAAGTCGTGGCTAGTGGATTTTTTGTTATTTAATTTCTTGATTTTGTGTTTTAACCCGTGAAATGAAGTGAAGTAATCTATATTGTCGAGTTCGAACGTGGGTTGATGAGGAGGATTTAGCGCACTGAAAGCACATAGAGCAGCGTTTTTTTCCTTCTAGATCCCATTGTTTTTTTAAGTCCATTACTCTGTTATTTACTATGTTTGTGTGCTGTGCCTTTCCTAGGTGGTCATTCTGTGTATGCACTGCTTCGAAGTGTGCTCCCAAGATGTTTAGTTTGTCCGTGCTGTCAGATACTATAATAGAGTTGTCTACTATACAGGGTGATTCTCAATATGTTGGACAGCAGGGAATCTGCGATTGTTTATGCGAAAACAAACCGAAAAGTTTAATACCATTTTGCAAAATGGGGTTTAGTTTGTTAGTTATAGCCGTTTGAAAAATCGACGAATACGGGGTAGAATTCTTACAATTTTTATCGGTCAAACACAGGGTCGGTAAGTGCAGGTAAGAACAGGTTGGCTGGCGCTAGTGGTCGAAGTTGGCCAGAGCTTGCAAGAGGATGAAATGGCAGTTTGGCATACCAATAACTAGGCGGCGCTGCAGGTAGGATTTCGGCCGAAGCTTTATGGTGTCACACACCGTTGCAGCAGCAAGTAACGATCCGATCAAAGCTGGCTACTCCTATCGGAAATTGAAAAATCGCTAGTCGAATACAAAAAACTCACAGAATTTCTGTAGAAGCTCAGTCTGCAGTTGGAAAATTAACTTGAACACAGTACGAGTTCAACAAGATAATGTTCACAAACGAATGAAAGCTAAAATGGAATGATTGCCGTTAAACTTGCTTCCGAGGTCTTTACTCTTTCGGAAAACGAGGTCACATCCCAACGCGATGTCATTCCGTCCTTACCAATATCCCCTAACCTACCACTGCTCAATGTTTATTTTTTAAATGAGAGTCCTATCGCTTGAGCGGAGGCCGGCCGGCGGCGACGCAGAAGGGTGCATTGGGGCAGCTGAGATATTCGGGAAGCAGTTAGACAAAACTCAGTGGATCACAGTATAGACATAACCAGTAGGGTCACTCGGCGTCGGCACCTTTGATCTCGGTGAAGCCGAAATTGGCGGCGCTGCGAGCGCTGCGGAGAGCGATGGCCAATGATTTGCAAAGTATCCGCTAGGCACCACTAGTTCGCAAGTCCGGCGAAGCCAACGAGCCGTGGCCAGAGCAGCCCCTCGACCCCGCTCGCCGCTTACCTACGAGCCGTGGCCAACTGAAACAAGATCGTCATGCCCCTGGTGGCTGGCCAGAGAAACGAAATCGGCCGAGTGACCCTACTGGTTATGTCTATACTGTGCAGTGGATCTTTGAAGAAGGCTTTAATGCAACCAGCAAATTAATACCGGCAAGATACTCGCACACCAATTGCAGCTATTTCCGATTTGGTTGAAAGAATTGGAGTCTTGAACATTTAACGGCAAACTGATTGTTGTAGCATTTTTTAAATTGAAATTTCATCCCTTGCGAACTGAAGGCCGTTTTCCGTTTCTCGATATCTAACGCGGTTGCCGAATTATGATTTTTTAAAAAGAGTCAATCGTTTCTTGCTGCTGCAAGGCTGCGTGACACCACGAAGCTTCGGCCGAAACCCTACCTGCAGCGCCGCCTAGTTATTGGTATGCCAAACTGCCATCACCCTCTTGCAAGCTTTGGCCGGTTTCGACCACTAGCGCCAGCCAACCGGTTATTACCTTGCCGACCCTGTGCTTGGCCGGTAAAATGGTAGGAATCCTACCCCGTATTCGTCGATTTTTTAAAAGCCATGTTACGTACGCGTGCCGTCGCCGAGCGATATCATTAAGAGCCTCGCGCGCGGTAACAGGCCACGATAAAAATGGGTCTACTCCGATGAGTGTACCCGGTAAATGGGATCGTCTACGACTAATCCCATACGGGATTCGCTAGATCATTGGGAATATCAAGCAATAAATAAAGTAGATAGACTGCCAATTGAAATAAAAAAATACTTGTCTATATTCAAAAAAGGTTTGCAAAAGGTTTACAATATGCGGTATTCGCGTCGGACAAAGCACACCACGCCGTATTCGCCCCGAGATCAACGGGGAAATAATAATAGAAGATGGGAATGAAGGCGGACTCAAACCAGACTCACCAAACAATTCTATGGATAGCTTCGGTCTGTGAAGAAAGCTTTCGCTCGTCTGCTCGCTCGTCTGTCTCGCTCCTCGCTACGCTCGCTCGTTTCCTCGTCTGCTTGCTCGTCTGTCTTGCTCGCTGATCACTCACTCACTGAATGTACTAGATTGCGGATTACAAAAAGGCTTAATAATTAAGGTTGAAACTAAACGAAATGATTCTACTATTCTCAATGATAATAATAATACAAGGTTTGGAATTGAATACTGGCTTTACGCGGAGCCAAAGTCTTTGCACTCACTTCACAAAGGGGTGCAACTACGCTTAGTAGGTCTCCGCGGACTCAAAGTGTGCTCCATGCGACTACTAAACCAATAGTGAAGTTCCCATTGCTTTCTGGATTTCCAGGAGCGCTCTATATCCCCACTCATTCTCATACCAGATGCATCGACAGCACCCTTATCCTTCCATCCCAGACGCGTCGTAAGCATTCTTACACATTTCTGTAGTCTTTACACTTTCGTATTGCATTAATTAAATACTAAAAGGATAACGCTTGCCTACGCAATACATAGTGGTTAACGCTACGTTTCGGGGTCCACCTATTTCTTAAATGGTCCATCGTCGCGATTGTCGATCGCGACCACCGGTGTCGAGGCACCATTGATGGCTTTAGATTCTAAAAGGATCGGTAATAGGCTAACAATTTATAGTTCAATTAATATAATGAAATAGACGAGACCGTGAATCTTGGCGCGTTCCCATAATTTCTGCATGAATTCGTAATCTCGGATTCCGCTACTGCGAGCAAGGTAAGGCAGTTTTTGAGACTCCGCATCCGGCGCGGGCGATTCGCGACTCCTGGATATTGTATCCAGGCCGAATCGGCATTCTGAATGTGGGAACTTCCGGTGACGCTAATATGACTAATATAATTATGAATTAATTAACTCTAAACCTGAGTCTAAGATTGAGTTGCGGGACGTAACACCCCTCCCTCCTTAGAGTCATCAGCGTCCTCGGTGATTCTTACAGTGTATACTATTCAGAACTTATACTAACCTAATATGTTCAGTTGGGAGAGTTTTTACTGCGGATTTCTATTGAATCTGACTGAAGATTATACTTGGAGAAGATTTTTGTGCAAGGCGATGGAAGAAACTTTCACTTGTTTTACTGATCACACAATGTAACGTGTATTGTGACTTTAGTCAAATCTTTTGGTTTCACAGATAATAGAATTCATTAGAAAGTTACCTTTGCGCTCCAAGGTAATAAAGCACGTGGGCACCTGAGGCCCGGTATTTATAACAGCGCGACTAATTACCTAATTATTAATTACTACACATTTTTTTGAAATAAAAAAAATACTAACCATAATAATAATAAAAATATATATTTTTTTTTAAGGAGGGGGGAATGCGTTACGCACCGTAGGGAGGGCTTGCGCTCCTCCCCGTGTGTGGGACTCTCCCGGGCCGTAAAACAGACCCGGGCCTACCCACTAAACCCCCCTCCTTGGGCTCCTAGCAGCCACCCCGGAACCGCCGTGTGGCATTACTTCGGGGTGGCGCCGTTGTTTCTTGTTACGAGCCGAGGTGCAAGTCGGCGAGGTTTCTGAATGTAAAACCTACTTCTGAGCAATCTAGCCTTTTTGGCGATTTTTAATGATTTTACTGTAAGTGAATCAGGAGCCTCGGATTAATATACCGGCCAACCAGCACTGGGGTATGACTAACCGTCAGTGGTGTGGGAACGCTCGTCAGCTCTATAGATTGCACTTTGACTCTAATCCTTGATCGACTAAAGAAATAACTAAATTTGATCAAGGGTAACGCGCTCCAAGCTTCGGATTAATATAACGGCCAACCAGCACTGGGGTATGACTAACCGTCAGTGGTGTGGAAACGCTCGTCAGCTTCGAGGATAACGTGGAGGTTTCTCAATGCCTCTTTCGCGAAGTTAAATAATTGATTGCTCAGATGGCTCGCCTTGGTTATGTCTCGAGCGGCAAAGACTACCAAGTGTTCTACGATGTTCCCTTGGTATGTTTCTTCAGTTAATAGTTAAGAGAAATGTGGATGGGCTGTTTAAAATGAGTTTTAGGAATCTTTGACTTTAGATGTAAAAATAAAGATATATATATATATTGTTACACTTTAGAATCGGCTTTGGTACAATATCTTTGGTTTTGAGCGCGATGAACTTAATAGTTAAGTTGGCTCGTTTCACGTCACGAGTTAAACGGGGATGCGGTGAACAATTACTTGCCTAACAGTCGCGGTATATGGCTGAACTGTACGGTTGATTGAAACGGTTTCGAAGGAGTACTAATGCTCTATCTAATCCATGTCCACGCACTATGCTTACTGAGATACAACGGGCAGAGATACGTCTTGCTCGAAGGATTCTACTGAAGTCCGCTTTTCCTCCAGAAAATCAGGGTTTATATACTCCAGAAGTCCCGAAATTCCAGGAAAAAGTAGCAAGAGTGGGAACGTGAGTGAGTTAGTTTTGAATGTGTGAGTGTGAAATCCTAGATGCACGCAAGTGCACGCAGCTGTGGGACTGCCTCCCCTAAGAAGAAGTCAAGGGTCGGAGCGATAACATGTGAAAGGGACGGTCGAACGGTCGAGTTTAAGACTCGAATATTACGCAAGGAGAAAGCTATGAGAAAATGAAAACGGTGTGTTTTTGGAAAAGGAAAGTCGTCAGATTCGCGCTGAGGATGTAACATTCTCTGGGGCTAAGCCCCACCGGCGTCTAAATCAGCCTTTTTCCGGAGAAGGACAGACTTGGTGAAGGCCGACACCTTCAACCAGGCCTCGGGGCTCTTCAGCATAATCCCAACTATAGTGTCGGGAGTTATGTCTCCGAGCCCCTCCGCCAGCCTGTCCCTCTCCGGACTCCATTTCCCACACTCGAAGAGAGTGTGGAGCACACTGTCCGAACGGGAGTCGCAGTAGACACAGCCAGGGTCCGCTACCTTCCCCATCTTGTGGAGATAGGCGCGGAAATAGCCGTGCCCCGTCAGCATTTGGGTGAGGTAATAGTCAACCTCGCTATGCTGACGGTTAAACCAGGTTTCCAGACGAGGGATTAGCCTCGCTGTCCACCGGCCCCGCGACTCCCGATCCCACCTCTCCTGCCACGCTCCGAGGGAGCGCGACCTGGCCTGTTCGGCCGCTCCCGCCCTACCCAGAGCAGCCTGCTCCTGGTGGACGAACTTCCGCTCCTGGGCGAGGAGGTCAATGGGAATGACCCCCGCGACCACTAGGACTCCGCCTTCAGACCGTGCGGTACGAGCTGGCAACACGCAAAGCGCCTCTCCTCTGTACGGAGGCCATGCGCTTGCGATACTTCTCGTACCGCAGTGCGTCGGCCCAGATCTCCGCGCCGTAGAGCATCACCGACTCGGCAACGCGCAGCATCAGCCGCCTCTTGCAGGGCCTGGGACCACCTACGTTGGCCATGACCCTGCTCAGCGACGTCACCACTGCGGCCGCTTTGTCGGCTCTGCCCCTGATAGCCTCCCAGAAGTTGAGCCGACAATCCAGCTCAACCCCCAGGTGCTTCACGGCAGCCTTCGTCTGGACCGAGACTTCTCCCACCCGCATCTCCACGCTGAGGGGGATGCGTATCTGGGTGAGAAGAACGATCTCGGTTTTCGCCAAGGCCAGCTCCAGTCCGTGGTCGCTCATCCAGGAGCGGACGCGACGCATCACCTGGTTAAGTCGCATCTGTGCCGCATCCATATCTCTCGCGATAATGGTGGCGGCTACGTCATCTGCGTACCCAACCAGGGAGCAGCCTTCGGGCATCTCCAAACGTAGGATCCCGTCATATGTAATGTTCCATATGTCCGGGCCCAGTATGGAGCCCTGAGCTGCGCCCGAGGAAAGCTCCTTCTTCGTCGGACCATCGTCGGTGGTGTACGCGATGAAGCGGTCCTTCAGATAATCTCCGATTATGCGGAGAAGGTACTCGGGTACCTTGAAGTCCCGCTCCATCGCGCACAGGGCGTCTGCCCACCTCACCGAGTTGAACGCGTTCTTGACATCCAGGGTTACCAGCAGGCACACGGGACGGGAGAAGTGATTCCCCCGCTCCGTGGCCCTGGCAGCCTCGACAACCTCCTGGATAGCGTGCACCGTCGACCTCCCTTTCCAGAATCCGAATTGCTTCGGGGAAAGGTCTCCGGCGGCTTGGACGGCCGCCTGGAGGCGAGGTCGCAGCAGCTTTTCCAGGAGCTTGCCGGATGTATCCAGCATGCACAATGGCCTGAAAGATGACGCCGTGTCTGCTGGTCCCTTGCCTTTGGGGATGAGTACAAGTCGCGCAGTCTTCCAGCGGGAGGGAAAAATTCCCGCCTTCAGACAGGCGTTGTACACGTCCAGCAAGGGCCCTGGATTGCGTTCAACTGCGATTTTCAGCACCTCTGCCGGGATCCCGTCCGGTCCTGAGGCTTTCCGACTCTTCATGGTGCGGGCGGCGCTTTGCAGCTCCGCCAGCGTGAAGAGGGGTATCTCCAGGGTTCGTGACGGTGCTGGGAAGAATGACCGCTTGGGGTGGGTGGGGAAGAGGGTGTTGACTATCCCCTCGATAGTCCCCGCGTCGCTTGGAGTGCTGTGTCTTAGCGCATCCAGCTTGCGAAGGACTATCCTATAGCCCAGTCCCCAAGGGTCGTTGTTCAGGTCCTCTACCAGCAACTTCCAGCATTGGCGCTTACTCGCTTCGATGGCCCGACGGAGCTCCTTCTTGGCCGCCGTGTGCTCGGCGGCCTTTCGGGCTACGTCGCGATCGCGTTTTCGGGCCCTTGTGGCGAGCCGTCTGAGCCTGAGGCACTTACGCCTTAGCTCCGCGATCTGGTTCGTCCACCAGTACTTCGCAGGACGGTGGCAGCGACTGCTCGTCGTCTTCCTCGGCATGGCTGCCTCGCAGGCCCCATGAAGGAGACTCATAATGGCCTCCACCATGATCCGAGCCTGCTTGGCTGGCGATACGCCCTCTGGGATCTCCCAGGGTTGCTGGCCGCGTGTTAGGGCCAGAGACAGCTTTGGCGCTTTAACGAGCACTTCGGCCGGCTTATCCCCCGAGTTGAGAAGGCGGCAGGCGCTCTAGGACGCCTGCTGCCCAACATCGGGGGACCGTGGGAGGGTGTCCGACGCCTTTATGCGGGAGTCGTCCGTTCCATGGTGCTCTACGGGGCACCAGTCTGGGCGGACGACCTGGCGGCCAGCCGGCGCAATTGTGCCCTGCTATTCAGGGTACAGCGTCGGATGGCCGCCAGGGTCGTGCGAGGATATCGCACGATCTCCCTGGCGTCGGCCACCCTACTGGCGAGGTTTCCGCCCCTGGACATCCTGGCGGTGGGGGACGCGAGGACCTACTTGGGTCTTCGCGCCCTCCGCAACAGGGGCGGAACACCCACGGAACGGTCGGTCGAGGAGCTCAAGCGCCAGACCCGACGGCTCGTTGTCGAGATGTGGCGGGAAAGGCTGGAAGATCCAGCCAACTCCCGCCACAGAGCCGTCGGGGCGATTCTCCCGAGCCTCGAGGCTTGGTTGAGTCGCGGCAGGGGGCAGCTCTCCTACCGCGCGACGCAGGTGCTTACCGGGCACGGCTGCTTCGGTGAGTACCTGCGTCGCATCGGGAAGGAGGCGACGGCACAGTGCCACCATTGTGATGGGGACCCGGACACGGCGCAACATACCCTCCAGTATTGCAGGGCCTGGAGGGAACAGCGCCGTGTCCTGGTCCGGTATATCGGAAGGGACCTCTCGCTGCCGACGGTCATCCGACAGCTCCTCGGCAGCGAGAGGTCGTGGAGAGCCTTCCTCGCCTTTTGCGAGGAAGTGCTCGCCCAGAAGGAGGAGGCGGAGCGGCGGCGGGAGAGAACGGACCCCTTCCGTCTGCAGAGGGCCCGTCCCCGCCGCCGACCCGCGCGGGGGGATCTTGTCCCCCCGCAGTAGAGCGAAGCCCCGGTCCCGTCGACGGATCTCGACCCGTTGACGGGCCGGGTGCTTGCCAAGGGGCCGCGAGGCGGCAGAGTGGTGGCTCTGTCGCCTGCGCAAGCGGCCCCGAGGCGGGGCGGGCGTTTAGTGGTCGCACGACCCGCCCAGGAGGGATGGGTAATGCGGGGGCGCGGTTCCCGCCTCCTTCGCCGCTAGCGAAGGAGTGCGGTGAGCCGTGTCTCCCCGCGAGTAGTGGGGGAAGCCTCCCTCTCTCGTGAAAGCGAGAGAGCGGATGGCCGCTCCCCCACCACGAGACGTGCCTCCAATAGGGGGAGGGCGCGGGGCGGCACCGGTAGTGTTCTACCAGAGTTCCCGGTGTCGCCCCAGTCAGCGCCGAGGATGGCCACCGTGGGGTTTTAGCCGGTAAGAGTCCGGCACTACCCCGTCGCCCCCACCAGGGCGGCGGGGTGTCCATGAGGATTTCCCCGCGTAAAAAAAAAAAAAAAAGGGCCAGAGACAGCTTCTCGGGGTCGAGCTTCGCGACGTTCCACCTGGGTGGGCCCAGATGGTGTCGGGCCCTGGCAACTGGCGCGACATCACGCACGCGAAACGTGATATACTGGTGATCGCTAGCCGTGTAGCTCTCGATCACCTGCCAGTCCTGCACGCGTGCAGCCAGGCGTTCCGTCGCGAGGGAGACGTCGATGATGGTCTCCCTATACCTCGGCCTCCGGAAAGTGGACGTGGAACCGGCGTTGAGGATTAAGAGTCCTAGCCTCGCTGCCATGTCCATGACTCGTCCACCCCTGGAGTCCGGGGTAGGCTCACCCCACTCCCGAGGTTTAGCGTTAAAGTCTCCGGCCACTACCAGCTCCCCTCCCATGCTCCGAGCCGCGTCCTCCAGGCCATCGAGCTTGGCCTGGAAGTCCGCGATGCGTTCGTTCGGGGTGAGGTAGACGCTCATGTACGTGACGTCCTTGCTCCTCACCCAAACGTAACCGCTTCCGGAACCATGGGCCGCGACGACAAACCGTCGCGGGTTCGAAACCCATATCGCCGCCGTGCCGAGGGCGTCGCTGTACCACCCGGGGCCATCCCTGTTCCGATACTGCTCGCTAACGAGGACGACGTCAGCGTGCAGTTCGGTACAGATCTGGTCCAACAGGTGGTCTCAATATTACTAGACATTATTGTAGTAAAGAAAATAAAAATTCCAATGCCGCAATAATATCTAGTAATGTTGACATAAGTGTTAGAGTTTAAAGCACTAAAATGATGTGCGACATGACTGTAAGAAAACGAGAATTTGATACGCCGTAACAAGAGCGCTAGAACCAATGACGATCGCCGTAATGAAATTAGCGAAATGCAAAAGCGAAAGCGAAAGAACATTCACTCAGTACTGAGCCATGGTGAACCATATCCAAACGATAATAAGAAACACGCGAATTGTGGAAGCGTATCAGGCGGGTACGGCCGTCAGAGATATCGCGCGCGATCTTGGTGTGTCCGAGATGACCGTCCGAAGACGTGTCCGGAAGTTCCTGGAGTTGGGGGATGCAGGTCTCGTCGATGGGAGATCGGCAAACGCTGGTGCGCGCCATACTACGCCCGGAGAGGATGCCCAAATTGTTGATAGAATTCGGGAAAATCCCTTTGAGGCTGCTTCTGGCATTCCCGCAGCCTTGGGCTTGCACGTGTGTCCTAACACGGTACGCAAAAGGCTGCGGGAGGCCGACATCCACTGCTGTCGGCCAGCGTGCAAACCGGCCCTGACGCCCAGACATTGCGAGAATCGCCTTGGTTGGGCGCGTCAGGAGTTGGCTCTTCCGCAGGCTCAAAGGGAGCTGGGATGGGTAATGCGGGGGCGCGGTTCCCGCCTCCTTCGCCGCTAGCGAAGGAGTGCGGTGAGCCGTGTCTCCCCGCGAGTAGTGGGGGAAGCCTCCCTCTCTCGTGAAAGCGAGAGAGCGGATGGCCGCTCCCCCACCACGAGACGTGCCTCCAATAGGGGGCGGGCGCGGGGCGGCACCGGTAGTGTTCTACCAGAGTTCCCGGTGTCGCCCCAGTCAGCGCCGAGGATGGCCACCGTGGGGTTTTAGCCGGTAAGAGTCCGGCACTACCCCGTCGCCCCCACCAGGGCGGCGGGGTGTCCATGAGGATTTTCCCACGTAAAAAAAAAAAAAAAAAGGCTCAAAGGGAGCTGGGAAGGAGGCGACGGCACAGTGCCACCATTGTGATGGGGACCCGGACACGGCGCAACATACCCTCCAGTATTGCAGGGCCTGGAGGGAACAGCGCCGTGTCCTGGTCCGGTATATCGGAAGGGACCTCTCGCTGCCGACGGTCATCCGACAGATCCTCGGCAGCGAGAGGTCGTGGAGAGCCTTCCTCGCCTTTTGCGAGGAAGTGCTCTCCCAGAAGGAGGAGGCGGAGCGGCGGCGGGAGAGGACGGACCCCTTCCGTCTGCAGAGGGCCCGTCCCCGCCGCCGACCCGCGCGGGGGGATCTTGTCCCCCCGCAGTAGAGCGAAGCCCCGGTCCCGTCGACGGATCTCGACCCGTTGACGGGCCGGGTGCTTGCCAAGGGGCCGCGAGGCGGCAGAGTGGTGGCTCTGTCGCCTGCGCAAGCGGCCCCGAGGCGGGGCGGGCGTGTAGTGGTCGCACGACCCGCCCAGGAGGGATGGGTAATGCGGGGGCGCGGTTCCCGCCTCCTTCGCCGCTAGCGAAGGAGTGCGGTGAGCCGTGTCTCCCCGCGAGTAGTGGGGGAAGCCTCCCTCTCTCGTGAAAGCGCGAGAGCGGATGGCCGCTCCCCCACCACGAGACGTGCCTCCAATAGGGGGCGGGCGCGGGGCGGCACCGGTAGTGTTCTACCAGAGTTCCCGGTGTCGTTATAGAGAGAAATAGTTATAGAGAGAAACGGGGGACATACCGGGTACTAGGGCACGCCTCAAACAGCATGGCGGTAAGAAACGCTCGGTAAGTTTATCCTATTAATGGAACTAATATAGGTTTAAGCAATTAAAAGAGCATGTATCCTATGGTAATAAATAATTAATTTTTCAGAACTCAACAAGATCGCAATGGCGCACATTTCTGGCGGACCGGAAAGCCTAGCGGGCTTCCGCATTTTTCAACGGTAAGTGTAAAAGTTACTGCCTCGGATAGATCTTGGCTGACATCATTATAAACTGACAATATTATAAATTATGTTTCAGTTCAGTTTATATCTTCAATATAATGTCAGGAGCATGGATTATCATCCACGACGACCCTTGCCTTTAGCAGCTCGTCTGGCCACGTAGGATCGGTATTCTTCAGTAGTAAGTATAAGTATAAACTATAAGTATAAACTGTTGCTTAAGAATGAGTTCAGCTGGTCCTGTTAATCTTATAAGGATAATAAAGACCGGAAATATTTAAAATTATGTTGCAGGTGCTCATAGCCAAGGGATCGCCGATCCGCCCCCGTCTCTTCAACGTCAGGAGCCTGGGTCATCATCCACGACGACCCTTGCCTTTAGCAGCTCGTCTGGCCACGTAGGATCGGTATTCTTCAGTAGTAAGTATAAACTGTTGCTTAAGAATGAGTTCAGCTGGTCCTGTTGATCTTATAAGGATAATAAAGACTGGAAATATTTAAAATTATGTTGCAGGTGCTCATAGCCAAGGGATCGCCGATCCGCCCCCGTCTCTTCAACGTCAGGAGCCTGGGTCATCATCCACGACGACCCTTGCCTTTAGCAGCTCGTCTGGCCACGTAGGATCGGTATTCTTCAGTAGTAAGTATAAACTGTTGCTTAAGAATGAGTTCAGCTGGTCCTGTTGATCTTATAAGGATAATAAAGACTGGAAATATTTAAAATTATGTTGCAGGTGCTCATAGCCAAGGGATCGCCGATCCGCCCCGTCTCTTCAACGTCAGGAGCCTGGGTCATCGTCCACGACGACCCTTGCCTTTAGCAGCTCGTCTGGCCACGTAGGATCGGTATTCTTCAGTAGTAAGTATAAACTGTTGCTTAAGAATGAGTTCAGCTGGTCCTGTTGATCTTATAAGGATAATAAAGACTGGAAATATTTAAAATTATGTTGCAGGTGCTCATAGCCAAGGGATCGCCGATCCGCCCCCGTCTCTTCAACGTCAGGAACCTGGGTCATCGTCCACGACGACCCTTGCCTTTACTCGCTCGTATGGCCACGTAGGATCGGCATTCTTCAGTAGTAAGTATGAGCTATTGCTTTCGATGAACTCGGCTGGTCCCGTTCATTTTATAAGAATAATAAAGACTGGCAATATTTGAAATTTTGTTGCAGTTGCCCATAATCCGGAGATCGCCGATCCGCCCTCGTCTCTTCAACTTTAGGAGCCTGCGACTCCATCCACGATCGCGCTAGCTATCCCCCCTCCCAATTTATTTGCTCTCTCAGCTTGAGAAACGTGAAATCCGATCCAGTGTGAGCCCTTGCGGCACGCGGAATGTTATATGTTACTTGCCCAAAAATAAACCAAAACTTCGTTATATAATTCCAGTATATTATTATTTCGGTTTTTCCTATAATTAATATCACACCCAATTTACTTTTCTGTTTTGATAACATATTCCTGATTAGAATTGCAATCCTTTCAAGTCCCTTCTAACTCAGTTGCCCCTTGCTATTTGCGGTTTGGCTGCAGATTTGTTGCCTTCCAATGTTCCAGCTCCACTTGTAGAAATCAGGATGAGGAACGTGGTAGATAGTAAGAAGGATCTGTCAAGATTGGCAAGGAAGTAAAAGAATAAGACAGTGACAGGTGCAGGGAGATAGTTTGGATTTCTTATTTTAAACTTACCGTAGTTGCTGCTTGCTGTTTACAGCTTCGCTACAGATTCGCCACCTTCCAACATTCCAGTTCCACTTGTAGAAATCAGGATGACGAATATGGTAGAAAGTAAGAAGGATCTGTCAAGATTGGCAAGGAAGTAAAAGAATAAGAGAGTGACAGGTGTAGGGAGATAGTGTGGATTTCTTACTCTAAACTTACCATAGTTGCTCCTTGCTGTTTGTGGCTTGGCTATAGATTTGTCGCCTCCCAACGTTTCAGTTCTGCTTGTTGAAATCAGGATGAGGAATATGGTAGAAAGTAAGGAGGATCTGTCAAGATTGGCAAGCAAGTAAAAGAATATGACAGTGACAGGTGCAGGGAGATAGTTTGGATTTCTTATTTTAAACTTACCGTAATTGCTCCTTGCTGTTTACAGCTTCGCTACAGATTCGTCGTCTCCCAATGTTCCAGTTCCACTTGTAGAAATCAGGATGAGGAATATGGTAGAAAGTAAGGAGGATCTGTCAAGATTGGCAAGCAAGTAAAAGAATATGACAGTGACAGGTGCAGGGAGATAGTTTGGATTTCTTATTTTAAACTTACCGTAATTGCTCCTTGCTGTTTACAGCTTCGCTACAGATTCGTCGTCTCCCAACGTTTCAGTTCTGCTTGTAGAAATCAGGATGAGGAATATGGTAGAAAGTAAGGAGGATCTGTGAAGATTGGCAAGGAAGCATAAGAATAAAACACTGACAAGTGAAGGGAGATAGTTTTGATTTCTTACTCTAAACTTACCATAGTTGCTCCTTACTGTTTACAGCTTGGCTATAGATTCGTCACCTTCCAACGTTCCAGTTCCACTTGTAGAAATCAGGATGAGGAATATGGTAGAAAGTAAGGAGGATCTGTGACGATAGGCAAGGAAGCAAAAGAATAAGACACTGACAAGTGTAGGGAGATAGTGTGGATTTCTCACTCTGTAGTTGCTTTGCTGCGAGAGGGTAGCCTGCTTGTCCGCTCTCCACCATGCACGATTTGTTTATAAAACTGACACTAAATAAACCACAATATTCCTCACTATGTCTTTTCCTATTTTCTATACTTTAATTATTTTTTGCATTACTTTCACACTATAATAACTCACTGTTTAGATGCGATTTACCCGGTCTCGTTATTATTCCGCCACAACAAACATAATGTTGTAACCGTGTAATCACGTGTAACCTTATTCGACGCTTTAGAAGTCACTTTCAATTCTCCCTTTAATATATTTTATAATTATAACCACTTATTCATTCTCACACTCGTATGCTTTCTTCGGATACACTCGGTATACATTACATAACCCCACGAACCTAGATGCGCGAATCGCCTGCGCGCCTCGCCTGCGCGACGCGTCTGCGCATCTCGCTTGCGAGATTCGACTCTGGCCGCCATCTTGTTCGATTAACAGAATCGAATGAGCAGGCTGTACACCTCCGACCCGCCTCCTGTCCTCCTCCAAATCCTTAATTCCTTTCTCAGCCTCTCCTTCTCTTTTTTACATTCTTCGTCCCACCATCCACTCCTTCTCCTACTCTCTCTTCTTCCTTCACAGCCCCTCATTGCCTCCTTCGCCCTTTTCTTCAACCCTTCCCACTCCCCCTCCACCCCTTCGCTGTTATCCTTCCACTCTCCAATTCTCCCTCTAAACTCCGCCTTTCTCTCTTCATCCCACCACCCCCTGTCTCTTCTAACTATGCCCATCTTCCCGTCTGCCCCTACCCTCTCCCTCTTGCCTGCCAGCTCCACCACTAACGGCTGGTGATCCGAGTCCACCTTTTCCCCAACCGTCACACTCCATACTTTTTCCCTTGTCTTTTCATTACCTATCACGTAGTCTATTACCGACTCGCCCATTCCTCTCACATACGTCAACTCCCCTTCCATATTCCCCCTTAATTCCCGTTGAAGATCGACCAGCCCCACTCTCCTAGGCGCTCGCATAGTCTCCTCCCTTCCTTGTTTACTCTCTTATCTTTTGACTTTCTTCCACCCTCCTCCCCACCTCTTTCTTCTTCGCACACTATCTCTCCTCCTTCTTCCCCGGTCCTCGCATTCATATCCCCCCCTATTATGACCCTGACCCCTTCCTCTCTCTCCTCTGCCCACTCCCCCAATTCTTCCAGCTTCCTCTCCATATCCCCATTTATATAAACCCCTACCACCCTCCACCATTCTCCTCCCAACCATACTTTCCGAGTCATCAGCCCGATTCTCTCCTCCCCTTCCTCTTTCTCTACCACTATCTCCCTCCTCACCCCCATCAGCATCCCTCCCATCGCCCTCCCTTTCTTGCTCCTTCTCTTCGCCCATTGAACCTCCCAGTAATACCCTTTTGGCAACCTCTGCCTTACTTTTCCCCAGTTCCTCTCGTCTACCCACATCTCACTGAGTGAGATTATATCCCATTCCTCTAGCCCCTTCCAGAATTCCGCGTCTTTATTTATTACACCTGCCACATTCCATAACGCTACCCGTCTACCTCTTCCCTCCTCCCTCCCCTTCCTCTCTTTCTACCACCCCCCCTCCCGCCCTCCCTTACAAGTTTCCCTTCCTCTGCTCATGCCATTTCTACGCCACTTCATCCCATCTCATAATTTCCCCATTCACCCACATCCTCAAATATCCCACTTGCACCTTATTCCCTTTCCCTCTCTCCTTGTCCGCCTCCACTTCAATCTTCCAACGCGCCCTCCTCTCCACTTCTATCAGGTCCTTACCCTCCTGTCCTTTAATTTCCTTTTCGCCTCCATTACCCTTCTTTTTTCCTGCCAGCTCCCTAGCTTCACTAACACCATCCCTCTCCCTTTGCCATCCACTCTTCCCACTCTCCTCACCTCCTTCACCCCCGCCCCCTCCAACTCCATTTCCTTCCACAGACCACTCACCTGGTCCTCTACCTTTTTTCCCTCCAGCTCTATCCCTTTAATTAACACATTATTCCTTCTCTCCTCCCTTTCTTTTCTATCCACTTTCACTTCTATCTCCCTTATCCGTCTCATCCCCTCTTCCCCTAGCCCCTCACCTCCCGCGCTCTCCCATTCTCCCCTTCCCACCCTCGCCACAATCTCCTCCACCCTTTTCTCCTTCTCTTTCCACCACTCCTCCAACTCCTTCTTTCTTCCCTCTCTCTCCCTACGTAGCTCCTCCTGCAACCCTTTCACCATTTCCATCTGCCTTCCTACCCCCTTCCTTAGTTTCCTAAATTCCTCCATCATACCCCTGAACGTTATATTGTTTATTATATTGTTTATATTGTCTAAGTTTAATGTGGAGAATATTTGTTTTAATTCTATTGTAAATTCTTTTTTGCAGTTGCTCGTAGCGTATGCTGCTATTATGAATAAATTCAGATCGTTTTTAAGTTTTAGTTGTATGATAGTAGTTTCAAAGCTTGTGTGTTCTATTCAATTTTTTGTGATGATCGTTTTGTAGTACATATCTTTCTTTATAAGGATAGCTGTCCCCCCTCCTAGTTTTGCATTAACTCTATCAGATCTGATGAAATTGTACCCTGTGAATGCTATTTTGTGATGCTTGTTTAATTTTGTCTCACATAATAGCATTATGTCAGGATTTTCTATATTTAATGTAAGAACGAGAGTAAACATCTGGCCGTGGAGCCCTGTAGTACGTTAGAAGACCTTGGCATAGTTCGGGACATTTCCGGGACCCGGATTAATGTATTATTAATTGCTGTTTCCCAGAAAGAATATTAAGTTGTGTGGCGGGGGAAATAGGGGTCTTTGGGTCCTCCTGGGGAAGTGTAAGAGTAGTCTACGAGCGGAGTTCGTTGTGAACAGCGGGGTAAAGTGTCGACTATTGCATTTCTCCCTGGGGTTTTATTATTAATCATCTTACATTAAGCATTTTTGGACTGATGCTCTTCTCTCATAAGTTATGATTGAGTTGACGTTAATGGATATGATTCTCAGCTGTGTGTTACCTATGTATGTTGATTTGTGTGAGCCTGCCATTTCTGGTTGTTAGTTGCAGTTGATATTGAAAGTCTCTACTATTATATTAATTTTTCTTGTGTTGTCTCTGATGTGGGTGGAGATTATCCCTATTTCCTCCCTAATTGTCTGCGTTATTAATTGCCTCATGTTGTTGAAATTGTTCACATTTGCTTGTGGGTGTGCTTGGTTTGTTGTATGTTGGCTCTGGGTGGTGTTTATTGCGGTTTCTTTTACTTGCGTTAGGTTCTAGTGGTTAGGATGGTGCGACTTGACTGAATGTGATATTAGGTCGTACTATATTTTGTACGTGCTGAATGCGCTTTTCTCTTAGTGCTAGGTTTGCTTTTTGTTTTTGCAACTGTGCTACCTTGTATTCCTTTAATTTAGGGCATCCTCTGTAAGAGGCAGGATGCCCATATTGTTGGCAGTTTACGCAAAATGGGCTTACGCTTTCTTTTTCTTGTTCTTCTGCTGTGTTGGGAACGGAGCTTTCGCCAGGGTTGTGTGCCACATTGCATTTTACGCATCTATAACTAAGGTTGCAGTTTGCTATTGCATGACCAATTCGTTGACATCTTTTACATTGGAGGGTTCCTTTTTTCTTTAGTTTCTCCCACTGTATGGCACAATGTAGTATAAACTCAATTCTATTGATATTAGCTATTATGCTATCCGGAGACAGTTGAACTAAACATATTGGTAATGTCCTATTTTCTAGTATTGACTTTTTTCTGGAGAAATGTTTCACACTTAAGAAACGTAGGTTATCTACCTTACTTCTTTGCAATGCTGCTAATACTTCTTCTGTATCGAAGTTTCCTTCTAGATTTTTTAATAAAATGGTTTGTATTTTTTCCTGTTTAGGCGTGAAGGTGGAGAATTGGAACTTATTTTCCTTAAATAATGTGCAGGCTGTCTTGTATTCCCTGATAGTGTCTGTGTCCAGTCTTTGCTTTATGTCGCTTATTCTCTTAACTATGAAGTTTTCTATATTGTTTTTTTTTTTTTATTTAACGTCCGCTTCCGTCCTCCCTTCGGAGACCAATTGGACGAGGGCCGTCGTCCTGGCTTTGGCGCCTGGACGCCCAGCCTTACGCTAACTTATTCTACTCAACACCAAGTTGTGGTTCCGAACCACCGAGAGCCAGCGTAGCAATCTTGTGATTATCATTTTAAGAGTAAAATTCTCATTGGTGACGGCTGGGCTCGAACCCACGACCCGCACATTGCGAGTCGAGTACTCTAACCACTCTGCCACTACGGACCCCTTTCTATATTGTTACAGAGGAGTTTTACTATTTCCGCCGATGATTTATTACTTACTATTATTGGCGGTGGTTTGCTTATCTTACTGTTGGTATTCGTGTATTCTGAGTACTTAAGGTTTGAATTCCGGATTTGGGGTTGTTTTAGTTTCTTGAGCATGCTAGGGTGGTCCTCGTTTGCTGATGGGCTTGTGGCCTTCCTCTTCTCCTGCATACTGGGTGTCTGTTGACTCGCATGACTTCTCTGTTGCGTGGCTTTGTCTTATGGTGGTGGAAGCCTCTGTTGGTTGGTGGCGTTGTCTTTTTCAGAGTTTTCGTTATCTGATATCACCATGTCGTCATCTGTTGTTATGTCTCGTAGTCTGTCCCATCTATTGGATAGGCTGACATTGAACTGTAGCTTCTGTTCCTCTTTGGAGTTGTTGAGTCCTTTTGTTGTTTTTTGTTCTTGTGCTTATGTTGTTAAGCTGGCTACTTGTTCTTGCAAGCTCTGTACTAAGCTAACCAAATCCTCATAAGACGGTTTGTTTTCTTTGTCAGTCGTCTTATCCTCTTTAGATTCATTTTGGTTTGTTTCTTCCTTCTTCTTGCTTTTATTTGTATTGCGTACCGTCAAGTTTGGTGGAGGGTTGATCTTTTTGGGCTTTTTGATCTTCCCCGTTCTAAGATCAACATGCTTTATCGCATCTAAGGTGCTTGATTTATTGGCGTTACTGTGTGACGCCGATTCAATATTCTCTTTATTTTCCTCCATCGTAGCCCCGATTTTCTCCAGCGTTACGTGTGTACCTTTGCTCTTGTTTTTGTCCTTGTCCTTTTGGCTTTCATCTCTGGTGGCGTCCCTTTTGCCCGCGTCGTATTTCAGCGCGTGGTGCTGAGGTAACCTCAAAGCGTCCCCACGCGCTGTGAGCTCTCGTGCTGGTGTTTGGATTTCTTCCTGCTATTGTCGTGTACCCACTTAGGGCGTCTAAGCGTCTTCTCTCGTGTACTCCACAATGATATGAGATTGTTTGGCACTGATTATTCTCTGATAACTGGTCGCCTTTGAGGGAGCTCGTGTACACCGTACTGGCTTCATTGGCGTCCCATGAGATACTGACCCCCTGCGCCACTCTGCTTCTTGAGTTCTATTATCGTTACATATGGGAAGTAAGTTGGGGACTCCTGTTTCTCTAGCAACTGTTAACATTAATATATAAAAAAAAGCGCCAAGTAGTTTAGTCCCTTATCCCTAAAAAGATCAAAAAGATCGTCACAAAAATGTTTTGCATTCCAGCAAATATCTCACAAAAATATATTTCTAATTGATCAAAAACGTAATTGATATCATTGGAAATGGAAAGCCAAGTCTTTATTCAAACACTAACCAAAAAAGATCTTGCCTCGTAAAAAAACGTGTGTCGTATTAATGCCCCGCAAAAATTAGAATTATCAAAGAAACCGCAATACTTGGCACGCCCTGTTCTTCACAAATCAATTTGTGTGTTGACTTCGAACTCGATTTGTCAAGAACCGGGCGGGCCAAGTATTGCGGTTTCTTGGGTTATCACATATTTTGTTGATTTTGAAGTTTTGCTTTCATTTTGATATTATAGCTTCAGTCCTTAACCTGTGGTATACCATATAACAGTATATATCTGATTCATAAATTGAACGGCTCTTTTCGGCAAGAGTTTCACTAGTAATCACATATGAGACATATGTCAAATCACTCGTCAAAGCTTCGACTTTAAGGCTCTGAAGTCAGATGTTTCGACTTGTTGCGTTTTTGGAAATGCCGACACATTTTGTCGACCACTACACCAACGGGACAACCAGTATAGGATTTCGGTCATAGAGATATGTACTAAAATCTGGTAAAATGCAATAAAACGCGAGTTCCGCTTTCACAGTACCAAAGTACGAGTTCGAATGAATATTCTTACACAAGTGCAATCTGGAAACTGTCGTGAAAACTTTGTCAAAATCAGGAGACTCGGCAGAGTCTGGCGCCAAGTAGTAGTCCCCTACCCACGGCGCGTGACAGCCGAGACTATGGGTGCTTTCCATTTAGGCAACACAGAGAGACACAGAGAGATACTGTGTCGCTCTGTGCTAGATCAAATGGAACACCGTGTACCCAGTGTGCACGGCCGGGTCTCTCTGTGTCGTACACAGTCGAACACAGTCTCTCTCTGTGTCTCTCTGTGTCTAAATGGAAAGCACCCTATATTATCCCGAAGTAACGCGGATTCGATCGATGCCAAACTTTCTTCTCGATTTATGAAAACGTTACGGTATTAACGATTTATTTCTGAATTTTGTATTTTAGCTATAGTTTTTCTGAATCCAATGAGCAAAGAATCAAACGAATCGGTCCTGCCGTTTGGGAGATATTATATGATTTCCTCGTGGGCGAGTGCGTTTCGTTTTAAGATTAAGGTTTGACAAGGTCGGTATATATATGTGTAAAGCGTAGGTCTGGCATTCCTGCCACCGGCGCGGCGCTGCTGTCGCTTGGCTGCAGACAGAGCACCGCAGCACATCCCTGTGCATTGCAGAGTTTCAGCATGGAAGGATCTCTGCTGTTGCGTATTCAGGGCTTCGACAGCCTGAACTCAGCCGCATAAAGTAATAGACGATTGGCGCCGCGGCGACTTCGATTGGGCGGGAATCAAACCCGATTCAACTCAAGATCAGATCAGAAATCTAGCGAGGGAAATATCGGCCGCGAGCGCGAATATCATTAAAGTCGCGGCAGCTGATCCCCAGATGTCGAGCTTGTAAAGGAGGAAGCGAAAAGGCAAGGTAGAGTAATTATACAGGGGCAATATCGAGGAAGTCACGTACTGACTTCCCAAAAAGGTACTTTAATCCTAACATAAAGGGGCTTAGAAAACTTCAAGTGGCGGAGTCGCCAGAAATCTAACATCTGCAATTAATTGCCCAGCCGCAATAAAACTTTCTCTTCGCCGCTGCCGCTTCCTTTGTAACGCACCGTAAGGGTTCTAGGAAGCCTAACGCCTAGGACCCTTATCGCGCCCCCACTCCAGCGGCTAGCGACAACCAGGGCGCTGGCCCAAGGGACCGTCGCCAGTCGCGGACCCACCGAAAGTCAGTCTCTCTCTGTAACTCCGACAATAAAGTGTAACACCTCCTTCATCACTAGTGGTGTCAGAAAGTGGGATTTACTAAAGAACCCACCCACATACACAGAAAACAAAAGGAAGGAAGTACACAAGCACACGGAGAAAGGACCGACACATGCACGCCTACATTTTCTTGACTGCGCTCATACGGTAAGTGGAAACAAATTATATCAACATTAAAACAGCTACCCCTAATCCACCAAAATTCCGCCTCAACGACCAGAACGCCACAGAACTCACAACCAAATTTTTTACGAACCACCTCAGGACACAGAAATACCACCCACGACAGAGACAAACATGACAAATACACTAACTTTCCGTGACATATATAACATTATCCCGACCTTTGACGGAACCAACATCCCAGTAGAGCATTTTATTAAAGCATGCAAAAGAGCAACTATGTTATTAAATGAACCAGACAAAGTAAAATTCTTAGAGATCCTTCCGTCGAAACTAACGGGTACGGCTATCGAAATCATGGACGCGAAATCTTACGACAAAATTAGACGAACTCCTCAACGATTTTAAGACCGCTTTTAGCAAACCAACGGAACTCCCAGACTTAGAATTAGAACTACGCACACTAACACAACACTATAACGAATCAGTATTCAATTACGCCACTCGACTGCGCAAGATTTTATACAAGATATTAGAGCGACTCGAGACTGTCTATACGACGGTAGAAAACAGCACGTACCTAACAAATCGAAAGGTAGAAGTACGGAACATAACCGCGAGAGTATTCGTGAGAGGCCTAGTAGAGAGTATTAATAGCAGAATGTCCAGAAACCCCATAAACTTACAAACCGCAATAGACGAAGCCATCGATATAGAAAACGAACTCCTCCGACGGCAGAAGTTACACAGCATAGCAAACGAGAACCATAATACACCCACAGCTCATGTTCGATTCGCAGAATTAGACGATACTTCAGGTAGGGAATTTTGTGAATATTGTGAAAAATCCACCCACGATACGAAAGAGTGCCGTTCCTTACAGAGACTCAAAGACAATAGGAAAAATAGAGACCGATCATCCGACAAACACAACTCACGCGATACACGAGATACAAAATACTGCGATTTCTGCGATAAACCCACTCACAACACGAAAGAGTGCCGTTCCTTACATAAACACAAAGACAATGGGAGAAGTAGAGACCGATCATCCGACAGATATGACTCACGCGACACACAAAATATAAAATACTGCGATTTCTGCGACAAACCCACCCACAATACAAAGGAATGCCGCACCCTACAGAGACACAAAGACAATAGGAGAAACAGAAACGACCGATCAAACGACAGATATTCCCGCGACAGAAACAGGAACGACCGATCAAACGACAGATATTCCCAGCGACAGAAACAGGAACGACCGATCGAACGACAGATATTCACGCCACAGAAACAGGGATGACTGATCAAGCGATAGATATTCACACAATACACGCGACAGAAACAGGGATGACCGATCACACGACAGAAATAGGAACGATCGATCAGGTGACAGATATTCAAGCGACAGATATTCACGCGACAGATACAGGAATGACTATTCACGCGACAGGTACAGAAATGACCATTCACGCGACAGGTACAGAAATGACCATTCAAGAGACAGATACAGAAACGAATCACGCGATAGATACAGAAACCGCTCACGCGAAGGGCATTATAAATCAGACAGTACTACCGAAATCGAAAAGGCACTAAAGAACCTTCTGCTAAAAAACTCAGAGGAAGTCTCGCAGCAGGGCACCGCACGGGGCTCACCCCCTCGGTGCCCAGTAAACTAGAAACCCCAGCTGTAAAAAAGGCAAAAATCTCAGACAGTACTTCAAAACATTACGAACCTCCAACAATCGAACTACACACACCCGATACCGTTAAACGAAGGACAAAATTTTTTATAGACACCGGAGCCCAAGTAAACCTTATAAAAATCAGCAATGTAGCACGCCACGTTAACATAAACCGAAGCATAAAATTTGAGTTGATAGGAATAACAGACTCTAAAGCATCCACCATAGGATCGTGCCTTATCTTAATTCACGATATCCCAGTAGAGTTTCAAGTAGTCCCCGATACCTTTTCGTTCCCACAAGACGGTCTGTTTGGCGATGCCTTCTTTAATCAGACCTCAGCAGACATATTATACTCCGAAGACTGTATAGTACTTAGAAACCAAAGACTACACTTCGCGACACCCGAAGCCTTTAACGTGCCACCCAGAACTAAAGCCCAAATGCTGATCCGATTAAAAAATACAGATCTCAAAGAAGGATATATACCACAGATAACACAATATGCAGGAGTATATCTTGGAAACGCGCTAGTGCAGAATCATAAAAATACCGCGTACTTACAAGTCATTAACACTAATTCAAACCCGGTAACACTGCAAATAAGAGAAGTCGAACTACAACCCATCGAGAAAACAGCGGAGAAACCAGACATACCTACAGATGAAGTGGATTCTCAATGTATTCAGACAGAATACAGTGCAGCAATTTACACAATGACAGTAAACGAACGACTCAGAAAACTTGAAACACTCTTACGTTTAGAACATCTAAACGACGAAGAGAAGAAACACGTTTTCAAGCTAATTTCGGAGTATCCAAATCTATTTCACATAAAAGGAGACAAATTAGGCCACACGTCAGTAGCTCAACACCAAATCCACACAACCGACGATCAGCCAATCAATACAAAACAATATAGATATCCCCCAGTACACAAAACAGAAATCCAACAACAAATTCAAGATCTCTTAGAAAAGGAAATTATACAACCTTCTATTTCACCCTATAACTCACCAGTATGGATTGTTCCTAAAAAACCCGACAGTAAAGGCAACAAAAGATGGAGAATGGTAATAGACTTTAGAAAACTTAATGAAAAAACAATAAACGACGCATACCCATTACCGAACATTACAGACATACTAGACCAATTAGGCAACGCACAATATTTCTCGATATTCGACCTTGTATCAGGTTTCCATCAAATCGAAATGCACCCTCTTGATAAACAGAAAACAGCATTCTCCACACCAAATGGACATTATGAATTCAACCGCATGCCATTTGGAATTAAAAACGCGCCAGCCACATTCCAACGCGTTATGGATATCATTTTATCTGGTCTTCAAGGCACTGACTTATTTGTATATTTAGATGACATAGTAGTTTACGCGAACAGTCTAGAAGAACACGCAACGAAATTCCAGAGACTAGCAAACAGAATAACAGGCGCAGGACTTACACTACAGACAGACAAATGCGAATTTTTACGGCGAGAAATAACTTACCTTGGACACATAATAACCGAAAACGGTGTGAAACCAAACAAAAGCATAATAGAAGCAGTTCAACATTTCCCACGACCAAAAGATAAAAAGAATATTAAACAATTCTCTAGCCTCACCGGATATTATAGACGATTTATAAAAAATTACGGGAAAATTATCGCACCACTAATATTGTTACTCAAGAAAAACGTAGAATTCAAATAGGATACAGATTGCGAAACAGCATTCAATACACTTAAAGATAAACTCACGGAACAACCAATCTTTCGATATCCCGATTTCGAGAAACCGTTTACACTCACCACAGATGCATCAGATTACGCGATAGGAGCAGTACTTAGCCAAGAACATAATAACTTTAACCATCCCGTAGCATTCTATTCGAAAATCCTCAGAAAAGCCGAACAATCTTACAATCCCATGCAAAAAGAGGCGCTAGCAATTATAAGAGCAGTAGAGCACTTTAGACCGTATCTCTATGGTAAGAAATTCACACTCGTCACAGATAACAGAGCGCTGACATACCTAACACATAAAGATAAACCTCCACAACAACTGCAACGCTGGCAGACAATCTTAAACGAATACGAATTCGAAATAATACATCAACCCGGAAAACTTAACGTAATAGCAGACGCGTTATCACGAAACCCAGTATCAATAATGCCAATTAGATCAAGACGCGACATTACGGACAGCGACACAGAATCGAATAATCCACGTGAAACTAAGATACCTAAATCATTTCACCAATCGCGTACTAGACCGCTTTCCACAACGAACTCGGAATCGGATAATCCACGCGAAACTAAAAAATCTAAACAATTTCACCAACCGCGTACAAGACCACTCTCAACATCGGACTCAACATCGGGAAACCCAGCACCCAAGAAAAAGCCACAAAAGGCCCAAGAAACAAGCAACGAAATAATGGACGTACATACGCCATCAAGTTCTGGTATTAAACCAAAGCCACAAAGTGAAGATGTAACGAAAGAATACGACAAAAATATAGATAACGATAATAGGGACTCATCGTCATCCATATCGTCAGACGAAGACATGGGTAGCAAAGAATATGCACCCATAAGGCAAAATCCTGACAATGTAAATGACAAAAATCCCCTAAACTCGAATCAATGCGGTGAATCACCACCAAACGAAGATGATAAACCCGAACCGGAAAATCAACCGAGCCCGCAACCTATGGAAATCGTTCCACAATTCCGATCTCCTTCAACAAACACAAGAAAGTCTTACGCGTGGTGCTATTACGTGTGCCGACCAGAAAAACCAAAAACCGGAGAAATCATCACAGCGTGAAAAATTGTTAAGCACCACTAGGAAATATTTGGAGTCAAGTACCGACTCAGAAATAGAAACGATTCTCCACAAAATACAAAACGACGGAAATCCCTTACAAGTACCACAGGAAACCATTAAAACTAACAGTCACCCACCAACAGCGAGTGTCCAAAAGCGCACCGAAGACACAATAGGAACACATCTTGAACCCATTGAGCCGACATTCCGCTCACCGCCACACCAAGTGAAAAGTCCCGAGAACATAGACACTCCAGATGCCGACCAGGGACGCCTAGAATCAACGCGTAAAAAGACCGAGCCAATAAACCACGCGAGTCCTCAAGCCGTAGCAGGACCGAGCAAAAGTCACACACCGGAGAGACACCGACACACCGACACACACAAGGCCGACTCAAGTGCCTCCTCAAATGACGAAGCCGATGACCCAGTGCGCCAATTACCGCCTCACCGTCCCGAACAGCTGACCGTACCGAACACTAACGCGGATACAAATAAACCCATACACACTTCAAACCCTCAAGTTCGTAACACCATTGCAATCACCCGAAATCATTTCCTGATAAAGAAGGACAATATTGCATACTTTCTCCCAGCGGATTGTGCAATGGAATCTTTAACTACACAAGTATTAAAAGAAAAAGGAATTATTAACACAGACAGTCTCTTAGAACAAAAACCACACATAGGCGAAATTCTAATCACACGTCGGAAAACCAGATATTATTTCGGTATGATATGCAAAAACAAAAACACAGACACAGTAAACCCACATATTATAAAGGAATGCATTAAAATACTTTTGGAGAAATTAAAACAACTTAAAATAAATTCGTGCACTATTGCAAAAGACCCCCAAATTATCGATCAACTCCAATGGGCAGATCTAAAAACATACTTATACACACATATTTCCTAACCAGATTTATCAATCACACTTTGCGAAGGTCTATTATCCGTCCCACATGCGTCAAAAAGAAATAAAATAATGACGGAATTACACAACTCCGCAATTGGAGGCCATAGAGGAATCGAGAAAACATATAAAAGAATAGCAGCCCAATATTATTGGAAGAACATGAAAAATGACATTCAAACATTCATAAAAAATTGTTTCGATTGCCAAAGAAACAAGCTAGTTCGAGTAAAACCAAAAGCCCCAATGATAATTACAGACACACCAGCCGAACCGTTTGACAAAATAGCCATTGACATTTGTGGCCCATTGCAAGAAACAGAAACCGGATACAGATACATACTTACAATCACAGACCTTTTTAGTTGATTTTCACTAGCAATCCCTTTGAAACATCAAACTTCTGTAGAAGTAGCCAAAGCATTAGCAGAAAACATAATTTGCACTTTCGGAGCTCCAAGAGCTATATTATCAGATCAAGGTCGATGCTTCATGTCTAAAATATTCAAAGAATTCAAAAACCTTTTCCAAATTAAACACTATAACACTTCCACATATCATCCACAATCGAATGGCATCGCAGAACGAGGTCATCATACCCTAATCGAATATCTAAAACATTATATCTCTGAACACCGTGATTGGGACCAATGGCTCCCATACGCAACTTTTTCCTACAACACCAGCACTCACGATAGCACAGGATTCACCCCATACGAATTAATCTTTGGGAAAAGAGCGCGAACACCCTCAGAATTCCCACCTCCAGAAACAATACTTACATACGACGCATACCTACGCACGCTAACGGAACAATTAAAATGGGTACAAGAAAAAGCAACGGAAAAGCAAATCCAAGCTAAAGAACGAAACAAGAGATACTACGACAGACGAACAACTATACCAAACTTTGAACCAGGACAATTAGTATTTCTAATTAGAGATCATAGAAAACATAAACTCCAAAGTAATTATATAGGCCCCTATGAAATACTAGACGTGTTAGATAAAAATAACGTACGACTAAAAATCAAAGACGATGAAACGAAAATAGTACACATAGAAAAAATCAAATTGGCACATGTTGCAGATGCCTCGCATCATGTGTAAGCGAAAACACACCTCCGTACCAAATAACATCACTCTCACACAACCCAGGAATACGATCTGAAGTATTGGGTACACTACGATCATACCACACAGAGTGGACACTAATCACTCATGCAGACACACAAGGCCTAGAATAAGAACGCGAACGAATATGGGAAAATCTCGGAACCACAATAGAATTCTGCAAAACGCTAGGACCAGCCTGCCTAATTCAAGGACACCTCAAGGTATTAATAACCGGATTACGAAACACCGCGACATCGGAAACAATCTTGCGAGAACTAATCCCAGATACAGAGTCACCCAAGAAACAAAAACGAGCACCACTAGAATTCATAGGTAAAATTAACAAAGCTCTCTTTGAAACCTTAGACGCAGAAGATGCCACTAGAATAAACACACAAATTAACACACTAGCAAACAATACACAAGAAATGGCAGAAATATTTGCAAATCAAACACACATAATAAAGTCTCAATTGAAACTCGTTGATCAAAAGATACTGAAAATAGCCGATAAACTATTCAAACAAATAGGGAATGTTACATTAGCGGTACAATTAACAAATAACAATATACGAACACTTAAGCTTACACAGAAAGTAATAGAATACGCATCCGAAGTCGACGAAATGATAACACAGCTCGAAACAAATATCAACACACTTACTACAGCAATACTATTTGCAAAAACAGGTTAAATACACCCAAAACTACTAACCGCCCAACAAATACTAGACAGCGCGGAAAGTATACACAAATACCTAAGAAATATAGAATTTCCAATACCATTGGAAACTTAAGCAGCTTAATGCTTAGGAAAGGTTGGTAATTGTCTCGGCGGCCGTCTAATGTCACCGGTGTCGCGTGGCTGCTTAGGGTCAACTGGCCGAATCACGCCAAATACCGACTGTCTTCCGATTAACCGGCAAGGGCCGAATGAGTCGGTAATAAAACATTTTTGCAGCACAATGGAACGGAAAGTGTGAGCGATGCGTGGCATAATAAACATAGTAAAGAGCGTGTCATCGGTGCACTCTGGCGAGAAATCATTCTTGTTTTTTCTTTTATTATAACTATAGAGCGAAATATTGAAAGAGCCAGCAATTCTTTCCTTACCTCAAGTCAACTGCCAGGCTTTCACCCTTTTGTGGAAGGCGGAGGCAGCACGCCTGCAGCAGCGGCGCGATCAAGGATTGCGGCCGAGTCTTTCAATATTTCGTTTTATAGTTATAATAAAGAGAGAAACAAGAATTATTTCTCGCCAGAGTGCAAGAATGATAGGCTTCCCTATATTATTTATTATGCACAAATCTTTATTATATCACGCTAATATCTCGCTTATAATATCAAGCGAATCGGTTCAGCCGTTTGGGGGCTATAATTATTTTCCTCGTAGGCAAGCCCGTTTCGTTGGTAAAACCTTTCTGCACTGCACACTGGCAGGGAGGAGTGCGAGATATTAGCGTGATATAATAAAGATTTGTGCATAATAAATAATATAGGGAAACCTATCATTCTTGCACTCTGGCGAGAAATAATTCTTGTTTCTCTCTTTATTATAACTATAAAACGAACTATTGAAAGACTCGGCCGCAATCCTTGATCGCGCCGCTGCTGCAGGCGTGCTGCCTCCGCCTTCCAAAAAAGGGTGAAAGCCTGGCTGTTGACTTGAGGTAAGGAGAGAACTACTGGCTCTTTCAATATTTAGCTCTAAAGTTATAATAAAAGGAAAAACAAGAATGATTTCTCGCTAGAGTGCACCGATGACACGCTCTTTACTATGTTTATTATGCCACGCATCGCTCACACTTTCCGTTCCATTGTGCTGCAAAAATGTTTTATTACCGACTCATTCGGCCCTTGCCGGTTAATCGGAAGACTGTCGGTATTTGGCGTGATTCGGCCAGTTGACCCTAAGCAGCCACGCGACACCGGTGACATTAGACGGCCGCCGAGACAATTACCAATTTCAAAAATCGATAAATTTCCATGGTAAAAAGCCGATAGCACTTACCCGAATCACCCTGTACACATAATAACTAACCCAATCCCACAAACAAACGACAATCGAATCGAAATGATACCAATGCAAATGCTGCAATACAATGACAGAACATTATACCATAAAAACACAAATCCACAACCTTCACACCCCTTTTATCTACCACCTACATTACACTACATTCATTCACTCACAAACATTTTCTTTTTATACACATAAATAGATAAACAAAAACCACACACACATATACTCACACATACAAACATGCGAGGAAACAACAGATACGCAATCGTACGATGCCGCCTCTGTGGAAACCAAGTAGCAGTACGCGACTTACGACAACACATAGATATTTGTGTGGACGCTACCTTTGAAATGATTCGGAGGTACCCCTACCTAAATTTCATCTGCCCTTTCTGCAACCGATGGGTACAAGGAAGACATTTAGCCATACACACACAAGCATGCATGACGACATAATACGACACAACAACGGGTAAAACATTCACTACACAACAATAAACACACAATCAAATACATCCTTACATCCTCCTAAGTACCCCCTCATATCATACAATACTCACTAACCCGAATCTATATACGCATGTCTTCTTCTTCTCCGACAAAATACAGAATAATAATATAGTTCTTTCTTTTATAGCCAACAGTAAAAGACAAGCAGCCAGACACACACACAGGTACCAAGGCAAAAAAAAACACAAATACAAACACACACAGATCAACAGCAGAAGAACACACCTAACATAAACAGCAATGGACACGGAACTCGCACAATGCAACCTATGCGGCTGCGAAATTCCAAAGGAGCACCTCGAGATGCACACCGGACAATGCGCCAGGAACTATTGTTCCATAATTACGGAACAACCGACAAAACCGTTCTTGTGCCCAGTGTGCAGAACCGAAAATAAGGGGTTAGCCCTTATACAGCACATAGGCTTTTGCACCAAAAAAGCCACTATTATAAAAAACAGATACACACAACGAATTACAGAACAAACACAAAACACAACGACAACACTAACAAAGACCACTGCCACACAAACAGACTCTACACAAGATACACGAGACAAAACCGTACAAACCCCCCACATCACCCAAGCACACACTCGAACACAGCCAAATATAACTATTCCGAACAACCCTCTTCATGCAGACATAAATACAAAGGAAGAGGACACAACAACCAGGACACGCCGCAACGGAAACCCCAGGACGACAACACAAATAAGGACAAACAACAAGAGACGAACAAGGACACAACAATGAATAACGGACAACCTGAAATCCCACTGAGGAATTGGGGAATTCCCCTCCTCCAGACTCCTGGAAAATCACAGCACCTCCATTGGCACGGACTCGGAGGAATATATACGGCACAGCCATACATACACACACACACCGGAACACAACCAATAATAAAAATTACACCAAACCACAGGAAACTAAAAACAACACCACAAACACGACGGGACAGACAAAGAAACATCATAGACAGGACATACACAACACAGACAAGACGCACTAGACTATACACAAACGATACATACATGCGACAAAAGGAATTAAAAGACACACACAAACGCACACTACATATTACCAAAGAGACCCAAACACACATAAGATACAGGGACAACGCGACACAGACAGACAAGATACAATTAAAGACAATGACGGAACAAGAACTACAAACACAAATACGACAGATGAAACAGGAGCTGCAAAATAGACCCATAGACACACTCACAGACACTCTAAACAAACAACGGCTAAACAGACTGAACAAAAAAATCGAACAAAAGAACAATATTATTATTATTATTATCATTATCATTATTATTATTACCATCTCCACAAGATGGGGAAGGTAGCGGACCCTGGCTGTGTCTACTGCGACTCCCGGTCGGACAGTGTCCTCCACACTCTCTTCGAGTGTGGGAGATGGAGTTCGGAGAGGGACAGGCTGGCGGAGGGATTCGGAGACATAACTCCTGACACTATAGCTGGGGTTATGTTGAAGAGCCCCGAGGCCTGGTTGAAGGTGTCAGCCTTCACCAAGTCTGTCCTTCTCCGAAAAAAGGCTGATTTAGACGCCGGCGGGGCTTAGCCCCAGAGAAACAAAGGCGCCACCCCGAAGTATTGCCATACGGCGGTTCCGGGGTGGCTGCTAGGAGCCCAAGGAGGGGGGTTTAGTGGGTAGGCCCGGGTCTGTTTTACGGCCCGGGAGAGTCCCACACACGGGGAGGAGCGCAAGCCCTCCCTACGGTGCGTAATGCATTCCCCCCTCCTTAAAAAAAAAAAAAAAAAAAAAATTGTTCCTATTAGCTATTAAGTACACACACGCAAGACACAAACACCTTTTTATAACATTTTATTAGGCTACAAACACATATATATATACACACACAAACATACACCTATCTTTTGTACTATTTTTGTTATATTGCTTCGCTTCATCAAAATATATTTTATAATCAGAACAGGTAATTTACATTCTTTAAAAAAAACACACATAACCATCGATTAGCCAAATCCCACTGAGCCATACAAGCAAATATGGACCACAACGAGGACCACCAAACCAACCACAACCAGGATTACCACCAAACCAACCAGGATCACCGAACTCACCAAGCTACCATCAACCTCACCACGACCACCACACCATCAGGACAACATCCACACATAAGCCCAATCATCGGTCCCACCCACAAACTACCCATATTATACACTCCCCAATATTGGCCCGGAGTGCCAAAATTTTTGTAAGGGGGGGAGTGTAACGCACCGTAAGGGTTCCAGGAAGCCTGACGCCTAGGACCCTTATCGCGCCCCCACTCCAGCGGCTAGCGACAACCAGGGCGCTGGCCCAAGGGACCGTCGCCAGTCGCGGACCCACCGAAAGTCAGTCTCTCTCTGTAACTCCGACAATAAAGTGCAACACCTCCTTCATCACACCTTCTCGCTCGCCTAGCCAAGACCCAGCGGGGTCTTTCCTGCACTTGGTGACTTCCTCCCCGGCCACCATCCGCGGCAAGGCCCAGCGCACGTAGGCAAGGGCAGGCGTAGGCTCCGGAGTAGAGGGGAGCATTTCCTCCCCTCCCCGCGCGCGTTTCCAACGCCTAAGGAAGCAGTAGGACCCCAGAGTAGAGGGGAGGATTTTCCGCTGCGCGCGCTTCTAAAACCTAGGGAAGGAGAAGGGCCCCGGAGTAGAAGGGAGCGTTTTCCCTTGAGCGCGCCTCCAAGACTCTAGGGAGGGAGCAAGGCCCCGTCGACGTGTGCCAATAGGAAAATTCCAAGGGCCCGCGTAGTTTTAGCGACCACCCGATTGGCCCTTGGTCACGTGCGAAAGCGTAGGGAGCCCTTCGAGAGGCTCTCGGGCTCCTGATCGAGGAGCGGATGGAACTTCCTAAGCAACCGCCAAAGAAGCATCTTGTATTTTGCATTTAAATAGTTCTCGAAATAAACCTCGGAATTCATTCATTATAGAACACAGTCGTATTTATTTGAGAGACAGCAACATTCAAATTCACCTCCCGCGAGCCGGGTGCGCAGCATCCCACGGGCACACGGGCCCACCTTCAGGCCTTCGCAAGGCTGGCCACGCAACACTGCAGACGAGTGTCGGACGGCCGACTTTTCGGTTTTCGGTTATCGGCATGCGAAGAAAACGGGCGTAGTGCCGCGACGTGCATCGCATCACACGCTGACAAACGAAAAAGGACTGCCTTTTCGTCTGACGGTCGCCTGGCGCTCGCCTGCGGGGGCATTAACCTGTAGCTCTGCCATGCGTGGTTATGTGTCACAATGGTTATGTGACACAGTCCAATGTTATTATTTTATTAGGGATCCACAGGTTTATTGGATTAATAAAAGAACATGTTGTCCTTGTTCCTGTTCCTGTATCCTGTGATTATATATAAAATACAGTATATAGGAAATATGAAGTGTGTAGTTCGGGGTAAACGTCGAAGTTTATTTGACAGTGTATAAGGATATGCAATTGTTCAATTAATTGCAAGTAAAGATACTAAGTCAATCGGACAATAATTCAGACCTTCAAATTTTCATTTACACTAGCGTTATCCTCATATTGCGTCAAACATTGGAGAGGCAAAATTGGAATGTGTACATTAGTCATGATTCGCTGTACCTAAGCTGTCAAGTGTGTAATCGATGAAGGGCACAACCTAAATTTGATAAGCAAGTCCTGATTACTATGTACGCTTCATCGATTACGCACTTGACAGTTTAGATAAAGCGAATCATGACCTAAGTACACATTCCAATTTTGCCTCTCCAACGTTTGACGTATATGAGGATAACGCTAGAGTAGATGATTGTAATTTGAGGGTCTGAATTATTGTTTGATTGGCTTAGTATCTTTACAACTAATTGAAAGATATGCTTATACGCAGTCAACCTTTGACGTCCTGACTATCAAGGGTATAGTTCAAAGAGCACACAACCTATGGTACTAGAATGAAGTAATAAGAAAGCAACGATTACCAATTATATGTAGTTTAGGCGTGTACTAGCTATTGGTAATCAGTACGAGTGCTTATCATACTTCAGGACTTTAGGTTTTGTGTTGAGCTACACCTGACAGTCACAATACATAAAAATTGGCAAATTTAAGGGGTTCTTGGGAGCTAGGAACTCGATCAAGCGAATTATGCACTACATACTTTCCAATTTTGTCGCTCTAAAGTTTGACGTGTTATGAGGATAGAGCTTGTGTACTTAATATATTTTGTAAAGTGTTGGGTCTAATCAATTGCAATGTGAAGGTATGCTAGCCACTGGCAATTAGTGTTTGCTTACCAAATTTCAGCTCTTTAATACGAATGAATCATGAATGTTTACAGTAGTTTCAAAATTTTGGTTCTAAGGTTCAAACTGTAAGAAAAAGCTTAAAAATATGCTTGACCAAAAAGGCGTGAAATCACCCCAAAAAACATTAAAATGTAAAAAATAGCGCCAAGTAGTTTAGTCCCTCACAAAAATATATTTCTAACTATCAAACCTACCACCTATACCCCTACTGGACCAAAAATATAATTGATATCATTGGAAATAGAAAGCCAAGTCTTTATTCAAACACGAACCCGAAAAAGATCTTGCCTCACAAAAAAACGTGTGCCGCATTCCGCAAATGCCCCACAAAAATTATAATTATCAAAGAAACCGCAATACTTGGCCCGCCCGGTTCTTCACAAATCCATTTGTGTGTTGACTTGGAACTCGATTTGTCAAGAACTGGGCGGGCCAAGTATTGCGGTTTCTTTGATAATTATAATTTTTGTGGGGCATTTGCGGAATACGGCAAACGTTTTTTTGTGAGGCAAGATCTTTTTCGGGTTCGTGTTTGAATAATGACTTGGCTTTCTATTTCCAATGATATCAATTATATTTTTGGTCCAGTAGGGGTATAGGTGGTAGGTTTGATAGTTAGAAATATATTTTTGTGAGGGACTAAACTACTTGGCGCTGTTTTTTACATTTTAATGTTTTGGGTCATTATATGTTAACTAATGTTATAAAAGCATACTTTCTGTAAAATCATCTTTTGACAAAGTGTCATCAATATTCAGACAGCGAAGAAATAATAAATATTATCAGCCATGATGGCGGAGGTCATTACAAATATGTGGATGCTATACGCGTCATTAATATTTTTGGAAAATATATATGCTGTAATGCAAAATTATTAAAATACATGCAACTTCATGCGAAATAATATTAGGCTAAATATAATGTAATGCAACTATCGCATTCAAAGCATCTAAGTACAAATTCTTGCGAACATTTTGGCATACATTCCAATTCAAAACAATCGTGACAACTTTCTCAAAATCATTAATAATGTTGGGGAGGCATCTTTGGCCCACAGTACGATGGCACACATTCAATATGGCACACATCAATAGGGTGTAACGGAGCGGACAGGCCCCGTTCCCAAAGAGCATTCGTCACTCGCTCCTACACGCGCCGCTGCGAAGCGCGCTCGCTCTATCGAACAGCCGTCGCTCCAAGGAGAACCCAATACACTGACTTAGCGAATTCTAACTCGCCTTCGGGCACCGAGTCTTCTGCAGAGAAAAGGCAGACATAGGAGCCTCGAGGAGTAAGGAGCCAAGCTCAATCGGATGTAGGTCGCATCGGGCCGATGAGCACTGTGGAGCGTGAGGCAGCCGCCCGAGGAACGCGACATTCCACGGAAAAGCGGGTGAGCGGGCCGAAGCACAGTCCGGATCACAGTATAGACATAACCAGTAGGGTCACTCGGCGAAATAGGTGAAGCCGATTTCAGTAGGCTGATGGCTCTGGTTGCCGGTCTGCCACCAGGGGCGCGCCACTCTAATTCGGACGAGGTGAGGAAGCGGGGTGATGCGGGGCGAGCCATCAGAGTGAGGGTAAGGGGCCGAGCGGGGCGATGCGGGGCGAGCCATCAGAGTGACAGCAAGGGGACAGACTAACCACACCACCGGTACCTAGTGGAGCCATCTGAACCAACCTGGCAGCTCACGGAGCGCAGCCAACTCGGCTTCACCGAGATCAAAGGCACCGACGCCGAGTGACCCTACTGGTTATGTCTATACTGTGGTCCGGATAGTTGTCGAAGATACAAGGGGATAGATCGGCAACCGTACCGGCGACTCCTGTCTTACCGACGAGGTCTAGACGCACGACCGAGAATCCTAGGCGCGGTAGGCGGCTCGATCGCTCCTCGAGACGGCGTGGTACCAAGGGACGGAGGAGCGAGGGGGCGCGCGGGGCGGCGAAATTAGGGGACGCGTGCGAGCTCGTCACTCTTGTTGCGACTACCGAAGCGCGAGCGTGCCTTTCGTCTAGCCTCAAGTTATCTAAAGCGATTTAGAAGTTTCACCGAGCGAGTGACGAGTGGAAAAGGAAGTGTTTCCGGAATCAGCTGATCTGCCTCGCGAGCAGATAAATTAGGTCTCGTCCGCGGGGCCTGGCGCCCATTCGCGAATTTCAGGTTGCCAGGGAGCCGACGAGCAGCTGAGCCGAGCTTTTATGCAGCGAGGACTTCCACGGGCCGATATCACGGCCGGCCGCTGGGAAATCCCCCTCATAAGGGCACACATCAATATAGCACACAATAGAATGGCACACATGCATTTTTGCACACATGCAATATGGCACACGTGCAATATGGCACACGTGCAATAGGGCACACATCAATATGGCACACATGCAATATGGCACACATCAATATGGCACACTATGCAATATTTAAATTCTAGTTACAATTTGTCAGATTTGCAATATGGCCCACATGGAGTATGGCACACATGCAATATTTAAATTCTAGTTACAATTTGTCAGATTTGCAATATGGCCCACATGGAGTATGGCACACATGCAATATTTAAATTCTAGTTACAATTTGTCAGATTTGCAATATGGCCCACATGGAGTATGGCACACATGCAATATTTAAATTCTAGTTACAATTTGTCAGATTTGCAATATGGCCCACATGGAGTATGGCACACATGCAATATTTAAATTCTAGTTAAGTTTGGCATACATGCAATGTGACACAAATGCGATATTTAAAAAAATATTGATAAAATGATACATCAGGGTGATTCTCAACATGTTCGACAGCCGGGAATCGGCGATTGTTTATGCAAAAACAAACCGAAGAGTTTGATACCATTTTGCAAAATTCGATTTAGTTTGTTAGTTATGGCTGTTTGAAAAATCGACGAATACGGGGTAGGATTCATCCCTTGCGAACTAAAGGCCGTTTCCCGTTTCTCGATATCTAACGCGGTTGCTGAATTATGATTTTTTAAAAAAGAGCCAACCGTTTCTTGCTGCTGCAAGGCTGCGTGACACCATAAAGCTTCGGCCGAAATCCTACCTGCAGCGCCGCCTAGTTATTGGTATGCCAAACTGTCATTTCACACCCTCTTGCAAGCTCTGGCCGGTTTCGACCACTAGCACCAGCCAACCCGTTCTTATCTGCTGTTCGAGAAGCTGTTTGAGAAATCTGGATAGGCCGGGGAAATATAAATGTAGTCGTGTAAGAATGTATGGAAAAGTTAACAAGGTTATTATTTGTGGAATACCTGTGGTGAGATGGTGATACACAGGAAAAGAAAATGGAGGACGCGACTACAATAGCGTCCCCGGCATCCGGCTCGAAGGACCAAAAAATGTTCGAGAAGCTGTTTGAGAAATCTGGATAGGCCGGGGAAATATAAATGTAGTCGTGTAAGAATGTATGGAAATGTTAACAAGGTTATTATTTGTGGAATACCTGTGGTGAGATGGTGAGACACAGGATGGTCTGATGCAACAAGTGGCCACGAGGCCAATAACAAAGGGTCGGTTGGTGAGACTGAGTTATGTAGTATTTACAATATTTACAGTGAGTACGTAATGTCTAATGTACACATGAGACCTAATACTGGTAATCTATGACGAGTGCAGTGTAGCGAGACCTGACTAAAGCTACTGAGGAACTTAAATTCAAAAACTCTATCTAACACGTGCTGACAACTCAAGATCAAGAATAACTATGACGATCCGAGAAGAACAGGGGCGAGTCCTTGGGAAAGAGCCCCTGCGCCCCCAGGGGTGCGCCGCGAGGATCGAGTACCTGAGGCTAAACTGAACATTTGATTAGTCGCCCTTAAAAGTAGACGCCCTCTGTCCCTGCGGCAGGCGGAAGTTACTGGAATGTATCTTGACTTATCTAAGAGTAACTAAGTCTCATCTTTTGACTAGAATTGGTATCTAATTACTAAACATTCCGCCCGCCATCTGCAACGGCGTTGATGATCTTCGTCGTGAGTCCACATCGTTCTAAAGTTGATGAGTTCCATCGTGAGTCCACATAGTTATTTCGTTGATGATTGTCCATTGGGATTGACTGGCAGCGCAGCGAGTTTCGAGATCGGTCTGGTCAGGGTTGAGGTTGCCGTCTTCAATGTAACTACTCGAGTGAGACCGTCCTTCCCAGGGTGGAGGTTGATACGTGCCTACATTTCGGCACGTAACTTTCCGGGAATTAACGTCGCAAACAGGATGTTCTCACAAACGAAACGCCGACTTGGTGCGGAACAAAATCCTGGAACCGCGAGTCGCTTATTTGCACCGGATGTGCAGTCTCCAATCACTTCCACCGACGGCGAGAGAAAACCGAGACTCCTGATTCATGCAGAATCCATGGGAACGCGTTAAAACCCTGTGCTATCGATTATGTTCACCCATTGATTGGACGATTATTGTCTCAGTCCCAAGTCAACACCCCTGTCCACCCGGGGACCCACAAACAGCGGTATTAACAAGCGACAACAAAAATCATATAGTCTATGCAAGGCGATACATAAGATTGCTAGTGTTCATCCTAGGGTAATTGCGCGAACGAATGTATCAAATAGGAGAGCGATAGAATTGGTAAGGATAGAGTATGCGAATGTGTGAAGACGCTCGCGATGCACTCGGGGCGGATGTGTAAGAATGCTGGCAATGCGTCTGGAGCGAGAATGAGCGCTCCTGGAAACCCAGAAAACCAGGAGGAATTCACTCTATGTAAAGCAGTCGCATCGAGCGCTACGTATGTCCGCGGTCTCTTATTAGAGCATAGTTGCACTTCAACTATTAAGTGAGTGCAAAGACTTGACTCCGCGTTACATTTCAGTTTCTGTTCACTATCCAGTTATAGCGTAAACTATTCGATCACTATATTCTTTTTCTTAATTATGCATATGTTACGAGCCGAGGTTCAAGTCGGCGAGGTTTCTAAATGTAAAACCTACTTCTGAGCAATCTAGCCTTTTTGGCGATTTTTAATGATTTTACTGTAAGTGAAATCAGGAGCCTCGGATTAATATAACGGCCAACCAGCACTGGGGTATGACTAACCGTCAGTGGTGTGGGAACGCTCGTCAGCTCTATAGATTGCACTTTGACTCTAATCCTTGATCGACTAAAGAAATAACTAAATTTGATCAAGGGTAACGCGCTCCAAGCTTCGGATTAATATAACGGCCAACCAGCACTGGGGTATGACTAACCGTCAGTGGTGTGGAAACGCTCGTCAGCTTCGAGGATAACGTGGAGGTTTCTCAATGCCTCTTTCGTGAAGTTAAATAATTGATTGCTCAGATGACTCGCCTGGGTTATGTCTCAAGCGGCAAAGACTACCAAGTGTTCCATGATGTTCCCTTGGTATGTTTCTTCAGTTAATAGTTAAGAGAGATGTGGATGGGCTGTTTAAAATGAGTTTTAGGAATCTTTGACTTTAGATGTAAAAATAAAGATATATATATTGTTACACTTTATAATCCGCTTTGGTACAATATCTTTGGTTTTGAGCGCGATGAACTTAATAGTTAAGTTGGCTCGTTACACGTCACGAGTTAAACGGGGATGCGGTGAACAATTACTTGCCTAACAGTCGCGGTATATGGCTGAACTGTACGGTTGAATGAAACGGTTTCGAAGGAGTACTAATGCTCTATCTAATCCACGTCCACGCACTATGCTTACTGAGATACAACGGGCAGAGATACGTCTTGCTCGAAGGATTCTACTGAAGTCCGCTTTTCCTCCAGAAAATCAGGGTTTATATACTCCAGAAGTCCCGAAATTCCAGGAAAAAGTAGCAAGAGTGGGAACGTGAGTGAACTAGTTTTGAATGTGTGAGTGTGAAATCCTAGATGCACGCAAATGCACGCAGCTGTAGGACTGCCTCCCCTATGAAGAAGTCAAGGGTCGGAGCGATAACGCATGAAAGGGACGGTCGAACGGTCGAGTTTAAGACTCGAACATTACGCAAGGGAAGAATTCGAGAGGAACGAAAGCGGAGGTGATTTATAATGGGTGTTTCAAAAAGAAAAGACATCAGATTCGCGCTGAGGATGTAACACCTCCCCACCAAGAATGAACATCGCGCTATTCGCGATGCTTCATCAAAAGAGAATCAGACGAATTTTCTTTTGTACAAATGATAAGGGTTCGGAGTGAATGTACCTGAGGGTGACAGAATGAGAGCGAGGGGGGGGGGGCCTAGTGGGGCGAAGTCTTCAGGTGTGGTGCAGGTCGGACGATGCGTTGTCAGGGGTAGAAGATGTAGCCAGGCGAGTCGGTGGTTGTAGTCTGGGTTAGCGGAGGTACGGATCCAGGTTCAGGAGCGATAGTTGAGTGAGTGGGCCAGAAACTTCAATGTTCCGCACCACAATCCTGGTTGGATGGAAGTAAGCTTCCATCGATTGGTTGTGCTGTTCGACGTATAGAAAGTGTCTTCGGAGACTTTCTCGGCACTCCGCGCACTGGATTACTGGGCGTAGTGCGCGGAAGATATATTCTCCGCAGTTGTCGCAGGCGAATGGATCCCGGTGGATGAAGTACCAGAAATGAGACTCGCAGGGGTCGAATCCAGCCGGTTGTTGTAGGTGGGTGTAGTACCCATGGCGCAAGGCGCGGTCGTCGTCGTGGATGTAGGCGACCCCGGTCCCACAAGTAGACGTCAAGAAGTAATATTCGAGACGTTGGTTGAGAGACGGCGTGGTGGATCTCGGTATGTGTGAGGATGTCTCGTTTTGGCGTGGAGTCATCTTGGAGATAGTCGGAGACAGAATGACTTGGCGTGGTGTTTGCGGGGCCTTATATGTGGATTTGGAGTCCGTGTAGGGAGGGATTAGCCTCTTGAAGGAAACCTCCTTCAAGTCCCTCGAGACATTTTTTTGATGGTGATTGGGTGGAGGTTTCGGAAACCCTCCCCTGGCGTGAAGAGTTTTACGGTGACGTCATCGAGGATGACGATATCCTGGGTGTTGTAGTGCGGGAGGGAGAAGGGTGGAGGTGGTCCATCCTTCGTTCCAACGGTCCTAGATGCGGTGGAGGTTACCCTCGTGTGGACCGCCTTTCCCAGTAGAAAATGGCCCATCCTGGGGATGAAACGGAAGGCGGAGACTCGCCTTCCGAAGCGGGCTTCGGTCTCCCAGGCCCCTTGCTGCTGGGTCTTGTCGGCTTGGCACGAAAATGTGCGCGTTCCTTCGCAGGACTCACACTGGGTACCCCTTGAAATTCTCATTTTTCGGCAGGACGAAAATACTGAGACTGACCTCGGACAACGCATCGCTCCTACTTATATCCCTGGGACTTGACTTAAACTATAGCAAGACTAGGTTTTAAGGATACGCCCTCAGAAAGAGTAGGTGTTGGTTCCTCCCTTTCTTGGGGTTTAGAGTAAAGAATCGGGATTACTTCGATCGGTGTAGCGGTAGTCCTACGTTTTCGGCGCTTAATAAAAATATATGCTATGAGAATTACAATGCTAGTGAAGATAATTACAGAGGTGGTTGAGTAGTAAGAATACATATGAAAGGTTTGACGATGGTGTCCTTGCAATATTTTCGCTTGATTTTCAATTTCTTTTAAGGGGGTGGGAAAAGTATCTAAATTCCACGAAGTTAGATTAGACCTGGTTATGTTTAATAATTCTAGGGCTTCCTTGTGATGATGGTCGAACTGGGTTTTTACAAAACTGAGGTTTAAGGAAGTAGTGGGTTTATAAGAATGATTAATGACTGAACTAATAGTTTTGGTTGCCGTCAACTGAGTGGAGTCGGTGATAATGGAACAACCACTACCAATCTCAATTAAACCTGTCCCAAATAAGTATTCCATGTCCGTTGCTCGACCACTGCATAAAATTCGAATCTTTTCCTTATGTTGAGCAAAGTATAAACAAGTGATATGTTTGGATAAAGGTTGCCAGTAGATCCCGGGCCAAGAAAGTATTTTAATATTGCAACTGCTCCATGAGTGAGATACTGGGTCGAGCAACAATTGGATTACGCAAGTGGGTTGCGCCTCAATTCTTACTAACGGTAAATTGGCTTCTCCTATTAATGAGCCATGTGAATGGTAAGCCTTATCGATATAGTTTTCGGATGGAACAAAATAACTTCTTCTATCTAAAGAGATTCCAACATATTGTGCTTCGGGTACTACGTAAGCGGCGACGGATTTATTTCCAAGAAATTGTGAAGACGGGGCAGGATAGACTTTATAGAGATTAAACCTGGCTCGGTCTAAAAGCGGGAAATTGATTTCGAGGATGATTTTTCCATCCTTGAGTATTAAGTGAAGTGTTGAAATTTTCTCGATGTGTTGAGCCATTAATTTCTGGTTAGATAAAGGGAACTCAAAAGGGGTAGTATCTCTGAGGTCCTGAGCGGCCGCCACAAGTTGCTTGGGAGATAGGAAAATAGGATGAAGCATGCCCTGCTTTGCAAAAAGAATGGCGTCGGTAATAAGAATTAGATCTCTCTCATATTCAGTAAATGCGTGACGTAAATGGTAATCCCATTCGCTCATTGCGAATTCAAAGGAATCTCTGGCTCCTTGTTCCTCTTTCGCTTTAAACTGTTTTGAAAATATAATAGAATAGTTAATCGCCTTTTGGATTTGTTCCTCGACTTTAAAGAATTCTTGTTGGGTATTTTTAAATTGAGATCTCATAACAAAAGTTTGGTTTTCTAAAAGTTTGGCCATTTCTTTTTGATCCGCATACAAGCGATCTATTTCTTTATTGTAATAATCTGCATCATCCTCGGTTAGAACGCCGAAGAGGGATTTCTGTATGCTACCAATAATTTTTAATGGTGCGTTACGTTTATTTTTAATCTTTGGGCTGGAACTGGGCTGAAGGGAAGCTTCAATCATATCTCGATAGCGCAAGGTCGTGTTTAGACGACTGTACCATTCCTCTGCTCGGTAATACACTTGACAATTTGGGTGAGCTAATTTAGCGTCAACACATAATCTTTGCGCAAGCGTTAACTGATATTCAATGTCTGGTTGATGAGAAAGAAATTCGTGTAAGTTGATAGCGGTTACCAATTTCCGTTGTAACGAATAAAATTTACTGTCCTGCATCTGTTCGTAGAATACTCCGGTGTTGTGCACGAATTGAGTAATGTTGTATTCGACTGCCTGAGCGGTAGAAATGAGGCAGGCTAGAAAAGCGAATACTCGAACCAAGATAGCCATGGCGGAAACCTATAATAGAAATAGAATGTTTTCAACTTTCCATGTGAGCAATTTTTAGCTTGTCTGCAAGCTTAACAAGAATTTTTCCATCAGGTTTCTTTAGTGCTATGTTGTTTTGATCTGTGACGTTAATGACTTCAAACGGGCCGATATAATGAGGATCGAATTTACTGAGTCGCGGTTCTTTGAGTACGTAAGCAAGATCGCCAACTTTGAAAGTGACGGGATTTGCGTGTTTATCATAAATCCGTTTTGAACGATGCTTTGCGGAATTTAAATTATTTGTGGCAGTATCTCTGATGGAATCCAGGCGTTTGACGAGATCGATCATATAAGAATCGTAAGTCTCCAATTCTTCTCCGGTGGGAAATGCGGATGGTAGTCGGGTTAGTTTTCCAAAAACTAGCTCGTATGGGGTGAAATTGGTGGCTTCATGTACAGATGTATTATATGAGAGCATTGCGAATGGTATTAAACTGTCCCAATCTTCGTAACTCTCCATGTAATGTTTGAGATACTCGGTTAAGACAATGTGACTCCTTTCTAGTGCTCCATTGGTTTGCGGGCGATATCCAGAGGTGGTTACTTGTTTTATCTTGAATGTTTCGGCCAGTTGATGTAGTATCTTTCCGATAAAGCTGCTTCCTCTGTCTGTCAAGATGGCTTTCGGGGCTCCATAAATAGCAATAAAATTCCGAGTGAAGGCGTCGGCTATGGTGGTGGCACGGATGTCAGGTATAGGCACCGCCAGGCAATATTTTGTAAGGTTATCTTGCATGGTGAGGATATGTCTATTACCATTAGGAGACTCTGGTAGAGGCCCAACCGTGTCAAGGGAAATCTTTTCAAAGGGTTCAGAAGGGGTATCGGTGATAAGCATTGGCTGACAGGTTTTCAATCTAACTAATTTTTGTTCTTGGCAACTGGTACATTTACGGATGAAGTTTTGGATTTCTGTTCTCATTTCAGGCCAAAAATAAAAGGGGCGTAAACGTTTGTAAGTTTTGGTAACTCCCTTATGACCTCCTATAAGACTGCTATGAGCTTCTTCTATTAGGGGCTGTCTGATTTCGATTGTTGGTATTGAGGCGCTTGTAGTGCAAATGGTAATGTGAAAGTCAGAGTTGTTGAAAGCTTGGGTTATTAATTCTCCGAATTCTTTATGTGAAATGTGGTCATGACCATCTTTAACGGCAGATATTCTGAACGTCGTAATTCGTTGTCTTTGTAAAGTATGTTTTAGTTCTCGGAGAGCAGTGCTGATATTTTCTTTGGTTAACTGTTCATAGAAGTGTTGGACTGCGAAGATACTGATTATTCTTTTATCATTGTGGGTGGAAACCTTGACTTGGCCTTTCTGTGGTTTTTCTAGTTTAAGTTGATCAAGATCTAGATATTCCATTTCTTGTAGGATTTGGGTGACTTGAGTATTGGAATTACAGTCAGCTGGGATAAAATGTGCGTATTGTCCCTTGCGAGCTAAAAGAGGACTGGTAGAAAAAGTCAGCTGGAAGTTATTTCTCCGGGTTCGACTCTCACTATCTGTATCCGTGTCTTTGTCACTCGACATGGCACACTTTTGGAGGTCTAGTAGGGTGTCTGAAATTCTAGTGGGTGTGGCGGGTGGGTTTAAGTTATGGGGTGCAGGCTGAACGGGTATGAGGGGTTCAGGTAGTGGAAGCGCCTGGTCAGTGTCATCCGAGGGTAAAGAAGCCTGTCGTATGGTAGTATCGGAGTGATTGTAAATTTCCGTGTCTCCGGACTGCTCAGAAGGGGCAAGGGTAGAGTTACCGGATGGTTCAATGAAAGACATTAAATCACTCGGCGCTGCATTGCTTCCATGTGAGGACTCAAGGTTAGCGGGGCGATTTTCGGGTAGAAAATTCTCCGCGCTTGGAAAGAAACTCGGCTTGAAAGGATATCGACGGGGTTGCTTTTCTCCTGAACTGCTCTCATCTGTTTCCCTGTCTGAGTGTCGGACTAACGGTCTTTTTGATCTGTCTCGTTTTAATTGTTTGATGCGACTTCCAATGCCTTCCGGGTATGCCGGTTTAGGTGCCAAATGAGATTTAAAAACTGGATCGATTAATTCTTTAGGAATTAAGGGTAAACAGGGGACTGGATTTCGAGAGAGAGCGTCGGCATTAACGTTTAGTTTTCCGTCTTTATGGAGTACGCGGTAATCGTATTCTAACAGTCGGAGTTTCCATTTCGTCAAACGGGATGTCGGGTCTGCTACTTTATGCAACCAAACTAAAGGCCTGTGATCGGTAACCAGGGTGAAAGTTGTGCCGTAAATGTAAGGTTGAAAGTATTGAACTGCGTAGACCATGCTAAGACATTCCCTTTCAGTGGGAGAATATTTTTGCTCTGCTTTATTTAATGTATGTGAGGCGTATGCTACCGGGAGGTCTTTTCCTATTTCGCCTTGACTGAGAATGGCTCCAACTGCGTATTCTGACGCATCGGTAGTTACGATAAAAGGTTTTGAGAAATCGGGATATTGTAAAATTGGTTGTTCGCACAATTCTTTCCTTAATTCTTCGAAGCTCTTTTGTTGTTCTTCGGACCATTTGAATCTAATTGCTTTTCCTAATAGAGTGACTAAGGGTTTTGTTTTGGATGAGAAATTTTCTATGAATCGACGATAATATCCTGCTAAACCAAGAAATTGGCGGATAGCTTTCTGATTCGTAGGAACTGGGAATTCCTTGACTGCTTGTAACTTTTTAGGATCCGGGAGAACTCCTTCTTCCGAAAGAATGTGTCCTAAGTATGTTACTTCTTTACGAAGGAATTGACACTTGCTGGTTTGTAGAGTTAGACCATTTTCTCGGAGTCTTTGCATTAATTTACGGATTTTAATTTCGTGTTCTCTCAGTGAAGATGAAAATACTACTATGTCATCTAAATAAACAAAGAGCTCGGTTCCTTGTAATCCGGTAAGAACTTGGTTCATTAAGCGTTGGAAAGTGGGCGGTGCGTTTTTGAGACCGAAGAGCATGCGGGAAAATTCATAGTGACCAGAGGGAGTGGTGAAAGCGGTCTTGGCGCGGTCCTTAGAGTTCATTTCTATCTGGTGGAAACCATTGGCTAAGTCAAAGATGGAGAAATACTTCGCCGCGCCTAGTTTATCTAAGATTTCTGTTATCTGTGGTAAAAGGAACTTGTCGCTAACTGTTTTTTCATTAAGGGCCCTAAAATCAATCACCATACGCCAACGCTTATTACCTTGGGCGTCTGCCTTTTTAGGGACTATCCATAAAGGAGAATTATAGGGGGAATGGGACGGTTGAATAATACCTTGTTCTAGGAGGGCCTTTACCTGTGAGTCGATTTCTGCCTTATGCACGGCCGGATACCTATACTGACGGGTATTTATAGGTATGTCGTCCGTAGTATAAATGGAGTGTTGAAAGTCGGGAGCTCTGTCTAAATTGTCGCCAGGTATGTAGAAGCGGTCGGGGAATTCATCATCCAGTTGGAGCACGTGTTGTTTTTCTCCGTAATTAAGATGATCTAGCTCCAGTATTTTCTTGATTGCCTTCCTTCGTTCTACTGGTGAGGTGATTTTGGGTGGCGGGTTTCGTAAATAGGGTTCTTCTTCAGATGAGTAAATGGTATCGTACGGGTAGATTTCTTGTGGAGGCAGATTGATTTCTACCTCTTCGTCATTGGTATTAGTAACCATGATGTGGCAAGTACCATCGTTGTTGGTTACAGCGGCTTCACCGAGAAATACGTCTTGACGAGTTTTGATACGTGGGAGATAGCCCTCTCTTGTATTGGTATTGACTAGTCGGACAGCGATTTGTTGACGGGTCCGACCGGGAATAATATGACGAGTGGAATTTCCAGTGGGTACTTCAATTTCATTAAGATCCTGGTAGTTAACGAAACGGATCGGTCTAGTTGGCTTGTCTTTGAGCACGAGAGTTTTGTGGTAGTAAGAGATCTCTGCTTCTTCTTGGAGTAAGAAGGGGCTGCCTAGTAACCCGTGGGCAGGCAATTGTAAATTTTTAATTACGTAGAATAAGCAGTTGGTGTCTTCAAGTTGTAGCACGACGGATCCTATGGTGAGAATCGGGACCGAAGCAACTCCATATATTCGATTTCTTCAGGGGAGATCGAGACTTGTTGTAAATTAAGAGAATCAAAGGTGATTAAGTTTATCGATGCTCCGCCATCGATCAGGAATTCTCCGATTCCATTTCGTAGTTCCGGTATCTTGACGCGGATTTTAGGGATCGGTGCTTCGTGGACGATCAGTCGCACATTTTTCACTGGTTGCTGTTGAACCGGACGTGCTTGGGGCGATTTTGGTTGGGAACGTTCACCTGACCGCCTGCTCGGTGAACGTTTTCAAAGTTTAAATGCTTCTCATTAAATTCTAACTTATTATCGTTGCTCGGTTGAGCCAACGAACTACCCGGATGAGCATAGGTGCTATCCACCGGGGCGTGATTTTGTTGTTCCTTAAAGTTAACTTTCTTGCCATCGTAGCCTTTGTGCGCACAAGTGCAGCACTTATGGCCCTCGTGGTTTTCGGCCCTTTCCTGTATGTCTGGCAGCCATGGATGTCGTTCGAGATGAGGGGGAGGGAAATTTACGACGCCCTGGGCCCCAGGCCGGTCCGTCCTCTCGAGTGCGAAGGCGGTAGGTCCTCGGTAACCGCGGGGGTCTTCCGTCCCAGATGTATTCCGAGACCCATTGTTTTGGCGCCATTGAGGATTTGGTGACCGTTGTTGAGTATTACGTGCTCCGTCGTAATGATTATTATGACTATTATTGTCCTGATTGTACCTCTCGTAGGTCTCACTCAGGTTCCGGCTTATATATGTTACTTCTTCAAAAGCATCTTCGAGGCTGTCGAATTTCCTCGGGTCAAGTCTCGATGAATACCTCATTGGTAACCCGCTTACGAATCGTTGGACGATTTGTTTCTCCACGTATTTCTTCATTTCGTCCTTATTTCCATCGTAATCTTCACTGATGGCCGCGCGAGTATTATGGAAGAGATGCCTAGTGCGATCTATGAAACCGCGCACGCTTTCTTCCCGTCCGATTCGTAGATTTAAAACGTCCGCTTGGAAGGACATGAGACTCCTACCCGGCGCGAAGCACTTCTTTAGATATTGCAACAAAGTTTCCACGCTAGTAAACTTCTTGCCATCTGCGGCTTCTCTGGCTGGCCCAGTTAATTTCGTAAGGATCACACTAACATACTTTAAACTCATAGATTCCGGTAGATAGATTAGCCCATCCTCTACGCATTGAACGAAGTTTCTTAATTCTTGCGACTTTCCACTAAATACAGGGATTCCCTGAGCTAACTGCTGTAGCGTTGAGAATATCTTCATATTATTCATCATTGTGGCTAAGTCAGCATCAGAAGGCCTGGCTTCAGTCATGATGAAAAAGGATTCGAACTTTAATATAAGGACTTAAAAGGGAACAATGATATTCACTAGTGAGATACACACTTTGAATGTGAATATCCCACCGCTGTCACCAATTTGTTACGAGCCGAGGTTCAAGTCGGCGAGGTTTCTAAATGTAAAACCTACTTCTGAGCAATCTAGCCTTTTTGGCGATTTTTAATGATTTTACTGTAAGTGAAATCAGGAGCCTCGGATTAATATAACGGCCAACCAGCACTGGGGTATGACTAACCGTCAGTGGTGTGGGAACGCTCGTCAGCTCTATAGATTGCACTTTGACTCTAATCCTTGATCGACTAAAGAAATAACTAAATTTGATCAAGGGTAACGCGCTCCAAGCTTCGGATTAATATAACGGCCAACCAGCACTGGGGTATGACTAACCGTCAGTGGTGTGGAAACGCTCGTCAGCTTCGAGGATAACGTGGAGGTTTCTCAATGCCTCTTTCGTGAAGTTAAATAATTGATTGCTCAGATGGCTCGCCTTGGTTATGTCTCGAGCGGCAAAGACTACCAAGTGTTCTATGATGTTCCCTTGGTATGTTTCTTCAGTTAATAGTTAAGAGAGATGTGGATGGGCTGTTTAAAATGAGTTTTAGGAATCTTTGACCTTAGATGTAAAAATAAAGATATATATATTTTTACACTTTATAATCCGCTTTGGTACAATATCTTTGGGTTTGAGCGCGATGAACTTAATAGTTAAGTTGGCTCGTTTCACGTCACGAGGTAAACGGGGATGCGGTGAACAATTACTTGCCTAACAGTCGCGGTATATGGCTGAACTGTACGGTTGAATGAAACGGTTTCGAAGGAGTACTAATGCTCTATCTAATCCACGTCCACGCACTATGCTTACTGAGATACAACGGGCAGAGATACGTCTTGCTCGAAGGATTCTACTGAAGTCCGCTTTTCCTCCAGAAAATCAGGGTTCATATACTCCAGAAGTCCCGAAATTCCAGGAAAAAGTAGCAAGAGTGGGAACGTGAGTGAGCTAGTTTTGAATGGGTCAGTGTGAAATCCTAGATGCACGCAAGTGCATGCAGCTGTAGGACTGTCTCCCCTATGAAGAAGTCAAGGGTCGGAGCGATAACGCATGAAAGGGACGGTCGAACGGTCGAGTTTAAGACTCGAATATTACGCAAGGGAAGAATTCGAGAGGAACGAAAGCGGAGGTGATTTATAATGGGTGTTTCAAAAAGAAAAGACGTCAGATTCGCGCTGAGGATGTAACACATATACATCAAGAGACAAGGTCTTGTCTCGGGCCAAGTACAAAGAAAAACAGACCTTGTATCTTTTCCAGAACCAATAAGTACGGGTTTTTACAATGTTCAAACTGCATAAATAAATTAAGAATTGCAATTTTTGCAAACATTGTTTGAAAGGCTATGTCAGGGCGACAAATTTCCATATTTGTTATTAACAATTGGTTCAGCCATTGTGGAGATATAGGACCTTAAAAATAGCTGTTTTTATTAAGAAACGTCTTCTCCGTCTCCGTCTCCGTCTCCGTCGTCTCTGTCACAAATTTAAACAATTTATAATTTCTTCATTTATTTGCATTTATTCGTGAAAATTTTTGGTGGAATAATAAATTATACCTGTAAATTGATCAATTTTTATTGTTATAAATTAAACAATGTATGTATTTATTGATACAATTAAACAATCTCCATTCATTAGTCAAACTAAATTAAGCAATTTATTTTGTTTATTTTTCCTCTCTCCTCTCCCTTGTCCCCTCTCTCTCCTCTTCTCTTTCTTCTCCTCTTTCCTCCCCCTCTCCTCTCCTCTCCCCTCTCCTCTTCTCGCCCCTCCTCCCTCTCCTCTCCCTTGGCCGCTGCCTCGACTCTCCTCTTTCTCCTCCCACCTCCCACCTCCCTCCTCCCTCCTCTCTGCTCTTCCCCACGCTCTATTCCATTCCATTCTACATATGTAGATCTGGTTGAAGTTTTTACTGAGGGATTAGATAGGAAAAGCTGTAGGGAATACAGGGGTAGGGCTGCGCAGCGCTCGTTGCCATCAGCTCATCGAGCGATCCACAACGGTCGTTCAATTGGGCTCGAGCATGGTGCGCGGTGTACATATATATATTTACGTTTAAGTATATTTATGTACATATCGGGAGACTCAATAGAATCTCATGCCCAGTAGTAGTCCGCACCGAAACAAGATTTTGCCTGAAGAAAGTGTGCCGCATTCCGGGTTACCAGGTCTCATCAGTAAAGTGTGAACTTCGTAAGGAATAGGTACGTAGATTACACTGAGCATAAGAGTTATTCCAAAAATACCTCTGTATTAAAATATATCATATACAAAATGAGCGAATTTATTTTAAACTAACGCAATAGAGCTATTGTTGAACGCGGCGAGTGGTTAACAGAAGATCATGTAGATTTATTCCATAATTTAATACGCAAGTATTCCGATTTTAAACCACAGTTAACATATAAAGTTAATTTTCCGGAAACAATTGAACCTGTTGAACGCCATACAAAACATATTCAAATATTGCATAGCAGTTGTGGAGGGGGTCATTGGGTTTGTACTTTTTATGATTGTAAAAGTATAATTGTTTACGATTCTCATGTGGGAATTCGGGCAGAGAACATAAGAGTGGTAAATGCAGAAATCCGAACTTATTTAGAGAGACTATATCCTTTTATGGATTTGGAAAAGAATCCGATTAAATTTCATAAGGTTCAAGATCAACCGAACGGTAATGATTGCGGTGTTTTCGCCATCGCTTTTGCAACTTCACTGCTATTTGATATTAATCCAGAAAATGTTTTGTATGAACAAAATTTAATAAGATCGCATTTAATGAAGATTTATGACGCGCAAGTAATAGAGCATTTTCCATGCATCGAAACACAACCACCGTTAAAGCTCATTTCTTTAGAAACTTTGAGAAAACGTCGTGATGTAGCGACACGGCGAAGATTACATCGAAGTAGAGAAACTGATGTGATACGGCTAGAGCGACAGAAAAAAGATACCCTCGCTCATAATCGAAAATATGTGGTTTCGAGCGATATAAATTTTAAAAAAAGATGCGAAACATATACGCAAAATATAGAGGAAGAACGCAAAAAGAAAAGAGATTTGTACAAGAAAACTCGCCGAAATGAGTGTACTAGAAAGCGCGATAGTTATACGGCAAACATAGAAATTGAACTCAGTAAACGTCGCGAGAGGTACGAGAAAGAAGCCGAAAGTAAGCGCAGTAGAAAACATTATGCGGAAAATTACGCGGCCAGATATTCTGTCACATATTTCGGCAAAATGGAAAAGGTACTTACGTCTTCACACGACGAATCCATAGCGCGTACTGATCATAATGATTTCACCGTTACATATTCCGCAGATCTCGATTGAAAAGGCACAATCCGTAGAAGCTTAGTACGATGTTTGTATATCCCTTTCCAGTCGATATGATATTTACCCTTAGGAATACATATTATTCTTCATAAATTCGACAAGGAACATTCGGTTCAAATGGGAGACAGTGTTTGCTGCATATTCGCCTAATAAATTGATTGATGGGCGCAATTTTCCTGATTTGTTACTGATTTATTAACGTGATGTGTACACTTATAGATTGCACTTCGTGAAAAAGAGAGAGAGAGTACATACATGTACTCTCATACACGTAAATATAAGTTAACGAATCATGTATGTATGTATATGGTTACATACAATTATGTTTATACGAAGGATCTGAAATCCCCACAAAAAGCATTGAAAATGCAAAGACCTGGGCCAAGTACAAATTGGTGAACAGAGTCCATCTATGATTAATGTGAAATCGTAGAAGGTGAGTCAAGTTAGAATGTGGATATAGTATAGGAGGCATGTTTGCACTCTGTTTCCATAAATACACTAAGCGCATTTATATAATTTATACAATATAATATAATATATGTACAATATCAAAAATAACAATTAGTGTGAAATATACATCAATTGCTCACTAATGTTAAAGTCTTCTTCAACAAAGAATATGAAATTCGAGAATGTGTGCACGTACAAAGCGCATAGATGCACATACGTGAACGACGGTAAAGAATCTCTAAACCATCATGCCCCTCCCTTTGAATACAAACAGGTGTCTTTGCATTAAGATTTACATGTTACAATTAGATTCACCAAGATCGAGGGAACAGTGTTTCCCTTCGATCAATAAATCTATGTGTTGCATGAGAAGTACTTGGTGGCCCGCTTTGTTACACTCCAACAACATATGATTGGAAAGACTAAATTTTCTTTCTATGTCATAATATGCATAATACATTTACATAATCTATATAATATATACATATATAGATAGACAGTCAGTATACAATTTCTAAATTAGTAATGGGATTCCTTACTCCCATCAAAACAATGGATTAAGTACGGTTTCGTACAGATAGAGTCATTTACACCCAAATTAACAGTATCGATACAAATGGGACCCATAGGTAAATAAGGAACCGATGATGATAAACTATGGGTTATCGACGGTTGTAATTGGAGGGCCACCAAGTACTTCTCATGCAACACATAGATTTATTGATCGAAGGGAAACACTGTTCCCTCGATCTTGGTGAATCTAATTGTAACATGTAAATCTTAATGCAAAGACACCTGTTTGTATTCAAAGGGAGGGGCATGATGGTTTAGAGATTCTTTACCGTCGTTCACGTATGTGCATCTATGCGCTTTGTACGTGCACACATTCTCGAATTTCATATTCTTTGTTGAAGAAGACTTTAACATTAGTGAGCAATTGATGTATATTTCACACTAATTGTTATTTTTGATATTGTACATATATTATATTATATTGTATAAATTATATAAATGCGCTTAGTGTATTTATGGAAACAGAGTGCAAACATGCCTCCTATACTATATCCACATTCTAACTTGACTCACCTTCTACGATTTCACATTAATCATAGATGGACTCTGTTCACCAATTTGTACTTGGCCCAGGTCTTTGCATTTTCAATGCTTTTTGTGGGGTAATATTTTCCATCCCGTTAGTCTACGGGAGTGTCCACATTGCGCACGTTCCGTCTTGCGCACATGTGGATTATTGGACACAGTGGAATTTGCGCATGTTCGAAATTGACTCCAGTGGAATCAGGACACATAGGATATTGGACACAGTGAAATTTGTGCACGTTGGAAGTTGACTCCAGTGGAAGCAGGACACATCGGCAGTGGAAGCTGTACACATCCCAGAGGAAACAGGACACACAGGATAACGCGAATAATGCAATTTGGACACGTTACATGAAAAAGATGTGTACATCGCTTCGAGTATGAATTCTTAGCACACATTTAACTGAAAAGCAATGAATAACAGTGAAATAATGAATGATTTGTAAGAAAGGCAAGGTTAGGAATGCCTAAACAATACTTGAGTTAGGTTAGGTAGCTATGCTATAAAACAAAGATTTTTAACTGTTTTGGTAGGGTTTACGTGAGGCCTTGTTGGATTAGCTAAGGTTAGGTTCGTATTTGGATGGGGGGAGTTAGTATATGATTTCACCTATCGTAATATCTTATTTCAACGACTAACTCATACTAAAGCGTATTTGCAGAATTATGTGAGTAAGTTCTATTTTTCATGTGTTCTATGTCCATAGTGTACGATAAATACTGTACGCAGTTTCTATACAAAATGATATCTGAGGTGTACAGTTTCCATTGTCAACTGCTTCCACCGTGCGCAATTTCCAACGCGCACTGTTTCTCATGTGGGCAGTGTCCAATGAGTCCTGTTTCTCAAGAGCGCAAGTTCCAAAAGAGGCTCGTGTATAAAAAAACTGTGCGCAAAGTAGACTCACTCTGCCAAAACAATGGATCTCGGAATACATCCGGGACGGATGACCCCCGCGGTTACCGAGGACCTACCGCCTTCGCACTTAAGAGGACGGACTGGTCTGGGGCCCAGGGCGTCGGAAATTTTCCTCCCCCCTCATCTCGAACGACATCCATGGAAAGACACACAGGAAAGGGCCGAAAACCACGAGGGCCATAAGTGCTGCACTTGTGCGCACAAAGGCTACGATGGCAAGCAAATTAACTTTAAGGATCAACAAAATCATGCCCCGGTGGATAGCACCTATGCTCATCCGGGTAGTTCGTGGCTCTACCGAGCAACGATAATAAGCTAGAATTTAATGAGAAGCATTTAAACTTCGAAAACGTTCACCGAGCAGGCGGTCAGGTGAACGTTCCCAACCAAAATCGCCCCAAGCACGTCCGGTTCAACAGCAACCAGTGAAAAATGTGCGACTGATCGTCCACGAAGCACCGATCCCTAAAATCTGCGTCAAGATACCAGAACTACGAAATGGAATCGGAGAATTCCTGATCGATGGCGGAGCATCGATAAACTTAATCACCTTCGATTCTCTTAATTTACAACAAGTCTCGATCTCCCCTGAAGAAATCGAAGTAACTGGAGTTGCTTCGGTCCCGATTCTCACCATAGGATCCGTCGTGCTACAACTTGAAGACACCAACTGCTTATTCTACGTAATTAAAAATTTACAATTGCCTGCCCACGGGTTACTAGGCAGCCCCTTCTTACTCCAAGAAGAAGCAGAGATCTCTTACTACCACAAAACTCTCGTGCTCAAAGACAAGCCAACTAGACCGATCCGTTTCGTTAACTACCAGGATCTTAATGAAATTGAAGTACCCACTGGAAATTCCACTCGTCATATTATTCCCGGTCGGACCCGTCAACAAATCGCTGTCCGACTAGTCAATACCAATACAAGAGAGGGCTATCTCCCACGTATCAAAACTCGTCAAGACGTATTTCTCGGTGAAGCCGCTGTAACCAACAACGATGGTACTTGCCACATCATGGTTACTAATACCAATGATGAAGAGGTAGAAATTGTGACGGGGCAGACGGACAATTTATGAGGGGATTTCCCTTCGGCCGACCGTGATTTCGCCGCTCGGAAATCATGCCTGCATAATAGCCGGCCTGGCCATCAGCCGCTCGTCCTCGGTTTCCTGTAAACACGAATCGGGCGCCAGGTTCGCGGACGGAACCGAATTTCTTGTATCGCGCTCGGGGAATGCTATTCCCGAGGACAGCGGGCTCGTCCGCCAGTACTCCTCGTGGTGGTTCCTCCCGGCTAGCTGGGCGAGGGGTTCCTGTAGGGGAAGAGGGAGAGGCGATTCGACAACCCACGCGGTTGGGTAACAATAACAGTTTATTGCACGGACGTCACTGCAATGTAAAGGGGCCCATGCTTGGGCAGGCCGTCGCTCGGCCGATCACAATATAGCCGGACCTACGAGTGGCCCGGCGCCTCGGCGTTCCCGCCGCCGCACAGTGCGATATTTTCGGAATCCAGCGGTACTTTATTATTTGAGTCGAAGGCCTGCTAACGCTAATCTTCACATATGATTATTCTTGACATCTGAATTTTCTAATTTTTTTAAATTAGTGGTATTGTTATCTTCCAATTACCAGCTCAAATTTACATATTTTTGCGATTAAAAAAACTCGCTAATTAGGCATTTTACACTAATAATTAATTCCGAAAATGCTAGTTTTTCATTAGATGTCGAGTTTTCGTGCAGTATACCACGTTATACCGGATTTTCATCATATACGAAACAAAGATACATCCTTGGGCAACCCAGAATCATTAGTTTTATTTTGCACAAATTTGCACATCCAATCGAAAAAAGTAATTTAATGCCAAACGACGTGTTACGTTATATCACGTTGTGCCAAGAGATAAAGGACAAGTGATATCAATACGGTACTTGCACGAAAAATCGATTGCACTTTCGTGTACAGGCGTGCACTTGCGTGTGCATGCGAGCACTTACGTGTACTTGCGTGTGCATACGTGCACTTCCGTGTACACGCGTGCACTTGCGTGTACACGCGTATACTTGCGCGTACTTGCGTGTGCATGCGTGTACATGCGTGTACATGCGTGTACATGCGTGTACTTGCGTGTACATGCGTGTACTTGCGTGTACATGCGTGCACTTGCGTGTGCATGCGTGTACTTGCGTGTGCATGTGTGTACACGCGTGTACTTGCGTGTGCATGTGTGTACACGCGTGTACTTGCGTGTGCATGCGTGTACTTGTGTGTGCATGCGTGCACTTCCGTGTACATGCGTGTACTTGTGTGTGCATGAGTTTCTGACATACCAATAACATCTACGGGTAGCTTAGCAGTACTTTTAGCTCTAGTAGCCTGATTTATAGCCCGGTACTATTCCGTTCCATCTTAATTTTTGTGATGATTCTTGTAACGCTATTAGTTTTATTGAAAGGTCTCACATTATTGACATGTTACAATGCACTTATCACCCATTATATCGCGTAATATCAGATTCGTATAATGCTCAAAACAAAGCTAGACTCTTAAATAACCCAAAAAATTGATTTCATATTGCACAAATTTGCATATCCACCAAAAATAATCATTTTACAACAAATGGATGAGTTTTTAGTCCAAGTCGCATGTTCCAATACATTTCTCGTCTAAGTACTCCAGTAATTATGTTTCGCATTGATATCACGTAGTGCCAAAGGATAAAGGACAAGGGATAATCAGCAATTAACGCACGTAAATACAATAATAAAGTAAATATATTAAGATAGAATAACAGTAAATATAAACATAATAAAAAGTGATAAAATTTAGTGATTGAACATACTTAAAGTTCAAAGCCGTAAAATATAATACAATGCAACCGTATCCCGTCTCATCTAAAACTATGAAATTATTATTTTTATTATTATGAATTATTATTACGCACAGAAATTATTCTGAATCCGAACTACTACTTCTGTCCAAATCATTTTCACGGTCTACTGAAGTGGAACATTGTGACGGTTCTTTTAATAAATCTAACACTTCTGGTGTTATTGCGTGCCGTTTTGTTTTTGGTAAAACTCGAAAACTTGCGATGATAGGATCTGAGGTAATCAATAATCTATGTAATAAGTCATGATTTGTATCAATTCTCGATGTTTTTCTTGTAAAGAGTTCTCTATAGCGTTTGTTGTGTTTGTTTCTTGCTTCTTGCGCCTCTTCAGAAAACTGCCCAATTGGCAGTATACAAGCGCCAATAATATCTTTCCCGTGGCATAATATCTTATGCACACTAACGGGCATTAAATACCATGGGTATTCACGGACAAACAGTTCACGGGTTTCTCGGGCATACTTTTCGAACTTGTCTAGATTGACTTCATATCCAATATTAATACATTCCAATATAACATGGAACCGTTTTACCAATTCAACATTAACCCCTGTTATTTCTGCTGATTTCTCCGCGTTTTTAAAAAATTTACGAGCGGTATTCCCATCGTTTGTACTGCCTGTTTGGTGTTTTGGCATATCAATTAAAAATCCGAATTCTTTTCGGAACTGCTCTTGAATATAAATCTTTTTTTGCTTAACTTTGTTTTTATTTTCTTCGCCACGGGCTTGCCATGACTTTATTTCCAATCTATAAGAAATGTGAAGCAAGCATTCGAAAACCTAATCCACGAATGTAAAGGTGACAGTCCAAGACCAAGCAGGTTTCTGTCTAGCAGCCTTTTGGAAATAGTATCCAAATTGTTCATATCTCGTGGCTTTGCTCCACATAAATAGCATGTTTGCGATGATAGGCACGAGGAGACGGCATTACAAACTTTTCCATCTATCATACACAACACTAATGTCGACTTCACAAGTATTTCCGAATTAGCCACTCTTATTCGTGTTGGTGAGAGTATAGCAATTTGTGCTTCGATCTTATGAACTTCGGATCTTATAAATTCTACGGATTCCTTGGCGTAAATAAATTTGATAGGCCGGCAGTATCTAGTTGAAGATGGTGCAGGGTTTTGCCAGATAATTTTCTTATGCTTGTCAATTGTTGTGTATAGCTCAATCGGTACAAAAGAAATGCTGAATAAACTTTCGTCCGTTTGGTGTTCTATGGAAAACCTTTGCCGATACTTAGTTTGTTCTGCACCATCGCAGCCCCACTTTATAATAATATTGACAATTCCTTGCTCTGGCAAATTCAAAAATGCCAACACTTCTTCTTGCACTTCACATAGCCTTATTACAGTATGATCAATTACTGATTGCAGAGGGACTTCGGCTGAAATCTCTGTGACGTGAATCCCAGAAGGGTAGCAGAGTTCTTTAGCTTCCTTCAGTTTGTAATATGGTGGATATATATTGCAGTTTAAATTCTTCACCTGTTGCCTTACTATGTTTTACTGACTTGTGGAAAGGTTGGCGTCCACCATCAACGCCAGTGCTTGATTAGCAGAAAGTTCTGCTGGTCTTTTCAGGGATGCTTTCCGGGCCTTCTTCATTGTCGTTCCTCTTTGCGGCGAAGCGACAGCCAATTCTTTAATAATTGCTGCAGAGTCTCGCTTTCCTGCTTGGCGTAATTTAATTTCCGCGGCAACTGCCAATTCTTCGTGGGTGGTGCCTTGGATAAGATTTTGCATCTTCCGTTTTTTCACCCTATCGTTGCACTCTTCAAAAGCCATTGGAGGCCTGCCAGGTCTTATACCGATGCCTTCGGTTGATGTGCCAGGTTGAGCATCCGTAGCGCCAGATAGCAATGTGACATGTCCCTCAAGCCATGCTGCATTGTCAGTCAGAAATCGTTGGCGTATTCTTGCTGATTTATTATATTTTTCCTCGAGTTTTTGGCAAAAACTCCTTACTGCCACTTTCATGCCATTTAAATCAGTATCTGGCAATGGACCACCTACTTTTTCTAATATATGCTCCATGATGGCATTAAATCGGTTGTTTTTTTAATTTTGACTCCATACGTCAAAAATAGATCGGCGAGAAATTTCCAAGCTCATTCTAAAATTGAGGAAAAATGAGTAAAAGAAATCAAGATTTGCTTTATTTGTCTGATAAGGAAAGGTCCGAAAACTTCTCCAAGCACACCAAAGAGTCGAGGCACACTTACTTGATCTATTTCGTATGATGACATGTTAAACACTGGTGTTACACAACTTAGACACTGAAGCAGAATATGTAGATGGTAAGAATCTACAGACGAGAGTGAATTCTCCTTGTGCTCCTAAATTTACACACTGGTTGTTCCTGTGTTTAAACGAAGGGTGGCGGAGTGGTTGCAGAAATAATTTTCCGTATGTCAACTAATATGGTCCAAAAAAACTGTTGAACTCTGAAGGTCTGTAACTGTCTACGAATATTTCTGATTGACTGTGTCAAGTCTGCTAACTGCGTTTTAAGTAGCAAGTAGGATCTGACATCTATCTATAGCGTTTTCTTTTTGACCAATGTCGAAGTTGTTTCACCTCGGGGAAGGAGATGTTGAAATTTTTCTCGCTTGTAATTTGTTTTGCGAGAAAAACTCAAATCCGCCCACCTCGCCCTGCAGAACAAGGGAGTAAGCAAGGGTCAAGGGATTCCTGGGCCTCTCGAGTAACTCCGAGAAATACCCCTATTTACCGCGAAGCCCCTTGGGTTCGGAAAGCACGCTACCCGTGATGTTTTATGATCTATTTTATCACAATTGCTTCTCCGAAGTGTACGGCTCTTTAGAAGGATGGTGGTGATTCAGGAATTACTGTACCCCAGTGAGAGTAACGAAGAAATGATGGATTATAAAGCGTCTGGTCTGCAGACTTACTGAATAAATCTAAAAATAAGGGTACTGTCCCTATTCTGAACACCCTTTCTAATTGGGTAAAACCCAAATCAGTCGAGGATGCTTATCCTGAGTACCTGGAGGCTTTAACTACCTATATCACAATAATGTGGGACCTTTCAATAAAACTAATAGCGTTACAAGAATCATCATAAAAATTAAGATGGAACGGAATAGTACCGGGCTATAAATCAGGCTACTAGAGCTAAAGGTACTGCTAAGCTACCCGTAGATGTTATTGGTATGTCAGCAACTCATGCACACACAAGTACACGCGTGTACACGGAAGTGCACGCATGCACACGCAAGTACACGCGTGTACACGCAAGTGCACGCATGCACACGCAATTACACGCATGTACACGCATACAAACGCAAGTACACGCAAGTGCTCGCATGCACACGCAAGTACACGCAAGTATACGCGTGTACACGCAAGTGCACGCATGCACACGCAAGTGCACGCCTGTACACGCAAGTGCAATCCATTTTTCGTGCAAGTACCGCATTGATATTATAACGTAAAACGTCGTTTGGCATAAAACTACTTTTTTCGGTTGGATGTGCAAATTTGTGCAAAATAAAATTAATGATTCTGGGTTGCCCAAGGATGTATTTTTATTTCGTATATGATGAAAATCCGGTATAACGTGGTATACTGCACGAAAACTCGAGATCTAATGAAAAACTAGCATTTTCGGAATTAATTATTAGTGTAAAATGCCTAATTAGCGAGTTTTTTTAATTGCAAAAATATGTAAATTTGAGCTTGTAAATAGAAGATAACAATACCATTAATTTAAAAAAATTAGAAAATTCAGATGTCAAGAATAATCGTATGTGAAGATTAGCGTTAGCAGGCCTTCGACTCAAATAATAAAGTACCGCTAGATCCCGAAAATATCGCACTGTGCGCCGCCTACAATCTAATCCTTAATCCTACGTGAGATGAAATGCATACGCGGATGAACTTATGAGCTACGGAGCTCCGGCTAAGCTTTCGAATTCGTCCGATAACCAGCTGTTCTTAGGTTACAAAGAGAAGGCCGCTGCCTCGCGCGTGGGTGTGATCCACGTTCGAACGGAAGGCCGCCACAATGGCGGGCGCACGTCCGTTGACTTGGCCGAAGCCCTACGATCGCGGTTAACATACTTGACTCTTGGTGACTAGAAGAGTCACCCCAAGGGACACCGGGCTGCCTATCGCTGCTTCGAACAAGGAGAGCCTACGGCCGACACCGAGACTCGAACGGGAAATACAAAGGCCGAGGGACGCACGGGGCTTACCGGTCGTTTGCTGGCAATCGCTTGTCTCGCGGATCCTCTGCGGACCCTGGGCCGCTCGGGAGATCGTACGATCTATCGCTCGTCCTTCTCACGGGCTTCTCCAAGCTGCTCGCTCGTTCGTGGCTGCTCGTTCACTCGCTCGTTCCTTACACTGCGTAAGCTCGGGAATCGCACGTCCGCTCGGTTTAATAGTCACAACAAGAGTGACGAGTGCCTGTGCGTTCCATAATTTCTAGCCCCCGCGCCCCCGCGCCCCTCCAGCTAGTCCTTTCGACGCCGCGCCGTCTCGAGGGGTGGCCGAGTAACTTAGCGCGCCTAAGTCCCTCGGCCTGGGCCTCTACCGCTGTCGGTAGGGCAGGAGTTGCTGTCGCTAGCCGATCTTCGTTCGCCGATATCGGCCTTTGTCCAGGCTGCGTCGTGGCTTCGTCGTTCCTTGGCCTCGGTGGATGAGCGCCTCCACTGGGCTTTGACCTTTTCTTGCCGCGGCACCCATCGGCCCCTGTCGCTCCTTGAGCCCATGGAACATACTCCGCGACCCCTCGGTGCCACCTCGTCTCGTTCTGACTGTCGAGGACTCGTTGCCCGAAGGCGAGTTAGTATACGCGCTTTGATCTAAGAGGTGCCCCTTGGAGTGACGGCTGTTCGAGTCGGCGGACGCGTGTTGACGAGCGAGCGACGAGCGGTTCTTGCGACGGGGCGATTCTGCCCGGTCACAAAATCAATCTGCCTCCGCAAGAAATCTACCCCTACGATACCATTTACTCATCTGAAGAAGAACCCTATTTACGAAACCCGCCACCCAAAATCACCTCACCTCTAGAACGAAGGAAGGAAATCAAGAAAATACAGGAGCTAGCCCACCTTAATTACGAGGAACAACAACACGTGCTCCAACTGGTTGATGAATTCCCCGACCGCTTCTACATACCTGGCGACAGTTTAGGCCAGGGTTGGCATACGGAGCGAAATTTTGATCCCTCGCTTCGGAACACACCTGCGTTCAGGAGGCCGGCAGGTAGAGCGAGCCCTGGAAGCGGATCCCTTGCTCCGGAGGCCGAGCGGCAGAGCCTTCGGAGCGGATCCCTTGCTCCGGAGACTGCCGCTCGGCCTCCGGAGCTAAACTTTGGATCCGGGCTCGGAGCGAGAGTTTAGCTCCGGACTGGAGCGATCCAGCTCCGCGGGCCGAGGGGTCTCGCTCCGAGTAGTGAGTCAACCGTCCGCTTGGCTCGGGCGGGGGCGCTGGTAGGCTTATTCGACAGCTCGGCAGGGCCGTGTCATACCAGTCGACGAGCATTTGTCTGGCCCCTAGTCTTTAGCTCAATATAGTAGGAAAACTTATCTTTTCCACCACCTCGTTATTTCAAGACCGGCACTTGCTGCCCACAAAGCCAATCAACATTTCTCGAACCCCGTTGCAAAAATGATATCCAAAGGATCGGAATTAACGACGAGCTGTGCAAAACTCAGATTGACAATTCTCGAATCGATATATATCCAAATCGATAAACTGTGCACTCTGGTATCAAAATTTCATGCCACGCCGCACAGTGGCCGATTTGGGTCTAATACGCGCGCATCGCACTTTCTGACCGACAAAATTCAAAGGCACGGGAATGAAAATTGAACATTATATCCTTGTTCTGGATAGTATGAAGCACAAAAAATGTTAGTAAATTAATTTTTTATCTCAAATAGTTTTGAAGTTAACGACAGATTAGTATAGTATGTTCCCATGTATTCAAATGGGGGACTTTAACATTTGTATATTGTTTCGGGAACCTCGTGGAACCTCAGGGTGTATTTTTTTCCTGAAACTAGATTTTTTTCCGCGTCTTTTGACATATGTTTCATCTGCATAAAGTTGCATTAACGCGTGTTATGAATTAATACAATTACAAAATTGTGATTTAGTGAAGAAAATATCGAAAGAAACGATATATTGATTCGGGAACCTAATGGAATCTTATGGTGTATTTTTTTCCTGAAACTAGATTTTTTTCCGCGTCTTTTGGCATATGTTTCATCTGCATAAAGTTGCATAAACCTGTGTTATGAATTAATACAATTATAAAATTGCGTTTTAGTGAAGAAAATATCGAAAAAAACGAAGCATTTGGCAGAGAGGTAGCATGAGGAGGAGAAGTGGGGGAGGAGGAGGAAAGACAGGTTGGAAAATGAGGAGAACAGCGAGAATGGAAGTCAAAATGAGGTGTGAACACTAGAATGGGGTGAAAGATGAAGGATAAATGAAATCGGTGCGACCGAGGACTATAGTACTGATAGAAAGGAGAAAACGGTAGAAAATAAGGATAGATCTTCCTCGCTTTATCTTATCCTTAAGATATAAACCATACAAAAAGGACGATTATGAAAATAGCCAGTTTTGATGCCTATTCTCCATGCTTTGTTTAGAACGGTGACACGATTTCCATCGCTTCAAATACAGAGTAACAAAAGCTCGAACTATTCCTCTGTCAATATTTTTACCAAGGTTCTCGACATAGGAAACAATGGCTTCCGTTGCCGCCTTTTTTCCAGATTTGTCTTTTATTAATGTCGCAAGGAACCGCTTGGACATATTTATCGAGCTGCCTGACATGTTTCTACGCCAGATATTGCGAAACTATGCAAACTAATGAGAAAAATATATTGTACGACACACAATACTCGTGATGCAAACGGTACTAATCGCTGCAGGAACTTGGTTTCAGGCTAATTGAATGAATCTTCTTGGGAAGAATTATATCTTATTACTATTGTCCCTCTTGGTCCCTTACGAACGATTTAAACAAAACAGCGATTGGGGAAGTCGGAGACTACACGTGTCTCGTGTGCAAAGTTTGCCTCGTGTGTAGTCTAAAAAAAACATATGCCAAAAGACGCGCAAAAAAATCTAGTTTCAGGAAAAAAATACACCATGAGGTTCCATTAGGGTCCCGAATCAATATACAAAAGTTAAAGTTCTCCATTTGAATTCATAAGAACATACTATACTAAACTGTCGTTAACTTCAAAACTATTTGAGATAAAAAATTAATTTACTAATATTTTCTGTGCTCCATACTATCCAGAACAAGGATATAATGTTCAATTTTCATTCTCGTGCCTCTGAATTTTCATAAAATCCGATGCGCGCGTTTTATACCCAAAGCGGCCACTGTGACACTGTAACAATTTATTAAAAAGCCAATTATGGGCTATTATTAATCCTTATGTCACAAGGATGAAAACAAACCAAAAAAATTGAGAATCGGTTCAGTGGAACCTGAGTTATTGGCCATGCGCGCATATTAGACCCAAATCGGCCACTGTGCGCCGGCTCGACGTCTAGCACGGCGGCATGTAAGCGCCGACGCCCAATAAATCCCTATAGACCTCATAATATTCTGTGACGGGGCAGAATCGCCCCGCCACAAGAACCGCTCGTCGCTCACCCTGTACAGGGTGATGCGGATAACTGGAATCAGCTTTTTACCATCGAATTTTATCGATTTTTGAAATTGGTAATTGTCTCGACGGCCGTCTAATGTCACCGGTGTCGCGTGGCTGCTTAGGGCCAACAGGCCGAATCAAGCCAAATACCGACAGTCTTCCTATTAACCGGCAAGGGCAAAATGAGTCGGTCATAAAACATTGCTGCACTGCACACTAGCAGGGAAAGTGTGAGCGATATGTGGCATAATAAACATAGTAAAGAGCGTGTCAGCGGTGCATTCTGGCGAGAAATCATTCTTGTTTTTTCTTGTATTATAACTATAGAGCGAAATATTGAAAGAGCCAGCAATTCTCTCCTTACCTCAAGTCAACTGCCAGGCTTTCAGCCTTTTTTGGAAGGCGGAGGCAACACGCCTGCAGCAGCGGCGTGATCAAGGATTGCGGCCGAGTCTTTCAATATTTCGTTTTATAGTTATAACAATGAGAGAAACAAGAATTATTTCTCGCCATAGTGCGAGAATGATAGGATTACCTATATTATTTATTATGCATAAAACATTTATTATGTCACGCGAATCTCTCGCACACACCCCCCCCCCCCCCCCCCGCCAGAGTGCAGTGCAGAAATGTTTTACCAACGAAACGTGCTTGCCCACGAGGAAAATAATAATATCCCCCAAACGACTGAACCGATTCGCTTGATTCTCGGCTCATCGGATTCAGATAAATTACAGCTAAAATACTAAATTCAGATATAAATCCTTAATACCGTAACCTTTTCATAAATCGAGAAGAAATTTTGGAGAATTTTTGGAAGAAATAATAGAGGCTCGGCTGTCGCGCGCCGTAGGGGACTACTACTTTGCGCGAGACTCTACCGAGTCTCATGATTACCGACTCATTCTGCCCTTGCCGGTTAATCGGAAGACTGTCGGTATTTCGCGTGATTCAGCCAATTGGCCCTGAGCAGTCACGCGACATCGGTGGCATCACACGCCCGTCGAGACAATTACAAATTACAAAAATCGATAAAAATCGATGGTAAAAAGCTGATTCCAATTATCCGCATCACCCTGTACACGCGCTCGCTACACACATCCGCCGGCTCGAACAGCCGTCACTCCAAGGGGCACCTCCTAGATCGAAGCGCGTAGACTAACTCGCCTTCGGGCAACGAGTCCTCGGCAGTTAGAACGAGACGAGGTGGCACCAAGGGGACAAGGAGTATGTTGCGTCGGCATAAGGAGCGACAGGGCCAATGGAAGCTGCGGAGGGAAAGGTCGAAGTCCAGCGGAGGCGCTCATCCCCTGCGACAACGAGACGACAAAAGCCACGATGCAGCCTGGGAGAAGGCCGGCTTCGGCGAACGAAGATCAGCAAACGTACCAGCGACTCCTGCCCTACCGACAGCGGTAGAGGCCCAGGCCGAGGGACTTAGGCGCGCTAAGTTACCCGGCAACCCCTTGACACGGCGCGGCGCTGAAGGACTAGCGGGAGGGGCGCGCGCGGGGCTAGGAATTAGGGAACGCGTAGGAACTCGCCACTCTTGTGGTGACGCGATTTCCGAGCGGACGTGCGACTTCCAGGCGACCAGAGCGACTGAAATGCATATCGAACGAGCGAGCGAGCAGAGCCCAACCGAATTGCGACTAGCGATTTCCTGGACGAGTTCTGAATCCCGGAGGCTTCAAGAATCTCGGAGAAAGGCGAGAAAGGCGAAGCAGCGAACGACCGGTAAGCCCCGCGCGTCCCTTTGTTATTTGTTCATTGTACTTCCCGTGCGAGTCTCGGTGCCGGCCGTAGGCTCTCTTTGTCCGAAGCAGCGATAGGCAGCCAGCGGGCCAGCCCGGTGTCCCTTGAGGTGACTCTTCCAGTCCACAAGAGTCAAGTAGGATAATTAGATCGTAAGGTTTCGGCCGAGAAACGGAAGTACGCCCGCCATTGTGGCGGAATCCCGTTCGAACGTGAATCACACCCATGTGCGAGGCATCGGGGCCTTCTTTATAACCGACGAACAGCTGGTTAACGTGCGAATTCGTAATCTTTGCCGGAGCGTCGTAGCTCCTAGAATCATCCGCGTACGCCAATCATCTCACGTAGGATTAAGGTTTAGATTGTAAGCGGCGGCGGGAACGCCGAGGTGCCGGGCCACTCGTAGGTCCGGCTATTTTGTGATCGGCCGAGCGACGGCCTGCCCAAGCGAGGGCCCTTGGAATTGCCATAACAACCGTGCAATAAACTGTCTTTGTTACCCAACCGTGTGGGTTGTCGATTCGCCTCTCCTTCTTCCCCGACAGGAACCCCTCTCTCAGCTAGCCGGGAGGAACCACCACGAGGAGTACCGGCGGACGAGCCAGCTGCCCTCGATACCAGCTTTCCCCACGCGCGAACATAGAAATTCGGTTCCGTCCGCGGAACCTGGCGCCCGATTCGCGTTTTCAGGAAGTCGAGGACTAGCGGCCGATAGCCAGGCCGGTTATTATGCAGGCAGGGTTTCCGAGCGGCTAATTCACGGACGGCCGAAGGGAAACCCCCTCATAATTCTTACCACCTTACCCTCCGGGAAACAATTCATTAGCTACTCAAGGAGCACATTCCTGTAAGGGGCGCAGTGGTCTAGCGGCAAAGCGTTTGACCCGCAGTCTTGTGAACCGGGGTTCCATTCTCAGCAGAGAGGTGGTCTCTTTTTTTTGTACTTCTTTTTTGATTTTTCAATTGCGTTGCATTTGCTTAACATTAATAATGTGAGTTGAAATTTTGAAATTTCCTGAGGAAATGCAAATTAAACCCAAATTGATCATGAGGTGGACACGCTCTGTCTTCTCATCCGTTTGAATTGAAAAGTGTAAAACTTGCTAAAGTTATATTATATAAGTTATATATATATCCCCATATATATACAGCCTAACTTTGATGTGTCGTGACTGTCGGGTGAGATCGGAGAAAAAGCTCTCGGAGCGAGATCGTCGGTCAGAGCCGGGGCCCTTGGATCGCTCCAGCCCGGAGCTAAACTCTCGCTCCGAGGCCGGAGCTAAACTTTAGCTCCGGGGCGGAGCGCTCCGAGGGCTGGGTCCGTGGGTCTCGCTCCGGGCTGGGGCGATCCAGGGGCCCCGGCACTGACCGAGGGTTGCGCTTCGGCTCTCTCTCTCTCTCTCGTGAGTAAACTCCACGCTACTTTTGCGCTCTTCCTTTTGGACCCGTTTCTGCCGCTGTTCTGCCCTGTGGGGCCTGTTACAGGTGTTCTGCTTGTTCTCGATCGGCCTGCGCACATTTTGGCCCATTTATTTTATCGGCACGTCAACTAGCCGACGAGAACTCGCCTATCTTTCTGTGGCTCACTTGACAGAATTTCTAACCTGCCATTATTTTTGGCAGTTAGTTTCTGTCCTTGTGACAATTTTCAAATTGTTGGGTCGCACTGTGCGCCCTCTTCGCGGACATCTACCCACGCTTGCCACCTGTCAGCGCCTACTATGGAGCGGGAACTCCCTTGCGCTAAATGTCACAAGGACATTGCGAAGGAGTCGGCCCGCTGCCCATCCTGCAAGGCCAAGATGCATCCAGGATGCCTGAAAACACATGCACAGGCTTGCAAGGGTGCCTTACGTTCGACCGTCATTGCGATCGCATCTCCCCTGGACCACGTCGCCGCCTTCACCTCGGCCGCTACCTCTCCGCTGTCTCTGCAGACCTCACGGCCTAGTGGCACTCCTGGCATGCCGTCGCCCCACCTTGGACCACTTGTACCAGCCCCGGTCGTCTCCGTTCCACCAGCACCCGGGTCGACTACTACCACGCCGCCTGACTTTAGCCCGCTTCAAGCAGTTGTCGATGTGGTGACAGCTAGCCTTACTTCCAAGCTCGACAGCTATTTGGCGGCCCAGAAGGTCCAATTTGATAACTTCGTCACCAAACAAGAGGCGCAAATGGACGAGATGAGGTCCTGCCTCCAGTTTCTCTCCACCGCCTCCGCTCGCCACACCGACCAGCTGGCTTCGTTGCACACCCGGACCACTTCGCTGGAGTCTAGTGCCGCTTCCTCCAGCAAGCATCTAAGTGGCCTTGCCTCGACTTTTAGAGCTGTAGAGACCTCGGTGGCCTCTACCAAGAACGCTGTCGGCACCCAGGCCTCGGAGCTTGCTGCACTAAAGACGCGCCTTGCTCGTATGGAGCTCGCCGCTCGATCGTGCGAGCTCTCCAATTCTGGGGTCCCGGAGTCCGTCGGCGAAGACCTAAAGTCCCTCGTGTCCCGGCTTGCGCAGGCGCTGGGAACTTCTCTGGCGCCTACCGATCTGGTGTCGGTTTGGCGCATGCGCGGAACCCCCACCCCCGATCGCCCGCGGACGATTCACGCGACGCTCACCTCGCCTGCGGTTCGAAACTCGCTTATCGCCGTCAAACGCGCTAAGCGCGATCTACCCGTGTCTTGCATCGACGCGTCTTTCTCCTCGGGACTTGTCCAAGTCAATGAATACCTGCCCAGCGAGATCGCGTCTCTCCTCCGCCGGTGTCGTCAGCTCGCCCGTGAGCGCGGCTACTCCCGCGTGTGGCACCGCGACGGGAGTGTCTTCGTTAAGAAGACCTCCACCGACACGCCGATTAGAATCGACTCGACACGCGACGTCGAGTCTAAGCTTGCGTGAAATCCTGCTTCCCTGGCATCGTCTCACTCCGCTCCTCATGCCCAGCCTGTCCTTCGGTGTGGGCATGTTAATGTGCAATCCCTGGGCCGGCACTTTAATACCCTTGCGTCCTTCGTCGGATCCACCTACGACATCATTGCGGTATCCGAGTCTTGGCTCTCGCGCACCATCCCGGATACTTACTGCGCCCTGCCCGGGTACTCTCTGTTTAGGTGCGACAGGGATGGCAGAACGGGTGGAGGCGTCTGTATTTATACTCGCGATTCCTTCGTGGCCTCTGTAGTCACGTCCTCCCCCAGCTCTCGATTCTCGGGACCGGAATATCTGTTCTTAGAGGTTGCTATTCCCTCTGTTAGTACCCTTCTGGTTGGGGTCGTTTATCGTCCCCCACATGTAGGTCTATCTGACATGGAGCTCGTATTCGCTGACATTGCCTCGGATTACCCGAATAAGGTTATTCTTGGCGATTGGAATGCGGACATGTGCTCTCAGTCCTTTGATTCCAACTACCTTGGTGGGCTTTTTGCCCGGCTTAATCTTTACTCCGGCCCCTACTCTCCGACTTTTCATACCTCTTCCTCCTCCACGTGGCTCGACCTGGGGCTTGTGGACGATCCTAGTAGGGTAGCTTCCTTTTCTCAGAGCAATGCGCATCATTGCTCCAGTCATGATTTTATCTCGCTAGATTACGCCTTAACTTCACGGGTTACGCAAACCAATGATCTCCGTCGTAGGTATGCTTCCATCAGTCGTGATGCGCTGCTCGATGACATTTCGCAGCTTCGCTGTGTTCGCCTTGCTTCGAACTCCTGTGAGAGTGGTGTTGATCGGTTGGTGGATGACTTCAGCGCAGGAATGCTCCGAGTTATCGACGAGCACGCCCCGCTACGACCTCTGCGCATTAGACGGCCTCCTGCTCCCTGGATTACTCCTGAGCTCCGAGCCGAGATACGTTCTCGGGACTCACTCAGGAGATCCTTCCGTAGGTCTCCTCACCCGGACACGTGGGCTCCTTACAGGGCCTCTCGTAACCGGGTTCAGTCCCTTCTGGCACGAGCCAGAGCCTCCTTTCTCTTCAACCGCTTCTCGATCCCTAGACACCAGAATGTCCTTTGGCGCGAGCTGAAGTCATTTGGTGTCCTTCCTTCTCCTCGTACTCCTCTTCCGTCCCACTTATCCCCGGACACTCTTAACACTTTCTTTCTCTCCGCACATGCCTCCTCACCATCTGCCGTCCCCGCATGTCTGTCGTTGATTGACAATACCTCCGACGACTCGTGTTTCCATTTCTCCCCCGTTACGGAGGAGACTCTTGCTCGCGCAGTGCGCCTTACTAATTCGTCTATCTCACCCTCGGATGGCCTAAGTGGGAGATTTCTCTTACTCTCCCTCCCTGCTATCGCCCCTACAGTACTCCAGATCTTCAATTCTTCGCTTGCTTTTTCCATCTTCCCCGACGCCTGGCGTAAAGCCATTATCACTCCCATCCCCAAAAAACCGAATGCCTCGGCTCCTGCTGACTTCCGCCCGATTTCTCTCCTTCCTGAACTCTCTAAAATCCTCGAGAGGGTTGTCCTCAATGACATCCAGGGCTTTCTCAGTAGCTCTGGAAAGCTGGACCCCTCGAAACATGGTTTTGTGAAAAATCGCTCCACTCAAACCGCTCTCTTGACACTCCTGGACGACGTCCGTCTTGCTGCCGATCAGCGGATGGTCACAGTTCTGGTGTGCCTCGACTTCTCTAAGGCCTTTGACACCGTGGACCACTCTCTTCTCCTCGCTAAGCTTCACTCTCTCAATCTTTCTCTTCCGGTCCTACGGTGGATCTGGTCCTACCTCACAAACAGGGCACAGGCAGTCAGAGTCAGACGGTCTCTTTCCCGTTGGTCCCCGGTCCATTCTGACGTGCCGCAAGACTCCGTCCTTGGGCCGTTCCTTTTCTCGCTACACATCCACGATCTCAACTCCGTTATCAAGCACTCCAAGGTGGTTAAATACGCGGACGATGTTCAAATGTACATTTCCGCGCCTTACAACGAGCTGGACGACGCGATTACAAGGCTCAACACTAATCTTGCTAGCGTCTCAGCCTGGTTCACTATGCACTCTCTCTCCTTGAACGTTACTAAAACGCAGTGCATGATGCTCGGCACTGCGCGCACCCTTGGCCTGCAGTTCGTGCCTGGCGCTCCTCTGGTCCGGCTGGACGGTACACCCATCCCGTATGGGTCTCGAGCCGTCTCGCTGGGCTTGCACCTATCGCCCACACTGGGCTGGAGTGACCACGCCGGTCACATCTGCTCTAAGGTCTATGGTGTGCTCGCGGGGCTCCGCCGTCATGGCGCTGCGCTGCCGCGGAGCCTTAAGATCAAGCTCGTATCCTCCCTCGTTTTGCCACACCTGGATTACTGCTGTCTCGCTCTCCTTGGTATCGGAGTCACTTCCGAGCTTCGCCTACAGCGTGCACTTAACGCGTGCGTGCGTTACATTTTTAACGTCCCTCGCGATGAGCACATTACGCCATACTTCCTGCGTCTAGGGTGGCTAAAGGTTAGAGAAAGGCGCCTCTACTTCCTTGGGGTGAACCTTTTTCGTTGCATTCGCTCAACGCCCCCCCCCCCCCCCTGTGCTTAGCAGCCTCTTGCTCCTTAGGTCGGAGTGCTCGCGTAGATACCCCTCTCGCCAGAGTGGTACCCTCTTTAGGGTTCCAACTCATCGAACCACCTTTTTTGGTGCCTCGTTCTCGATACGTGGGCCTCAATGGTGGAACTCCCTTCCACTTGCCATCCGCGAGAGCAACACCGAGACAGCGTTCAAAAGGGCCCTGTGGCAATACCTACTCGACAGCTACGCTTAATAATTAATTAACATCTGTATTCGCGCTAGTATTTTATGGCGACGTCTTGGGAACCCCCCGCTTCTGTGAACTGTACTCTAGTCTGTATGTAGTTTTTAAGTTCTTTCTGTTTAACTCGTCTATATTTCAATTTTTGTTATGTTCTGAGAGGGCAACACGCCCTAGAAAAAATATACATCTTAATCTCTCGCTCCAAACCCCGAGTAGTGAATCGACAGTGATGTCCTTTTTCTTGTACGTCTTTTCTTTCGATTTTTCATTTGCGTTGCAATCGCTTACCATTAATAATATGAGTTGAAAATTTTTAATTTCCTGAACAAATGCATATTAAACCCAAATTGATTATGAGATGGACACGCTTTGTTTTCTCATCCGTTTGAATTGAAAAGTCTAAAACTTGCTAAAATTATATTATATAAGTTGTATATATACTCCCATACACAGTCTAACTTTGGTCGTGACTGTTGGGTGAGATCGGAGAAAAAGCTCTCGCAGCGAGATCCTCGATTAGAGCGGGGGCCCTTGGATCGCCCCAGCCCGGAGCTAAACTCTCGCTCCGAGGCCGGAGCTAAACTTTAGCCCCGGAGCTGGAGCGAGAGTTTAGCTCCGGGGCGGAGCGCTCCGAGGGCTGGGTCCGTGGGCCTCGCTCCGCGCTGGGCCGATCCAGGGCCCCGGCTCTGACCGAGGGTTGCGCTTCGGCTCTCTCTCTCCCTTTCTCGCTCTCGCTCTTACCCTCTTACCCTCCGGGAAACAATTCATCAGATACTTAAGGAGTATATTCCTGTAAGGAGCGTAGTGGTCTAGCGGCAAAGCGTTTGACCCACAGTCTGGTGAACCGGGGTTCCATTCTCAGCAGAGGTGTTCTCTTTTTTTTGTACTTTTCTTTCGATTTTTCATTTGCGTTGCAATCGCTTACCATTAATAATATGAGTTGAAAATTTTTAATTTCCTGAACAAATGCATATTAAACCCAAATTGATTATGAGATGGACACGCTTTGTTTTCTCATCCGTTTGAATTGAAAAGTGTAAAACTTGCTAAAATTATATTATATAAGTTGTATATATACTCCCATACACAGTCTAACTTTGATGTGTCGTGACTGTTGGGTGAGATCGGGGAAATATGTCGTTATTATAAGTTATATCGAGTTCGAAATAGGAATTAGGAATTGCCGATGCCCTCGCAACGTATAGCTTTGGGAGTTACTTTTCTACATATTCAATCAAACTTGGCTGCACCAGTCTTTAACTTAGTGTGATACGAACCAGTAAAGAGACCCAGTTAATTAAAATGCATTACTCGGAGGCTCTAACTCGAAACTTGTCTCTAATTTGGAATGAACGTATTAGAACAATGCTACTGTACGTGGAGAGGCAATCTCCTCAGTGAATAATTGTTTCGCGGTATCTCTCCGTAATATATATGAGATGTAGAGGATATACTTATCACCAGTCCAGCGTCGGCACTGCGTACTTTCAGCATCAGAGTTTCGCTCGATTTCGAATTGGGATTACCGATTGCAGAGTACAGACTGATAATTCTCGAATTCATTCTGTAAAATATTTCATTTTTATTTGTCTTTCTTACTTTTCTTTCTTTCTTACTTTTCTTTCTTTCTTACTTTTCTTTCTTTCTTTCCTTCTTTCTTTCTTTCTTTCTTTCTTTTCTTTCTTTTTATTCTTTCTTTTCTAATCTTTAATATTTCAACAGTGGATTTTGAAAACGAGAGTTTCTCTGATCTGGTCTCCAGTCTTTGCCACAGTGCGGCAGAAACGCATGGAAAATTGGAAATGAGTGGGAGGAGTAGGAGGCCTGAACAAGACAAGATGGTACGATTTTTCGGGGGAAAATATCATTTTTATTCCACCCTCTAACGAGTTGTGGGAGAAAGCAACATACATACACGTCAATGAATTCGTCAATGAATATTACAACTAAAAGTGGGGCGAACGCAACGGACGACTGTTCACCTCGTATGTACAGGGTGATTCGGATAAGTGCTATCAGCTTTTTACCATCGAATTTTATCGATTTTTGTAATTGGTAATTGTCTCAGCGGCCGCGTAATGTCACCGGTGTCGCGTGGCTGCTTAGGGCCAACTGGCCGAATCACGCCAAATACCGACAGTCTTCCGATTAACCGGCAAGGGCAGAATGAGTCGGTAATCATGAGACTCGGTAAAGTCTCGCGCAAAGTAGTAGTCCCCTACGGCGCGCGACAGCCGAGACTCTATTATCCCAAAGTGTAGCGGATTCGATCGATGCCATAATTTTTTCTCGATTTATGAAAAGGTTACGGTATTAAGGATTTATTTCTTAATTTTGTATTTTAGCTGTAATTTTTCTGAATCCGATAAGCCAAGAATCAAGCGAATCGGTTCAGCCGTTTGGGGGCTATAATTATTTTCCTCATAGGCAAGCCTGTTTCGTTGGTAAAACATTTCTGCACTGCACACTGGCAGGGGGGAGTGCGAGAGATTAGCGTGATATAATAAAGGTTTGTGCATAATAAATAATATAGGGAAACCTATCATTCTTGCACTCTGGCGAGAAATAATTCTTGTTTCTCTCTTTATTATAACTATAAAACGAAATATTGAAAGACTCGGCCGCAATCCTTGATCGCGCCGCTGCTGCAGGCGTGTTGCCACCGCCTTCCAAAAAAGGGTGACAGCCTGGCTGTTGACTTGAGGTAAGGAGAGAACTACTGGCTCTTTCAATATTTAGCTCTATAGTTATAATAAAAGGAAAAACAAGAATGATTTCTCGCCAGAGTGCACCGATGACACGCTCTTTACTATGTTTATTATGCCACGCATCACTCACACTTTCCGTTCCATTGTGCTGCAGAAATGTTTTATTACCGACTCATTCGGCCCTTGCCGGTTAATCGGAAGACTGTCGGTATTTGGCTTGATTCGGCCTGTTGGCCCTAAGCAGCCACGCGACACCGGTGACATTAGACGGCCATCGAGACAATTACCAATTTCAAAAATCGATAAAATCCGATGGTAAAAAGCTGATTCCAGTTATCCGCATCACCCTGTACATACGCAAGTCTACCTAAATCGCAAATTAGATTACTTTTTTTTTTTTTTTTGAGGGGGGAAATGCACCTTATGCACCGTAGGGAGGACATTACGTCCTTCCCCGTGTGTCGGGCTCTCCCGGGTAGTTAATACCCGGGCCTACCGACTAAAACCCCCCTCCGTCACTACGATTAACTAGTAAATGAAATGCATGCATCCTACGACTACATTGGTTTCCGCGCTGTACAAATGCACAGCGCAGGTCGTTAATTAAGAGACTCGGTAGAGTCTCGTGTCAAATAAGTATATCTAGTCTAAGTCTAAAGCATGCTCTGGGCACTTTGTCAAAGTTAACCTACAGTATAATCTAGATATATTAACATTAAGTGCATGCATATACGAAACTAACAACTAACATGCAAATGGTTATACGTGGAGCACATGCAGCCTCCTTGTGCCTTATTTAAATTTCCGATTGCACCGAATTAATAGAATGTCGGCGAGGCTCTTTGGAAGGAGTCACTGGTAGCCCTAGCCCTAGCACCACCAACGCTAATTCCGCCAACTCCGGGTGGCTGGCTCGACGGAACTCCCAAAATTCGAGCGCGGATTGGTCCTCCTCGGCGAGCTCCATTTCTGCCACGTCTCGTAGCAGGGGGGTTATATCTTGTATCGGCGTGCCCTCCGCCGATTTCCTCTTCGCGGCGCGCTCCGCGGCCTTCTGTCGCTTCATTCTTTGGGTATAGGTCAACGGCTTCTCCGCTGCCTCGCTGGCTCCTTCTGTGTCTGATTCTGCGGCTGGTCCTCCGCTTCCGCTCTGCTGCTCCTCGGTTGGGGGGGGGGGGGGTCTGCTCCTTCGCCAGCGACTCTTTAATGCCTCGGATGCGCTGCCAGGATTGGTCTAAATAGCGCACAGCCAGCGCGCGCTGCCTCTCGGTGAGCAGAAAATTATACCGCGGATCCATGCACACGGCGCACAGGATTCCCGGGCTCTCCAGGAGCCGCGTCTCTCGCACCTCCATGCATCGATACAGATTTTGGGCCAGCGCGTTCCCCACGCACTTGGCCTCCATCTTGCAGTCGACCCACGCTGCAATAAAATCGCCGACCAGTAACTGTTCTTTCTGCAGTTTCTTCGTAGCTATTTTGGCCAGTGCCAATGCCTTTCCCAGCCCCCCCCCCCCCCCCCCCCCCCCCAACTCGCACCACTGCGCGCTCGTGAGCCCGGGCTCGTGGCCGCCGGCGGCCTTTAAAATCGTCTCGCTCTTCGTGCGAAGCTTCAACAGGCTCTCCACCATATCCAAGGTGGAGTGCCACCGCGTCGGGCAGTCGAGGCTTGGCTTTGCCAGCCCCAAGCTCTTGATGAGGTCGCCCATGGTCGGCGTCCTCAGCCTGCGGCAAATACGCCGCACTTCCTCCAATATCTCCTGGGCCCCCGGAGTTGCGGTGATGGCATCCTGCACCGCCAATTGCAGGGTGTGCGCTGCACACCGCTGCTTATAAATGGCCTCCCCATCCAGGTGATCCGACAGGAAATCCAGCCCGGCTGCCTCCTCGTAGAACTGGGCCATACTGTCGCCGTCGTCGCTGGTGTCCTCCTGCGAGCTGGTGCCGGAGCAGCTGATGCTATCCGACTCCGGAATGGACGGAGCTGGCCCATCTTCCCACAGCTCGGCGGTATCGGCGTCCTCTTCGGCCAGGAGGTAATCGTCCTCCTCCTCCTCCTGGTCGGCGCACCGCTCGGCGGCTTCCTGCGACATCAAATCAACCATCTTAAGCATGTTCGATGCGTTATCCGTAGTTACCGAAAATACTTGACGGGGATCAACCCCAAACTCAGCCAGCACCGCCAAAGCCTCTTGGTTCAGGCGGTCGCTGGTGTGGCGGTGCTGGAACGCTCGAACGGCGAGGTTCCGCAGAACCAGCCTCCCATCCTTGCAGAACTGGGCGTTGATCCCGATTACCGATCGGTTCAGCCGGGTCGCTGCGTCCATCTTCAAAGACACCATGCGACCGGCCAACTCCCTGGCGATTTTCCCCCGTAGAATCGCCGCCTCGGCCGTCACATGCTCTCGCATGCTCCGGCGGTTGATGGCGCCCTCGCATCCCAGTGCGCGGAGCATCGGTCCCACCAGCTCACGAAAGCCCTCCTGGTCCATAAGAGTGTATGGATGGAGGTGGCGTGTCACTAATTTGAGACAGGCGGCCTTAATCGTCGGGAGGTCGATGTCCACGCTCACGGCCTTCCTCCGCTTCCCGGCCGGCGCGGTCTCCTCCTCCGTATCGCTCGCCGCTCTCCTCCGCTTCTCTAGAATGGCGGATTGTCGCCTGTTCTCGATTGCGCCCGCCAGATTTGGGTGCATGCGATTAATATGTCGCCTCATATTACCTGCGTGAAGTGTCTAAACGGAGGATACACTATGTTAGAAAACATGAGAAATCGCGACTCTATCGACTCTATTGTAATAGAATAAGCGAGAACGGTGACTTCTTAGAACACAAAAAAAAAGTTATCTACAGCCGTCGCTAAGGGGGCGATCGTCAGTCGTCACTAAGGAGCGCGATCGCCGTTAGGACTCTGGCGAAAAAGAAGCCTGCCGGACAAAGGCAGTCTGCGCCTTACGCTCGTAGGAATAACACTAAACACCGAATAAAGTAATTCTTTCTACCATCGACCGGATTACGTTGAGTAGGAGGAAGAAATACCCTCCCCATTAGATTTGGGCCCTCACACTACACCGACTCTAGTCACTCGCGAGTTTCAATTACTACAGTATGACACTTGTGAAAAACTTTTGAAGAACTTACACTGAATGAGATCCCGCATCCCTCGACCTTGCACCGCCACACTTTGTCACCGGCATCGTACTCGTAGTACGGTGCGATTGTTACGAGCCGAGGTTCAAGTCGGCGAGGTTTCTAAATGTAAAACCTGCTTCTGAGCAATCAATCTAGCCTTTTTGGCGATTTTAATGATTTTACTGTAAGTGAATCAGGAGCCTCGGATTAATATAACGGCCAACCAGCACTGGGGTATGACTAACCGTCAGTGGTGTGGGAACGCTCGTCAGCTCTATAGATTGCACTTTGACTCTAATCCTTGATCGACTAAAGAAATAACTAAATTTTATCAAGGGTAACGCGCTCCAAGCTGCGGATTAATATAACGGCCAACCAGCACTGGGGTATGACTAACCGTCAGTGGTGTGGAAACGCTCGTTAGCTTCGAGGATAACTTGGAGGTTTTTCAATGCCTTTTTCGTGAAGTTAAATAATTAATTGCTCAGATGGCTCGCCTTGGTTATGTCTCGAGCGGCAAAGACTAGTTACGAGAAATGTGGATGGGCTGTTTAAAATGAGTTTTAGGATTGTTTCATTCACGTCGACGTCCCCACAGGGTTTGCGACGGGTATGGAATTACCTCCTGTATTCGCATACCGACCCGGTATGAGCTTCCATAAGGCAGGGGGGAACACCAAATTTTATTCTCATACCGGGTGGACCTACAATTTTTAAGGTGGATTCCGAACCACCCTCCGCGCAGTGCGTGAACGTGCCGAAAATCAGCGATGACAGGTGTTGGGATCGAACCCGGGTCCCGCTAATTGCGAGTCGAACACTTATCCGCCTGAGCCACTGCGCGGGTAAATGAGTTTTAGGAATCTTTGACTTTAGATGTAAAATACAGATATATATTGTGAGGAGAAAAATAAAAGGAATTTTTGTTTGGTGAAGGATCTTAGTTGGGTGAAGGGATTCGGTTGAGAGGAATTTGGTTGAGAGGAATTATTCCCGGCCTTGGAGAGGCCGGGTGAGGAACGTTTCTTATCTTTTCGGGGAATACGCGGGACGGTGGTTGGGAGTGAGAGGGGGATGGGGTGATGTGCGTCTCAGCGCGGCTGGGTGGCCGGCTGAGAGGGACAGAGGGGTATCGGTAGGAAGGAGGCTAGCGGGACAAAGAATCAAGCAAGGTTTTCTCTCTCTCTCTCTTACTTACTATGCTTGGGCGCCAGACACCCAGGGTGTCGAATCGAAATGAAACCAACTTAATATTGCGACTATTAGCTTGAGAGAAGGAGATACATGCGGGACTAGCTGGTAGATAGAGAACGGGACATGCAGGGCGCGGAGATCGGGGTCCGCCAGAGAAAGTCAAAACAGAGTTGTATAAAATAACAGATGGTATATTAGCGAAAGCAGTAGTGATCAGGAGTTTCCAATAGGATGGCGGAAAGCAAGTCCGCTACACGGGCGGTTGTCGGCGCCCGTGAGCGAGACGCGGAACAAAAATAGTCTATTTCACCGGAATGTTAGAATCGTACAAAAATGAGGCGGCTAGAAGTGAAATAACGGAACGGGCTTTTGAGCCGGTACGGAGTTTACCGGCATCTACGGGACTTGAAACAGCGCAAAACGCGAGACTAGAAAAATGTGATTCATTGTGCGAGCAGAAGGCCCTCCAGGACGTCGTCAAAGCGCAATTCACAAGAACGATAGCTTATTTCCTTTACTTTCCTAATTACGGAACGCTAACAGAGTAGATCTCAATACGAAGCCTAGCCTGATGGGCCACGAGGCGATCAGTCGAACAAAGAGGCGCAGGACATTCCCCTGCCAGCCTCTCTTGCACTGATCCCTCGGAAAACTCAATAAATACTTGAATCTGCCTACCGTTACTAAATTAAGAGTCTCCTCGACGCCTCGGCACGTTAATCGGCCTTCCTTCCTTCCTTCCTTCCTTCCTTAATTTCTCTATACGTCGGAACTCGGGACTCTATGCGGTACGGCGCTCGCTTGGTAGGCTCGGCACAACGAATGCCGTTACGAATTCACGCGGTACGCACGCCGGCCAATTTTTCCCCCCTCACACCTAACGCAGCCTAAATGCCCGCTCGTCCAATCGGGTCCCTTTCTGCCCGGGGAGCTTCCGCAACAGGGCCGGACCCCTGCGCTCTGGCGGTAGATTCCTTATGCAACGTCTTGCCACTTGAATCTTCTCGCCCTGGATCCGCTTTGCTGTCTTCTTCGGAGACTCCGTAGATGGCTGGTCCATGGGGAGGCTCCTTCTGACGCTGCTGGATCCGCAAGGAAGCTCCGACGCGGACGGGGTATCTTCCGACGGCCGCGGCGATCCTCTGGTTCTTTGCTAGGTGGTCTCGGTTGGTGCCGTGCTCCTTTGCCTAGATAGTGGTGGATCGCGCGAAATTCAAACATGCATTAGTTTTCTATTGCGTTACTTAGTTTTTGACGACTTGTCCTGGAGGCGCGGTACTTATTTAATATGCGGAATTGCTGCGGGGAAGCCTTCCGGTCTTTTCTCCTAACAGGCGAGGGCGTGCCTCGTCACAATATATATATTGTTACACTTTAAAATCCGCTTCGGTACAATATCTTTGGTTTAGAGCGCGATGAACTTAATAGTTAAGTTGGCTCGTTTCACGTCACGAGTTAAACGGGGATGCGGTGAACAATTACTTGCCTAACAGTCGCGGTATATGGCTGAACTGTACGGTTGATTGAAACGGTTTCGAAGGAGTACTAATGCTCTATCTAATCCACATCCACGCCCTATGCTTACTGAGATACAACGGGCAGAGATACGTCTTGCTCGAAGGATTCTACTGAAGTCCCGCTTTTCCTCCAGAAAATCAGGGTTTATATACTCCAGAAGTCCCGAAATTCCAGGAAAAAGTAGCAAGAGTGGGAACGTGAGTGAGCTAGTTTTGAATGTGTGAGTGTGAAATCCTAGATGCACGCAAGTGCACGCAGCTGTGGGACTGCCTCCCCTAAGAAGAAGTCAAGGGTCGGAGCGATAACATGTGAAAGGGACGGTCGAACGGTCGAGTTTAAGACTCGAATATTACGCAAGGAGAAAGCTATGAGAAAATGAAAACGGTGTGTTTTTGGAACAGAAAAGTCGTCAGATTCGCGCTGAGGATGTAACACCTCCCCCCTTAGAATGAACATCGCGCAATTCGCGATGCTTCACCAAAGAGAATCGGACGAATTTTCTTTTGTAACAGATGTGGGTGTATTTAAGGTTTAGGTCGCAGTGTAGTGTGTATTCAGGTTCGGTGGCGCAAATTATAAATAGTCGAAGAGTAACAATGCTAGTAAAAGTGGATGAAGGAATACAATTCATTTTGTTTGGTGTCGGTAATAAGCATCGGTTGGCAATTGTTTGTTCTTATTAATTTCGGTTCTTGAGAACTAGTACATTTGCAAATGAAATTTTGGATAACTATTTTCATTTCAGGCCAGAAATAAATTGGATGTGAACGCTTGTATGTTTTAGCGATGTCTTTATGTCCCCCTGTTAGGTCACTACGAGCTTCTTGGATTAACTTTTGCCTAATTTCTAACGGTGGAACTGTAATATTTGTGGTGCAGTTAGTTATGCGAATTCTGGAATTTCTGAAAACTTGAGTTATCAACTCTCCAAACTGTTCGCGTGTAATATGGTCGTGACCATCTTCAACTGAAGATATTCTAGATGAGTATGTTTTTGATTTATATAATGCGGCTTTTAATTCTTCGAGACCAGTGATAATATTTTGCCTAGTTAACTGTTCACAAAAATGTTTGGTAGAAAATATACTGAAAGTCTTTTGGTTATTGTGAGTAGACATATGTATTTGACCTTGGCATGGGTTTTTGATCTTAATTTGTTGCATATTTATATATCCCATTTTCTCTAATAACTTGGTAATCGAAGAATTTGACTTGCAGTCGGCTGAGTTGAAATGAACGTAATGATCTTTCCGAGACAAAAGAGGACTGGTGGAAAAAGTCATCTGGAAACGGTTTGTTGTGTCATCGCTATTTGTATCTTTATCACTTGACAAGGGGCACTCTTGGAGGTCTATGAGGGTGTCTTAAATTCTAACGGGCTTGGTGTACGAGTTTAAGGTGAAAGGTTCAGCTTTCAATGGTACGTGGGGCTCTGGTAGTGGAAGTGTAAGGTCAGTCTTCCTAATGGGTGCAGAAGCTGGACATATGGTGCTATCGGACTAATTGTGAAACTCTGTTTTCTCTAACTTCTCGGTGGGGGTGGAGGTAGAGTTACCAGTTGGTTCAATGAAAGACATTAAATCACCAGTCCGAGTATTCTTTCCGGATGGGGATTTGAGTTTAGAGTGGCATGTGTCTGGAAGAAAATGTTCCATGCTGGGCAGAAAACTGGGTTTAAAGGGGTATCTACGGGGTTGCTTGTCATCTGAATTCCTTTCATCTGTTTCACTATCTGAATGTCGGACCAACGGTCTCTTTTGTCTATCACATTTAAGCTGTTTAATTCGGTAGCCAATACTTTCGGGGTCTGTTGACGTTTTTGGCACGTATTGTTTATATTCTGGATCAATTGATTCTTTGGGTATAAGAGGTAGGCAAACGGTGGGGTTTCGAGAGAGAGGATCCGTGTTTATGTTTATTCTTCCTGCTTTGTGGACAGCGTTATAATCAGAGTCTAAAAGCTGTAATTGCCATTTTATTAAACGTGAAGTGGGATCTTTAACTGAGTTCAACCAAACAAGAGAGCTAAGATCAGTAACTAGCGTAAATTTTGTGTCAAAAACATAAGGTCGAAAAAATTTTACTGCATAAACCATGGCAAGGCATTCTCTCTCCGTATCTGTATAATTTTGTTCTGCCTTATTTAAAGTTCTGGATGCGTATGAAACTGGTAGGTCTCTTCCTATTTCACCCTGACTGAGAGTTGCTGCTATTGCATTTTTGGAAGCATTGGTTGTAATAATGAAAGGTTTACTAAAGTCTGGATATTGCAAAATAGGTTGTTCGTATAATTCGTTCTTCAACTGTTCGAAACTATTTTGTTGATCTTGAGTCCAATTCAATTTACAACCCTTTTTTAATAAATCAACTAACGGTTTTGCCTTAAATGAAAAGTTTTCAATAAATCGGTGATAGTAACCAGCTAGGCCTAAAAATTGACGGATACATTTCTGGCTTAATGGAACGGGAAAATCTCTTACTGTTTGCAATTTCTTTGGGTCTGGTCGAACACCATTTTCACTAATAATATGACCTAAATAACTCACTGCTTTACGGAGAAATTGGCATTTATTAGTTTGGAGAGTTAAACCATTGTCACTGAGCCTCTGCATCAATTTTCGGATTTTAATTTCGTGTTCTCTAAGTGAAGATGAAAATACTACTATGTCGTCGAGATATACAAATAAATCAGTTCCTTGTAATCCCGTTAAAACTTGGTTCATAAGACGTTGAAAGGTGGGAGGTGCATTTTTTAATCCAAAGGGCATTCGGACATATTCATAGTGACCGGTATGAGTAGTAAAGGCAGTTTTTGCGCGATCTTTAGGATTCATCTCGATTTGATGAAATCCGTTAGCTAAATCAAAGATAGAAAAATATTTTGCTCGGCCAAGACTATCCAAAATTTCAGTAATGTTAGGTAAGGGGAATTTGTCGGTAACAGTTTTCTCATTAAGTGCTCGAAAATCTATTACCATGCGCCAACGCTTATTACCTTGCGCGTCAGCTTTCTTGGGGACTATCCATAAGGGAGAGTTATATGGAGATTTGGATGGTTGAATTATACCTTCTTTAAGGAGGGCCTTTACCTGTGCATCTATTTCTGTCTTGTGTATTGGCGGATATTTATACTGACGAGTGTTTATTGGTGTGTTGTCTGTGGTGTGAATCGTATGCTGAAAGTTGGGAGCTTTTCCCAGATTGTCGCCAGGTAGAAAGAAACTGTCCGGAAATTCTTGTATGAGTTGTAGCACGTGTTGTTTTTCTTCAGTGTTGAGATGATCCAGGTCCAGGGTTTTCTTGATTTTGTTAATACGTTCTTGAGGTGAGGTGATTTTCTGCTGTGACTTTTGCAAATTATAATCTTCTTCGGATGATCCGGTAGAGTCAAAGGGATACGTTTCTTGAAGTGGCACATCGAACTCGGTGTTTTCTTCACTGGTAACTGCAGGTTCGCCAATGTAGACATTCTGATGTGTGTCGACACGGGGAAGGTAACCTTCCTTAGTGATGGTGTTGGCCAGGCGTACAGCAATTTGTTGCCGACTCCGACCAGGGCTTCCATGATGAGTGGTGTTTTTGGTAGGAACTTCAGTTTCCTTTAAATCTTGATAGTTAACAAAAGAAATGGGTCTTGTGGGATTATTCCTAAGCACGAGGGTTTTATGGTAGTAGAAAATCTCGGCTTGTTATTGGAGTAGGAATGGGTTGCCTAATAACCCATTGACTGGTAATCGTAAATTCTTGATGACGTAAAACAAGCAGGTGGTATCCTCGATTTGTAGAATAACGGATCCCAAAGTGACAATAGGGACCGAGGCAACTCCAGTCACTTTGATTTCTTCGCGGGAGATATTAACTTGATTCAGGTTGAGTGAATCATAAGTTACCAAATTTAACGTTGCTCCGCTATCGATGAGAAATTCTCCGATTCCATTGGGTAGTTCCGGTACCTTGACGCGGATTTTTGGAATCGGTGCCGAGTGGACGATCAGTCGCACGTTCTCTACTGGCTTCTGTTGAACCGCACGTGTTTGTGGCGAATTTCTTTGCATCCGTTCACCAAATCGCCTGCTCGGTGAACGCTTCCGCAGTTTAAATGTTGCTCATTGTACGCTAACTTATTATTGTTGCTCGGTTGAGCCAACGAACTACCCGGATGAGCATAGGTGCTATCCACCGGGGCATGATTTGGTTGATCCTTAAGGGGGAATGCCCGGTCACGCACACATTCAAGAGGGTTCACACCGATACACTACGCCATGCGCAATTCCGTGTATATGAATTCAATTTTTTTTGGGCACACCATGCACAATTTGATAGTTTGAAGGCCAGAAATCGGTAGAGCAGACATGTAAGGATGTCCGGGTCCTAAGAATTCCCTTCAAAGTGGTTAATCTGTTGTTAAAATTCAGTTGGAAAATTGGCCTGAAATTCGCCTGCTGACGTACGAGACTCTGACGTCAATGTGACGTCACGACAGGGAGACGCCGCTGGAGATTTTTCGGTATATCTACTACTGCAGTCTTTTGTTCGAGGGGTTCTTACCATTCGGACGTTCCTTACAGTCTGCTTGTCCATTCGAGCATCAATTCCGCAATAAAATATTAAGATAAAGGGTCTAAAAAAGTAGAAAACGAATCGTACGCCTAGAACTTCGGCGTTGAGCCGTCACGAGCGTTAGTGGCACATGGCTACAGAGCGGATGGTCACACGATAGAAGGAGGTATACGTGGCTGGTAAAACAGAACAGATACTGTCAGATGTGACTTGGTGACGAGTAACCTCTCCACTTCCAATGCCGTTTCCCCATAAAGATATTTGTCTTCTTACAATTCGGATCCGCAGTACTTTGTAGAAGTCCGAATGACACGCTGCGACACATTGAGGATGTCCAAAGAGTTGAACAATAAAATGTTGAATACCCCAAGTCATTATTACTCGGCGCTGGACAACCAGCCGCCGACTATTACTTTACTTTACATCGTAATTTCTCCGCGAAAGAATAATTGTCTCCCTGCGAGTGAGGTATGCGTCGTCTCGTACAAGTCTTAGCTTTCCAGAGTATTATGTCGCAAGATGAATATCTAATGGACTGAGCAATAAAACTTGAAATATGCCGAATACCTATTAGCCTGGCCGCATGTATTGTGTGCCGCCGGCCCTCGCCTGCCCATGCCGTCTAACCTCCTACTCCTCCTAACCTGCTCGGGGGCCAGCCGTCGCTCGAACCATGACCCTTCTTTCGATCGCCTTTTCCTATCGATAGAATAATTGATTCCCTGCAAGCGGGGTATGCAACACCGCGTGCAAGTCTTAGCTTTCCAACGCACCGCGTCAAGTCTGGATTGTCTCAAAGCTGGAGGAATAAAAAGGTGAATTCGCCGAGTAGACAGCCAGTGAGGCATGCTCGGGAGCCAGCGGCCTGCCGTCGCTCGAACCATGACCCTTCTTTCGATCGCCTTTTCTTATCGGTAGAATAATTGATTCCCTGCAAACGGGGTATGCATCACCGCGTGCAAGTCTTAGCTTTCCAACGCACCGCGTAAAGTCAGGATTGTCTCAAAGCTGGAGGACTAAAAAGGTGAATTCGCCGAATGCCTATTAGCCTGGCCGCGTGTATTGTGTGCCGCCGGCCCTCGCCTGCCCACGGCGTCTAACCTCCTACCCCTTCCTAACCTGCTCGGGGGCCAGCCGTCGCTCGAACCATGACCCTTCTTTCGATCGCCTTTTCCTATCGATAGAATAATTGATTCCCTGCAAGCGGGGTATGCAACACCGCGTGCAAGTCTTAGCTTTCCAACGCACCGCGTCAAGTCTGGATTGTCTCAAAGCTGGAGGAGTAAAAAGGTGAATTCGCCGAGTAGACAGCCAGTGAGGCATGCTCGGGAGCCAGCGGCCAGCCATCGCTCGAACCATGACCCTTCTTTCGATCGCCTTTTCCTATCGATAGAATAATTGATTCCCTGCAAGCAGGGTATGCAACACCGCGTGCAAGTCTTAGCTTTCCAACGCACCGCGTAAAGTCAGGATTGTCTCAAAGCTGGAGGAGTAAAAAGGTGAATTCGCCGAATGCCTATTAGGGGCGCCGACCGCTAGTCTGCTCGGCAGTCGGGGGTGAGCACCCGCTCGGAACATACCCTCACTTTTACTGGTGTGTGCCCATCGAAAAAGTAATTACAAGTCGGGTATGCAGGGCTTCGTAGAAGTCTTGCCTTTTCAACGCGCCATGCTTCGTAGCCAATTTCAAAAAGGTTAAGGATAACATTATGGAGTACTGCTGTGTATTTATTACCCTGACTATATTGCTCGTTGCCGTCTAGCATCTGTGTACCAGTAATATGGTCAGGGTAGTAAATATTCGAGAATATTTGACATTCTATTCATCAGCCTTTCGAAAATACAACATCGGATAGGGTTCGTTGAAAAGGCAAAACTTCTACGAAGCCCTGCATACCCGACCAGTAATTACTTTTCGAAGGGCACACATCAATAAAAGTAGGGGTATGTTCCGAGCGGGTGCTCACCCTCGACTGTCGAGCAGGCTAGCGGTCGCCACCCCTAATAGGCATTCGGCGAATTCACCTTTTTACTCCTCCAGCTTTGAGACTATCCAGACTCGACGCGGTGCGTTGGAAAGCTAAGACTTGCACGCGGTGATGCATACCCCGTTTGCAGGGAATCAATTATTCTACCGATAGGAAAAGGCGATCGAAAGAAGGGTCATGGTTCGAGCGACGGCTGGCCCCCGAGCAGGTTAGGAAGGGGTAGGAGGTTAGACGCCGTGGGTAGGCGAGGGCCGGCGGCACACAATACACGCGGCCAGGCTAATAGGCATTCGGCGAATTCACCTTTTTACTCCTCCAGCTTTGAGACAATCCTGACTTTACGCGGTGCGTTGGAAAGCTAAGACTTGCACGCGGTGATGCATACCCCGTTTGCAGGGAATCAATTATTCTACCGATAGGAAAAGGCGATCGAAAGAAGGGTCATGGATCGAGCGACGGCTGGCCGCTGGCTCCCGAGCATGCCTCACTGGCTGTCTACTCGGCGAATTCACCTTTTTGCTCCTCCAGCTTTGAGACAATCCAGACTTGACGCGGTGCGTTGGAAAGCTAAGACTTGCACGCGGTGATGCATACCCCGTTTGCAGGGAATCAATTATTCTACCGATAGGAAAAGGCGATCGAAAGAAGGGTCATGGATCGAGCGACCGCTGGCCGCTGGCACCCGAGCACGTTATGAATCTATCGGTTTCAAAGATGAAAAATCTCTTCCGGAATGAACCATGTACAGCCTGCTCAAACGATTCGGTTAGAGATGGCCATGTAAACAAAGCCGAGAAACTAACACAATCGTTTGAGCCCGGGGTACACGAGATGTGCCGGATAAATATGCGTAGCTATCTTTATCCCACAAGAAGATGCTCACCACTTCAAAAGTGATATTTGTCTCCACTGATCTATTACCCCCACGTGGGCCGCACTTCTACCAAAGTCGCTCGAGGCAGGTACCGTGCGCCGCTAGAAAGAAAGCGCCTGGTTTCCCCGCAGGTATATGGGTTCAGGCGCCTTCGTTCTACCGGCGCACTGTACCTGCTAATGAGTTTGGACATAGGCGAATTTTGGGCAGATCATAAAGTAATAATCGCCGCTTCCTGGAGTCATGCCATTACAAAAAATATACACCCTTCTTACTGCCTCAGGCAAGAGTGCGACCGCTTAGTTAATCCGGATGGTATTTCCTACAATTCGCTTCACAGCAGGCCCGGTGACCTGGACTTTCCGCGGTATCGACAAGAATGAACACGCTTAGTATACTGGTGCTTTGCTCATTGCAGCCTGATTGCAGTTCGTTGATTTGCTTACACTCATGTTTGCCGTAGGCGGTACCTTACACGATCTCGAGTAATACTTTTTCCATTCTTACAAACACTGTAACTTCCACGATCGACATTGCAATGAAATGAGGTATAAAGACGTAGTCTTTGCTCAGAGATATGTCCTGCATAGGAAAAAGGGACTAGGAAAGGTGTGCAACCGTAATAAGGGAGTGGAAACTTTCATGTATTTCACAAATACTTATACGATTGCAGTTTCCGAATTTTGAATACATATCGGGAAAAGCGATATATTTGGCGCGAGACTCTACCGAGTCTCTTGCGTGGAATGTGTCATAGTAAGAAATGTTGCTTGATACTGTCGCAGAGAGAGTAATTGGCCATCTTATTCGCTAACTCGTGTACATAATACACATAAGACATGCAGCACATGCAGTACATGTGATCCCAATTCATGACAAGGGAGGTTTCCCATAATTGTTCGATACGCATGGTTTTGCGTGCCCCATGCGGCGATTTCATGGAATGCTGTTTCATGCAATGCATGGTGCGAAGGTTGTCTTTGCGAGGGATGCGTGTTGTTCGGAAAGTGACTGACTTCAGCACTCTGATCTATATTCACTCTGTTACTGCCCAAGTGCAGAAAAGTAGTTTGTGATACATGTGCGGAAAGTGGCCAATTTCCAAATGCGTGAAGTTGCTGCATGAGCCGAAAGCGTAGCGGCATTCACAGGAGAACGAGTGTGGAAGTTGTGCGATAATCACACGAGTCCTCCTGTGAATGCCGCGTACAGGGTGATGCGGATAACTGGAATCAGCTTTTTACCATCGAATTTTATCGATATTTGAAATTGGTAATTGTCTCGACGGCCGTCTAATGTCACCGGTGTCGCGTGGCTGCTTAGGGCCAACAGGCCGAATCAAGCCAAATACCGACAGTCTTCCGATTAACCGGCAAGGGCAAAATGAGTCGGTAATAAAACATTGCTGCACTGCACACTAGCAGGGAAAGTGTGAGCGATATGTGGCATAATAAACATAGTAAAGAGCGTGTCAGCGGTGCATTCTGGTGAGAAATCATTCTTGTTTTTTCTTTTATTATAACTATAGAGCGAAATATTGAAAGAGCCAGCAATTCTCTCCTTACCTCAAGTCAACTGCCAGGCTTTCACCCTTTTTTGGAAGGCGGAGGCAACACGCCTGCAGCAGCGGCGTGATCAAGGATTGCGGCCGAGTCTTTCAATATTTCGTTTTATAGTTATAACAATGAGAGAAACAAGAATTATTTCTCGCCATAGTGCGAGAATGATAGGATTACCTATATTATTTATTATCCATAAAACATTTATTATGTCACGCGAATCTCTCGCACTCCCCCCCTGCCAGAGTGCAGTGCAGAAATGTTTTACCAACGAAACGTGCTTGCCCACGAGGAAAATAATAATATCCCCCAAACGGCTGAACCGATTCGCTTGATTCTTGGCTCATCGGATTCAGATAAATTACAGCTAAAATACTAAATTCAGATATAAATCCTTAATACCGTAACCTTTTCATAAATCGAGAAGAAATTTTGGAGAATTTTTGGAAGATATAATAGAGGCTCGGCTGTCGCGCGCCGTAGGGGACTACTACTTTGCGCGAGACTCTACCGAGTCTCATGATTACCGACTCATTCTGCCCTTGCCGGTTAATCGGAAGACTGTCGGTATTTCGCGTGGTTCAGCCAATTGGCCCTGAGCAGTCACGCGACATCGGTGGCATCACACGCCCGTCGAGACAATTACCAATTACAAAAATCGATAAAATTCGATGGTGAAAGCTGATTCCAATTATCCGCATCACCCTGTACACTAAGGCGAATGATGTAAATTCGCGTGTCCGGAGGATGACCACTTTTCGTACTAGTATCACACACTAATGGATGTAACGCATGCTGCGAAAGTTCACTTTGAGAGAATCGGCTGGTCAGGCTGACAGATTGATACACGTCTATGAATTTGGCAGAATATGTAACATGCCCTTTATCTTTTGTTTCTCATTCCCACACTAGTGTGGGAAAGTGATCGATACAATTTATTTTCCTCGCTAGTGCGGTAAAGCGATCGATATATCGCAAGAAAATGCCACTTTCTGCACTTGGGCAGTGACAGAGTGAATACGGATCATAGTGCTAGAAGCAGCCACTTTCCGCACAATACGCATACCTCGAAAAGTGGCAGTTTCGCACCTACGTTGCATAAGGTAGCATTTTCTTGCATTGTATCGATCGCTTTACCGCACTAGCGAGGAAAATAAATTGTATCGATCACTTTCCCACACTAGTGTGGGAATGAGAAACAAAAGATAAAGGGCATGTTACATATTCTGCCAAATTCATAGACGTATATCAATCTGTCAGCCTGACCAGCCGATTCTCTCAAAGTGAACTTTCGCAGCATGCGTTACATCCATTAGTGTGTGATACTAGTACGAAAAGTGGTCATCCTCCAGACACGCGAATTTGCATCATTCGCCTTAGCATACGCGGCATTCACAGGAGGACTCGTGTGATTATCGCACAACTTTTACACTTGTTTCCCCACATGTATCATAAACTACGATTGTAATAATAAAACGGCAACGAAGAAGCACTGCACAATCATGTCAATGAGGCGCCATTTGTTTACAAGAAAAACAGTCGAAGCCAATAATTTGTTCCAATGAGTCGTATCATTTTCTTGGGTTATTAGGAAATTATGTTCGTACCAATTATTTATACGAGTGTACAATTTGGTATGCATTTTTATTCATATTTCAATACCATTACGAATCGAAGTGAAACGAAAGCGCTCAACATATTTTACGGGTACAGTTTTGTGTGTACTATCAACCGCATAGATTCCGGTCTCTGTCGGATGAATGTTCGGAGCAGAACTGTAATTCAATGTGCGACAATGATTAATTTCATTCCTAATTTACATCGACTGCTTTAAGATAAGAGAAGGGGGTACTAAGGTATGTACTGTACATACTGTTCATATGTTATCTGAATGTAGCTTGCATGAAAGTATGCAAAAGCGAAGCGGATATTGAGAAACATCGAATTACGAAGTGGAATAAATGGAGAAAATTCCGTGCAACTGCATGGGTGGAAAATATACTTCGGAAACATACGAAAAGGAAATGGATTTCTTACTGCTTCATGTAGAAGAAGCGCGCGTCCCTTTCCTCCTTGCAGGAAGATTCGCAAGGTATGCAGGCAAATTCGGAAACCCATGGAGTGGGGGGGGGGGGGGGGGGTGACCGCGGGGATACCTGTTTGCCTTATATAGCTCGGCTACCGACGATGTACATCAGTGCAAGGACAGAGTTCGGACAGCTAATCAACGGAGAGTGTGAAACTAACAGAGTCGAGAGTCATGACGTCCCCAAACACGACCACCGTAAGTAATCACAATTAGCTTTCACACTTATTACACGTGTTGGCATTGCACACATTTTCATCCCCACGCCTTCGCAAGCCCTGTCAACTCAGTTCCTCCCCTCGTAATATTTCGTCCGGTCGATTCCTATTCCATACAAAATACACTTGCAAATGTTTTATATATGTTTAATAGTTTTCAGCCCAATGCTGAGATTGAAGGAAGATTTCCCCGCCTTATGGCTGAAACGCCAACGAGCAGCCAGGGAGGAAATGTGCGGCGATGGCTGTGGCGGGGGAGGCTACAGCAGGCGCCCAACATGGAGCAGGGCTCCCCTGTAGCCTCGGCAACATCGGAATCAGGCGCCACGAATAATGTAGGTTTGAATTCATTATCTAATTTGTTGTCTTCCAACTTTTAAAATGCATGCATACTGTTATATACTGTTTGCAAGATACAGTATGAACCGATTCGCTTGATTCTTAGCTCATTCATTTGATTCAGAAAAATAATCGGGAAAATACAAAATTCGTAAATAAATTCGCGAAGCTATAACTTTCGCATAAATCAAGGTGAAAGTTTGGTAACTAAGGATAACAGCTCGAGTTCTGGATAATAGTCTCGGCTGTAGCGCGCCGTGGGTAAGGGGACTACTACTTGGCGCGAGACTCTACCGAGTCCCCTGATTACAAAACACTGTAGTACAAACATTAAAATCACACCTATTTTTTTGTTACAGGATCAGGAAATAATCGCGCGGTATTTCGCCAACGTGAGGGACGCCAATCTGAGAGAGAAGGCCATGAAGTTGGCGAAGGAGGCCCGCGGCGCAGACCCCACTAACACCCGCCACCATCCCTACCGGCGAGCTGACAACGGGATGGACGCCGGCACCAGCGGCAAGGACGGCAGCCACCGCAAAGGGCGGCAAAACAATAAGAGGAGGAACCGCGGCGGCAAACGCGGGGGAATTCGGGGGGGAAGTCGGGGGGGAAGTCGGGCAGGAAGTCGCGGGGGAAGTCGCGATAAAAATAATAAGGGGATAAGCGGTTCCCAATATAATAAAGCAACAACAGTTAATTACTATGTAGTCGAGAAACAAATAATAAATAATAAATGATATTTCTTTTCACATAATAAATTCGTGTAGGTATTAATTTCCCACAATAATCCCTTATCCCTTACCCATAACTTTTCAGGATTACATGCAGCGGCGACAGGTGCAATCTCGTTTCGTTCAACTTGTTGCACTGTTTCTTATTGCCTCTGTTAGAAGTCGCGCTTGTTCTCACTATACATAGAAGCCGTCTCCAGCACTGGCACCCCTAAATTTAACATCTAAATAAATCGTGCAAAAATTTCAAAACATTCGTGAACGGATACTGCGTATGAGAATCTGTGAAACCGAAAATCGACGAACGCAATATAGGAAAACCACAAGATAACCGAAGGGAAAGCCAAACGCTTCGTTGCTCAAGTGCTGTAGTTCATTTTCATCAGCGGTTTCATTGTCCACTGTCGTCTGCTGTTCTCTTGAAGGATGAAGATCCATGCGAGGTCATCCGTAGCAAGTAAACACATCGGTAGCAATCGCTGCTCGGATAGGAAAGACCGATGCTAATATCAGTTATCGCGGTGGTTCTGGGCACTTCGTGCAAATAGATACAAATATAACAGATTCTCAATCAAGAGAATTGATACTTCCCAATGAATTGCAGCTGCAGGGTTCATATTTACCAAAAGTCCATCGCCGAATCGATGGACGGGCTGTCCGGAAATCGTAGAGTAAGGGCCCCCGCACACGAGCATCAGCGGCCACGTTTCAGCGGCCGCCGCTCAAAACACGCACCATGTAGTCTTAGTCTTATGTGGCACCGCACACGACAATCAAAATTAATAATTCCATCAATAATTCTACAGATATGACACAGATATCGATGTGAAAGATATCTCCATATCTCCATCACATGTCTGATATGTGATATGGGGTATCAATAAAGTGATCTTGCAGCGGGGGTAAACCCACGCATGCAACACAAAAATGCCAAAAAGTTTTTTCAGTGACGTGGAATTGAACACGGGACATCCCCGTGGTAAGCCAATCCCTTCGCCATGTCGCCACTTCGAGTAGAATAGAGGGTAAAGCTACATTGACATATTTGTCTAGTGAGGAACGGTCGCTGAACCCACTGACCGATGAAAGACCGCGGAAAGACGGCGCCACACGCTCGTGTGCGATGGTTCGCCTTCAAAAATGACGGCCGCTGATGCTCGTGTGCGGGGACCCTAAGAGCAACTCGTTGAATGGAGTTACGGACATTCGTGTTTTTTTAAGATGCTTCTTTCCTTGCTTGTTGTTCATTGCTAATACGAAGTAGCTGATAATATGGCAGTTTGGAGGGATCCGTCAACCGACGAGTAATACCAGTCTGAAACCATTACATGTCGCGAGTTTACCTACTTTAGCAACTACTCTAGCAAGGGCGCATTTTACACGCGCATTTACTTGAAATTGTACGTTGACTGGGCACCCGCGCTCGCTACTCCGTTCGCAAGGATTTGCATCGTCCATCCTTTTTATGATCTTCTCTCTGTCTCTCTCTTTTCCCTTCCACAAGCACCTTGTCATCTTTGACCGGACGGGGTGCGCTCGGAGTCGAAGGAGGATAGCTCAACATGTGTTTTACTACGCTGTCCGAAAAAGTGCCGAACACTGGCCTGAGGACTCAGTTTAGTCGCCAGCGAGTTGACGGGAAGACGTGTCATCGTTTTTAACAGTGTATTCAAAAAATTCTCGCTAGCGACTTGAGTTTCGATTTTAGTGTTTCAACTGTTTCAATCGAAACACTGTGTAGTTCTGTTACGCGTCATCCAACTCAGCTCGGTAAGCCGGGTTGAGGACTCGCACAACGCAATATAGTTATGCTTCCCGGGTCGGGTCGCACACGTCAAGGTAGAGCGATCGGTCACTTTATGAGTTAGAACTCAATTCGGATACTGGTGATTCAGAGGGATTTATTCAAGTAACAGAATTGTTCACTTACACGGTGCGTTAGCCGCTCTGGGCCTTGTATAGTTGTGGCGGAAGATAAATAGTCTCGGTGTAGTTCAGAATATTGTTACTGCGGTCAGGGTGCACTTATTATCGATGGAGACGCGGAGGAGTGCCCTCGGGCATATGACTCCTCGATCGGTGTACGTTTGGGGTTTTTATACCTGTCTTCCAAGGAGGTGCTTGCGTTGCATTATCGGTATTGCGTGACACAAGTGGGTCAGTCAGCGTGAGCTTTGGACTGTCATAGTCATCAGTAATTGGGGAATTGGTTTAGTCATATGCCGGGTTACAACATCCCTCCCCCCTTGGAAGAAGAGGCTGCCCTCAGCTTTTCTATTCTACCTCGCGATTTACATGTTTTATTCTATGAAGTGTTTAATCCTATTCGTGTGCACTTTGATCGTTCGTTTGCCCATTTTGATAGTGTAGTTTACCGGAGAATCTTTCGATACGATGGTGTATGGACCTATCCATTTTGCGTCCAGTTTTTTGCTGCGTCCCCTGCGGACCGTGGGGTCGTGTAGGAGTACCTTGTCGCCGGGTTTGAAGGTTGGTTCCTTCGAGCGGATGTCATAGGTGATTTTGGCTCGCAGTTTTGCGTCATTGCTATTCTGCTTGGGTACCTGGTGGGTTGCTCAAAGTCGTTCCCTTAGTTCTTGTGCGTAGTCATCGTATGAATAGGTGGGTTTGGGGGGCTGTGCTAGGGTGGTCGGTAGGCTGGCCCGGTGTCCGTATACGAGTTCGAAAGGTGAGTACCCCGTCGCTGTGTGTGGTGTTGTGTTATTGGTGAACATAGCGTACGGGATCCACTCGTCCCAATCCGTCTGCTGGTCGTTGATATAATGTCGTAGGTACTCGGCTAAGGTCCTATGGGATCTTTCCAGGGCTCCATTGGTTTGAGGATGGTACGCGGTGCTTTGTATTTTATCAATTTTTAACAGTCGGCAAACATTCTTAAAAATTTCACTGAGGAAATTACTTCCTTGATCGGTTAAGATTTTCTCGGGTATACCGTATTCACATATGATTTTTGTTGCGAATTCTTTTGCGACAGTGGCTGCCTCTTGGTTGGGAATAGGTATTGCCTTACTGAACCGGGTTAGTAGGTCTTGGAAGGTGAGGAGGTATTTGTTTCCTTTCTCGGTTTCTGTTAGTGGTCCTACTATGTCGAGTGCGCATTTTTCGAATGGTGTCTCCGGGGTGTCAGTTATCACAAGTGGGGCTCGTTCGGTTCGGCATAGTTTGTTTCGCTGACACGATCCACATTTTGCGATATATTCTTTGACATATTGGCTTAGTCCCGGCCAGTCATGTTCTTGTCGAATGCGTCGGATAGTACGGTCTACTCCTTGATGCCCTCCCAGAGTTGAGTCATGGTACTCACGCAGTATGGTCTGTTTGTCCGCTTCGCTGTACTCCGTTGTTCCCTTTTGGGCTCCGGTACTTCCATTGAGGCGTGTTCCATCCTTGGTTTCGCCGGTTGATGCTCCGTTGTTCCCGTGGGGTTCCGGTACTTCCGTTGAAGCGGTTTCTGTTTCTCGTACTGCGTGGACTGGTCGGCTCAGGGCATCAGCGTTGGAGTTGGTCTTCCCTGCTTTGTGGATGATTTCGTACTCGTACTCTTCTAGTTGTAACCTCCACCTCATGAGTCGTGACCCAGGGTCCTTAACATTGAACAACCACACTAGAGGTTTGTGATCAGTTACGATCTTGAATTTGTTACCGTATAGGTATGGTCGGAAATGCTTGGCGGCCCACACTATGGCTAACAATTCTTTCTCGGTGGTGCTGTAGTTGCGTTCCGCATTGTTAAGGGCACGACTGGCGTATGCGATGGGTTGGTCCTTGTTGATCTCGCCCTGGGATAGGATGGCTCCGATGGCGAGATCTGAGGCGTCCGTGGTCAATATGAATTCTTTGGTGAAGTCCGGGTAGATGAGTAGGGGTGCCGATGTGAGTTTTCCTTTGAGGACTTGGAATGCGTGTTCCCTTGCATCGGTCCAGTCGAAGGGAGTATCCTTCTTTGTTAATTCGGTGAGGGGTTTCGCTATCTTGGAAAAATTTTGGATGAATCGGCGGTAATAGCCTGCTAGTCCCAGGAACGACTGTACTCCTTTTACGGAACGGGGCGTTGGGAATTCGCTGACGGCACGAATTTTTTCCTTATCGGCCTTTAACCCTTCCTTTGTTATAACATGGCCCAGGTAAGTAACTTCTTTTCGTAAGAACGCGCACTTACTGGGTTGCAATTTTAGGTTGTTTTTTCTGAGGACACTGAAAACCTCCACTAGGCGGGCGTTGTGTTCTCTTAGGCTTCCGCCGTGGATGACGATGTCATCTAGGTACACGAAACACTTTATTCCCTGTAGTCCCGAGAGTATGGTGTTCATTAGTCTTTGGAAGGTTGCAGGTGCATTTTTGAGTCCGAAGGGCATCCGGTTGAATTCGTAGTGCCCCTATGGCGTGGAGAAGGCAGTATTATTCCGGTCGGGGTCGGCCATGGTCACTCGGTGGTATCCTGACGCTAGGTCCAGAGTGGTGAAGTAGGTGGCCTTCCCCAGTTGGTCCAATATGTCCGTAATATTTGGCAGGGGAAAAGAGTCTCCAATAGTTACGTTATTCAATTTGCGGAAATCTACCACTATACGCATCTTCGGTTTTCCGTTTGCGTCGGGTTTTTTCGGTACTACCAGTAGCGGAGCATTCCATTGGCTGTTGCTAGGTCGGATTATCCCGTCAGCTAGCATCTGTTGCACTTGCGCGTTGATTTCCCCCTTCTGTTTTTCGGGAAGCCTGTATGGGCGTGTATTAATTGGCGCGGTCCCTGCGCGGATGGGAATTTCGTGTGTTACGGCAGTTGTGTGGGTTAGGGGCTCCCCTTCTAGATGGAAGATGTCGGCGTATTGGCTGCATATTTCTTCTAGAGCTTCTCTCTCCTCTTTATTTAAATGGTCCGTTTGTACTTGCCGGAGTACTTCTGGTAGTCGATCTCGTCTTTGGGAGCTCCTGCTAACGGGGAAGGTTGCTGTTGTGGTCGTCCTCAGTTCTTCTATTGTGACCTGCGGGGTCTGAATCTCTACGGTGGCGTCTGTAGTGTTTAGGATGCTGAGGGTACAGTGTCCATTCCTTGGCTGGACCCAGCAGTTTCCAGTGAATACACCTGGCTGTATTTCTTGGGCGCTGGAAACCCCTTCGTGGAGGCTGTCTGTTCTGGCCTCAACTATAGTTTCGGTTCGAGGTGGTAGACGTACTGTTCTGTCGCGCCGAAGATTGTTGTGAGGTCCCCACACCGTTGTTCCGAATGATACGGTACCTGTTTCACCGTTGAAGTGTGCCTTGTGGGTCTTTAGGAAGTCCATCCCCAATATCCCTTGGTAGGCGATGGGGAAGTTGTCGTCGACTATGTATATCGGGTGTTTGATGGTGTGCGTATTTGTTGGAATGTGGCCGTCGATTTCTCCGCGCGTAGGCAATTGTCGTCCCGTAGCTCCTGTCAGCAGAACCTCCTTTTTCCTCATGGTCGTACTTCCCTCTAAATTTCTTATTTTTAGTAGGCTGATGGTTGACCCTGTGTCAACCAACATAGTAACCTGTCCTGTAGTGGCTTCTAGAAGTGGGATGGATACTAGGGGTAGGTTGTCCGAAGGTGCGCGAGACAAATTCATAATCGCGACGTCATGTACGCGCTGTCCGGCGTCGCTTGCCCGTTTCCCGTCTCCCGGGAAGTGGATGGTTGGGGTGATCCACCGTCTGTTTCTATGGGTTCGGGTCGTGCACTACATTGGTGTAGGTATCCTGCCCGTCTTTGGCAGTCCGCGGTGGAGTGCCCTGGCCTTCGGCAATAGTCGCAGTACTCCCGAACTGCGTTAAGCGAGTGCCGAGGTTCAGGTTTGGGAAGTTCGAACCTTCCCCCGTATCTGCTGACTTGGCAGTCGCGCCAGTAATGCCCGGTTTTGCCGCACCTGGAGCAGCCGGCCTCGCGATTGGGTGGTTCCGAGGGTTGCGAGGGACCGTAGTTTTCATAGTTGGCCGCGTTGCTAAATCGCTGAGAGTTATCTGTGTATCCGTAGTTGGCTGTGTTGCTAAATCGCTGAGGTGCGACAGGTCGGCCGGCTGGTTGAGGCGGCCTGCGTCTGGATGGTGGATGCTGGGTCCTGTCGTCGCGGTGTGGGTACTGCCCGCGGGGCTGAGCGGGCCTGGGCCCGTTCAGTCTTTCTTCCTCTACGGCTCCGGTGACGGCTTCGTGGAGCGTCGCGTAGTTCCTAGCACGTACGATGGAGCAGATGGGCTCCAATAGTCCTCGGGAAAAATTAATTAAGGCCTGCTTCTTCAACATGTTGTGGATGGCGAGGACTTCTAGATGGCTGAGGTCTGGTTCCGTGAGGGCTTCCATTAGGTCCGTTAATAACTGCTCGGTCCGCGAGGCATACGCTCTTGCCGTCTCTTGCGCTCCCTGTTTGAGCTCACAAAACTCGATTTGAAGATACGCAGCTGACTTGCGCCCCAGGTAGCAGGTCTCGAGTTCCTCCTTTAAGTGCGGGAAATCGCGCACTTCTCTGTGTTGGAATTCCACGAGAGCGGGTCCGGAGAGCTTGGTACGGAGGACGGCTCCCAATAGTAGTTCCTCGTCCTCCGGTTCAATGTTCTCAAAAACGAACGCACATGTACTTAAGAAGGTTTTTAGGGCGTCGGGAGAGTTACCGGAGAAGGTGGGAATCATTTTCAGCCCGTCCCGTAGTGGTAAGTACCGGGGTTGGTGCAGGGCTCGGCGAAAATCTGGACTATTATGATCCCTGGTTCTGCGGTGTAGTTCCTCGCGAAGTCTTCGAATCTCCTCCCTGACGGGTTCGTCATTTCCGAGTGCGTCCTCTCCTTCGTTGGGTGCCGGGATGTTGCCGTTTTCGGACATGGCTGCAACGGGTGTCGGCCGGAACACGTGGCTTTCGAATGATAGTAATGAATCGTCTCAGAATCCAGAAACCTGGTATGGTCCTGGCACCTGATTCTCGATTCGGGATCGTCCGGTTGTAGAGTCGACCTTCGGACATGTGTTAGATGGAGCGATCGCTCTCGTCGTGTCGGCAGCTTTATTACTGATGCGGCGCGTCCTCGCGGCCGTTGCTTCTTTCTCAAGGCGTCGTCGTCCGGGCGTAGTTGGTTAGTCGAATAACTCTTGTGGGCCCAATGTGCTTATTCTGCCGTTTTGTTATTGCAATGTTTCCTCTGTATTTCTTCGCGTATCCGAAGAGACATATCCCACCGCTGCCACCAATTTTGTTACGCGTCATCCAACTCAGCTCGGTAAGCCAGGTTGAGGACTCGCACAACGCAATATAGTTATGCTTCCCGGGTCGGGTCGCACACGTCAAGGTAGAGGGATCGGTCACTTTATGAGTTAGAACTCAATTCGGATACTGGTGATTCAGAGGGATTTATTCAAGTAACAGAATTGTTCACTTACACGGTGCGTTAGCCGCTCTAGGCCTTGTATAGTTGTGGCGGAAGATAAATAGCCTCGGTGTAGTTCAGAATATTGTTACTGCGGTCAGGGTGCACTTATTATCGATGGAGACGCGGAGGAGTGCCCTCGGGCATATGACTCCTCGATCGGTGTACGTTTGGGGTTTTTATACCTGTCTTCCAAGGAGGTGCGTGCGTTGCATTATCGGTATTGCGTGACACAAGTGGGTCAGTCAGCGTGAGCTTTGGACTGTCATAGTCATCAGTAATTGCGGAATTGGTTTAGTCATATGCCGGGTTACAACAGTTCCGCCGAAAATCAGTGCTCCCATTCATGATGGACCGGGAGAATAATGACGAAAGGCGCGAATTCGCAAGAAGGAGAATGAAGGGAGGACCGCGTACTCGGCTATTGCCGAGCACCAAACGGTTTTCGCGAAGCAAGAAAGCACTGGAGAATCGACGGCGAGCAAGAGCCGCAGCAACGCACAGGGATGTGGAAATGGAATTGCAAGCACTCGCAGGCCCTGCTGCGCCAAATGCGCACATTCCACCGCAATTGGATGAAGATATAATTGCGATTCTGAGCAACGACGATCCGTTGCCCTCAACACTAGAATGCGCGGAAGAGGAACTCGCAGGCCCTGCTGCGCCAAATGCGCCCATTCCACCGCAATTGGATGAAGGTGCAATTGCGATTCTGAGCGACGACAGTCCGATGCTCACATCATCGCAATCAATGAGAGTGAGTGACGGCCGCGAAGTGATGATGCAGTACGAGGACTTTGAATGTTGCGTAGCGGATGTGGTGGGCAGCGAGTTGAGTGCGATGGAGATCGAATTTCTTTCCTCGATCGAAAACGATGCGGCAACACGTATTCCAAATTCGGCAGACTTGCAACAAGTTACTGCGATCCCAGATACGATGGTGTCAGAAATTGATTTGCGCAACGACGTAGTTGCAGATGCAAACGAGCCCAATGTCGACGGACCTGCCGCCGAAGATACATTTGCTGTCGAAGGTGATAGAATAGTGAACCTGGCACATTTCTTCGAGGAGATCCAAAGATTGGCGCAACACTCTGTAAGTTTCGCCTGCGGGATAGCCCATCTTCAAATAAAGGGTGAAAAGAGGATTGGTCTGAAGACTGTGTTGCAAGTGCAATGTGCAATGTGCAACTATGTGGGAACGATCAAGAGCCACCCCGAAGAGGAAGCAGTGTTGGACCTAAATAATGCTGCAGTCGCTGAAACTCTGACTGTCGGAGGTGGATACGCGCAGTTGGAAGAGTTCCTGGGGGCAATGAATATTCCCTGCATGAAGAATCGACGGTATGCCCGATCCCACGATGCAGTCATGGACGGTTTGCATGCGGCAGCAGCAAAAGAGATGCAAATCGCTGCAGCGGAGGAGAAGCAATTGGCCATCGCAAGAGGAGACTTTGTGAGGAATGGGAAAACTGATGAAGCATTCCCACACATACCGGTGATTACCGATGGCGCGTGGATGCGAAGATCCTACAGATCTGGAAAATACAGTTCTCTATCTGGTGTGGGAGCAATAGTGGGCTACCATACCAAGAAAGTGCTGTACGTCGGCGTGAGGAACAAGTTCTGCGGGACTTGCCAGATAGCGGCGAAGAAAGCTGCCGAACCTCGCAAGCACCGCTGCTTCAAAAACTGGGGACGCAATCAAGCCTCGACGGGCATGGAAACCGATATAATCGTAGAAGGTTTCAAGTGCAGCATCCAGACTTACGGACTAGTGTATTCCACCCTGATTGGCGACGGTGACAGCAGTGTGTTCAAGAAAATCTTGGACAATGATCCATACAAGGGTATGGTGCGCGTGAAGAAAGTGGAATGCACCAATCATGGGATGCGCAATATGATGCTCAAGATAAATGAACTTGTGCCCAAAATCCCCAAGGGGCCATGCAGATCTGTTGTGGAAAAAAATACCATGCGGCTTCGAGCCGCCGTTCTTCGCGCGGCTGTGCACCGCATGGACCAGATTTCGTCGCACGAGATAAAAACTATAAAATTGAAGGGAGACATCGACAACATTCCGAGTCATGTTTTCGGCGAGCACAAACGTTGCCGTGAAAGAGGCTACTTCTGCGATGGAACGCCAAAGGCAAACGAAGAGAACATGGTCCCTCTGTTGAGGAAAGCAGGTGTGTACGAAAAAATTGTGCAAGCCATGCAACACGCTCGTCTTCACGCCAGCAGCTTACTGTTCAGAATGAACAATAATGCTGTCGAAAGCTTCAATGGCCTGATTGCCAAATATATCGGTGGCAAACGAATCAATTTTGGAAGAAAAGGTTCGTATCAAGCAAGATGCTACGCTGCCGTGATCCAGCACAATACAGGAAAGATAATGTCTTGTCTATGTAGGGCAATCCAGAAGCAACCCTCCGGCATTCAAGAAGAGATTGAAAGGTGCCGCATTATGCAGGTCGCACGAACGAGAAGTGCAAAGACTGCCATGAAAAAACGCACCAATGTTAGAAAAGAGCCTACAACGAGGGATAAAGACTATGGAGACGTAGTCCAAGTCCCCGACATGGAAGAAGCGGATTTCGAGCACGAAGTGCGAAAGCACAATCAAGATCTGGACGAGTGGCAGCAAAATAGAGATCGGATTGAAATAGAGACTCAAAGCCAGGCTCGCAGCGACAAATGGGCTGAGTACAGGAGCAAACTGCTGACAGCATCCAACTTCGGGAAAGTCTGCACCCGCCAACCAAAGACCAAGTGCGGCAAACTAGTGCAGCAATTACTTTTCCCAAAACTTCCGAAACTGGAGGCTTTGGAATACGGGAAGAGATATGAGGAAATTGCCCGCCGAGCAATAGAGGATGGAGCGGGAGTACAAGTGCAAACCTGCGGTTTATTCATCGATCGGCAAATACCATACCTGGGCGCATCACCTGATGGATTGCTGGGCGAAGATGGCATCGTGGAGATCAAGTGCCCGAAGTCAGCGGAAAATTATACCCCGCAAGAAGCATTCGACAACTGTGACGCGGTCCGCAGGATCTTCACCGATCGGACCATGACACGGATGAAGGAACGGCACCATTACCACTTTCAAGTGCAGGGTCAACTCCACATAACGGATAGAGATTATTGTCTCTTTGCTGTATGGACGCCTAAAGGCCTACACTGCACAATGGTAAATAGAGACAAACACTTTTGGTCCACACAGATGGAACCAAAGCTGACTCGATTTTATAAAAATTGTATGCTACCCGAGTTGCTAGATAGCAGATTCAATCGAGGCATGCCCATTAGGGAGCCCCAATATATATTGGATGCTATTCAGACGGCAAAAGACAGAAAAAGTAACACAAAAAAGTAGATTTTGTTACATTATCTTTGCTCGTCAATGATCCAATAAGAGGATCATCATACAATGGATGCCAGCGACAAGCTGTGGCCACAATGAGAAAGTACTTGTGCAAACGAATTGTCTCAGAGGTAAAGACATTGGATTGTTTTGGAGCGTTGCTTCTCCAAGCAACATTTCAAATCAATGCAGTGACAAAACAGGGGACGACAGTTTTCACATCACTAGGATGATTCACACGCTGAATCCCTGTGACAAGTAGTGGCCACAGAGATAGCGCTTGTGTAAACGAATTGTCTCAGAGGTAATGTCATTGGATTGTTTTGGAGCGTTGCTTCTCCAAGCAACATTTCAAATCAATGCAGTGACAAAACAGGGGACGACAGTTTTCACATCACTAAGATGATTCACACGCTGAATCCCTCTCCCATTTTCTTACAGGTGACAGAGAGACGCAGTGTCTCCATGAAGGCCATACACCTGGGCATTTTGAGATATATTATTCTCCATGTCTTTGGGTATGTGCGTTATTGAGACACTGCATCATACAACACAGAGACATGCGGTGTGGCACAAATGCACGTACACTGGGACATTTTGAGCAACATCGGACATGTGTTGCTGTATAATGCAACTGAAAGTGTAAGTAAATAATTAACTTTATTCAAGTTTGGTCTTGTTGAGCTAATCGACATGGATTCTATATGTAGGGGTTCAGCATCGGCTGGCTATGGACAAAGAAGTGAAAACATAGTAAACTGGAACCCCTGAAATAGGTAGGCTTTCAAGCATCATGCGCCACTTTCCTGGCATTTGCAACCAAGTCTAAATACACTTGTGTTTCAGGAAATCAATCATGATGTGTATAACCAGCGTCAGAGCATAATACTCTTCTGAAGCAAAGTACTACAACATATAAGATAAGTACCCTACGCTGGATTTTTAAACAACGTCATTCGCAACATACTTTCGTACAGGCTGTAGCTAACATTATGTATACTTATATTTCAGGAACTCAACACCTCTGCATGGAATTCCTAGATTGGAGCTAACGCTAAATGGATACTGCACATAGCAAAACTGACAGCAGGCTCTTGATACCACAACTGTTGCTTGTTCAAGGGAAACGAATTAGAGGCAGAATGTATGCAGCTAATTCACGCATTGTCAACTCTGGTGTTTGAAGCAGGTGATTATACATAATTGCAAAAAAGTCTATTCATGTTCTTAAGAGTGCTAATAATTTCCTGTATCCGGTATGTTTCAGATACGTAGTATTGTTGCTCAACGCATAATATTATTTTGAAACCGTATGATAATAAACTCAGAAGCTCAATGTAAAAAAGGATACGTCTATGAAATACAGTTTCAATAAGGTATTTTCAATCAAACTTTTATTTCACATTACACCTGCACAATAATATCCCATATCCTTCCAAAATGCGTGTTGCGTTCATAAACGAATAAATGGACTCGTTTTCGGAGTAGCAGGTTAGACTCTTCGGATAGAGTGGATAAGACTCGCATACACGGACGCTCGCATTCGAATGAAACACGTCGATGAGAATTGCACACAGTTACAGTAGAAACCGACTTAGTGCCCACCTCGTGGCGGCCAACCTCACCAAAACTAGTTCTCAGATACGCCGCAATATCTGAGAAAGCGACACAGTCAGCTCCGGCCTCTGACTAAACGGGCGTTCCCCCTTAAAGTTAACTGCTTGCCATCGTAGCCTTTGTGCGCACAAGTGCAGCATTTATGGCCCTCGTGGTTTTCGGCCCTTTCCTGTGTGTCTGGCAGCCATGGATGTCGTTCGAGATCAGGGGGAGGGAAATTTACGACGCCCTGGGCCCCAGGCCAGTCCGTCCTCTCAAGTGTGAAGGCGGTAGGTCCTCGGTAACCGCGGGGGTCTTCCGTCCCAGATGTGTTGCGAGATCCATTATTTTGGCGCCATTGAGGATTTTGAGACCGTTGCTGATTATTACGAACTCCGTCGTAATGATTTTTATGACTATTGTTTTCCTGGTTGTACCTCTCGTAGGTCTCACTCAGGTTCCGGCTTATATACGTAACTTCTTCGAAAGCATCTTCGAGGCTGTCGAATTTCCTTGGGTCAAGCCTCGATGAGTACCGTATAGGTAACCCGCTCACGAATCGTTGGATAATTTGTTTCTCCATGTAGTTCTTCATTTCGTCCTTATTTCCATCGTAATCTTCACTGATGGCCGCGCGAGTATTATGGAAGAGATGCCTAGTGCGATCTATGAAACCGCGCACGCTTTCTTCCCAACCGATTCGAAGGTTTAAGACGTCCGCTTGGAAGGACATGAGACTCCTACCCGGCGCGAAGCACTTCTTTAGATGTTGTAACAAAGTTTCCACGCTAGTAAATTTCTTGCCGTCTGCGGCTTCTCTGGCTGGACCAGTTAATTTTGTGAGAAATACACTGACATACTTTAAACTCATAGATTCCGGTAGATAGATTAGCCCATCCTCTACGCATTGAACGAAGTTACTTAATTCTTGCGACTTTCCACTAAATACAGGGATTCCCTGAGCTAACTGCTGTAGCGTTGAGAAAATCTTCATATTATTCATCATTGTGGCTAAGTCAGCATCAGAAGGCCTGGCTTCAGTCATGATGAAAAAGGATTCGAACTCTAATATAAGAACTTAAAAGGGAACAACGATATTCACTAGTGAGATACACACTTTGAATGTGAATATCCCACCGCTGTCACCAATTTGTTACGAGCCGAGGGTCAAGTCGGCGAGGTTTTGTAAATGTAAAACCTGCTTCTGAGCAATCTAGCCTTTTTGGCGATTTTAATGATTTTACTGTAAGTGAATCAGGAGCCTCGGATTAATATAACGGCTAACCAGCACTGGGGTATGACTAACCGTCAGTGGTGTGGGAACGCTCGTCAGCTCTATAGATTGCACTTTGACTCTAATCCTTGATCGACTAAAGAAATAACTAAATTTTATCAAGGGTAACGCGCTCCAAGCTGCGGATTAATATAACGGCCAACCAGCACTGGGGTATGACTAACCGTCAGTGGTGTGGAAACGCTCGTTAGCTTCGAGGATAACGTGAAGGTTTCTCAATGCCTTTTTCGTGAAGTTAAATAATTAATTGCTCAGATGGCTCGCCTTGGTTATGTCTCGAGCGGCAAAGACTACCAAGTGTTCGATGATGTTCCCTTGGTATGCTTCATCAGTTAATAGTTAAGAGAAATGTGGATGGGCTGTTTAAAATGAGTTTTAGGAATCTTTGACTTTAGATGTAAAATAAAGATATATATATATATATTGTTACACTTTAAAATCCGCTTTGGTACAATATCTTTGGTTTAGAGCGCGATGAACTTAATAGTTAAGTTGGCTCGTTTCACGTCACGAGTTAAACGGGGATGCGGTGAACAATTACTTGCCTAACAGTTGCGGTATATGGCTGAACTGTACGGTTGATTGAAACGGTTTCGAAGGAGTACTAATGCTCTATCTAATCCACATCCACGCACTATGCTTACTGAGATACAACGGGCAGAGATACGTCTTGCTCGAAGGATTCTATTGAAGTCCCGCTTTTCCTCCAGAAAATCAGGGTTTATATACTCCAGAAGTCCCGAAATTCCAGGAAAAAGTAGCAAGAGTGGGAACGTGAGTGAGCTAGTTTTGAATGTGTGAGTGTGAAATCCTAGATGCACGCAAGTGCACGCAGCTGTGGGACTGCCTCCCCTAAGAAGAAGTCAAGGGTCGGAGCGATAACATGTGAAAGGGACGGTCGAACGGTCGAGTTTAAGACTCGAATATTACGCAAGGAGAAAGCTATGAGAAAATGAAAACGGTGTGTTTTTGGAAAAGAAAAGTCGTCAGATTCGCGCTGAGGATGTAACACGATGATGGAACGTGATATCGCTCGGTCGAGGTCGCGGGTAGCCGCTCCCATGGCCTCTCCTTCGCCGGCTGCCGCCAATTCGAGAAGTGATGCGCGGTTTGCTTCCATTTCCGGATCCAAAAACGTATCTTGTACGAAAGAAGACTGTCGGAAGAAAGTTCACGCACACAAACTTCGCGAACACTCCGCAACAAATCAAGGAATCGTGTGTCCGAACAGTGTTCGATCACAAGACAAACGAATTGCTGAAGAGATCTTCTCAACTCAGAAAACGGATCGAGAATGATCAAGAAAATTTTTCGGACGAAGCGCTCGACATCTCGTAATCACTCAAGAAACTCTGCGGGGGGTGGCCAAAGGCAAGGACAACGCTGATTGGTTTTCGACATTAGGTTGGACGACGCGAAAATTCATGGAGAAGGGGTGCAGAAATTAGCAGGGGAAGTGCAGGTATACGTAGTCCGCCGGGGGTTGTTTCAGGGCAGGCCGTGGTTGCACGCCCCCCCCCCCCCAACCCAACCGTGATCAGTAGCGAACACCCGCAGCCCCGCCAGGACAGCGAAACTGCTCGCGATTCTTGGAACAGAGAACGCTGATATAAGAATGGTCCTGTTTTCGATCAATCGGCGATAGTCCTTCTCACTTACTAATACATATGTGTTGGATCCGAGAAACTATGGAAACTGACTCTTAATCCGCCTGGCCTTTCCCGCGAGAAAAATAACATAGAAAATTCATATCTCCGGAACGACTGGACCGATTCGCTTGATTCTCGGCTCATTAGATCCAGAAAAATAAATGATGAAATACAAAATTGGTAAATAAATTCACCGAGCTGTGCCTGCTCCACAAATCAAGAAACGAAAGTTTCGTATCGATCGAAATCCGCTACACTTCGGGATAATAGTCTTGGCTGCCGCGCGCCGTGAGTAGGGGACTACTACCTGGCGCGAGACTCTAGCGAGTCTTTAATCCTCCTTCGCGAAAAGTCAACGTTTGACACATTACAATGCAATGCGCTAACTGTATTAATTAGTAAATCAGATTAAGTTGCATCGGTATGTTTGGCAACACTCGTATTTTTGAATAGCTCGTAGTCTATAAAGAAAATCGAAGCCAGCCACCAGATGCCTGTGATCTTTCATCAATTCGCATAGTTATAAAACTACTGAGACAGACAGCTGCTTTGGCGTACGTACGGCCGATGTACATACGTACGTTCTAGAGCAGTCCGATTGATAGCATTGCTCTATCAGGAGACTCGGTAGAGTCTCGCGCCAGGTAGTAGTCCCCTACTCACGGCGCGCGACAGTCAAGACTATTATCCCGAAGTGTAGCGGATTTCGATCGATACGAAACTTTCGTTTCTTGATTTGTGAAGCAGGCACAGCTCGGTGAATTAATTTACGAATTTTGTATTTCATCATTTATTTTTCTGGATCCAATGAGCCGAGAATCAAGCGAATCGGTCCAGTCGTTCCGGAGATATGAATTTTCTATGTTATTTTTCTCGCGGGAAAGGCCAGGCGGATTAAGAGTCAGTTTCCATAGTTTCTCGGATCCAACACATATGTGTGGCTTCGGCCTCGGACGCGGCATATACCGGGCCGGAACGTCGAGGGTTCCGGTCGAGGCGCGCGCGCGAGGTGTTGGCAGGAACGGTTAGTCCCTGGCCACTCCAACGGACGCACGGGTGAGATGGTTACGCCGATTAGGGCAGAAAAGACGCGGGATGTTTCACCTAATTACGTTTATTGTTAAGACCGTTAGCGAATAGGTTTACAGGCGGCGTCGATGATCGGCGAGCGCGGCGAGGCGATCGATCGGCTGGTAAGATTCAAACTGGCTCTTCAACCGCCGCGCTAGCGTGGCCGACGTCACGTCGGCGGTGAAGTTGGCTGGCCTGCCGTCGGTCTCTCGCAGTCGACGGTGAAGTTGGCTGGCCTGCCCTCGGTCTCTCGCAGTCGACGGTCGAGTCGGTTGGCCTGCCCTCTGTCGCCGTCTCTCTCGGACGCCCGAGGCCGCCATATATGTATTAGTAAGTGAGAAGGACTATCGCCGATTGATCGAATACAGGACCATTCTTATACCAGCGTTCTCTGTTCCAAGAATCGCGAGCAGTTTCGCTGTCCTGGCGGGGCTGCGGGTGATCGCTACTGATCACGGTTGGGTTGGGGGGGGGGCGTACGACCACGGCCTGCCCTGAAACGTTTCTGCACCCCCTCTCCATGTATTTTCGCGTCGTCCTACCTAATGTCGAAAACCAATCAGCGTTGTCCTTGACTTCGGCCACCCCCCGCAGAGTTTTTTGAGTGATTACGAGATGTCGAGCGCTTCGTTCGAAAAATTTTCTTGATCATTCTCGATCAGTTTTTTGAGTTGAGAAGATCTCTTCAGCAATTCGTTTGTCTTGTGATCGAACACTGTTCGAACACACGATTCCTTGATTTGTTCCGGAGTGTTCGCGAAGTTTGTGTGCGTGAACTTTCTTCCGACAGTCTTCTTTCGTACAAGATACGTTTTTGGATCCGGAAATGGAAGCAAACCGCACATCACTTCTCGAATTGGCGGGAGCCGGCGAAGGAGAGGCCATGGGAGCGGCTACCCGCGACCTCGACCGAGCGATGTCACGCGCCATCATTGCACCGTACTACGAGTACGATGCCGGTGACAAAGTGTGGCGGTGCAAGGTCGAGGGATGTGGGATCTCATTCAGGGTAAGTTCTTCAAAAGTTTTTCACAAGTGTCATACCGTACTAATTGAAACTCGCGAGTGACTAGAATCGGTGTAGTGTAGATACTAGATAGTGTGAGGGCCCAAATCTAATGGGGAGGGTATTTCTTCCTCCTACTCAACGTAATCCGATCGATGGTAGAAAGAATTACTTTATTCGGTGTTTAGTGTTATTCCTACGAGCGTAAGGCGCAGACTGCCTTTGTCCGGCAGGCTTCTTTTTCGCCAGAGTCCTAACGGCGATCGCGCTCCTTAGTGACGACTGACGATCGCCCCCTTAGCGACGGCTGCAGATAACTTTTTTTTGTGTTCTAAGAAGTCACCGTTCTCGCTTATTCTATTACAATAGAGTCGATAGAGTCGCGATTTCTCATGTTTTCTAACATAGTGTTTCCTCCGTTTAGACACTTCACGCAGGTAATATGAGGCGACATATTAATCGCAAGCACCCAAATCTGGCGGGCGCAATCGAGAACAGGCGACAATCTGCCATTCTAGAGAAGCGGAGGAGAGCGGCGAGCGATAAGGAGGAGGAGACCGCGCCGGCCGGGAAGCGGAGGAAAGCCGTGAGCGTGGACATCGACCTCCCGACGATTAAGGCCGCCTGTCTCAAATTAGTGACACACCACCTCCATCCATACACTCTTATGGACCAGGAGGGCTTTCGTGAGCTGGTGGGACCGATGCTCCGCGCACTGGGATCTACGAGGGAAAATCGCCAGGGAGTTGGCCGGTCGCATGGTGTCTTTGAAGATGGACACAGCTACCCGGCTGAACCGATCGGTAATCGGGATCAACGCCCAGTTCTGCAAGGATGGGAGGCTGGTTCTGCGGAACCTCGCCGTTCGAGCGTTCCCGCACCGCCACACCAGCGACCGCCTGAAGCAGGAGGCTTTGGCGGTGCTGGCTGAGTTTGGGGTTGATCGCCGTCAAGTATTTTCGGTAACTACGGATAACGCAACGAACATGCTTAAGGTAGTTCTAAGTAGAAGTCATTTTCTATTGATTTTCTTTAAAGTTGGACAGGATAAACTTTACGTGGTCTTGCAGGTACTGGCAAAAATTTATTGAACTTCACCGCACCGTTTCGGAGATAACGGAGTATGAAATTGGCACTTTTAATACGTGCGGCATACGTGCGGCATAGGAAAACCCTGCCAGTCGCTCACATTATGAGTTTTTATTGAGAAGCTTTTCTATTGATTTCCGAAAAACAATAACTCAATATTTATCAGTATTCTATGAATGAATATAAATTTTTTCAGATTTTTTCACCGTCCCGTTTTTGCGTAATAGAGGTAAAAATAACTCCCAAACCCATGAAATTGGAAGACCGTATATGGACGGGCGGTAGAGAGCTGGCAACGTCGCATATATCACTCGGCGCCAGTGTAGCAGTAACCTCTATTCTATCTATATCAGGCGACTCGTTAGATACTGTACTATACGCAAAATGTTGCTAGAAGTCAATGTTAATTGTTCCGTTGACTTTTCAAGTATTTATAAAATGGGCGGATATAGGGAATAAAGATCTAGAATAATAAGGTTATTTTGCATCTTTGGTCATGAAATAAATAAGACTTTTAATACTTTCAAAGTTCATTTTGGTAAAATATGTATGAACATAACATAAATAGCATTATAAGCAAATCCGTGTAGCAACAATAGGTTTTTCGGCAACAATGGTTATTGCACATAAAATTAACAAAATATAACTTAATTAATAGTAAAAAATGAAATAATACTTTCTAATATCCTTTTGTCTTTGGTGACAAGAACTTTGCCGTCGCTTTGCTTACATGATAGCAGATTCGTACATGCCCTGTCGGCTTTCTTCCAAATATACATTTTCAAGCTTACTATAATTTATACCCGCTCTTGCTAAAATTGTAAGCATATTTTGGGATATATGATTTTTTAATGGCTCCAGTGTTTTAATATTAATAACTCCTTGCCTCAGTTGATTCTCACTTTGTACAACATTCGCAAAGGATTTCATGTTTTTTAAAAGAGTATCGCCAGAAATCAATACTGAAGATAATTTTTCTAAGATATCTATATCGTACATGGCTTCATGAAATTGCTGGGTAGACTCTGTTTGCAAGATATCACGTGCTAACGTACTTAGTTGGAATTGGCCCTTGCCTTTTCTGTCGGGAAAGACTCTCTGCAGTATCTGCAACGTGTCGGCAAAGCCATACACATAATTGCTTAATTCATATGTTAATGAATGCATGTGAATCGCTCCAAGAAGCCGCCGATAATCAAATGTTGCATTATGTGCAACAAGGATGCACGGGTGCGGAAAACCTTTCAAGTATGAGTTGAAGGCATCGAGAGCATCTTACACAGGAATCGAGTCTACCCTGTTCCCACGATAAAACAACTCCCCGGAAATATTCTCCAAACCATTGATTTGTGAAGCAGCAGACGTGACTGACTGGGTCGGATTTATATATACAGAGAATGACGACTGATTTCCCTTTGCTGCAATTTGTAGAATCTCTGCTGACAGTGCAAGCCCGGAAGTCTCTAAATCAAAATAGACAATGCAACATTCTTCTAATGTTGTGGGAACAGGCAATTCAGAGATATCTTCCAGAATGATATTGTCGTTTGAACTTGAAGGATCCAATTGAAGCCCACAATTCGGCGCGTACTGAATTCCCTCGGACCTTTCCCTATTTTTTCGCAGTCGTTCTCTTCCTTGTGCTAATAAATTTCGACGCTTCTTTTGTGACGGTAGCTGTGCTGTTATTGCTCGCTGCTTTCTTCTCCTATCTTGCATGCCAACAAAGTCTGCCGTATGTTTTCCCGGCGAAAGTTGGAGAATTTCCGTCACCGTCGTAAATGCGAATTCCCTTCATTTTTCATGCATACTGTACTGGCCACCCGATAATCACTGGCTTCACTCAATGACCGGCAATCTTTTTTAGGATTCTTATGCGCTATTATATTATGCACACTTTCATTCGCTTGGCTAGATGCGGCAATTGAAAATTTTGCAGCATTATTGGCATATTTACAAAAAAGGTCTGATAATTTGGAGTATATTCAGGGTCCTTCAGCATTATTGTTTCTCGCGTTTCCTTATCAGAATCGTGATGGCACCAATTACCACAATTCTCGTGGCGCCCAAAGATATGGTCCGGAATCGTTTGTAGTGTTTTTGCCAGACAGTCGGTCCTACCTTTGTTCTGGGCTACGGCATAGGCGAAACACTTTTTTAAGTGTGGAATCACTTGCTTGTGCCCCAATTCTTTGTATGATTTTTTTAATTCATATAAATCTCCAATGAAGTGATTCTTCATGTGATTGGCATCAGCTAATTTAACAATATTGTTTTTGCTGTTTCTTCGGACAGCAGCAATGGTGGAGCTATCCGCGTCGCCGATCAACACACGAACGCTGAGTCCTGCTTCTTTTAAAATGTTGCTATTATTTATAAGGTGAGAGCCCAAGTCTAGCTCCAGCGCTTTAGCACTGCCCTCAAAGTTTAATCGGCAATCGTGATCTTCTTTTTTCCGTCCCAGATCGCATAAGCGACATTTCCGATTTCGCGTTCCATAATCGAGTATTTTTCCGGATAGGAAGCCTATTATAACGCCGTAGCCGTTTAGGCTATCATAACTCCTACCCGTTCCACGTTTCGACCAACCCATGTCGTATGATACGATGATGTTCACCACTTCACCTAATTCTTCATCGAAGTTGATGGAATTATTGTTGGTGTCAACCGCTTGATTGGTATTTTCCCTACACTGCATGGCACTTAGGTGCGGGTAAACCTGGTCGGATATTTCTTTGAGTCTAAAGGGAGGAAGAAAACGAAAAGAATAATAAATCTGTCATATTACTCTATTATTATAATTCATGAAATGGATTATAATAATGTAGTAACATATTTCTGACAATTTGTAATATAGATTACAGTAATATGTATCTCCTCCTCACACTTAGCATTGTAAATAGTTGAATGTACCATACAACTGAATTTCAATGTTACATTTGAGGAAGTACTCTAACATATTACTGTTATCTGTATTACTGAAGTCAAGAATGTATAAATAATGGTAATGGTGTAGTACGGACCCCATTTCACATCAAGGTGTTTTTTATTTTTTCATGTGAATACATATTCTTAGCACAAAGATCTAATTACTCCAAAAATAATATTGGTATGATAGAAGTATAGCTACTCACTACAGCTACTCCCTTATGTATGACATTCAAAGTAAATCCATAATATACATGTATTCATGATCAAAGAAATTCAGTACCAACTCCTTTTTCAAGTCGAGTAAAAATATTATTTACAATCATGTGGGTACACCTGTGTACGACTCTGACTAATTGAAATACATTGTTGTTTGTATGTCACCCATGAGCATCTAGATACTAGTATTTAGAAAATATAGTATAATCTTACAATTCATTACACAATTTGTCAACACTTTCTATGACTAATTGTCGTTCTTCTTGAGCAGCACGTTTGCAGCTTTCTTTCGCTGTTTGTTCTATGGCTGGTCCTACTTTCCTCTCATATCGCTTGTACATTTCTGGTGTTAATGTTGGTATGTTCAAACACGCCAAAAGTTTGTTGAGTGCCGTACATCCCATTCCAGCGTGAACAGTACCTGGAATACAGATTATGTTATAAGTTAGATTAGTCACCAAGTAACCAGAATCAATGAAAACATTTAAGTAAAGCATAACTATGCCTGACTTACCTAGGACAGCTTTAGTATTGACAGCACATAGAGGATGTTCTTGATGGTGAGGAGCATGCATCTTTCCTGTAGGCACTTGTGTGAGAGTGTTACAGGACCGACACAAAACCGACAATATCGAACTTAGCCCGCGACGTGTCTCACTTTTGATATCGCTCAAGTGAAGTAGTGTCTTACAATTAGAGCACTTGAGATTTTGGGCAGGAACTTGCAACTCCACGATGCGTCTACCTTGACAGACGCTTTCGTCGGAAGGAACCGCACTACTCTCAGAGTTTGCTCTTTCCCTCATCTTCTCCTTTGCTCTATTCATAGCAGCAACCGATTTCGTTCTGTTTGACGGTCCTCCTTTTTTCATAAACCTTCCTTTATTTCGTAAAACTGTAGCCATGACTTATCGTGTGGATCGAACGTATCACCTTATACACGCCACGCAGAGGTTAGGAAGGTTAGGGAGTGCGCGACGTTGCCGTGATCACTTTCAAGTTTGTGTGCGTGCGCCTGGAGCCTATCGGTATATGCAGGTCTATGTGTGCGTCGGACAGGACGCTGCCAAAAGTTTCTCTCACATTCAGTGTAGAAAGAGAGGGCGCTCTTACGGCGGGCCAGCAGTAGACTTTTGGCCGGTACAGTACACTGACAACTACCTTAAGATGGTTGATTTGATGTCGCAGGAAGCCGCCGAGCGGTGCGCCGACCAGGAGGAGGAGGAGGACGATTACCTCCTGGCCGAAGAGGACGCCAATACCGCCGAGCTGTGGGAAGATGGGCCAGCTCCGTCCATTCCGCAGTCGGATAGCATCAGCTGCTCCGGCACCAGCTCGCAGGAGGACACCAACGACGACGGCGACAGTATGGCCCAGTTCTTCGAGAAGGCAGCCGGGCTGGATTTCCTGTCGGATCACCTGGATGGGGAGGCCATTTATAAGCAGCGGTGTGCAGCGCACACCCTGCAATTGGCGGTGCAGGATGCCATCACCGCAACTCCGGGGGCCCAGGAGATATTGGAGGAAGTGCGGCGTATTTGCCGCAGGCTGAGGACGCCGACCATGGGCGACCTCATCAAGAGCTTGGGGCTGGCAAAGCCAAGCCTCGACTGCCCGACGCGGTGGCACTCCACCTTGGATATGGTGGAGAGCCTGTTGAAGCTTCGCACGAAGAGCGAGACGATTTTAAAGGCCGGCGGCGGCCACGAGCCCGGGCTCACGAGCGCGCAGTGGTGCGAGTTGGGGGGGGGGGGGGGGCTGGGAAAGGCATTGGCACCGGCCAAAATAGCTACGAAGAAACTGCAGAAAGAACAGTTGCTGGTCGGCGATTTTATTGCAGCGTGGGTCGACTGCAAGATGGAGGCCAAGTGCGTGGGGAACGCGCTGGCCCAAAATCTGTATCGATGCATGGAGGTGCGAGAGACGCGGCTCCTGGAGAGCCCGGGAATCCTGTGCGCCGTGTACATGGATCCGCGGTATAATTTTCTGCTCACCGAGAGGCAGCGCGCGCTGGCCGTGCGCTATTTAGACCAATCCTGGCAGCGCATCCGAGGCATTAAAGAGTCGCTGGCGAAGGAGCAGACCCCCCCCCCCCCCCCCCCAACCGAGGAGCAGCAGAGCGGAAGCGGAGGACCAGCCGCGGAATCAGACACAGAAGGAGCCAGCGAGGCAGCGGAGAAGCCGCTGACCTATACCCAAACAATGAAGCGACGGAAGGCCGCGGAGCGCGCCGCGAAGAGGAAATCGGCGGAGGGCACGCCGATACAAGATATAACCCCCCTGCTACGAGACGTGGCAGAAATGGAGCTCGCCGAGGAGGACCAATCCGCGCTCGAATTTTGGGAGTTCCGTCGAGCCAGCCACCCGGAGTTGGCGGAATTAGCGTTGGTGGTGCTAGGGCTACCAGTGACGCAAGTGAGTGTGGAGCGAACATTTTCGGATCTTAGATTAGTGTTGACCAGATTGCGCACGAGGCTCCTTCCAAAGAGCCTCGCCGACATTCTATTAATTCGGTGCAATCGGAAATTTAAATAAGGCACAAGGAGGCTGCATGTGCTCCACGTATAACCATTTGCATGTTAGTTGTTAGTTTCGTATATGCATGCACTTAATGTTAATATATCTAGATTATACTGTAGGTTAACTTTGACAAAGTGCCCAGAGCATGTTTTAGACTTAGACTAGATATACTTATTTGACACGAGACTCTACCGAGTCTCTTAATTAACGACCTGCGCTGTGCATTTGTACAGCGCGGAAACCAATGTAGTCGTAGGATGCATGCATTTCATTTACCTAGTTTCCTAGTTAATCGTAGTGACGGAGGGGGGTTTTAGTCGGTAGGCCCGGGTATTAACTACCCGTGAGAGCCCGACACACGGGGAGGGACGTAGTGTCCTCCCTACGGTGCATAAGGTGCATTTCCCCCCTCAAAAAAAAAAGTAATCTAATTTGCGATTTGCGTAGACTTGCGTATGTACATACGAGGTGTACAGTCGTCCGTTGCGTTCGCCCCACTTTTAGTTGTAATATTTTCGCAATTATGGTCCCGACGCAGTTGATTTTATGTTCATTGACATGTATGTATGTTGCTTTCTCCCACAACTCGTTAGAGGGTGGAATAAAGATGATATTTTCCCCCGAAAAATCATACCATCTTTCTTGTTCAGGCCTCCTACTCCTCCCACTCATTTCCAATTTTCCATGCGTTTCTGCCGCACTGTGGCAAAGACTGGAGACCAGATCAGAGAAACTCTCGTTTTCAAAATCCACAGTTGAAATATTAAAGATTAGAAAAGAAAGAATAAAAAGGAAGAAAAGAAAGAAAAGAAAGAAAAGAAAGAAAAGAAAGAAAGAAAGAAAGAAAGAAAGAAAGAAAAGTAAGAAAGACAAATAAAAATGAAATATTTTACAAAATGAATTCGAGAATTATCAGTCTGTACTCTGCAATCGGTAATCCCAATTCGAAATCGAGCGAAACTTTGATGCTGAAAGTACGCAGTGCCGACGCTGGACTGGTGATAAGTATATCCTCTACATCCCAGTATATTACGGAGAGATACCGCGAAACAATTATTCACTGAGGAGATTGCCTCTCCACGTACAGTAGCATTGTTCTAATACGTTCATTCCGAATTAGAGACAAGTTTCGAGTTAGAGTCTCCGAGTAATGTATTTTAATTAACTGGGTCTCTTTACTGGTTCGTATCACACTAAGTTAAAGACTGGTGCAGCCAAGTTTGATTGAATATGTAGAAAAGTAACTCCCAAAGCTATACGTTGCGAGGGAATCGGCAATTCCTAATTCCTATTTCGAACTCGATATAACTTATAATAACGACATATTTCCCCGATCTCATCCAACAGTCACGACACATCAAAGTTAGACTGTGTATGGGAGTATATATACAACTTATATAATATAATTTTAGCAAGTTTTACACTTTTCAATTCAAACGGATGAGAAAACAAAGCGTGTCCATCTCATAATCAATTTGGGTTTAATATGCATTTCTTCAGGAAATTAAAATTTTTCAACTCATATTATTAATGGTAAGCGATTGCGACGCAAATGAAAAATCAAAAGAAAAGACGTACAAGAAACGGACACCACTGCCCACTCATTACTCGGGGCTTGGAGCGAGAGAGAGAGAGAGAGAGGGAGAGAGAGAGCCGAAGCGCAACCCTCGGTCAGAGCCGGGACCCCTGGATCGCCTCAGCCCGGAGCGAGACCCACGGACCCAGCCCTCGGAGCGCTCCGCCCCGGAGCTAAACTCTCGCTGCAGCTCCGGAGCTAAAGTTTAGCTCCGGCCTCGGAGCGAGAGTTTAGCTCCGGGCTGGAGCGATCCAAGGGCCCCGGCTCTGACCGACGATCTCGCTCCGAGAGCTTTTTCTCCGATCTCACCCGACAGTCACGACACATCAAAGTTAGACTGTATATATATGGGGATATATATATATATATATATATATATATATATATATATGTATATTTAAATTGTCTTGTTTATTGAAATATTTATACTCCATTCTATTTTTTAATAATAATCATACCCGCATGTAAATCTTTTGCAACATTATGCAGAAGAGTAAGGATTGGTAATATATGATATTTATTAATATTAATAAGTTTTTATAGTTGCAAGATATATCTTCTTGTATGAAAAAGTGGAGAATTTGGTTTAGGATTCGTTTTGGAATTTTGTCCGGGTAGATTGATGAAATAACACACTGTGCGACGGGCCGCTCGGCCGCTCGGGCTCGGAATGGGATGATGGGATGTCACCCTACTACTATTTCTCATGTTTTCTTCTTCAATAAATAAATGTCCAATAAGTAAAACTCATTCTCAGTTTCTGGGAGATCTGGGAATAAATCCGTAAAAACCTCATTATATTATATCATCTTCTTCTCCCTCCTCGGAAAACACTTTATTAGATGTCTGCAGAGTATATCCTGAAAACGGCGGTGGTGGTACAGTGGCAAAACGTTTGCGCTACAATTTTGTGGACCGAAGTTCAGTCCCCAGCAGTAGCACTATTTTTTTCACACCTCTTCTTCTCATTTTTTATTTGCATTGCATTCACGTACGATAAATAATATCTAATATCGTTTCATGGACGGGGGAGTTTTTTATAACCAGCTGAGGAACGCAATATGAAGTATTACCCGGCGCTTGGCGGTGAGCTGCCCGAACACACTTTTTTTCGATGGTGTTTTCTCTTCGAAAAACTAATTGTTTCTTGGCAAGAAGTCTTGGCTTTCCAATGAACCCCGTAACATTACGAATTTCCAAAAGGCTAAGGAATAAAACGCTGACAGCCGCCGAGTCCCTGCCATCGGCCCTCGTCCGTGTGAATCTTTCCACGGCTGCATGAGTGTCCGGCGATATAAGGTATAACCCAGGCACCCAGCCGATGTTTGGCAGGCTGGCAGCGCTGCTGCTCGAATATCTTCCTACTTTCCATCATTTTTTCTCCTCGAGAGAGTCTCGTAGGTCAGCAGGCGAATTTCAGGCCAATTTTCCAATTGAATTTTAACAACAGAGTAACCGCTTTGCAGGGAATTCTTAGCATCCGGACGTCCTTGCATGTCTGCTTTACCGATTTCTGTGAACCCTCTTGAGTGTATGCGTAACCGGGCATTCCCCCTTAAGTTCATCCTCCTTCTCTCTCTTATTCCTTTCTTTTCTACTGCTCTGTCTATTCTCTACACTTTTTCTACTCCATCCCTGTTTTCTACTTTGTCATTATGCTTCAATCCTTCCACCCTTCTTTCTAAACTATCTATTTTGTCTCTCATTTCTCTGTTCTCTCCCATCCCTCACTTAGTTCATTCAGTATTTATGTTATCGCCCCCCACCCCCCCTCTCTCTCTCTCTCTCTCTCTCTCTCTCTCTCTCTCTCTCTCTCTCTCTCTCTCTCGATCTCGATCTCGAGGCTCTCATCCCTCCCTGAATAATGCTAATGTATCACACGTGGATTTATTCAGCATAATATCCACTTTGAAGTGACGTAAGGCGTTTGGCTACGCACCTCTACGCAAGCAATATTTTTAATAATTATACGTTTTCCTTTAACTAACATAAATACACGATTTACAATTATTGGAATAACTCGATGCCCGACAAGTTCTGGCAACTTCTGTTTACGTGGATTTATTCAGGACAATATCCACTTTGAGGTGACGGAAGCCGTTTGGCTACGTACCTCTACGCAAGCAATATTTAAAATAATTATTCTATACATATTTTTATTTAAAATTCAACACTTGAGACTTACAGTTTAAGATTTCCATAGGATTCTCATAGCAGAGTAAGTAAGTTAGTTGATAACAATGCTCAGAATACTCCATAGGTCTTCCTTTTTTGTAAGAAATAATCAATTGTCGGATGCCTCTGGAAGGGGTAGGGTAATGATTAACCCGGTTAATAACTGTTTGAACTATTTGCACTGTGACGAGGCAATTATTTGCTCGTCCCAAGAAGCGGACTTAGACTACTTCTTGTGGGATTCTGGGCTCGGGACACTGAGTTGTACGCACTAAGAACATTACGGGTCTCGGAAAAGGCCATAAGACAGCCAGGATCCTATTGTTGCAAGATATATTTAACGTTACGATGGAGAAATTCTAGGTAGAGTGGTGGATTACCCTAAGAACTTACTACGCACAACACCTGCGACGGAATTTGAAGCAACAAATCGGACAAACACCATGGGCGTAGAATGACTGGAGAGCTCAAATCGGTTGGTTTATGCGTGAACATGCTGCTGTTTCTATACTTTAGCGGTGTTTTGGGCCGGGAATCTCGTCGCCTGCGAAGACGAGGGAGTAGTGGAGGCGCCTCCTGGCCTCAGCCGGACTGGGCCATAGGGGTTGAGGCGGTCCGGCGCCGACTCCTCCACACTCTCGCCGTTGGCTACAGGGCAGCCGCGGATCGTGGTTTCCGGCATTTGGGAGCTGTCCACGGGCAGGTCATCCCTGTCCTGTGTGGTGGACAGCTATTTCGGTAGGGGAATTGGTGGAGGGATCGCCAATTCCTCAAAGTGGAGATGAGGAACCCTCTCCTCATCTTCGAGCAGGGGCACAGGTTGGCCGCCTGCGCCCTTGCTCACTATTTCTTGCGGAAGCGAGATTCGGCGAATGGATCCGAGGATGTTTTTGGCCAAATACTCGGAACCCACCAAACTGCGCACCGCGGATTAAGGAAGAGGACAGCAGCAGGAATCGAGGGAGACAGACACCCTGGAACCAATCAGGGACCGATTTTAGAGAGCAACCAGCCAATCAGGACGCGTCTAGGGGATCTAGGATTCCCATATAAACTGCTCCAGATCGATGAGGGGATCATCATCTTTTCGAGTATCGTTGCGATTGCAAGTATCGTTTCCGACAGTTCTTAGTGTACGGTAGAAGCAGTTTCCGAGCCCAGCCGATCCAGAGGACCAGCGAGAGGTAGCCAGCTTGGGAGCAACACCCAGCTGCCCAGAACCAGCCAACCAGCCGCTGACCGGTGGTCCAGCTTTGGTGAGCGAGGAAATTCTGAGTTTTTCGCAAAACTCTCGTATTTTTGGATACTTTGGGAATATCTTGCAACATTCGTGATTTATTGAGTATCTGGTGGTCAGTACGTTGTCCGTGGGGTACGGCGACGTACACCGCACTGGCACTGGCCGTTTCTGAGGCCACGCAGCCCATTGTAATTGCCAGTCCTTTCTGCTCCGGTGATTGACTATATTGTATGATAATTGTCTAAGGAAATGGGGTAATTTTCCCCTTTCGGTATTTTGTGGATATTCTCATGATTTTGGATTGTATACCAGAGATTTGATCCATTTGACAATGCACTGTTCCTAAGATTGTAGAGACTAGCTTTGAGTGGGATTATCTTTGAGTGATATTATCTTTGAGTGAGAGTATCTTTAAGTGACATTATCTTTATGTGAGATTACCTTTTGGTGTAAGATCATTGGACCTTTGTTCGGATTTTGAAGCAGTTGGTTTTCGGAAAAGTTTGGAGCTACTGAGCAGCCATATAACAGAGTTTCCGACTCATTGATATTCCTGTGTTAGTTATTTAAGAATTCAGTAGAATTAAGACGCCTTGGTGAGCCCCGAATGGTCCGCGCATGGCCACGGATAGCCGTTAATTACGTTGCGATATTGGGTTACATATTTACGCTCTACTCCGATGATCGTGAACCACCCCCTCTCCACCGAACTAGCTTGGCCGAAGGGAATTTTGGGGAGTTGGGAATAATTTAGCTCGGGTAAGCAGGAGAGAGAGCCCCTGTCCCTGACCAGCGCCTGGTGACTATCTTAACGGTAACACATTTGGCTAAAAGTGTGACTATCTTGACTGGTGATTATCTTTACTTGTGATTATCTTAATTCATGGTTAATGTGGGATTATCTTGAATGAGAGTTACTGGTGAGTAATTAGTGGAAGGACGCGGCCCTTATATACCCCCAGAAGCGGGGGTAGCTTCCTATCACGACATCGTGGCGCGTGAATCACACCGACCCGAGATAAAGACGGAGGATCTTACGCGTAATGACGATTATGACCAAACAGCTACGGGCTCAGCCCAATCAAACACGGGTCGTAGGGACTCCACTTCCCGCGCCTATGATCTAATGCGTAAATGGAATATCCAATTCTCGGGTACCGAACAGGAAGACAGAGAAGCCTTCTTAACCCGAATTGGCGAGGGTCGTCAGTTTACAGACATTTCCGATAGGGACGCCCTGACTTGCCTTCCATTCTTCCTAACCGGAGTGGCACTCCTATGGTATCGCGTAAATTATGATAATTGGACTAATTGGTCAGACTTTGTGAGAGCCTGGCGGCGTCGCTTTGCGGACTCGGACTTCCAGATACGATTGGAGCTAGACATTCAGTCCCGTACTCAAGGAGAACAGGAGAAAGTACTGGATTATTTCACCCACGTGCGCTATCTGTATTCGCGGCTATCTCCACCATGGGCCCTAGATAAGCAAATAACCTACCCGCACCGAAATTTGCACCCTCGTATCCGCCACTCAATTCAGCGATTAGGAATAACAAATCTCGATTCCTTAGAAGACGCCGCTTTGGGCGTGGAAAAGAATTTACAATTAGTGTACGTTCCACCTCCGAGACCGGAGACAATGCTGTTACCAGACGCGGGCTATAAGAAACCAAAAGGGGCCGATCGACCGCGCACTAAGATCGCGGTAGTCGTGGAAAAAACCGCGGCAGAAGAAAGCCAGACCGAAACGAAGAAAGGAAACGGGAAAGGGAAAAAGGCAGGTCAGGGTGCGTCAAAGCAGAAGGCAAGCGGAGCTACCCCCCCCCCCTACCACCGCTACACCCTCTACCTCCTCTAGCGCAGACCAGGCGGGACGAGCGAATCTGGTCTGTTGGAATTGCGATAAAACCGGGCATGTAGGCCGCGAATGCAAGGAAGCCCCGATAATACATTGCTTCCGTTGCGGAAACAAGGGCGTCACCGTCCGAACTTGTACGAAATGTTCGGGAAATGCTTAAGGTCCCCGACGGAACTACCCACCTCGGCGGACTATGATACCATAGGCTTTCCCGACGGAATTTTCGGTTTCATTGATAATGTTAGAGTTCAAGAATGTATTAGTTCTATTTCTTTATTGGCCCATGCTCATGGCCCGACTAAATCACTTATTTATGTTTGGATAACAATTGGAGGTTCTCCCATTAAAACCCTGATTGATACGGGTTCTTCTTGTTGCTTTATTAGCCAAGAGACTGTGGAGGACCTTGGTTCTACCGTAGAGGTTAAGAGGTCGAACAGGCCGCGTTATTTTGAGTTAGCTACGGGTCAGGTCGATAGGACCGACGGGATGGGTAATGCGGGGGCGCGGTTCCCGCCTCCTTCGCCGCTAGCGAAGGAGTGCGGTGAGCCGTGTCTCCCCGCGAGTAGTGGGGGAAGCCTCCCTCTCTCGTGAAAGCGAGAGAGCGGATGGCCGCTCCCCCACCACGAGACGTGCCTCCAATAGGGGGCGGGCGCGGGGCGGCACCGGTAGTGTTCTACCAGAGTTCCCGGTGTCGCCCCAGTCAGCGCCGAGGATGGCCACCGTGGGGTTTTAGCCGGTAAGAGTCCGGCACTACCCCGTCGCCCCCACCAGGGCGGCGGGGTGTCCATGAGGATTTCCCCACGTAAAAAAAAAAAAAAAAAAAAAAAAAAAGGTCGATAGGACCGACGAAGAAGCCACGTTAAAAGTAAAGTTAATTTCTAAAGTTATTAGCATTAAGGCTAGGATTTTGCCGAATTTAGTTGTTCCTTTTATAATGGGAGTAAACGGTATTGGAAAATTTGCTTTAGTTCCGGATCTTAAACGAAGAGTTTGGTATTTCTCTCATGAACCCAACCGGCTGTTCCCCATTAAATCAGTGGATTTATTTCCTAAATGCTGCGGTATCAGGGAGCTTACCGGGGAGAAAGAAGTTAAATTAAAGAAGTTTTTGGAAATTTGGATACCTTCGGTCACGATAGGCAAGGGCCTGACGAGTTTGATCGAACATAGAATTGATGTAGGGAATAGTCAGCCCATTAAGCAACGTCATTACCCAGTATCGGCCAAGATCCAAGAGCTGATTTACGAGGAAGTCGATCGATTACTCAAAGAAAATATAATTGAGCCCTCAACTAGTTCATGGTCCACACCAATAGTAATGGTGAAAAAGCCAACAGGCAAATATCGATTTTGTTTAGATTTTCGTCGTGTCAATGCTGTCTCAAGGAAGGATGCTTATCCTATTCCTCTCATGACTAGTATATTGGACAAGCTACGTGCCGCCCATTATATTTCGACCATTGATTTAAGTCAGGCGTATTTCCAGATCCCGTTGGAGGATAAAAGTAAAGAAATTACGGCCTTTACAGTGCCAGGAAAAGGGTTATTTCAATTCGTAAGAATGCCGTTCGGCCTAACCGGAGCACCCGCCACCTTTCAGAGATTATTGGACCAGCTCATTGGACCAGAAATGGAACCAAATGCTTTCGCTTATCTGGACGATATCATTATCGTCACCAAAACTTTTGAGGAACACCTCACCTGGTTAGAGACTGTCTTTCAGAAAATTTCCAACGCCGGATTGCAAATCAATCCGGAAAAATGCGAATTTTGTTGCAAAGAGGTGAGGTACCTCGGGTTTTTGGTTAACCGGGATGGACTGACTATCGATCCTGAGAAAGTGGCTCCAATTCTGGAATATCCAATTCCAAAGAATCTCCGGTAATTACGACGTTTTTTGGGGGTGACCTCCTGGTACCGTCGGTTTATACCAGATTATGCGGTCTTGGCGGAACCTTTTTATAGACTACAACGAAAAAATCAGCAGTGGAATTGGACCACTGAGCATCAAATCGCCTTTGAAAAACTTAAATCTTTGATCGTGTCGGCACCGACCTTGACCTATCCGAATTTCGAGGTTCCTTTTGTGGTACAGGGTGATTCGGATAAGTGCTATCAGCTTTTTACCATCGAATTTTGTCGATTTTTGTAATTGGTAATTGTCTCAGCGGCCGCGTAATGTCACCGGTGTCGCGTGGCTGCTTAGGGCCAACTGGCCGAATCACGCCAAATACCGACAGTCTTCCGATTAACCGGCAAGGGCAGAATGAGTCGGTAATCATGAGACTCGATAGAGTCTCGCGCAAAGTAGTAGTCCCCTACGGCGCGCGACAGCCGAGACTCTATTATCCCAAAGTGTAGCGGATTCGATCGATGCCATAATTTTTTCTCGATTTATGAAAAGGTTACGGTATTAAGGATTTATTTCTTAATTTTGTATTTTAGCTGTAATTTTTCTGAATCCGATAAGCCAAGAATCAAGCGAATCGGTTCAGCCGTTTGGGGACTACAATTATTTTCCTCGTAGGCAAGCCCGTTTCGTTGGTAAAACATTTCTGCACTGCACACTGGTAGGGGAGAGTGCGAGAGATTAGCGTGATATAATAAAGATTTGTGCATAATAAATAATATAGGGAAGCCTATCATTCTTGCACTCTGGCGAGAAATAATTCTTGTTTCTCTCTTTATTATAACTATAAAACGAAATATTGAAAAACTCGGCCGCAATCCTTGATCGCGCCGCTGCTGCAGGCGTGCGGCCTCCGCCTTCCAAAAAAGGGTGAAAGCCTGGCTGTTGACTTGAGGTAAGGAGAGAACTACTGGCTCTTTCAGTATTTAGCTCTATAGTTATAATAAAAGGAAAAACAAGAATGATTTCTCGCCAGAGTGCACCGATGACACGCTCTTTATTATGTTTATTATGCCACGCATCGCTCACACTTTCCGTTCCATTGTGCTGCAGAAATGTTTTATTACCGACTCATTCGGCCCTTGCTGGTTAATCGGAAGACTGTCGGTATTTGGCGTGATTCGGCCAGTTGGCCCTAAGCAGCCACGCGACACCGGTGACATTAGACGGCCGCCGAGACAATTACCAATTTCAAAAATCGATAAATTTCGATGGTAAAAAGCCGATAGCACTTACCCGAATCACCCTGTACAAACTGGTGCAAGTAAGAGCGGAATAGGAGCTGTATTGACACAGACAATAGACGGGGAAGAAAGAGGGGTAGCTTTTGCCAGTCGGATATTTTTTTTTTTCTATTTTATTTAACGTCCGCTTCCGTCTTCCCTTCAGAGACCAATTGGACGGGGGCCGTCGTCCTGGCATTGGCGCCTGGACGCCCAGCCTTACGCTAACTTATACTACCCAACACCAAGTTGTGGTTCCGAACCACCGAGGGCCAGCGTAGCAATCTTGTGATTATCATTTAAGAATAAAATTCTCATTGGTGACGGCTGGGCTCGAACCCACGACCCGCACATTGCGAGTCGAGTACTCTAACTACTCTGCCACTACGGACCCCCGCCAGTCGGATAATGAAACCTGCGGAGCGAAATTACAGTACCTCCGAACAGGAGTGTTTGGCCATAGTTTGGGCCGTTAGAAAATTTAGGCATTATTTGGAGGGCTACCACTTCGTGGTAATAACGGATCACGCTAGCTTAAGTTGGATACATGAGAAAACTCATGAGAGTAGTCGACTTGCTCGTTGGGCAATGGATTTGTTGGGATATGATTTTGTCGTGAAATATCGGAAAGGTTCCTTGAATACTGTCCCGGATGCGCTTTCGCGCATGTTTGAGCCCGAGAATTCTGAGAAGATACAATCCTACTTAATACCGGAGGTAGAATCCAGCGATGAGGAAAGTATCGGGAATTTAGCCATGGCAGAATCACTGCCTAGTGACAGTGAGAATGAGGAAGAACCCGGTAGGTCTCCCTGGTATGAGAAGCTAGTTCTGAATGTCCGGAATTATCCTTTACGATTTCCTGACTGGCGGCTTGTGGATGATAGACTGCATGTTAGACGACCCAACAAATTAGTGGAGGAATTATTAACGCAGGATCTAGATGAGTGGAAATTGGTTCCGTTGGACGATCAGAAAGCCGAAATTTTACGGGAAGCCCACCTGGACATTTGGGAATAGATAAGACCTTCCGTAGAATCGCGGTTCGCTATTATTGGCCCGGAATGTTCCGATCGGTTGGACAATTTGTTAGGCGATGCTCGGTGTGTCAGCGTAACAAGGTAGAGCAAACTTTGCCCATTGGGTTCATGAATACTTGGCGACTAGAACAGCCCTGGACTAGCATCGCCGCGGATATGATGGAGCCTTTTCCCCGGAGTAGAAACGGGCACCAATACGTCTTAGTCATACAAGATTTATTTACCAAATGGGTGGAGTGTTGCGCGTTACGAAAGGCAACCGGAATTAAAATTTCAGAAGCCTTAGAAAATCTCGTATTCTCTCGATGGGGCACGCCTAGGATTTTGCTGACCGACAACGGAACGGAATTTGTGAACATGGACCTGCGCCAATTAACGCAGTCCTATGGGATTATTCACCATACGACTTTTTTTTTTTTTTTTTTTTTTTTACGTGGGGAAATCCTCATGGACACCCCGCCGCCCTGGTGGGGGCGACGGGGTAGTGCCGGACTCTTACCGGCTAAAACCCCACGGTGGCCATCCTCGGCGCTGACTGGGGCGACACCGGGAACTCTGGTAGAACACTACCGGTGCCGCCCCGCGCCCGCCCCCTATTGGAGGCACGTCTCGTGGTGGGGGAGCGGCCATCCGCTCTCTCGCTTTCACGAGAGAGGGAGGCTTCCCCCACTACTCGCGGGGAGACACGGCTCACCGCACTCCTTCGCTAGCGGCGAAGGAGGCGGGAACCGCGCCCCCGCATTACCCATCCCTCCTGGGCGGGTCGTGCGACCACTACACGCCCGCCCCGCCTCGGGGCCGCTTGCGCAGGCGACAGAGCCACCACTCTGCCGCCTCGCGGCCCCTTGGCAAGCACCCGGCCTGTCAACGGGTCGAGATCCGTCGACGGGACCGGGGCCCCGCTCTACTGCGGGGGGACAAGATCCCCCCGCGCGGGTCGGCGGCGGGGACGGGCCCTCTGCAGACGGAAGGGGTCCGTCCTCTCCCGCCGCCGCTCCGCCTCCTCCTTCTGGGAGAGCACTTCCTCGCAAAAGGCGAGGAAGGCTCTCCACGACCTCTCGCTGCCGAGGATCTGTCGGATGACCGTCGGCAGCGAGAGGTCCCTTCCGATATACCGGACCAGGACACGGCGCTGTTCCCTCCATGCCCTACAATACTGGAGGGTATGTTGCGCCGTGTCCGGGTCCCCATCACAATGGTGGCACTGTGCCGTCGCCTCCTTCCCGATGCGACGCAGGTACTCACCGAAGCAGCCGTGCCCGGTAAGCACCTGCGTCGCGCGGTAGGAGAGCTGCCCCCTGCCGCGACTCAACCAAGCCTCGAGGCTCGGGAGAATCGCCCCGACGGCTCTGTGGCGGGAGTTGGCTGGATCTTCCAGCCTTTCCCGCCACATCTCGACAACGAGCCGTCGGGTTTATTCACCATACGACTGCCCCTTATCATCCACGAGCCAACCCAGTGGAACGCATAAATAGAGTTTTGAAAACAATGATGATCTCGTACATTGAGGACAATCAACAGGATTGGGACTTACATCTATCTCACTTGCGTTTCGCATACAATACGGCGCATCATTCCAGTACCGGCTATTCGCCAGCTTTTTTGAATTTTGGTCGGGACCCCACGCCGGGGAATTGTTTATTGGGAAGACTTGACCCCTCCCCTACGGTCGAACTACGCGATCACTAAGAGTGGCAGGATCGCACTGTTAGGCTTTCGCGACTTTGGGAGTGGGTAGCCCAAAATCTTCGACAAGCCGCACAGGAACAGTCTCGCTACTACAATCTCAAACATCGGAGACGTGATTTTGTAATTGGGGAATTGGTATGGAAACGTTTACATGTTATGTCGTCAGCTGTTCATAATGTAGCTGCCAAACTGGCGCCCAAATATCATGGTCCATTTCGTGTCTCTAAGATTCTCTCAGCTAATGTCTACGAACTTAGTGCGTTGGATGGAAATTTGGTTGGGAAAGTTCACGCAAAGGAACTGAAGCCTTATTACGATCCATAGGTCTGTTATTTGTGCAATGGAGGAGGGTGAATTGACCCTACTCGACGCCGAGCTCGAGATCCTAGGGCTCCTTAACGAGCACTCGGGAATTCTTAAACAGATCGAGGAGGCAGAGCCGGGATTTTTCCCGGCATTGCGCGACGCCTTCGGCCGCTATCACTGGACGGCAGTGAAGGCTCTCGCAGATCATATGAGAGACTTCCCCGAGACCCGGGAAATCGGTGTACAGACCGACCTCCCTCCGCCACCAATGGAAAGCGAATCGGCGACAGCCGACGTCCAGCGGGACCCAACCAATTCGGATTCCGACGAGGAGTCGGGTACCCTCACGCCGGCAGTGTCCCTGTCTTCTTCATCCTCCTCCTGTTCTTCCATCGACATAATCGAGGAAGGGCGGGATTTCGAGGAGGATATGGTGACCTGCGAAGAGCCGAAGTGTGAGGAGGACTTCGTCCTATGCGAAAGGGCGGCGCGGGACGAGGAGGACAAAGCCTCGGTGGACACCGTCCACTATCTTGAGGCGGTGACAGTTGCCTGGACTGAGGACGAGGAAGCGGCCGAGGACCAGCTGGGGGTGAACGAGAGTTTCGATGCCCCTCCACCAACCTCCCCGGATCTCCCTGCCTCCGAGACGGCGATGGTCGTGGTTAGTGAGGAACCACCCCTCCCACCACAACCATCGGTTCCCGCGCCCACGGACAACCTTGTCGAAGGGCTTGGGGCCACTGGGCCACCCGGAAAATCATTAATGATGTGCTGGCGATATCGTGACCACGGGCATCGCTATTGGGAGTGTCCCCGAGCCACTGACTTCCCCGCACCGTTTTGTTATCGGTGTGGGAAAGAGGGGGTGACGGTTAAGACTTGCCCTCGTTGTCAACCGGCCTAGCAGGAAAGCGGGCCATACGTACCGGGCGTTGGGCGGGTACCACGCCACATTACCCTGAGACAGGCCGACTATCGTCGTGCAAGGAGTCGCGTTCCCCGCCCCTATTAAAGGAATCTGTATTTCGCAAAAGCGAGTGAAAATAAATTTTGTTGTGTGACTAAAATAACCGCATTGGAGTAAATGATTTCCTTGTGAGAAATAGACGGTTTAGAATTAGAAAATTGGGATTGCCGCTGGTAAGGGACTGTCTGGTGCGCTGAAGGGTGATTGTCTTTTGGTGGGAATATCTTGCTTACTGATTGAGGATTATTTAATATGTAGGGGGAAAAACTTCGATGACTGGCAATTTTGGTTGGAGTGATTATCTTCTTTGGGTGATTTGCTTACTTCTGAGAAACGAAAATATGCTACCTTTCGAGTGGAGTGGCCTTTCCTGCCTTGGCACCGGACCATCGGAGATTGGAATACGTTTAAAAACTAATTGGACGGCCTAGGAGGAATCATCAGGACCTATGGAAAAACTATGATATCGTAATAAGGCTTCGTGGGTTCTACCGGGGGACCAGTCGGTCCGCCGATTGAATTGGTTGGATTGGTTGAACTTGGGATTGGTCAACAAGAATCGTAGGCTGCGTGTCCATAAGGGTTTAGGGGATTAATGAACGAAACGGAATTTAGGTTTCACGAATGTTGCTTTGGAATATTTAGGGAAGAGATAAGCGAACTCTCGAAAGGATTTTTCGCAAGGACCTCCGGTCCTACCCCAGGGGGGATGGTATTGTGACGAGGCAATTATTTGCGCGTCCCAAGAAGCGGATTTAGACTACTTCTTGTGGGATACTGGGCTCGGGACACTGAGTTGTACGACTATCTTAATAGTAACTCATTTGGCTAAAAGTGTGACTATCTTGACTGGTGATTATCGTTACTTGTGATTATCTTAATTCACGGTTAACGTGGGATTATCTTGAATGAGAGTTACTGGTGAGTAATTAGTGGAAGGACGCGACCCTTATTAGGAGGGAGTAGCTGGTCAGGCAGAGGGCTCATACCCGGACAAACGGCCGTTGAATCTCCCGCCTTAGAATAATTCTTGGGATTGGCCTCTTTCTCTAGTTGTGACCGCCACCTCGGCCACCAGTCAGGCCGGGCTTGACTGGGGTAGAACCGACTTTGAATTTTGGGTCAAAATACATATTTTTATTTAAAATTCAACACTTGAGACTTACAGTTTAAGATTTCCATAGGATTCTCATAGCATAGTAAGTAAGTTAGTTGATAACAATGCTCAGAATACTCCATAGGTCTTCCTCTTTTGTAAGAAATAATCAATTGTCGGATGCCTCTGGAAGGGGTAGGGTAATGATTAACCCGGTTAATAACTGTTTGAAGTATTTGCACCTTATCGGCCTCTACTCATCGGTCCTTCCTAATCGGGAATGGCGCTCACCTTGCGCTCTGCGCGCTATCCCTGTTGTCTTTCTCACTCACACACACACTCTCTCTCTTTCTCTCGGTTACTTTCTCCCTCTCCTAACACACTGACTCTCAGTCATACCTGTTTACTGCCACACAATTTACTTTTATGAAACTTAATTTGCTCAAATATCAGGCTATTATATCAATGCCCTACAAGAATGCAAACAAATAAAACATTATCTAAAATGTGCTCTATTTGACTATTTAGTCAATAGCAGTGCTGACATATTTATTTGTAAAAA